>CM028132.1:1165420000-1166620000 GCA_016271365.2 Neoceratodus forsteri | reverse complement strand
CCTAGCTTATGTTAGAAAACTAGGGTGGGAACCCACACTGATTCATTGCTAAATAAGGTTGAGGGGGTGCTTCTGGGGATGAGAATGAATTCTAGGAAAACTAGGGTAGAGGACTCTGACTGACTCATTGCTACATAAGGTTAAAGGGGTGCTTTGGGAGTGAGAGTGAATTCTAAAGGGATTATGGCCAAAAGATACACTATTCCTCATGAGGCAGCAAAAAGATAATTTTCTTAAGACAAGGCAGCCTAGGAACAGGATTTAAATATGCCTGTTTCAGGCGAGGTGTGGACAGTGCTATGTCAGAGTTATCTAGGGTATTAGTTTACAGTGTGCATAAAGAGGCATAATGTAAATTTCTTCATAGATTGCATATGTCATTGGTTATGATGCAAACTGTAGGTTCAAAAAAGGAGTCCTAACACACTGTGGCAGACATCAGTATACCGAGGACATATATCCGCTATTTCTTGGAATGCCCCTAGCTGAGACCGTTTTGGACACAAGTCACCCTACAGATTACCCAGATCTCAAGAAGGGTAGTGGCTGACATACAAACATGAAGAGCCAGCAGAATAAGGCCTTTAAGTCTATTGAATCTGCTCATAATACAGGGCCCTCAGTCTCAGCTAATGACCCTGCGGTACCAGGCCAGCCCTCCCCCTCTGCCCACTCCTCTTGTGACCCTTATTTCCCTCCTTTAACTCTATCCCAGCCTCTTCTGAAGCTAGCTACCATTCCCAGTAATGTCACTTCTTCAGGAAACCCATTCCAACCTGCCACCACCCTCTCTGTGAAGAAATGGCTCGTGGTCTGTCTCCTAAAACTTTTCCCAATTCGAGACTGTTCCTCCTCATGTTTCTATTCCCACTGAGCCTAAAGAGCCCTTCATTGGCCACCTTGTTTATTCATTTCAAATACAGTACTTGAAGGTCTCAATCATGTCCCTCCCTCTCTCCTCCAGAGAGTACATGTTTAGTGACTATAGTCTCTCATCATAAATCATACCCTGCTAGCACATAATCATCTTTGTTTCCCTCTTTTGGACTGTCTCCATTTGGGTTATATCCTTTTTTAGGGATGGACACTAGAACTGTACACTGTACTCCAGGAGAGATCTCACCAATGACCTGTACAGTGGCAATATTACCTCTTCCTGCCTACTGCTGATCCCCCTAGTGATACATCCCAACATTTTATTAGCCTTTGCTACTGCCTTCTTAGATTACATGGAATGCTTCAGACTGCTAGTGATCATCACTCCCAGGTCTTTTTCTTCCTTGGATATAGATACCTGGACCCCACCCAGGCTGTACTTGGTCCTTTGGTTTGTAGATCCAATGTGCATAACCTTGTATTTCATCAGTGAAACCAAGTTGCCAAATCCCACAACACATCTCTAGTCTTTCCAGATCCTCCATTAGGTCCTGTATCCCATCTGCTGTGTCCACCCTCTCACAAAGTTTAGAGTCATCTGCAAATAAGCACGTTCTGCCCTTAACGCCATTCCCAATGTCATTAATGAAGACATTAAAAAGCACTGGTCCAAGCATCAATCTCTGTAGGACCCCACTGGTGACCTCCCTAGCAGGTGAGAGCTCCCCCATCTCCATTCTCTGGGTCCTGCCTCTCAGTCAGTTACCTAACCGGTCGGTTTTTCTCCTAACCCAGATCTGCCAACTTCCCAATCAACCGTTTGTGGGGCATACAGTCAAAGACCTTGCTGAAATCCAGATATAGGATGTCAATCGCTTGGCCCTGTCCACCATTTTAGTCATTCAATCAAAAAAGTCAATCAGATTTGTTTGATACGATTCCCCTCCCATAAATCCATGCTGCTGTAACCCCCCTGCAAATGGGGGTTCCCAAAAGTCTTCCAGGAGCTTGCTTGAATGCTCCAAGCCTGGATGGTGTTCAGCGTCAAAGCTGTTTATCTGTGAGTGCTTTTAGAGCCTCTGGTACTGTCTCTTTATGAGCTGTCTGCCTACAGACATAATTAATTTGGAAGGGGGTCTGTGTGTTTCCCTGCTCGAGTCCCGCTCGAGCTACTGCCAAATCGCTCAGTTTCAGCTGCCGCTAAGTAGGCAGAAGGAGCACTCTTCAAAGATGTAATTGTTTGCATGTAACCTGTTAGAGTAATAATGAAAATGCAGTTTGTTTTAACCTGCTTTCTTGTAGCAAGAAAGTACAGAGTAGCTCCCTCATGTTGGTTCTGAACTGCCGAATTGGACCAATCATTGTGGGGATCTTTTAAAATGAAGCCTGCTCTGGGCGAATCAGAACTTGGACTCTCCTCTGGAGCCAGCCACAATGGGACTGTATGGTAGATGCCTCTGGGAATTGTAGTTTGGACTTTGGCGCCTTTTTGCACCATCAGGGGAGTCTGATTGTGAGTGACAGCCAAACCAGTCAACTGAACTGGGAGGAACTCAAAGGAAATGCCCAGCTCTGTCTACTGGAAAGATCAGGTGAGTTGCGACAGTGAAGAGAGAAGGAGCCATGAGCTTCTGTGCTGTATAGTTTCACACAGTAAGCTCGTGTAAGGCCTTAAGTTTTGGTCTGCAGCTTGTGCAAGCACCTGTTCAGACTGAATCTGACCTGTGAAGAGAATCAAGGAGATTTGAAGAGTAGAAACCAGGCTCACCCTGTAGAAGACTGGAGAAACTGCTGAATCGCTCTCAGTCTGTCAGGAACTGAATCTGCTGTGTGTTCTCCCGGGTATTGTGCAGTAATTGCAATCGGGATCGAGAAGCAGCCTGCCTGGTATAGTACTTTCCTTTTATATATAAATGTGTGTAGTGCTTGTGGGGAATCGCATTTTAAATCCCTTGTATAGTGAATTGAGTGCATGAAGCTGGAAGTAAACCCCAGCTTAATCCAGACTACATCCATTTGCTCTAAACTGCATTGGGGTCCAGTCTCAAGGACCTTGTCCACATGGTCTGCTCCTCCTGGCAATCCAGGACGATCAGCCTTCCATCCAGTTCCCAACATTGAGTTTGTGAGTACAAAGCAGGGTAGCTCCCTACCATCTGTTTATCAAATCGCAAGTGTGACATCTAATTGTTGTTTTTTAATTTCTTCACAAACTGAGCCCTTCGGCTCCGGATTACAACTGGGTATTGTGCAAGTGTTTTTTCCATCACAGGACCCCAACCAGCTGCACCGATCCTGGCAACCCCCCCCCCCATCCTGGGTACCCAGTGAAAGTGACAATTTGGGACTCTGAATATGCGCACAGTACTGTGATTATTGATGTGTTTAACCTAATTAACCTGATTTCCCCCAGTCCTTGTTACAGCTCCTTAAATAAATCAGATCTGTTTGTTTCAGCAAAGTTACACTGACTGAGGTATTCATTTATATTAAAGTATTGTACTGTGGTTTTTGCACTGTGTCATCTTGTTTTACAGGGTGTCCCCAGAGTCCAGTCGACAGAGCCAGTCCTGGGGTAAGTGTACATTGTGAAGATATCCCTGATGCATTGTGTGGGCCACTAGTGGGAAGAAAGGGGGGTTGCAGTGTCCCAGAGGGCTGTGACCAAGCTAGTTTAACTACTGCAAACCCTGACCTCTGGGTGGAGGCACTCGCCATTGGACCTAGGCCCCTCACCATGTTAGTAGTTAAGCAGGAAGGGGTAGTAGCCCTTGGGATAGCGCCACCTAGGGGTTACATCTTGGAGGCACTGCTGGGATTAGCGTCCTCTAGTGGCCACATTTACGAATTACTGTTAAAAATAAATGGATACCCCAACAGAAGCGGCTGTACACCAGTTGGTGAAGTGGTGTACTGAGCAGGAGATTGACCCCCAAAATGCTATACTTGTCTTGGATATCCCACTGGGTACCAGTACGGACACTATACAGGGAGTACTTTCCAAGGTCGAATGTTTACATAACCCTGTGGTGGTGAGGCGGCTGGCTGATCTGCTCACCCAAACTTTCATGGCTTTAATAGAGTGTAAGGACCCTATAAACAGTTCTAAAGTGCCACAGACCATTACCCCAAAAGAAGCCCTCACTGCCTGGAGAGTGATAACTAAAGACAGTAAAGACCCCGGTGGGAATGAGCCCCCCCTACTATTTGAAACTTTTGAGGAGAAATTTGCTAAATTGTTGCTGGAGGGAGGGAAAACTGTGGAGGATTTAATGAAACTATTACTGCCACCTGAGAACGTTCTTCCACCAACACCCTCTCCCCCTCCAGCACCCGTTATCGCCCCTCCTTCTGTGCCAGTGCAATCCCCTATGTTTGTACCTTCCAACAGTCACAACTCTTACCGCAGGTTGAAAATTTTCTCTGGCACCCTCCCCACCCCACAAGGGGAGGATGACTGGGAGACCTGGATAGACTATGTTGCCCCTCAAGTGCTAGAATGGCAATACTCAGAAGCAGAAAAGTGAAAGAGGATAAGTGAGAGCCTCTGAGGTCCAGCCCATGCCAAACGGGCTAGTAACCCTGAAGCAACTGCACAGGACTATCTTGAGGCCTTGGAGAATGTGTATGGGAGCCCAGATTCCGATGAGGACCTGTGGTGGAGAGTAAGAAATGCACAGCAGTATCAAGGGGAGTTGTTGTCTGTGTATGTATCTCGGCTGGAAAAATTGTTGCAAGAATGCCTTAGAAAGGGTAGTTTGCCAGTGATTGAATTGGACCAAACCAGGCTGGACAGGATCCCTAAGTCTGCCCCTTCTCAGAACTGCAGTTGCTTCAGTTACACCTGGCCAATTGACTGGAATCCCCACCCTCCTATGATGAGCTGATGAGAGAAATTCGAGGAGTTGAGAAAAGGCGACCCCGGGAGGGACTTGCAGCAATAGCTGCTGCTGCTATGACCTGAGTGACTGAGGGTGACCAGTCAAGTGATGTTCAGTGGTAAGAGTTGGCAGTTAATGAGTGCTCTGATAAGGAAAAGGGTGTGTCACCATGGGGTGAACTGCTGAGGGAGATTAGGAAAGCAACAGACAGTCTTATCATGAAGGCCGCTCCTACGAGTATGGGCACTGACACTTGCCCGACTGCTTCTGCTATGGGGGGTGGTGGTGCCCACCCCGGCACCTCATGTTGACAACAGTTTGAAACTTGATGCCTTGACCATGGAAGTGAGGGAACTGAAGAGATGTCTCCAAATGTCCACCTCACCGCCGGCTGAGGTGGCACCAAGGTTTTCTATTGATAGTACAAATGCAACAGCCCCCAATGTGATGCTTTGGTCACCCCAATCTTCAGCTGACAAATTTTGCCATAATTGTGGGAAGGACGGGCACGTGAAGAGGGGATTCTGGTCTTGGAAAGACTTAGAGATAGTGGTGAGCCAGCTACAAGGAGAGCTTTGGAGCACAAAACAATGGTTAAGAGGTGCACGAAATGACCACGGTGAAGGTCCCAAAAATGTTAACTCACGTCCCTTTGTGGCAAGGTCAGTTGCCCAGAACCCCGCTACCGCCTCTCCAGACTGGTCCAGGATAGTGGGTCCCTCCATGGAGATCACTGTAAATGTGAATGGAGTGTTTACTAGAGCTGTATTAGACAGTGGCTCCCAAGTGACAATTATGTTCCAAGACTGGTATCAGAAGCATTTGTCTGATGTACAATTACAACCGTTGGAGGGGCTGCATGTCTTGGGGTTAAGTGAGAAGGGCTACCCCTACTCTGGATATATCCAAATTTGGCTGTCTTTTCCCACCTCCGTGGCTGGGGTGGCAGAGCAAGTAGAGACCCTGGCCTTAGTGTGTCCTCCTACTGGACTGTATGATGGGGTTCCCTTACTAATTGGGACTAATGCACATATGTTTGGACAGCTGGCACAGTTGTGTTATGAAAAACAGGGTTCAAGGACTTGTAGAGCTTTAAGAATTCCGGCCTTGATCAAGAAGTTCTATGAGGCACATAGAGATGCTGACAAAGTGGAAACAGAGGAACTGGTTGGAGTTGTCTGGAAAAAGGATCCTGACTCTCTGCTCCTGGCGCCAAATGCCAGTGTACCTTACAGGGAGAGGTCCGTATCAGAAAGGATGTCAAGAATAAAATATTCATGTTGGATGCACCAGGCGATGGAAAACTGCCGGAGGGACTGCTGGTCAAGCCTAGTATTTTGCCTGCTAGAGCTCATGCTTATGCCAGAAGGGTAGTGGTTCAAGTTCATAATGTGTCTGACAGAGAGATTCGAGTAAATAGAGGCCACACCCTGGCTAATGTGCATTGTGCAGACACTGCAGTGCTACCCAGTAGCAAGAGTTCATGGAAGAATGACAGAGTAATGCCTGACTTGTTTGATTTCGGTGACTCCTCGATGCTAGCTGAATGGAAAGTGAGGATCAGTGAGAAGCTTGCCCAGAGAGACCAGGTGTTTTCTTTAAAGGAATGGGACATAGGATGCATGCAAGGAGCTGAGCACCATATCCGGCTGCATGATGAAAGGCCATTTCATGAGTGGTCTCGACGCTTGGTACCTGCTGACATAGATGATGCGAGACGGCATCTGCAAGAGATGCTAGCTGCTGGTGTAATACAAGAATCCAGAAGCCCCTATGCTTCCCCCATTGTGATAGTGAGAAAAAAGAATGGGAAAGTAAGGATGTGCGTGGATTATCACACTTTAAACTGGTGGACTATCCCTGATCAGTACACAATGCCCCGCATTCAGGATGCTTTGGACTGCCTAAACGGGAGCAAATGGTTCTCTGTGCTGGATCTCTGCAGTGGGTACTACCAGACCCCGATGGCCCCAGAGGACCATGAGAAGACAGCCTTTATCTGTCCACTTGGTTTCTATGAATTCATGAGGATGTCTTAAGGGATTTCAGGTGCCCCAGCCACTTTTCAATGATTGATGGAGCGTGCAGTGGGGGACATGAACTTACTAGAGTGCCTGGTATACCTAGATGATGTTATTGTGTTTGGCAGCTCACTGGAGGAACATGAGAGCAGATTATTCAAGGTGTTGGACCGACTGGAAGACTTTGGCCTTAAACTGTCCATTGATAAGTGTCAATTCTTTCAAACATCAGTAAAGTATGTGGGACACCTAGTGTCCACTGAGGGAATAGAGACCGACCCAAGTAAAGTTGAGGCCTTGACCACCTGGCCACAGCCCAAAAATCTAAAAGAACTGCAAAGATTCCTGAGATTCTGTGCTTATTATCAGCGGTTCATTAAGGACTATTCAAGAGTGATCCGCCCTTTACTTAACCTTACTCAAGGGTATCCCCCAACCCACGAAAGATACAAAAAGTCAGAGTCCCTCGAGACTGAAAGAGTGTATTTTCATCCAAGTGAAGTATTTGGGGCCCGCTGGACTCCTGATTGTGAGACTGCTTTTCATGAAATCATATATCAACTTACCCATGCTCCTGTGTTGGCCTATGCAGATCCAAGAAAACCTTATGTCCTGCACACTGATGCTAGCTTGCAAGGGTTGGTGGCTGTGTTGTACCAAGAGCACGAGAATGGCCTGAGACCAGTGGCCTTTGCCAGTAGAAGCCTGAACCCATCCGAAAAGAATTATCCTGTACATAAGTTAGAGTTCCTAGTTTTGAAGTGGGCTATTGTTGACCAATTCCACGAGTACTTGTATGAGGCTAAGATACTAGTAAAGACTGACAATAATCCTTTGACTTATGTGCAGACTTCAGCTAAGTTGGATGCCACTGGCCATAGGTGGCTTTTTGCATTATCTATATATGACTATGCTGTTGAATACAGAGCAGGCCTGAACCACATAGATGCTGATGCTCTCTCCCAAAGGCCTGTTCCCCAGAATGACTGGATCAGACTGTCAGAACCTGATATTCGAGCACTCTGCCAGAAGTTTGACAGGGAGGAACAAATGTCCATGGATGCAGTGGACTGTATGGTGAATTGTTTGGGACCCTCTGAGAATTGCATAATTGCCACTTTTCTGCAAAAGACATTGGTGCACTGCCTCAGCAGGACAATGACAGTATTCGGAGGGCTCAATCCCGTGATCCCATGATCAAATCAGCTTTAGAAGCCCTCTATACAGGGAAAGATGTGTCCAAATTACGTTCCACTGATCTGAGAACTGCATTGTTATACAAAGAAGGTCCTAAGTTACATAGAAACATAGGAACATAGAATTTGACAGCAGATAAGGACCGCTTGGCCCACCCAGTCTGCCCATTTTCTTACCTAATGGATAAGCTGCAGATCCTAGTTAACCAGCAGCCTACTTCTTTCTACCCCCACCCCCTAGAACTGCCATATGGCTGTCCCATGCATGCTTGAATTCAACCACTGTTTTTGACTCCACAACCTCCTCCGGAAGGCCGTTCCATGCATCCACAACCTCTCTGTGGAAAAAATACTTCCTTGCATTACTTCTGAGCCACCCCCCATCTTCAAATTGTGCCCCTTGTTCTTGCACACCTCTTTTTTTGAAAGATGCTACCCTCTTGGACTTTGTTGATTCCCTTGAGGTACTTGAAAGTTTCTATCATGCCCACCCCCTCCTTTCCTCGAGGCTATACATATTAAGCTCCTTTAGTCTCTCTTCATATGTCTTCTGGTGCAGACCCTGCAGCATTTTAGTTGCCCTCCTCTGGACAGCTTCCATCTTGTCTATGTCCTTTCGGAGAGTGGGTCTCCAGAACTGCACACAGTACTCCAGATGGGGTCTCACCAGCTGTCTGTACAGAGGGATAACAACTTCCTGTTTTCTACTGGTGATGCCTCTCCCTGTGCATCCCAGTATTCCCCCAGCCCTCCTTGCTGCCCTCTCACATTGCTTGCCCACCTTTAAGTCATCTGATATGACTACCCCCAGGTCCCTTTCCATTTTTGTTGTTGTTAGTATCTCACCCCCATTGTGTACTCTTCTCCTGGGTTTTTGTTTCCCAGGTGCATTACCTTGCACTTTTATTTATTTTATTTATTTATTTATTTGTAAAATCAGTTTACAACCTTTGAGCCAGAGGCTCGTTTCCAAAGGTACTTCGTCACATAAAGACATACATAGTGTTTTTGGTTACATAGCATAGGTTTTCAAAACAATAGGCGTTCAACAGAGGCGCCACGTCACACTGTGGTCAGACAAATACATTTTGGTTACAGGGTACATGTAATTGAGAACAGGTGTTACACAAGTTGGTATCAATAATGAGCAATCTAATAGGTAAACACTGAAACAGCTGGCACTGGCCAGGTTAGACATAGGCATGGTATACAGGGAAGTGGTGGTGGGGATGGCTAGGTGGAGAGCCGCCTGGAGGGCATTGTCATGAGAAGTAGAGGTGGAGGCTACTTTCAGAGACAGGAGCAGTCACGAGTGTTGACCATGTGGTTTCGAAGGGTGGTTTTGAACTTGGAGATGGTGGTGGCATTGGTGATGGGGCAGGAGAGAGTTAAACCAGGTTGGGGCTCTATAGCAGAAGGACCTCTGGCCATGGCTGGTTCTTGATCTGGGGACCATTAGAGTGGTCTTGTTGGATGACCATGTTGCAATAGTGGGAGGGCTCTGGTGGATGGATGCCGTTACCCCAGAGGGGGAGAGCCCAAGTAGGGTTTTTTTTGTGAGGAGACAGGTTTGGTATAGGAGCCGTTCATCCAGGGTAAGAAGTTTAGCCTCGACATACAGCTGACAGGTGTGTGTGTGAGCCTGGGGGCACCAGTAATCAATCTACAGGCTTTATTCAGGGTTAAGTGAATTTTTTTGAGTGCAGTGGTGTCGGCAGCACCATAGACTGGTAGACCATAGTCTACAAGGGACAGAACGGATGACGTAACAGCGAGCCGCAGAGCATTTGAGGGAAGGCAGGTTCTATGGCGGAAGAGGATGCCAAGCTGTGTGTTAGTGGCGGATGTTAGGGCATCAATGTGGTTGTGAAATGTGAGGGCTGAGTCGAAGGTAACCCCAAGGTATTTGTAGGAGCAGACTTGTTCCAGTGGCTGACTGGTACTTGGAAGGATATAGAGTGGGTGGTTGCTAGCTTTGTTTTGGGGGTGGGAAAAGAGCATAGCTTTGGTCTTTTTAAGATTGATGACGAGTCTGCGCTCCTTAAACCAAGCTTCGGCACTGTTGAAAGACTGCTGTAGGGTGTCCTGGAGGGAGACGGGATTGTGGTGGGTGGCAAAAAGGACAGCGTCATCTGCATACAGTAGAATTTTGCCAGGGCATGCACTGGGCAGGGTGTTCAGATAGAGCGAGAAGAGAAGGGGGCCCAGGATGGAGCCTTGGGGGACCCCAGAGTGAATGGGACGGGTATCGGAGAGTGTGCTATTGATTTTTACACACTGTGATCGAGCGTCAAGATAGCTTGTGCACCATGCTAGGGGGCCAGCCGAGAGACCAGTGTGGCAGAGAGCATTCAGCAGAAGTAGATGGGAGACAGTGTCGAAAGCCTTTGAGAGGTCGATGAACACTGCACCAGCTAGGGAGCTGGTATCCAAGGAGGAGTGTAGGAAGTTGGAGAATTCAATTAGGGCAGTGCTGGTACTGTGACCAGCATGGAAGCCATGTTGCTCTGGGCATAAGATGTTATGCTTAGCCAGATAATTAGTGATTTGAATGGTCACCACTTTCTCCAGGGCTTTGGAGATGGGGGGCAGGATGGAGATTGGATGGTAGTTGTTGGCCGATGACCTGTCGCCCCCTTTATGAATTGGTGTGATAATGGCTGTTTTCCAAGCTGTGAGAAATTGTCCCAGGCAGAGTGATTGGTTAATTAGGCTGGTGAGTGGGGCAAGGACTTCATCTAGCACCAGCCTGAGGATACAGGGGTCCAGTGAGTCACTGTCGGGACTGTTGCCATTCAAAGCTTTGATTAGGATGGGTCTGGCTTCGGGTGGAAATCTTGCAGGTGGAAGCTGGGGTGCTGGAGGACAGGGGAGGTTGGTTGGGAGGGTCAAAGAAATTACTAGGGAGGACTGAGCTAAGGTCAGTGAAAGTGTGTTGAGCCAGTTAGCTATGGTGGCAGGCTCGGTGGTGAAGTGCCATTTCAGTGAGCTGGGATGGGGCAGGGGAGTGAGCTTTTCCGTTAAGTTGTTTAATATTATCCCAGAAAGTCCGGGCTGAGCCCCGGAGGAGAGTAAGGGTGGCCTGGTAATGGTCGGCCTTGGCTTTCCGGATGGCCATGAGCACTTATTCTGGGCTGCATTGTAAGCCTGCCTATCAGACAGACGACCCGTTTTCAGTGGCAAGGGTGCCAGAGGTTATCATTTCTTAGTAATTGTAGAAGGGCAGGGCTAACCCAGGGTGCATTCTGCTTTTTGGACTGGATTTTGGTGAAGGTGCAAAGAGATCACAAGCCATGTTGAAGGTGTGAATGAAGAAGGCGAGGGCAGTGTCAATGTCGGTTGCATGACAAATGAGGGACCAGTTTATCTGGGTGAGGAATACTTTAAGTTTTTTCAGCCCACCAGGGTGGAGGCGCCTGCGGAGGGTGGTCTGGGCTTTGGGTTTGGGATTGGGGACTGCCCAATGAAATAGGATAGGGGAGTGGTCACTTAGGGAGTCTCGGAGGACCTGGATGTTTTGGATTTTATGGGGTCGGTTAGTTATAATAACATCCAGAAGGGTGCTGGTACCTCTCTTAGAGTTTATTCTCATGGGCTGGGTGACAAGTTGCGTCAGGTCTTGGGCGGTAAATGAGTCTCTGATCGCGGATGAGGAAGTGCTGAGCCAATTTACATTAAGGTCCCCAACTAGGATCTGTTCCGCCTTATGGTGGAGGGTGGCCAGGTAGTCAGTTAAAGATACCAGGGCTGGGTGCTGGTTCTTTGGGGGAATGTAGGCTGTGGTGAGATAGAGAGGTCCGGGGTGAGTTTGAGGGTAAGAGCCTGGGCCCCATTTACAAGGGCAGGGGTGGGGAGTGCGTGTCCAAGTATTGTGTCCCTAGTGTAGATTGCACAGCCTCCCCCTCATTTGCCTATTCGGTCCTCCTGGTATAAGGTATAGCCTGGGAGGGAAACAAATGAGTCAGGGGTGGATTTGGACAGCCAGGTTTCAACCAGGGCTATGATGTCTGGTTGATGAGCCAAGGCCCAGCACTGTAGGGCATCAAATTTTTTCAGCAGGCTGCATATGTTCATGGAGGCTACTTGAAGACCTAAGACTTCTTAGCATTAACATTATAACTGATCAATAGACTGTTATACAGAGAAACAGTAGACAGAGGGAGACAAGTAGACAAACAACAACTAGTGCTGCCCACTGACTTTTGAGACTCAGTACTGAGGTCCTTACACAACCACATGGGGCACCTTGGTATAGACAGAACACTTGACTTGGTGAGATCCAGATTCTATTGGCCTAAGATGGGGGCTGATGTGGAGCAAGACGTTTGAACTTGTAGTCGCTGATTACAGAGGAAAGCTTTGCTCCAGTGGGCTGCCCCCCTTGTTAACATCACCACCAGTGCACCCATGGAGCTAGTCTCTATTGCTTTTCTGAGTCTGGAGTCAGATCAAAGAAATATTAGTAATGTGCTGGTGGTCACTGACCTTTTTGCGAGATATGCCCAAGCTTTCCCCACCAAGGACCAGAAGGCATCCACTGTGGCAAAAGTACTTGTAGAAAACGTTTTTGTTCACTATGGGGCTCCACAAAGAATACATTCTGATCAAGGGAGAGACTTTGAGAGTCATCTGATCAAAGAGATGCTTTCTCTGTGGGGAGCGTGAAAGTCCAGAACTTCCCCTTACCACCGCCAGGGGGACCCACAGCCTGAACGTTTCAACCGCACTTTGCTAGATATGCTAGGCACCCTCCACCCAAAGGACAAGCCTAGATGGAGCCAACAAATTAGCACCCTGGTACATGCCTACAACTGCACCAAAAGTGATGCCACTGGGTTCTCCCCCTACTGCCTGATGTTTAGAAGAGAAGCTCAACTGCCGGTAGATGTGTGCTTTGGGGTATCTCTTGATGGGGTTCAAGCTGACAACTATTTACAGTATGTGCAAAAGTTAAAGGCCCAGCTAAGTCATGCATACCAACTGGCTCAGACCATGGCTGCCAAAAGAAATCTGGCCAACAAAGAAAGGCATGATAGAAAGGTAAAAAGCACAGGAACTCCAGGAGGGAGATCGGTATTGCTAAGAAATCTGGGACTGCATGGCAAACATAAGATTGCTGACAGATGGCACCATCTCCCTCACATTGTAGTGGGCAAACTAGATGATCTGCCTGTGTACAAAGTAAGGCCTGAGAATAATTCAAAAGATGTTAAAACAATGCATAGAAATCATTTACTGCCCATTGGACAAATCTTGATTGAGTCTGAGCCCCCAGAAAATGCCCCCTCTGGACCAGTGACTAGAGCTGCTGCTAAGAAAAAATCAAGAAAGTCTGCACCTACAGAAGCTGAGTTAAAGTGTCCCCCTCAACAAGTCCCAGTTGAACATGACTGTAAGTCCATGTCAGAGGAAAGTGAGTGTGGCTTTGAATACTACCCTTCTTGCAAACTGAGTCAATTGTTTCAGGGCAATCCCCTAGTCAATCCTGGAGATGAAGCTGGGCCTTCTGGACTGTCTAAGCCCCCAGCTTTGTCCCTGGAGCCAATGCTCCCAGAAAGTGAAGTGCAAAGCATCAAGTCAGATGATATGGAATCATTGTGTATGGCTGAACTGTTTGAGCTTTCAGGGGAGGAAAATGATGGACTGGAACACACTGGTGATACACCAGAAAAAGAAGAGTATTTTGAGTGCCCTGATGGTCCACTGCCAGTGTCCGAAAGCTTTCCATGTGAGCCAAGTGTTGTGGACTCAGAGATTGTAACTCCTGGAGTTGAAAGTGCCCCAAGTTCTAGCCTCTCTACCCCAATTGAGACTCCTCTGACAAGTGAGGACAATGTTGAAAATGAGGCTCAGAGTGCAGAGACTGTAACAGTTCCCCCTAGGAAGACTGGTCGAGCTGTAAAGCCTGGGTGCACCTCAGTTATGATTCCCCTGGGAGGCCTGTGGACTTGCCTCTCAGTGTTGTCCATAAAGGAGTGTACGTTTCCCCGAGCTCATTGCCCAAACTGAACATCAGTTACTTGTGTTGCCCTCTAGGTATGGTGCCCCTGCCCCATCCAGCCCCAAGGTAGCTGATAGGGAAGGGCCCCCTCTCTTCAGGTTTCATGTACAAGAGGTAATAACCCGAGTTATGGTACAATGTGTGTATAATACTGTGTAAAAGTGATGTACTAAAAAAAGTTTCAGCAATGTGTTTCTGATAAGGTAATATGTTGACTGATAATTACATGTATAAGCCTAATGTGATACTGATGTAAATGTATATGGTTGCATTGAAACTTATGGGGGTGCTTGCTTGATGTGGACACCAAGCTTTTTCCAGGCCGGGAAGGGTGTAACCCCCCTGCAAATGGGGGTTCCCAAAAGTCTTCCAGGAGCATGCTTGAATGCTCCAAGCCTGGATGGTGTTCGGCGTCTAAGCCATTTATCTGCGAGTGCTTTTACAGCCTCTGGTACTGACTCTTTAAGAGCTGTCTGCCTGCAGACATAATTAATTTGGATGGGGGTCTGTGTGCTTCCCTGCTTGAGTCCCACTCGATCTACTGCCAAATCGCTCAGTTTCTGCCATCGCTAAGTGGGCAGAAGGAGCACTCTTCAAAGACGTAATTGTTTGCTTGTAACCTGTTAGAGTAATAATGAAAATGCAGTTTGTTTTAACCTGCTTTCTTGTAGCAAGGACAGTGCAGAGTAGCTCCCCCATGTTGGTTCTGAACTGCCGAATTGGACCAATCATTGTGGGGATCTTTTAAAATGGAGCCTGCTCTGGGCGAATCAGAACTTGGACTCTCCTCTGGAGCCAGCCACAATGGGACTGTATGGCAGATGCCTCTGGGAATTGTAGTTTGGACTTTGGCGCCTTTTTGCACCAACAGGGGGGAATCTGATTGTGAGTGACAGCCAAACCAGCCAACTGAACTGGGAGGAACTCAAAGGAAATGCCCAGCTCTGTCTATTGGAAAGATCAGGTGAGTTGAGACAGTGAAGAGAGAAGGAGCCGTGAGCTTCTGCACTGTATAGTTTCACACAGTAAGCACGTGTAAGGCCCTAAGTTTTGGTCTGCAGCCTGTTCAGACTGAATCCGACCTGTGAAGAGAATCAAGGAAATCTGAAGAGTAGAAACCAGGCTCACCCTGCAGAAGACTGGAGAAATTGCTGAATCACGCTTGATCTGTCAGGAACTGAATCTGCTGTGTGTTCTGCCGGGTACTGTGCAGTAATTGCAATCGGGATCGAGAAGCAGCCTGCCTGGTATAGTACTTTCCTTTTGCATATAAATGTGTGTAGTGCTTGTAGGGAATCGCGTTTCAAATCCCCTGTACAGTGAATTGAGTGCATGAAGCTGGAAGTAAACCCCAGCTTAATCCAGACTACATCCATTTGCTCTAAATTGCAGTGGGGTCCAGTCACAAGGATCTTGTCCACATGGTCTGCTCCTCCTGGCAATCCAGGACAATCAGCCTTCCATTCAGTTCCCAGCAGTGAGTTTGTGAGTATAAAGCAGGGTAGCTCCCTGCCATCTGTTTATCAAATCGCAAGTGTGTCATCTAATTGTTGTTTTTTAATTTCTTCACGAACTGAGCCCTCTGGCTCTGGATTACAATTGGGTATTGTGCAAGTGTTTTTTTCCATCACAGGGCCCCAACCAGCTGCACCTATCCTGGCTAGCGCCCCCCCCCATCCTGGGTACCCAGTGAAAGTGACAATTTGGGACTCTGAATATGCGCACAGTACTGTGATTATTGATGTGTTTACCCTAATGAACCTGATTTCCCCCTACCCTTGTTACAGCTTCTTAAATAAATCAGATCTGTTTGTTTCAGCAAAGTTACACTGACTGAGGTATTTGTTTATATTAAAGTATTGTACTGTGGTTTTTGCACTGTATCATCTTGTTTTACAGGGGGTCCCCAGAGTCCAGTCGACAGAGCCAGTCCTGGGGATAAGTGTACATTGTGAAGATATTCCTGATGCATTGTGTGGGCCACTAGTGGGAAGAAAGGGGGGTTACAGTGTCCCAGAGGGCTGTGACCAAGCTAGTTTAACTACTGCAAACCCTGACCTCTGGGTGGAGACACTCGCCATTGGACCTAGGCCCCGCACCCTGTTAGTAGTTAAGCAGGCAGGGGTAGTAGCCCTTGGGATAGCGCCACCTAGGGGTTACATTGCCATTCATCCTGGAGGCTATTCTCTCCCATGTACCCTACTAACTTTTCCTTAAGTATTGCTTCCATCAGCTTGCACATGATTGAGGTCAGACTGACCAGTCTGCAGTTCCCATGAGCTTGCTGTCTCTTTCTCTTCTTGCTTGTGGATCTTGCAGCTTGTCCCCTTTGCCCCATTACAGGCCCAATTGCAGAGCACATGTGCAAGACCTACCACCACAAGGGACCCAGACTGGGGAGTGGCCCCAGGGTCCAGCTCCCTCGATCAGAGCGCCCTAGCACTCAGGTACAAGACCCATGTGGAAACAAGCTGCTACCAGCTCTGTGTGTCTTTCTTGGTAAACGATGAAATAAATAGATAAATAAATTTGTAAATGTTATTTGTTTGTCATTTTTGACCAGGAAAGGCACACTAAGTCATGATAACTTGTTTCCAGCTGCATCTTGGGGGGTGGGTTGCATAGACCTGTTGGCCATGATACCTAGAGACCTCCCCTACTCTTTTTCAATATATGACCTGGGATCAATAATTTCTAGTTGGCCAGTGACCAGAGATAGTCAGAAAAGACCTCGGTTTAATGTCTCATCCAAAGGGGGGAAACATCAACAATGACGCCCCCCCCCCCCATACTGCACTACATTGTCAGTTATGAGTATTACTGGCTGGAACCTATGCCCTTTTGATCATAAGAATCTTAGGAAGTATCAAGCATTATGGACTTTCATCTTTATAGCTTGCCAGCCCCCTGGTATTTAGAACTCAGCGGTTCTATCCCTACAAACCAGATCTAGTCTTGACTTAAAGGCACCCATATTTGGGCTATCTACCACAATGTATGGGAGTTCATTCCATGATGAAATTACCCTTTGACTGAACCAATATTTTCTCATAATCAAATTCCACCTTGGCAGGAAGAGTTGTTTATTATGTCTCCTGCCACTACACCAACTGGTCTTTAGCATACCTCTCAACCTCTTGCCTCATGAATCAGGGACAAGGCTTAAAAAAATCAGGGACAAAGACCCCAAATGAGGGACACATCTTAAAAATGTGTACTGTTCACTCAGAAAGCTGATAGAATTAAAGGATTTGTGTTAAGATGCATTTTGTGAAGAAAACAAAGTCTGTAACTTTAATGTTTGACATTATTTTGTGCTTTTAATCACCACTATCCTGTCACAAAAACACAAATTTTATGAGGGACAGAGAACAATTTTGAGGCAAAATCAGGGACAGTTGAGAGGTATGGTCTTTAGAGTAACCCCTAGCTCATCATGCAATTTGGTGTCACCAATTTCTTTGTACAGCATATACATGTCACTCTGAAGCCTCCTATAATGCAGTGAATAGAGGTTCAGAGTTTCCAATCTTTCTTTGTAGGGTCTGGTCTTAAGTCCAACTATGGCTTTAGTGGCTCTTCTTTGTACCCCCTCTAATCTAAGTATGTCTTCCCTTTTGTATGGGGATAACACCTGAACACTGTATTCCAAATGGGGTCTAACCAAGTCACTATACAAGGGTATCAAAACACTCTTTTCTCTACTTGATATGTGCCTTAGAATACAGTTTAAATTAGGATTCATTTTTCTAATCTGAACGTTGCTATGATGGCTAAATTTAAAGTCAGAAGTGATCGTAATACCCAAGTCTTTTTCCTCTTGAGTGACTGTTAATGCGTTGTTCCCAAGTTTATATACTGACATATTGTTGTGCTTACCCAAGTGCATAACCTTACATTTAGCTAAATTTAGTAACAATCTGTTTGACTCAGTCCATTCAAGGGTTTTATTAACAGCCCCTTGTAGGGATAAGGCATCAGTAGGATTATTAACAACTGCCCCCACTCTGCAGTCATCTGCAAATTTGGAAAGCCAAATGCTAGGGTCATTTAATGTCAGGGTGGAAATATAGATATTAAAAAGGCATGGGGCCAGGATTGAGCCCTGTGGGACCCCATTAGTAACTGGTGCCCAATCTGACAATGCATCCTTTATTGTAACCCTATGCTTCCTGCCCTGTAACCATTCAGAAATCCAGCTTAATAGGTTTGACTCCAGCTTGAGCTTCCTCAGAGTTGTTAATAAATCAAAGTGTGGTAATTTGTCAAATGCCTTAGTGAAATCCATAAAGGCAACATCAACTGAGTTCCCCTTATCTAGTTCCCTGTTAACATTCTCGTAGAAGGTGAGAAGGTTAGTCTGACATGACCTTGATTTAGTGAAACCATATTGTGAGGGATCGGTCAGCCTATGCTCATCAAGAAAAGCTAAAATGTTCTCTTTTAAAATGCCTTCCAAAACTTTACCCGTAAGTGACATTAAGCTTACTGGCCTGAAGTTAGACAGAATGGTCTTATGCCCTTTTTTTTGGAGTGGAACTACAGTTGCAACTTTCCAATCTTGTGGAACTCTGTCTCTGTCAAGAGAGGCTTGGAAGATATGGGTGAGGGGTAGTACTAGAAGATCAGCCAACTCGTGTATCACTCTAGGGTGGACAGTGTCTGGCCCTGGTGATTTGCTAGTATTCAACTTGTGCAATCTATCTAAAACATATTTTGGGTCGAGTAACGTTAATCCTGGGGATGGCTGCTCATCGCTTATGTATGGGGTTGGGGCACTGTTATTAAAGACAGAACAGAAGTAGTTATTTTGAATGTCAGCCATCTCTTTATCTGACACCATCAGACCATTATTATCCTTATAGGGACCCATAATACTCAAACTCTTTTTTAAGTTATTAATACAACAAAATAAGGATTTTTTATTGTCCTTAACTTTGGAAGCTAAGACCTCTTGCTGTGCTTTTGCCTTTTTAATTACTGATTTAACTTTGATTGGAAGTTCCCTAAAAGCCTGATAATTAGAATCAGATTTGTCCCTTTTATATTTTTTTAACATTCTGTTCTTTTTATCAGCCTCTTGATGGATGAGTTAAGCCAACACTTTTTTTATTTCTTGTGTTAATACATTTGTTTAAACTAGGTATGTGTTTTTTTATCTGATTTTTTAACATCGTGAGAAACTGATTCCACATCTCATTCACTGAACAATTATTAAAATCTGTACCCCAATCCCAAAGAGAGAATTCTTTCCTAAACTGTACAAAGTTCACCCTGTTAAAATTGAGCTGTATTGTAGAATCCAGCTCCACTATAGCATGAGACGCCTTAATACTAAAATGAACTATACAGTAGTCACTGTATTTGATTGACTGGCACAGAGGACATATTGAAACAATAAAAAAAAAATACTTTGATCCCAGCTAAATGAATAAAACCTTACTAAGATTTAAAAATGGGGCATTACTAACCCAACGATTATGAATGAAGCCTATGAAAGCCTTTGCCAGGAAATCCTGATGAAGGGAGGTGTGGCCAGCTGATGTGTTATCTTAGAGCTCCTGTTCACAATCTTGCATATCTATCTGAAAATTCTTTCTTTGCTGGTACTTCTTTGCACACCTTGGGACTTCAGCTGGGGCAGTGTGGGTGCTTAGCAGGAGATAGAATCCCCCCACCCCACCCCGGAAGAGCTATTTTTCAATTGCAAAGACTGCTCTGTAGACCACGGCTGAGCTTGGGAGCAGTGTAAAATGGATTAGCTGAAGAGTGAATCAGGAGTGAGACTACACCCCCAGCCTACCAAAAGGGCCAATGGGGTGCAATCAGGAAGTCCTTTGTTCAAGGGACTTAAAATACTGGTGGGAGAACACCAGACACTGGACATCAGTGGGGAAGTGTGTGTGCTTAGCAGGAGTTATAACCCCCCAAGAGCTGTTTTTCCATGCTTTTTTCCATTGCAGAGGCTGCTTTGTAGACTGGGGCTGAGCTTATGAGCAATGTAAAAGAGATTCACTGAAGAGTGAGTCAGTAGTGAGACCCCGGCCCCAGCCTACCAGAAGGACCAATAGGGAGTGCGACCAGGAAGCCCTTTGTTCAGTGCACTTAAAATATCAGTGGGAGGGCCAGCCTGGTGGTTCTGAGGGTTGAAGCACTGGACACCGCACCTAGCACCATGCCAGTAACCTGACTTCGAGAGCAAGCTCAGGCCATGGGGGGGTTGGCTGAGGTGAGGGCTGGGACATGACTGTAGTGGCTACTGGGCTGCTCTCATCTCCCAGATTGGGGAGGTACACGCTCTCGTCTGACACCCAGTGGAGGCCAGGTGTCAGAGCAGGGTCAAGGACTAACATAACAAGGGAGGGTGGAAGGAGCACTCTGTTTCAGGGAGCGTGTGCACACCTCCAATGAGCATACTCGCAATGTTCACTGTTGCTCTGGGGGGGAGAAAACCAGAAAAACCATGTCTCCCGGTGGCCACATGTGACAGCTCCCATCACTCCTGGGCCCTGCTCCTTGTGGATCTCCACCAGCAAGATGGTGGGAGGAGAGGCTGAACGGAATGGGGTTGGCAGGGGGCCCAATGGAAGACGTAGGTGGCCACGGGGGGGGGCAAACAGCTATTTAAAAAAATACTGGTGGAAGAACACTGGATGCTGGACTTCAGCAGGGGCAGTGTGGGTGCTTAACAGGAGCGAGACCCCCTCAAAAGCTGTTTTTCAGTTGCAGAGACCACTCCATAGACCAGGGCTGAGCTTGTGAGCAGTTGTAAAAGGGATTCACTGAAGAGTGAATCAGGAGTGACACTGTGTCCCCAGCCTACCAGAGGGGCCAAACAGGGACCCCACCAGGAAGTTATTTTCCTGGTGCTCTCCTATTTAAGTACACATCCAGCTAACAGACCTCTGCTGAGGACCCACAGGACAAGGACAGCACAGAGGAGTCTGCCCACTGGAGTCAGCCCAACGAGGCAGCCAGCGGCTGGACAATCTACAACTCAACAAGCTGGCATGAGAGCATCAAAGGAGTAACACAGGAGGAAGCAGGACATCAGGATGGTTTACTCTACACTAGAGGTAAGCTTCCTGTTTAAACTCCTGTACAGGTAGGAGTAAGGAAAAAAGGGGTAGTGGTGAGTTAGAGTCTACCAATAGTTTAGGTATAGGTGAAACACCATATCTAGTGTAAGGCTAAAGAAGGGTTTAAAGACAGAAAAAAAACAGACAGGGTAGAGGCGAATTAGGGTCAAGCAATTGTTGAGCAAGGGGTTAAAAGTGTCAAAGGAGGCAAAAAAGAACAACAGGTGAGGAAGGACATAGATATGCTGGGAGTGGTGCAGTGTATTGGTTGTGGGGTGGCAGTCTTCAGGGAGACTTTCTGGAGACTATGGTGCTGCCCCATCTGCATGCAGACCTCTTGGCTGAGTAGGGAGTTTGCTAGACTCCAGACTGAGTTGGCTAAGATTCGGGGTGCCTCCGTCTCCACTCAGGGACCACCAAGCCTTCCACCGCTGTCTCAAAGTGTGTCAAGGATGAGGAGCAGCTGGACTACAGTGGGCTCAGGAAGGGTGAGGGTGGTGGGTCAGAGAAACATCAACCACTTGGTACTAGTGCAAAATTCCTACACCGCTCTGGCAGGGCAAGACTGTAACCTGGAGGCGCCCGCAGTAGTGATTAAGGAGGATGTGGTGGTCCTCCATAGTAAAGACCCTGAGGTGTGAGGTAGAAGACCCCAGAGGAAGCAACTCTTGGTGGGGGATAGATTTGGGTACAGGAAGGGAGAGGGAAAGGGAGGTTAGGTGCCTTCCTGGCACCACTGCTCAGAGGGATGGGGACCTGATCTTGAGGATCGCTAGGGAAGCAGGATTGGAGGGAGAGCTAGATGTCATTGTCCACTTTGGAACCAATATCTGGCTAGGATAGTACAGCACCAGAAGAGTTCAGGGAGCTGGGGAAGGGGTCTTAGGCAGGTAGCATGCTCAATGGCCTTTTCTGAGATTCTACCTGTCTATGACAGGGGGAAGGATAGGGTACTCCATTACAGGAGCTTCAACATATGGTTAAAGGAATGGTGTAGAGAGGAGGGGTTTGACTACATTGGGAACTAGGGTCCCACCTGGAGGAATGGAGGTTCTATACAGGGGTGATGGCCTGCATCCATCTGGGAGGGGAACCACAGTCCTCAGTGAATGGTTTAAATGTTACATTGACAGGCATTTAAACTAGCCGAGGGGTGGCAGAAGGAAATGGGGAGACATGAACTGCCCCCCCAAAACTGAAGTAGGCAGTAGGGGAGACCTAAGGGAAAGAAATCCTCAAGGGTATCCAATAAAAAAGAAACAAAGAGGTAGAAGTGAAGAAAGACAGGCTTGAGAGCAGAGGGGGTAAGGTGAGATGGCAAAATGGGATGGGGATGATGACAAACAGGGTGGTAGCACATTCTGAAAGGCCATGTGTGCAAATGTTTAAAGTCTGGGAAAAAAATCCCAGACCTAGAGGCCATCATGGCAGAAGCTGACCTGGATATTGTTGGCATTACCAAGTCATGGTGCAATGAGAACCATGACTGGGATATAGCCATACAAGGCTACACTCTGTTCAGAAAGGACAGGGTTGGAAAGAAAGTGGTGGCTCTTTATGTGAGTAATAGCATAAAGGCTACTGAGATACAGGGAAATCAGGAAGGGGTGGAGGTACTGCAGGTCACCCTAGAAACAGTGAAGAGAGCCACTTTTCCCACTGCCATTATCTACAGATCTCTAGCACAGGGAAGATGGTTGGATAAGGTCTTAGTGGAAGCCATCCAAAAGATGGCAAGCAAGGGAGAGTTGTTGCTGGTGGGGAACTTCAATCTGCCAGATGAAGTTTGGAGCATCCTAGCTGCAGCTTCAGCTAGGAGCAGGGACATTCTGAACTCCTTGCAGGGGGCATTCCTCAGGCAACTAGTAAAAGAGCCCACTCATGACCCACTGCAGTGGCAGACCCCACTTGATGGGGGTTAGCAAGTTCCCCACCTGGCCCTGGGTGCAAGCAGAAACATTCAGCACATTTTCTTCTGCTGTTCTGTTTCTTCCTCTCTCTTTCTTTCTTGCTGTGGTGTGTAGCCACAGTCATCCATTTCTCGCTTGGCTGTACCTCAGGAGCAGACCACAGGCACTTGGACCAGAAAGCCCTGTCCATCCTTCTGCTTTCACAGTCTCTCAACTTTAACACAGCCACACTATTCGCTCTGGCTCACACAGATCACCTGCACTCTCACAGTCCCTTTTCTCACTGTACAGGTACTGGCAATTCTCTGACTTGAAGAGACTTACTCTTCCTTTTCTCTTTCCTCATCATATTTACATGCTTATCCTCTGTAGTCCTGTCTTTTCCACAGGTTCAGACACAATCTTTGTTTTTTTTTTCCAGGTTCCGAACGCAACCTTGGTCTTTTCCCAGGTTTAGACCCAACCTTTGTCCTTTTATCTCAGGCTCAGGACACAACCTTTCCTGCTCTGCTTCTTTGGCCTCACTGCTGTGGTGCAACTTCAGAACAGTGCAGATGATTCACAACCTGCAGCTTTCCCTTTTACTTTTCCTAGCTGCTTTTTTCCTTTAACCTGCAGCTTTTGTTTTCCTCTTCCAAGCTGCTTCTTTAACAAACTTTTCTCTTTTCTTGATGGGGCAGACACTCCCTGCCCTGGGGACAAATTGCTGGCAGCCCCCAGGCAGGCCCATTCCCCAGCCCTATTCTCTCCAGGGGCAGGAGCCCCCCTCCCTCAGGACGAGCTCTCCCCAAACTGACTCCAGTCCAACTGCCCCTGCTTTATTTGGGAGCCCTTTCCTCACACCCCATTGGCTGGTGCCACTGTCCTTAGGCAAAAATGCATATGCATGAGGCTCCCTCGATGTCTCCTAGGCTGTTCAAAAAGGCACCTAGATATTCCCCAGTATCCCCCCAAGAGTCTGTTCACAAGCTTCAGAATCCTTCTGCCTAGTCCTGGCTCGATGCTTGGTTGGCTGGTGTCACATGGCTGAAAACATGGTGGCTGGATGTAAACAGCGCCCATACATTTATACAAAGTTCTGAGTTTTAAGCATTCCTGAAGCCAAGCCATTTACTTTTATTATATCTTTTCCCCACCATTTAGCAGCCATCCCTGCGCCCTCTTAAGCGACTGCACCATTTAACCAATTGCTTGAACACTTTTTCATTCGCTGCTGCCATTCTGTATGTAACCCCTAGGTGGCACTATTCCAAGGGCTACTACCCCTGCCTTGCCTGGCCTAAACAAGGTTGAGGGGCCTGGGTTCCCAAACTTCACTTAAAACTGGTTCTCTCCATAAGGTTCCATACTGCGTATTGCATCCACCCAGAGTTTACCTTTTAAGTGGACTAGATGTTACCTGGAACAACCCCCTGGGATGTCATACCACCCACTATAACCATTTGCCACCCCAACACCTGACCAAATAAGATTTCCCCACATTTCAGACATCTCTGTAATTAAAGGCTCTCTCTAATAATATGCTCATGCTAACGTAATTGCAAAACAGTAACAACTATATTTATTTAGGGGGCATAGGAATTAGGAATGGGGAAACAAGAGGAGTAGAGGTTATGCAATGATTATTATATTTATAAAATGTACATTTGATTGGTTTTGGATTTTGGTTGGTGCTGGTGAAAATCCTACAGCTGGGTAGATACCAGATAAACTAGAAGAAACAATCACTTTGTACCAATGTAGATATTTAGAGCCCTAGCTATCTAAACTGCACATAAGTCAGATGTGTAACCCCCAGGTGGCGCTATCCCAAGGGCTACTACCCCTGCCTGTGCTAACAGGTTGAGGTGCCTAGGTTCTATAGCAGATGCCTCCACCCAGAAGTCAGGGTTTGCAGCAGTTAGACTAACTTGGTCACAGCCCTCAGGGACACTGAGACCTCCTTTATCTCCTACTAGTGGCCCACACAATACACCATGAGTATCTTCACTATTTACACTTACCCCCAGGACTGGTTCGGTCAGCTTGACTCTGGGGACCCCCTGTAAAATAAGATGATGCAATACGATAGCCACAGTACAAAACTTTAACATAAATGAATACCTCAGTCAGTGTAACTTGGCTGAAACAAACAGATCTGATTTATTTAAGGGGCTGTAACAAGGACAGGGGGAAATCAGGTTAATTAGGTTAGACACATTAATAATCACAGTACTGTGCACATATTCAGAGTTCCAAATGTCACTCTTACTGGGTACCCAGGATGGTGGGGGGCTAGCCAGGATTGGTGCAGCTGGTTGAGGCCCTGTGTTGGAAAAACACTTGCACAATACCCAACTGTAATCCGGAGCTGGATGGCTCAGTTCATGAAGAAAACATAGAAACATACGCTTTGACGGCAGATAAGGACCACTTGGCCCACCCAGTCTGCCCATTTCCCTACCTACTGGATAAGCTGCAGATTCTAGTTAACCAACAGCCTACTTTCTGCAACCCCTCACTATAATTGCCTTATGTCTGTCCCATGCATGTTTGAATTCCCCTACTGTTTTAGACCCAACGACCTCCCCAGGAAGGCGGTTCCAAGTATCCACCACTCTCTCCGTGGAAAAAAAATTTCCTCACATTACCCCTGAGCCATCCCCCCATTATCTTTAAATAGTGTCCCCTTGTTCTTACACATCTCTTTTTCTGAAAGATGCTACCCTCCTGGACTTTGTTGATTCCCTTGAGGTACTTGAAAGTTTCTATCATGCCCCGCTGTCCCTCCTTTCAACAACAGTATACATATTAAGCTCTCTCAGTCTCTCTTCATATGGTTTCTGATGCAGACCCTGCACCATTTTGGTTGCCCTCCTCTGGACTGCTTCCACTCTGTCTATGTCCTTGCATAGATGAGGTCTCCAAAACTGCACACAGTACTCCAGATGGGGTCTCACCAACTGTCTGTATAGAGGGATAACCACTTCCCTTTTTCTACTTGTGATACCCCTTCCTACACACCCCAGTATCCCCCTGGCTCTCCTTTACTGACTTTCATATTGCTTACCCACCTTTAGGTCATCTGATATGACTACCCCAGGTCCCTTTCCATTTTCATTGTTGTTAGTACCTCTCCTGCTATTGTGTACTCTTCTCCTGGGTTTTGTTTCCAGGTGCATTACTTGCAATTCTTTGCATTGAATCTAGTTGCCATATGTCTGACCATTCCTCCAACCTTGCCAAGTCCCTTCTCATCTTTTCTACCCCTCTTGTGTATCAACTCTGTTACAGATCTTTGTGTCATCTGCAAAGAGGCATACCTTCCTCCAGACCTCTGCAATGTCACCTATAAAGATGTTAAAGAGGACTGGACCCAGTACTGAGCCCTGAGGTACTCCACTAGTAACCTCCTTTCTTTGGAATGTGTTCCATTCACTATTACCTTCTGTATCCTGTTGTGCAGCCAGTTTGTTACCTAGGCTACCATCCTGGGACCCACTCCCAGGCTGGTTAACTTGATTATTAATCTTTTGTGCGGGACTGTATCAAATGCCTTTAAAGTCTAGGTAGGCCATATCCACAGCCCCTCCTGTCTATTACTTGGTCACCCAGTCAAAGAAATCAATTAGATTCATCTGACATGACCTTCCTGCTGTAAATCCATGCTGCTTTGGGTCCTGTGCTCCGCTGGCCTCTAGGTACTCAACAATTCTTCTTTCAGAAGTGATTCCATCATTTTCCCTACCACTGAGGTCAAACTTACAGGTCTGTAGTTTCCTGCTTCAGCCTTGCTCCCACTTTTGTGAAGGGGAATCACATCTGCCTTCCTCCAGCCCTCAGGTACCACCCCATCCTGCCATGATTTGTTAAAAACTGTGGTCAGTGGTGTCACTAGGTCCTCCCTTAGTTCTTTTAGGATTCTGGTGTGAATCCTGTCAGGCTCCTTTGCTTTGTCCACCTTGAGTTTTAGGGGGTCTTTCAGGACTCTTTTTTTCTGTGAATGGACTGGTGTCAACCCCCCCACCCAGAGAAGCCCCTTACCCAAAAGAAGGAAAAGAAATCAGATGAAACACTTGCAGTTTGATAACAGGCGGCAGGGAGCTACCCTGATTTGTACTCACAAACTAAATACCAAAAACTGGCACAGATGGGGTCCTGGATTGCCAGGCTCCCTAACACAGCAGGGAGATGAACCTCTACAAGCCAGGCACACAGCTTCAATCAGCAATGATTCAGTCCACATACATGCTGTTGGATTTCAGTCTGCACCACACGGGGACAAGAGAACCCGTTTAGCTGTCCTTCACAAGCACTCCACACATTTATATGTAAAGGAAATTACTATACCAGGCAGCTGCTCTCAGGTCCCGATCGCACTTACTGCTAACCTGGGAGTTCACACTGCAGCTTCACTTTCCTGACAAACCGAGCGCGATTAAGCAGTTTCTCCAGTCCTCTACAGGGTGAGCCTGGTTCCCACTCATTCAGCCTCTCATTCCTCTTGGTAGCCATGGATTGAGTCCGAGTCAAAACGGCAACGTGCTATCTGAGTTTAGACCTCCCACGTGCTTCCAGTGTGAAAACTGTATAGCACAGAGCTCAGAGCTCCTTCCCTTGTCACGGTCACAACAGATCTGCTCCTCCAGACACAAAGCAGGGCATTCCATTTAGGCGTCACCCGGTCCAATTGGCGGACTCAGTTGTCAATCACTCAAACCTCCCTAGGTTGGTGCAAATAGGTGCCAAGTTCCAAAACTTCACTTCCCAGAATTACTAGCTATATGTCTTATGGCAAGCTGGCTCCCAAGAGAGTCCTGATTCTGGTTGGTCCACACAAACTCCATTTTAGAGGCCCCCCTTGCCTGACTGGATCTATTCAGTAGCTCAGATCCAAAATGCAGGGGCAAAACACACAGAGTCCCAGCTGCAAGAAAGGCAGGTTAGACAAACTACATTTCCACTAATACTCTAAATTATATGTGGCAAACAGTTACATCTTTGAAAAGTGCTCACTTTGCCCACTTAGCGACGGCAGAAATGGAGCAATTTGTCAGCAGCTCGAGCGGGACTTGGGAGCAACGAAATACACAGTCCCCCCATATGAACTAATTATGTCTGCAAGCAGACAGCTCTTAAAGAGACAGTACCAGAGGCTCTAAAAGCACTCACAGATAAACGGCTTAAACGCCGAACACCATTCAGGATTGGAGCATTCAAGCAAGCTCCTGGAAGACTTTTGGGAACCCCCAGTTGCAGAGGGGTTACAGATGGAACACATTTCATTTTTACCCACCACTGGTACCAGTTCTCCTGATTCAGTATGAAACCCTGCAATCTCATACACTTTACCCTGAGTACCCAGTTACCAAAGTCCCATGGACGGTTGCAGGCCTGGTGGACGGTGCAGCTGTGCGTTGGCTGGCTTGATTTAAAGGAGAGAATTAGTATTCAACTTGAGAGCAACTTAATACACAACAATTTTGGATCCTTAGGAGTGTGCAGGGGTTGCCCTGCATTTGGTAAACTGAACAAAGTCAGGAGGTAACCAGTCGGTTACGTCGGTTGGGACATCTATTAGTATTTCTGAACATCCGTCACATTTATGTGTTTAGCACATTCAGTACATTCATATTTCAGACACAACTGGTACATTCAATGGAGGGATAGCGCCTTCAACCAGGGGCCAGGAGGGACGCCCTGGTCAGATCTCTTTAGGGAAAACAGTCATTTCCAGGTTACAGAAAATACGATTTTAACTTTGGGGTCTCAGTCTGTTATGTGGCTTGTGGCTATGGCTGGTGACTCCACTGGATGTCTTGACCAGATAGGTAGAAGATACTGGACCTCCCAGGCAAAGTCAGGATGAGACCCTTACTGAGTGCTTCCATTCCAGTCCTGTAGGCTCCAGCAGACATTACATATCAGTACATTTCTACTCTGTTCTGAGCTCACTATGGGTACCCCCAGAACAGTCACAGTCAGCAAAAGTTCCAAACATATGGTCTCACCCTCACTGGGCTAAGATTATGCCCAGAAGTTGCAAGGTGCGAACCAAAGAATGATCTCACATAGCACAGTCGCTTGGGCATAAGCAGCCCCAGTTTAGCAAGATTTTTTTCTTTACTGCACCAGGGGGTACAAGAGTACTCACTCAGGCTCCTCACGGTAGAATCTCCACAATCAAGGTTCCTGAATTCTTCAGTTCTCTCACAACTGAGGTTCAATCAGCTCTCTCTCACAACTGGCTTGATGTCATCAGGTTGCAGGTCCACATCTTTCCCCAATGTGGAAGGGAGGGCTAGCACCTGGGGGACATTCTGGCAACCTCCAGGCTAGCAAGAACTACAGAAACTAAATAACTAACTTTTAGCTGCTAAGAAGGCAAATACCCCCTCCTGGATGGAGAGGATTAGCTAGATCTCCAGGCTTGGATGTATGGCTGGGGGCCAGCGCCCCCAACCCTGTGGTGGTTCCCGCTCAAATCAGGCAAAATGCTGGAAAACACAGTCTCTTATAGGGCTCTCCTGAGGCTCCTGATTGGCAGAAGCTTTTGGGTGAATGGCCTTTGATTGGTTGATGGCCCTGTCAGTCAAGAAAATGAATTATGCATGAACCTCACTCGATGCACTGTTGGTTTGCTGTTTTGGTGACTGAAATTAGGTCCCTGCAGTCCCCCATGACTATTTGATGTTTTCCCATGAGCTTTGGTTAATGTTCCACAAGTCCTGGCTTTGTTATTCTAGCTTTCCGATTGGCTGTGCTGCTCTGTAATGGCTGCTGAAACACCCAGTCCCTTAAGCAGATCAGTGACAGTCCCAAATTAAAGTCCTGGTTCAGCCATAATTAAATGAACATTTGCCCAAATGCCCCACAGTTCAGTAGTACTGGTTGTATACTGGCTGTCACTGCATAGATTTTGTAAATTGCTGAGTCCGTTAGCCTGTCGCTGTTGCCAATATTTTAGATCCCTGTCTTGCAGCTTGCAGGCTGTCTCTCTGAGTCCCAACAGTGACTGGTGCAGCCCGGATCAAGCATTATTTATTTGTTTCAAATACTTACCCACCCTTGTAAACATTTTCCCCAATAACACATTGCAATTGCTTTCTTTTTTCTTCCCTGTCAGCTGTAGCCGAAATACAGCTTCCATGAGGGCAGAACAGCCCTCGTGAATATTCAGCAGATCAGGGTGCTGGCTCATTAATATTCATGAGCCCCGATCTGAAACACTTTGTGGATCTCTTTTCTTTTTCTGGAGAATGGGCCCTCTCCAGACTGTCTGTTGTCACCAGGCCCCACTGATCAGGTGGGGACACCAGGACTACTGAACACTTCCTCCACTCGACCGCGAGGTAAGCGGTCGCTAGATCAAAGGTACCGCTGGTGCCTATGCGATCCCTGCCACTCCAGAGTGCTTTGGCTGTGCAGGTGATCATGTTCTAGATTTGGGAGCCCCATAGGGCTTGGGCTTTACACTGGGGCACCAGGGGCTTGAGCCAGGACCAGGGGAACAGAAAAAAAAATGATGCAGGCACTTCCTGGAGGCGCTGAAGGAGAACAGGACCAGCAGTTACAGGCTGCAGATAAGCCCCCATTTTGGCAGGGGAATTACATCTATTGCCACTAGGCAGCACAGACACACATTGCCCAGTGTACTGCAGTCTGTGGACACATTATATTTATGTATCCCCCCCCATGGACTGGCAGCCTTCCTATTTCTTTTGCATACCTTCTTTACTTATTTTTCCATTCTCCTTTTTCCTTGTCCTGTCATTACAGCTACCTTTTCTCCCCCAGAGCTAGATGGGGCTCTCACTACTTCAGAGGGATGCCTCCTCATGAATATTAATGAGGCGGCGCCCATTCCACCCAGTTCCTTCTGCGTGATTGGTGCTTACAAAAATACTTTTTCTGCTTCCCAGTTGCCTCTCCCCTTTCAGCTACAGTCTCCGGTCCTTCTCTTTCTTTGCCCTGGGACTAGGACCACCTGAGAGGCAACCCAAAATTGTCCGCTGAAACGGCCACTCGAAAATGCGCAAGTGCGCATCCATGGAACTCGCCGGCACCGCAGTGCCATTTCTAAAGTTGGTATCTCCATGCTACCGCTCCTCCGGTCCCACTCTCTCACACAACCACTGAGGGGGCTGGCAGGAGAGGGCAGGAACACAGGTGAAAACAAGGAATCGGGACCCAGGACACAAAAAAGAATGGGGGTGGAACCAAAATCTCTGGGAAAATTAGCCTTTTTTGGGGGCTTTCAGGTAAACACTGGACAGGGGGTTACACTCAAATAACACATTGTCAAACACCTTTTCCTGGTCTAAAGATAAGATGTAGCCAGTTAAATGTCTTTCATTACACTATCAAAGATTTCTCTTAAAACCAATAAATTATCTTTTATAGTCCTATTAGGAACAGAACAGCTTGATACAATATTACAAGATGTTTTGCTGTTTTGGAAAGACTTCCACAAAGATTTTTTAGATAACATTTTTAAAATCAGTATTTAAAACACTGGTAAGATGCCAACTTTCAAATTCTTTATATCTTCTTTTTTAAAAGAAAAAAGAAAAAAAAACATAGCCTCCCCCAGCTAGCTGAGGTTTCTGAAGAATTAGGGAGGTGGTTGAAAACTAGAGCAAGATGTGCAGATAGTATTTCTGCATATGCTTTGTAAAATTCAATAGTTAATCCCTCACTTCCTGGGGGCATTGTATTCAATACTTCATCCTGATTTATGGGGACACGAAAGTAGCCTTTAGATCTTTGGATACATTTGGTATTTTTTAAGTCCTCAGAAAATCCCCTACTTCACCTGAAGAGGGTGAGCTGAAACTAGAAAAGGATTCCAGATGCACTGAAGCTATCTGCATCAACTTTCATTCTGTGGTACACAGATAACATCATTGTCAGTTAACCACGTGAAACGTCTATGCTTGATTATCTCTTGATAGCCTAATTCAGGGGCATGAGTGAAGGTCAGGGAGCAGCCGTTGTGCTGCTGAGAAACATCTGTGTGAGGTAGAGGGTATTTACAAATTGTGATTCTTAAGGTAAAGTGTGCATTTAAGGGCATTTTCTGACAGTTTGGGAAGGGAGGGGGAAGTGGGAGGAGGACAGCATTGTGGGGGGAAGGGAAGGAAGATTTTAGGTTGCCAGATCCAGCACCATTGTTCTGAGGAAGGTAGTCATATGACTGCAGCTGGCCAAATAATGTGTCTACAGTCCTCCTGTAGTCTTCCAGAGGGCCAAGCGACCCCTTGTGAGAGTTTCATGAAGCAGGAGTATGGCATCTGTTAGAGGGTGTCCCCTATCCCCAAGGCGAGAGAGAAGCTGCAGAAAATGCTAGGGAAGGTAAGGGGTTAGGCTGCAGGGCAGGCCTATTAGAGGTAGGCAGTAGGGGAAAGCAGAGGGGAAACACAGATAAGGTACTACACCCTATCTGGGGTAGGCCAACAGCAAAGACAGTAGGGGAAGCAGGGGAAATACAGAAAAGGGACCACACCCTATCTCGGGTATATCTGTAGGGGGAGAGAGCAGGAGAGAACTTTGGAAAATATCTATAAGGCATTACACCCTATCTGGAGTAGGCCTATAAAGGAAAAGGTACCCAGGGAAACACTCTAGGGCACCAACACAACACCCTACCTGGGTATGCCTACTAAGAAGAGTGGTCACTGTAAAGAGACTGCATGGCCAGGGAAGACCTAAGAACTAGGGCTGCAACAAGATGTGGAATGGGTGGAGAAGAAGTGGGCAAGCAGAAGTGAAGGGAAAGAGTTTGGGACTGAGCTAACTGCTTAGGCTGTGGGGTTACAATTCATATGGATGCTTTCAGGAGATGGGGTCTGCCCAGTATGTCTAAGAGAGGAAGTGACCATTGCAGACTGAAATAGCAAGGGTCTGGGCCATGATAAATCAGCAGCAGAGCTGGCTTGACTGGGGTCAGGTGGTGGCCACATCATTACCAATGCCTCACAGAACACAGAGAGGAGGAAAGGGGTAAGACAGTAGTGGGCAGGGCAGGGACCAAGGAAGGGTCTCCCCAAACTGGGGCTGATAGTACCAAGTTATTTAAGCAATAAGGACCGAGAAGCTGGTCATTTTCATGGGATTAACAACTGGTTGGGGGATGAGTGGCTCGAGGTACAGCCGTAGGCCACCTCCCTCCAGCCAGTCGTTAATCCAAGGAAATGACTGTCTTCAAGGTTGTTATTGTGATTATAAGTCTAACTGAAATAGCAACTTTCATTTTTTTCATTTTATTTAGGTTTTTGCTGTGTGGTGCGAGTCAAGTGTATCACACAGTGTCAGTTTGCATCTGGGTTGGCCATTTCCAAGACATTAATGACCGATCCAGTAGCCAATCAGGAGCCTCACTAGGCTCATGAATAATTAATTAGACTTATAATATTAAGTAATCTCTTTTCCACATTGGCAGGGTAGGTCAGTACCCTTACAGAGGACACTAGGATGATGATAGCAGAGAATCAATAGTAAGGGAGAATGAGGCACATGAGAGTGTGGGAGGGAAAAGGCAGATAGATGGGGGGTTGGAAGGAGGGGGAATTCAAGGGGGAAAGATTGACCAAGAGCACAGGGAAGGTGAAGTAAAGCAAAGGTGGGTGAAAGGGAGTGAGGGTGGGAAGAAGATTGTGGGGGGACAAAGAAGGATGAGAATCAAGGAGGGGACTTGGAGGAAAACCATGTGTGGTGGGGGTGAAGGTTGGGGTGTGAGAGAGCAAGGAAAACTCAATGAGAAGAACATACTCATTCTGAGGGTCTCTGCTATTAGGGGGACAGTTCTAGTGGCCTGTGCAAGGGACAAGAAGGGGAAGGCTGTCAGATGTCACCAAGGGATGACAGCCAAAAGGGTGAGGGATGGAATTGGAGGTGTAATCAGCAAAGTAGGTGGGGATGCTAGACATCATGATTCAAGTAGGGATAAACAACCTGGTGGAAAAGACCTTGGTTGATGTTAAGAATGACTTCAAGGTCCAGGGGGAAAACTCAGGAGCATGGGGAGGTCAGTGACCTTCTCAAAATTGCTTGGGATGGAAAAGGGAGAAAGCTCAAAATCACCACAACTAATGAGTGGTTAGAGGGCTGGTGCACAGCAGAGAGGTGCCATTACATGGGGTGGTAACTTCTGGCAACACAGGAGGCTATCTGAAGGATGTGAAGTGCATCCTGATGGATTAGAGCAATGGGGCAAAAATTTGACAGATTCATTGGCCACAATTTACACTGGTAATGAGGGAGGCTTGGGGCATGGAGAACCTATAGGCTAGTTTTTAACTGGATGATCTGGCAAGTACTTTATAGGGGAAGGAAAGTTATGGGGAAAGGTCAGTATAGGGCTATGAACAGAGAAAGGAGTAGGAGCACAGAGGGAAGGGGGGGGACACAGGGGTTCCAGGGATAGAACTAGATAGCACCAGGGAAGGGTGTAGGAAAACCAAGGAGGGCAATGGAGACAGAGTTGAGTCCTGGAGGCTAGCAAGCCTTAATGCCAGGTGTCTTGAAAACAAGATGGATGACCTTTATGTTTTAATGGGGGAAGACAATCCAGACATTGTGGAAGTTACAGAGACCTGGGCCATGTTAAACAATGAATCGGACCTGATAGTCTCAGGATATGTCCTGTTCAGAAGGGACAGGAGAAGGGCAAGGGGGTGGGGTTGCCTTATATGTCAGGATCATCAGGGCTACAGACGATAAGTAAATGGGGAGGAGGGCTGAAACACTGTGGGTCCAGTTGGCCCCAGAAAAGGGAAAGTGATATGGATGGGGTGGTCTACAGACCCTCCATCCAAACAGACAAAATATTGGAAATTAGGGGCAAAAATATGGACAGAACCAGGGTGAAAACTGGTCCTGGTGGAAGACTTCAACTTACAGGATAACAACTAGAGCAACACTGTAGCATGATGTGCCAGGATCCAGGTAATGGTGAACCTCCTGCTGAACTGTTTCCTGACCCAACACATAGAGGAATACAGTAGGGAGGGAAGCATATTGGACATGCTCCTGACCAATGGCAACTGTGTGGGGAACTTCTGATGGAGAATCAGCTTGGAACAAGTGATAACTCCACCAGGTGGCTTGACCACAGACTAAGAGCACAGAGGTAGAGCACTAGGATGATGGTTCTGGACTTCCCTAAAACCAACTTCAGGAAGACAGATGAAGATCTTTGGGAATACCTGGTTGGGTACTGGCATGGACGTTTATAAAAGGCAGGATATCAACAATATCAAAGGTGTGATTTGGATAGGGAAGAACAAGAAGAAGAAAAAAGACCAGCTTGGTTCACGAGAGAGAGTTGAGGGAGGCAGTTACAACACAGAGTGTGGCATTTTGAGAACATAGAAAAAAAACAACTGGAGGACAGTAGAGAGAGTTATCCGAAGTCTGCCAAGGAGATGAGCCAGGTAGTGAGAATGAAAAAGCCACCTATGAAACCCAGGGTGGTTCAAAGGATGAAGATTAACAACAAGGAGTTCTTCAGCTATATAAGAAAGAGAAGAATAGTTAAGCAATAAACCGCTAAGGGGTGTGGGTTATTGGGGGATTTACCACACCCCTTTGCGGTTTATTGTGATTATACCATGTGTGCTTTTTTTTGTGAGAAGAAAAAGAAAGAAAAAGTTATTTTTTTTATTTGAAATTATTTTTATCAGATTTATTGCTCCTCTGCAAAAAATAGTCCTTGGTTGCTAGTGAGACCCTTTAATCTTTATGTGAATGTATGACCCATACACAGTAATATGCTGTGATTGCTTTTTCTTTGTGTGTGTGTCTTTTCATAGCGAGAGAGTCATGGGCTGTCAATTTATTTATTTATTGGCTATTCAGTTACTTGCCTGTTGGTTTGGTGTGAGCAGTAACGAGCTGCCATCCGTGACTGAGCATATGCTTCTGGCTTTACTTTGCAGTCTGCAGGAAGTAGTAGTGTGACTCGAGGGAATATCATTTGATTAGGAAAGTGTACTTTTGCTGGACATTATCTTTTTATTTCCTTGCGTACAGAAGGAATGGCCAGTGGTGTGTTTCTGATATTGTTAGGAGGTGTGAGCGAGGAGCCAGGAGACAGAAAGTGTACTTGTGCTGCAGTGAGTGCAATGGAATCTGGAGGGAGCGAGCGTTACAGGAACGTTATTCCAAAGGTTTGCCACAATGTTTTTTAGGCTGCAGTTACTTTTTTAAGAAATGCTGGGACTGTGGAATTTGTGTTTATGTCAGGCAGTTTTTTTACAAATTGTTCTGTGAGCTGTGGGAGATGGCTGGGAGGGTGCTGTTTACTGAGGAATTCAACATGGCAGTTGTACGATTTTAAATGTGGGAGTCAGATCGATTTTGTTGGTGATGCGGGTGACTGGCACCTTTGCCGTGGGTATATCGTAGGATTTACCATGGCAGAAAGGTGCCAAGCAGCCAATCGTAGTACAGGATTTTGGTTTTGGTTTGGAGTCCATGGTATAATTAAAAATAGAACAGAAATGCTGAAAAAAGACACACCTGGGTTGAAATCGATGACCATAAAGCTGTAATCCTGAATGAATACTTTTGCTTGATCCTTACAGTGGAAAAAACAGGCCCTCTACTGGATTGCATCTTGCAGGCCAAGGAAGAGCTGAAATGACCAAAGGGAACCATCACAGAGGAAAGAATGCTGAAGGGGCTGCTGGGGTTGAAAATGGACAAGTTACCGGGTCCAGATGGACTGCACTCCCTGGCACTAAAGGAACAGCCTCCAGCACTAGCACAGTGAATGGTAGATATGTTTAACAGTTTCATAGACATGGGACACGTCCAGAATGACTGGAGGGTAGCAGATGTTGTTCCCCTCCACAAGAACAAAGATTAGGGAGACCTAAGAAACTGCAGGCCTATAAGCCAGACATCCATTCTGGGGAAGCTGCTGTAGTACACAGTAAAATAGCAGGTGGTGGAATTCCAGGAGACACAAGGGTTCCAGGAAGCAAGATTTGTGAGAGATAGCTCTTGCCAGACAAACATCATCAAATTCTTCAATGGGGTTTTATAGGAACTGGACAATGGAAGGGCCCTTAATGTCTTGTACTTGGATTTCAGTAAGGCTTTTGCCTTGGTGCCTTACAATCAGTTGGTTAAGAAAACGAGGGACGATGGTTAGGGTGACACATGTCACAAGAAGAGTGGATAACTAACTGGTTCAAGGACAGGACTCAGAGGGTGGTCATTAATTGGGTTAGGCTAGGGTGGGAAAAGTGATGAGCAGGGGTTTATGTTATGGGCTCAGTGCTCTTTAATGTGTTCATATGTGACATCCGAGAGGACATATGGGGTAGGATGTCACTGTTTGCATATGACATCAAAACATGCAGTGGGGGGAGGGCAATGGTGAGGGCATCCAGAAACTGATGGAGGATCTTGCCAAGTTGGAGAAATGATCTGGGGTCTGGCAGCTATGATTCAATACTATAAAGTATAAGGTCATGCACTTGGGAAGAAAAATCCTAGAACTGAATACTGGCTGCCGAGGGTGCACTTCGAACAAACAACAGGGGAGAGAAATCTGGGGTCTCATAATTAGCAACAACCTGAAGAACTCAGCATACTGTAAAAAGGTGCACAACAAGGCAAACAGGATGCTTGGATGCATAGGAAGAGCCTTCTTAAGCTGAAGAAAGGAAGTAATCTGACCACGGTAACATTCATTGGTCAACCCTCACTTGAACAATTGCACCCAGTTCTGGAGTTCACATTTGACAAAGGACAGGGACTGCCTAGAGGCTGTTTAGATAACAGCAACTAAGATGACTCAGGGTGAGTAAAGAACATTCTATAAGGAAAGGTTAGAAGTTCTTAACATGTACTCTGTGGAGACTAGAAGAGAAAGGGGGTACATGATTAAAACCTTCGAGTATCTCAGAGGCATCACCCGAGTGGACTGCCAGGGCATACCCAGGCTTAAGGAGGTAAACATCATGAAGGGACACAGTCTGAAGCTGAAAGGGAGTAATTCAGATGGGACACAAGGAAGTACTTCTTGAAAGAAGGAGTGGTGGATAGAGATGGAACTAACTGCTGCAGGGGCTGGTTAATGTACAGACGGTAAATGCATTCAAGAACAGTTGGGACAGACATATGGATCTGGGCAGAGGGAATGAGAGGGAATAATGTGAGAGATAAGGGACCGGGAAATCAATATGGACTGGCCAGTAATGGACTGGGTCCTGGACCAAAGTAGGGACCAAGACTGACAGGATAGATCAAAGGTCTTTATCGGTCCATATTGTCTCCATTTCTATATATGTGTTCCCAGTAGTTTTCCCTTGAACTCCAAATCTTTTGTTTTCTAAGGACCGAGGATGCTGTATTGGTAATAGAACATTTCTCTTTCTACCAAAGGGATTTAATTGGTATAGCTACTTTCTCTAGACTGATACCTAGATAATTATCTATACAATGGTGACCTTAAACTTAGACATTTATGGCAGTCTGTTGCCTTAATTCAGAGGAATATTTCTGAGGCATAAACACGGATAATTCACGAATGGGTGCCAGCAGTTGTTAGATCTAATATAAGGCATATCCTGGGCAGATGTTTACCAGTCCTATAACTGTACTATGTTGTGTGTTAAACAAAATCCCCACTCCATCACAGCGATCTTTCCATAGGTCCAAAAAGAGGCTTCCCAAGCCCAATTTCTTTTGGTTTGGAGACACTTCTATATTTGTGCTTTTCCTTGTCTCTTGAACAAAAATATATCATAAGGGTGATTGTTTTAATACAGAAAAGTGTTATAATTCTCTTTGGATTCAGAATAATATTAAAATTTAAAGAGGCAACCCCTAAGTTTCCTGCTGTACCCATTTGTAGCATATACTGTAAAATGTAAAAGAGAGAAGCAAAAACAAGAAAATTACATAGAAACATAGACTTTGATGGCAGATAAGGATCACTTGGCCCACCCAGTCTGCCCATTTCCCTACCTATTGGATAAGCTGCAGATTCTAGTTATCCAACAGCCTACTTCCTGCAACCCCCCACTATAATTGCCTTATGTCTGTCCCATGCATGATTGAATTCCCTCACTGTTTTAGACCCCACAACCTCTCCAGGAAGGGGTTCCATGCGTCCACCACTCTTTCCATGAAAAAGAATTTCCTCACATTACCCCTGAGCCGTCCCCCCTCTAACTTTAAATTGTGCCCCCTGGTTCTTACGCTCTTTTTCTGAAAGATGCTACCCTCCTGGACTTTGTTGATTCCCTTGAGGTACTTAAAAGTTTCTATCATGTCCCCCGTCCCTCCTTTCATCAAGGATATACATACTAAGCTCTCTCAGTCTCTCTTCATATGGTTTCTGATGTAGACCCTGCACCATTTTAGTTGCCCTCCTCTGGACTGCTTCCATCCTGTCTATGTCCTTGCGTTGATGAGGTCTCCAAAACTGCATGCAGTACTCCAGATGGGGTCTCACCAACTGTCTGTATAGAGGGATAACCACTTCCCTTTTTCTACTTGTGATGCCCCTCCCTATGCATCCCAGTATCCCCCTGGCTCTTCTTACTGACTTCTCACATTGATTACCCACCTTTAGGTCATCTGATATGACTACACCCAGATCCCTTTCCATTATTGTTGTCGTTAGTACCTCCCCTGCTATTGTGTACTCTTCTCCTGGATTTTTATTTCCCAGGTGCATTACTTTGCATTGAATCTAAGTTGCCATATGTCTGACCATTCCTCCAACCTTACCAAGTCCCTTCTCATCCTTTCTACCCCGCTTGTGTATCAACTCTGTTACAGATCTTTGTGTCATCTGCAAAGAGGCATACTTTTCCTTCCAGACCCTCTGCAATGTCACCTATAAAGACGTTAAAGAGGACTGGACCCAGTACTGAGCCCTGAGGTACTCCACTAGTAACCCCCCTTTCTTCGGAATGTGTTCCATTCACTATTATCTTCTGTGTCCTGTTGTGCAGCCAGTTTGCTACCCAGGCTACCACCATGGGACCCACTTCCAGGCTGGCTAACTTGATTATTGATCTTTGTGCGGACTGTGTCAAATGCCTTGCTGAAGTCTAGGTAGGCCATATCCACAGCCCTCCCTGGTCTATTACTTTGGTCACCCAGTCAAAGAAATCGATTAGATTGTCTGACATGACCTTCCTGCTGTGAATCCATGCTGCTTTGGGTCCTGTGCCCCACTGGCCTCTAGGTACTCAACAATTCTTTCTTTCAGAAGTGAGTCCATCATTTTCCCCACCACTGAGGTCAAACTAACAGGTCTGTAGTTCCCTGCTTCTGCCTTGCTCCCACTTTTGTGAAGGGGAATCACATCTACCATCCCCCAGTCCTCAGGTACCACCCAATCTTCCCATGATTTGTTAAAAAGTGTGGTTAGTGGTGTCACTAGGTCCTCCTTAGCTCTTTTAGGATTCTAGGGTGAACTCATGGCCCCATTGCTTTGTCCACCTTGAGTTTTAGGAGTTCTTTCAGTACTCTTTCTTCTGTAAATGGACTGGTGTCAACCCCACTATCCAGAGTGCTTCTACTGTTTGGTTTAGGTAACTCCTCCTCTTCTTCCTTTGTGAATACTGAGCAAAGTATTCATTCAGTATCTCTGCCTTTTCACTGTCTCCTCTGTCCACCTCCCCTCTCCTTTATTAATCTTCACTATCCCTCCCTTAACCTTTCTATGTCTGAATGTACCTATAAAAGGTTTTATCCCCTTCTTAACTGAGTTGGCTATCTTTTCCTCGGTTTGGGCCTTTGCTTTTCTGACTGCCTTCCCACTTCTTTCTGCTGTAATTGATACAGTTCCTATCGGTGCTCCGTCTGTGATTCCTTATACTTTTTGAATGCAGCCTTTTTCACCTTAACCTTCCCTGACACCTCTTTTGAGAACCATAGTGTTTTTTTATTCCGCTTTGTTTTCTTTATTTGTTTCACACAAAGGCTTGTTGCCTCCATGATGGCAGTTTTGATTTTTCTCCATTGTTCTTCCACCCCTCCTTTCTGACCATTTGCTAATACATTCCTCAGGTATTCACCTATTATGCCAAAGTCAGCCCTTCTAAAGTCCAGTATCCTTGTCTTTGTATGGTTTGTCTCCATGGTTGTGTTTATTGTGAAGCACACTGTGCAGTGGTCGCTTGTTCCCAGATGTCTACTGACTTCTAAATTTGTGATTCTCTCTCCATTTGAGAGTACCAGGTCTAATACTGCTCCCCCCTGAGTGGGTTCCACCACTAGCTGTCTAAGGCATGCCCCCTGTAGGGCATCGAGAATGACCCTGCTCTTGGATGTGGCTGCAGTCCATGTCACCCAGTTAACATCTGGCATATTCAGGTCTGCCATCAACAGTATCTCCCCTTTTTCAGCCATTTTGAGAATGCCCTCTACCATTTTCTTATCCATTTCCTCCCCTTGAGACGGGGGTCTGTATACAACCCCTGTGCAGATTGTGATGCCATTCCCTGTCTCCAAGGTGACCCAGAGTGCCTCTTGTCCTCCCCCTTTACTTTTTAGTTCTGTAGCTTTGATCCCTTCCCTTATGTAGAGAGCTACTCCACCTCCTCTTTTACCCTCCCTGTCCCTTCTGTAGATGGTGTACCCTGGTATGTAGACATACCAGTCATGGTTCTCTGTGTACCATGTTTCTGTGACTGCCACAATATCCAAGTGTTCCTCTTCCATCAGGGCTACTAGCTCTGGAAGCTTATTTCCCAGACTATGGGTATTGACACTCATTGCCCTCCATTTAATGTTGGCTTTATCCTTTTTTTACCCCATCCCTGCTCTTATTGCCCTTGTCCATTTTTCCATTTACTCCTGTCCTGCCCTGCCCTCTGTCAAGCTCTGTACCTCAGTGTTTACCCTACTACCTGCCATGTTTTGTGGGGTGAGGCTTGAACTTTCCTGTTTCCTATCAGCACCTCCCCCCTTGGCTAGTTTAAAAGCTTGCCAAGGAAGCCTTTAAACCTGTCACCTAGGAGCGTGTTTCCCTTCCTGGACAGATGCAGACCATCATGCCAGTGTAGACCTTCATCTCTTCAGGGGGAACCCCAGTCCCCAATGAAGCCAAAGCCCTGTGCTCTGCACCAGTTTTGCAACCATTTATTAAACTGCATGGTGTGCAGTACCCTAGCCTCACCCTCTGCCATAGACTGGCAGCACCTCTGAGAAGGTTACCGTGCTTGCTACCTGTCTGAGGCCCCTCTCCAACTCCACAAATTCATCCTGCACTGCACTGGTCTCATGCCTAGCTAGGTCATTTGTCCCAAGGTGGATAATGATATCTAGTTTCCTCTCTTGTGATGCTGCTTCTGCAATCCTGAGGATTTGCTTCCTGTCCCTCCAAGCCATGGCACCAGGCAGGTGCTTTACTTCCCTCTCCTCTCCCTTCCCCATGTCTACACCCCTAACAACTGAGTCCCCTATCAGAAGCTGTATCTTCCCCTGTGGTGTCCCTTGCCACCCTTTTGTGGGTCTCCCTTGTGGATGTCCCCAGCATTCTTCTTGGTCTCCAATGAGGGTGTCATCATAGAGGAACCTTGATTTGCCAGACTGACATATGATTTGTGTAGTGGTGTAACTCGGGGGCTACGCCTCTGTTCCACCACCCTCACCTTCCCAGAACCTACTGTGGTCCATCTCCTCTTCACACATGGCAACCTCTGAGGCAGTGGTTGTGGAACTGGTGCTCTTTGGGTGAAGGAGGCCTCCTTAGTCCTTGCCAGTTCAGCCTGGAGGTGGGCAACCTCCTCCCTCAGAGCTGACAGTTTTCTGAAAATGGGGCAGCAACACAGGTTCCAGAATGTCTCCTGGAAAATTGCTGCCCCACAGCCAGTGCATTGCACAACTCCTCACATGTCCCTCTTCCTTATAATATACAATGAGTAATATATATTTTTTTTGTGTGTGTGTGTACTTACCCTTTATGCACTGTGCTGGGTAATTAAGAATATGACAGTACTGCCCCAAGACCTGTTGAGGAAGTGATGTCAGAACCTTGGCTATAAAGGAAATGCCACGCATGGGGTGGGCGGGTGAGGGGAAGGGTGGGTGGGTAGGCCACAACCACTGGTGACTGTTGGAAACAATCAAATACACCACTGCTCCACTACCCTGGTGAGTACTGCCCTTTATAGTAAGTCAACCAACACCACAATTTACTAGACCACTGCTCCTACACAAACCACTCTACTGAGTCCAGGGATAAAAACAAACTCACTGTTCAGCCAGCAGGACACTTCTAAAATATTGCACAAATATCCTTCCAAATCCTATGTGTCTAGCACAGAAATCAAGCGACTTCAGTTGTATTTCACCCCCTCTGGTTATAAAATGACTACACTTTAATGGAATCCTGCAATTCTTAATGCCAATAAGAAAATAATGAAACTTTCTGTAGAAAGCGTAGCTTACCTTCCTCACTAGTCCACTACAATATTATGTTTTACCAGGTTCCCAGTTCCTCAAATGCATTCTAGTTTGTACTCTACAGTATAGAAAGTTTCTCAGCTTCCAACAGGAGCAGGCAAGTCTTTTCTGACTGGCTTTTCTCTGTGTAATTTGCCTAAGACAGCACAGTGATAAAAAACCCACCCAGAAACAATTGATTGACTAGTGACACCTGTGATGTAAGCAGGCCTTTCAGTGAAGACAATTTGCTATATCTGCTTCTAATACACACACAAACCCTTTATCTGAAACCAGGGATAAACTCACTGCTTAGCCAGCAGGACACTTCTAAAATTTTGCACAAATATCCTTCCAAATCCTATGTATCTAGCACAGAAATCAAGCAACTTTAGTTGTATTTCACCCCCTCTGGTTATAAAATGACTACACTTTAATGGAATCCTGCAATTCTTAATGCCAATAAGAAAATAATGAAACTTTCTGTAGAAAGTATAGCTTACCTTCCTAACTAGTCCCCTACAATATTATGTCTTACCAGGTTCCCAGTTCCTCAAATGCGTTCTAGTTTGTACTCTGCAGTATAGCAAGTTTCTCAGCTTCCAACAGGAGCAGGCAAGTCTTTTCTGACATACAAGTTATCTGAAAAAGGCTTTCTTATTTCTTCTTCTCTCTACTTTTGGATCCAGATCTTCCCTTCCATTTCTTTGGTTTCTTTGTTCTTTATTCTGGGGGTTCCATTTCAGCTTCTGAAGATCTCAATTTCTGAATGGATATGGTCGAGGATGTTTTAGAGCCTACCTCTTCATCCAAGTGCCCCATGCTTTAGAACTAAAGTGGTTTAAAGTAATTATAAGATGAAATGGGGTTCTCTGGTACCAAGGTTTCAGGGATTTTCTTTTCTGAGTATTGGCTTTTCATGGTCCTTTTCCTTTCAACAACATTCATTTTGGGAGGAGGTGGCATTTCTGGTACTGATGGTGTTTACTACGAAATTGCTATTTCTTGGGATTGAACAATCTCCATGTTTTACAGTTCATCCACCAGATTTTCTGTTGGTGTCCTGAAGCCAGCAGAAGAAGGCTCAATGTCTTCATCTCTAGTGGATGGAAGGGAGGGCTGACTGTTATCCTGAGGGTTCATATGGACTTCTATCATTGGATTTGTTTCCAGAACTTCATTTAACCTTGCACTTTCCTTGGGGACAGTGGTAGCAGTAGGTGCAGATACCAGCTCCTTTGCTGTGGGTTCTTTTGATTGCGTCAACTGTTGTGGAGTGTCTTTAGCAGTTCTTGCTTTTTGAGCCTTCACAAGAACAGTACCCTGATCAGGGTGATCTTCTTGGTTATGTGTAGCTAAGGGACAGTCATTATCTTTTGTTTGTTTGTAAAATGTTTCACCAGAAAAGACAGCATGAGCTGAGAAAACCGCTTGTTTCCAGAAGAGCCCAGCAGGAAGGGGTTACAGAAGTTGGAAGAGCATAGAGCAAACATATATACAGTAATAAATGTACAGTATCTGACAAACCTACAAGATAAGAATGAGAATGTTCTTCACTTTGATTGCATAAAAGACAGTTCATTCAATTTAGGCTAACATGAGCATACATCATCTAGAGGCTGCATATGCGCTGATCACATGCATTGCTTACATATGTTTTTTTATGCAAACGTGTAGCAATACTTTAGCTGTCCTCTGCAAAATAATGCACCTCTGTCTTGACCTAAAAATACGGTACTCAAGAGATGATGAAGTCTGGCCTCTGACTGCCTGAGTTCTATTCAGACCCCCCACCAAAATCCATATTTGCTCAGTGTCTATAATTGGTTTGGGCTACTCCAGGAACCTCACATTTTTACATCAGCCAATATTTTACATTAATGACACTGACTTCCAAATTGTCATGGATTGATAGGCCAGTTTTGCAAGAGGAATGAAAAAGTAAATCATAGTGGCATGCTTTTAGTTTGTTATACTGCACTTCATCTGAAACCTTTCCAAGGAGTATGCTACTTTATAACTTACTCTTCCAAATTCCATTTCACACCAGGGTGTCTCCTGGTCCTCAGAGTCCTAATTATCCCTCCTTCATCAGTACTCCCCAGTGTCTTGCCCCCCACTAATTCGCACTTCTCTGTGGTGGCAACATACTGCACCAGGCAGAAAGAAGTCACGAAAGTATGTAAACCTCGGAGCAGAGAAGGGGAGTAAACTGAGCCTAGGGGCTGCACAGGATAACACATTGCCAATATAACTAATTTTAACCCCTAAAGCCCCCACCATCCAAACCAATCCACTCAACCCACCCAACACCCTTTATTACAAACACTTTCCTCCCCCAAACCATACAATCACACCAACATACATGACTCACACTCTATACACCAAATTCTATCCACAATTCACTCCCCAACTCACTCAAATAAGAAACAAATTACAACATTAACAAATACACAAATTGTGGTGCAGGCAGAACTTTTGTAAATTTCCACTTCAAGTCCTCGCATACAGAAAACTCCAGGAAAAAAAATCCATACAGATAAATATTAAATGCTAAAAGGTACTGCTCTAGACTCTCACTTTAGAGCAGCACCAAATCCTCTCTAGAGACTAAAATAGCCCCCAAAACAGTTTATAATAATTGAACAGTCACTCAGTCTCCTAGCTCTCACCTAGGAGATGTATCCAAATCCAGTCCTCTGGATCCTGCTCCCTGCCATGGAGTAAAATCGGTAACTACAGATGAATATTTTAGCAATGCTAACAGCATGAAGCACAGTAGGTGAATTCACAACTCACCACCTCTTCACCCAGACAGAACTCACTTGGATCCACAAACTCCTATCCAGACCTAGGGTACCCTCTTACAAAACAAGAAAACCAGCACTCCAGGCTTCAGTGAATATTTATTTTTTCCTTTTCTGAAGATTCATTGCATTGAATAAAAAAAAGACAATTCATAAAACATATCAAGGTTCACATATCAAAACCAGCCCAGCACTTCCAGGTGCTGTACCTCTTCATCAGGGATGTGGTAAGTGGTTTTCTCTTGTATTTATATATATTGCAACAGACAGGTATTACAAATTCAACCCATAATGAGTGATCACCTTTAGTAGTCTCTGAGCTAATTAATACTTTGGTGTTAGTCAGAGTGTAGAAACTTTCCATGGATGGCAGATCAGCAAAACCTGAATGGCTACAATTTCTTCTCCAATTACATCCATTCAAGTCAGACATGAAATGTGCCACACACGACTTCTAATTAAAAGTTCTCAGTGCTAAAGTGTAATTTTAACTAGATGGGAAAAATGGGGGGGTTACCAGGGAAAACCTTAAAATGTATCTGCAGAACAACATTAGATAATTGCAAGTTTATTTCTAAGCAATATCAATCACATATCCTTATAATTTTATCTTGCGTTATTGAACAAGCATAACTACTGATTTCTTCTTTAACAGGACCTCAATTTTAATATCACACACTTGATCAACCTAACACATCCAAGCTTTTCCTATGTAGGATTTTTTTGGAAAAGCAAAAAACAACAGATCTTTACTTAATGTAAAAAGGGCCGTCATTCCATATAATCATTGAAACCTGCTGGTTTTAAAGATTTCAAGTTCAAATCCACATGGATTCCCTTTGGTCTAAGACATGTGAATGATCTCCACCTCGTGGTTTAAGCGGAACATGGTCAATTCCCATATAACGAATTTCATGGTCATTAACTTGCTGTACACCACTCAAATGTCTACCAATAGGATGGTATGGGTCTTGTCTGCATAAAACTCTGAAGTGCTCCTGTACATACCTCTCAACCTTTTGTCCCCCAAATGTGGAACACTGCCTCTCAAAATGTGGAAAAAATGAGCAAAATGTGGAACAGGCCCTGTCCACACTACACCACTAAAAGCTGTAACGGTTTGAAACCGTTACAGCCCTGTAACGTTACAGTGCATCCACACTACAAAATTAACAGTGTTGAAACTGTTACGATAACATACAGCCTGTCCACACTATGAATAAATACTGGGACTGGTGTAACTCCTTGGAAGCAGTGGCTATCCCAAGATGCAGTAGGTGCTGAATATCAAAGTCCCAGAATGCCAAGGGTTGCCATGCACACAGAACACAGTAGGGTATGTGAAACATGGCAACGTTTTCAAAAGCAGTGTGTTCGTTGGCTGGTATAATGCACTATGATGCAGTGAACCTGCAGACTGCCAGGTGTAGGAGACAGAGGAGGGCTGCACAATGTCATGCCTCATGCAGGCTTGCCAGCATTTGCCAAGGTGTGCTTGACACAGTGTCCGTATTACAGGACATATTGATGTGTATCCTTGAAAGTGGCACAGTATCCAGGGCTGTGTGGGCTCACAGAAAAAGCACTGTGTGGTGGGAAAACATTGTACGATCCTGGACAGATGAGCAGTGGCTATCAAACTTTCGGATGTGCAGGCAGACCTTCAACTGCCTCTGTGGTGAGTTGGCTCCGTACATCTCCCGGAGGGATACACACCTATGTCCAGCAATACCAGTGGACAAAAGAGTTGCGATAGCACTGTGGCGGCTGTCAACAAATGTAGAGTATAGAACAGTGTCCCATTTGTTTGGTGTTGGTCGGTCCACCGTGGGGGAAATAATTATAGAAGTGTGTCATGCCATAGTGCAAGTACTGCTGCCAGAGGTTGTACGGGTGCAGAATGTGCATGACATAGTGCTTGGATTTGAGAAGGACTGGGGATTCCCAAGCTGTGGTGGTGCAGTGGATGGCACCCATTTCCCAATCATATGCCCCCCCCCAGGAAATGCCACAGAGTACTTCAATAGGAAATCATACTACTCCATCATCATGCAGGCTCTTGTAGACCACAGGTATTGTTTCATGGACATTAATGTGGGATGGCCAGGCAAGGTCCATGATGCAAGGGTGTTCCAAAACAGCAAGCTGTTCACCCTTGGGCAGAATGGTACATTGTTCATGGAACCACCAAGACACATAGCTGGAATTGCTGTACCTGTTGTTGTTTTGGGGGACCCTGCCCATCCCCTACTGCCCTGGCTCATGAAGCCGTACAATGACTATGGTGGCCCCAAGAAGCGCAACTTCAATTACAGACTCAGTAGGGCACGCATGGTGGTTGAATGTGCTTTTGGGCACCTCAAAGGCAGGTGGCAGTGCCTGTTGAAGAGAAGTGAATTCAGCATCAACAATGCTACCTACGTCATAGGGGCATGCTGTGCACTGCACAATCTGTGCGAGACCAGGGCAGAGGTATTCATGGACAGCTGGGAACTGGACCATGCAATAGACATATACCCACAACCTACGGAGCATGACAGTGTACCTACTGAGGAAATGACTATCATGGCCCAGAGTCGATATGCATCACTGATCAGGGATACCCTAGCTGACTACCTCATGGACACATAGGTTCGGTAAGTTTTGTTCCTTAAAATATGTACACATTGTACCAAGTGGTAAGGAATGGTGTCCGCAAGCAGCAGTGCAAAACCAGCACAAACCTGTGACACACAGGTAGGTGATTGTTACTTGCATTGCCGACTGTATAACAACCGTGTAGCCATCCACTTTTCCACACACCCACAGATACCTGTCCAAAATACCACTGATCATGTCACAGCATCCCATCCCACCACTGACCCATGTACTCACCATTCCAACATGCATAAGGAATGATACGCAAGTCAGTTCAGTTCAGTAGTGCTATGTTTATTGCTGTATGCATGGCAAGTATGTCGTTAGATGTCTGGTGATACAACAAACCATGTCCATCATTGCATCATGAGCCAGACAGAAATGTAGCTTTAGGCCCTATTGGTACACATCATTGATACGACATGTAATCTGTCGAGGTTCCCTGCCATACACAGTGTACTCCATGTATGAAGTACTACACTGCACACAAAACGTATGATGCAGATGTCCAAACATTGGCACAGTAATGAGCAAACATTAGGCACAACAGACCAACAAGATATGTGACAGAGCATCGTATGGAAAAGTGCCTTAGTACTACGCCTGTTACGTGCACAGACATAATTAAACATAAGCAAAATATCAGTATAGTGAGTGATATTGTCACTCATTTGCAGTTACATGTATTTCACAGCTAAAGAAAAATGTGACCCTTTTAGGGACTCTTACAGCATTGCATATTATGTCATACATTCCTGATATGTGTTTCTTTCCACCACCAGGTATACAGAAGATAGTACCGGATCGTACCGTCACAAGGTCGCAATGTCACCAACAGTAGATAATGCGCAACAACAATAAACAAGGCAGAAATACACAGTTGTGAAACAGACAATGATGCAACTACATAATGTCGCCAGTACAGTGTTTCATTTGTTAATAGTAATATACGATGCCAGCACTTTACATTCAGTGCTGTCCCTGCTTGCAATTGTACAATAAAGTCATCCTGAGCTTATACACTGCTGTGCTTTTTTACGAACATTTTTGCAGTTGTTAAGCAACTACCAGTAGTGTGCTTTGAGACCCACTGATTCACAATGAACCACTTCTCATACAGTGTAGCTTACCATCTGTACTTGGTTCCCTGAGGAACAGTATTGGGGGGGGGGAATAACAACAGGTATCATTCTAACAAATAAAGCCACCACAGAACAAGTGACATTCAAAAAGTAACATGGGGAGAACAGCCCTTGAGCTGACAGTGTTGTCCACTGGAAATCTTCACTGTACAGATCATGTGAGAAGCTTGGAACAGCCAATGTGGGTTCAGGATACAACGGGGCAGCATTCCTGGAACCATGTGTGTGAGTATTGGTGGCAGAGGGCAAAGTGGATGGGGCACTTGAGGGGATGCTGCCGTGCTGTGGGTTGGAATCTGAATGTGCCTGACATGAGACAGTAGGTGGCACTCCTGTACCTCCACCGGTCACCCTCATTCCTATCCTAGGGTTGCCAAGCACAGGTGTCTGGTACATGCTATGGGAGGACAGAGAGCCACATGGGACATCATTGGCATGCTGGATGTTGCCATGACTAACTGTGAGATAAGCACTGTGGGACATGACAGGGGTACAAGCGGTGGACATAGTGCCTTGAGTACTGACGACCTGGGTGGAACTTGTCACAGTACGGGTGATGCCTGCATACATACTTGCTGCGTTACCAGGGTCTGCAGGTGGTACGCTACCCTGTGGCTGGACCATGACATTTGTGGCTGCCTGTTGGAACTGCATAGTTAAGAATTTCAACATGTTACTAAAGAATTGTGCATTTTGTTCTGCCTCTTGCTTCCTTAATCTCTCCTCCATCTCCCTCTCCTCCCTAGCCCTCTCCCGTTCCAATTCAAGCAGCTCTCGATGCTGCTGCTGCAGCATCTGCCATGTGGGCTCAAGCACTGCTCCAATCAGGTCGGCCAGTCTTGATTCTTTCTTCTTCTTTCTCAGGTTGAAAAGTGGTTGACGTTCAAATGAGTGCTTGGCAGCTCCTCCCCTGCCACCACCAGATGTATCGCTTGATGTTCCAGGGCATTCATCATTCACAGCACATGATGCAGCGGATGACACTGATGATGCCTCCAGCAGGTCATTATCCAAGGATGTCTGCTCATCATTCTCATCATCTGCAGAACAACAAACATTGTGTATGAGCATGCCACACATGGTTACTCTCAGGCTGCAACAGGCAAGTGGCATAGTACTTCTTGGTAACATCTGCTGACTGGCAGCACTGCAACCACCCACCTCCATCAAAGCAACTTGTTCGTACACAGTGTACAACACAACTGCCAGGCCCCCAGCAAACCCCACCAAGCACCCTCCCAACCCCACCAAGAACCCCAACCACACCTAGCCATATATTGTTGTGATACCCAGTTCCCATGCAATCCGCAGTATACAACTATTACTATTGAAGAAAATACTTCATAGCACTATTCAGTATACAGTATACAACTGCACTGCAGAACGCTGGACATGTTATATACCCCTACCTCCCCAACTACATTAATGCAGTCATTGGCATGTGGTTCCATACTGCACTCCAGATGCCTCTCAGTTGCATCATGCCACCCAGTATGTGCTACCCACCTCTCACCCCCAGCACCCCACAGAGTGACTGATATTGTGCATACCTGACTCTCCACCTGCCTCTATGTCAGCATCAATTGCGCTGGGCTGGCAAGACTCCTTCATCCCCGCACCATCACCATCATCATTGGATTCCACAGCAGAACTCTCCAGGACAAAGTGGGGTTCGGTTGTTGGCCTTGTTCCCAGTATTTTGTCCAATTCGTCGTAGAAAGGACACACCACACGACCACCACCAGAGCGCGTGTTGCTGTCACGAGTCTTGTGATAGCGTACTTTGAGTTGTTTTATTTTGTCTTTGCATTGTTTGGCACTCCTTTCAATGCCATGTTCAAATAGGTATTCTGACACTTTCTGATACACCTTGGTGTTGCGACGTGCACTAGCCAATTCTGACTGTACCCATTCCTGTGTCCAGTAGTCAACAAGTAATTTCGTGGCCTCATCAGGCCATGTGGCACCACGGTCAGACATGCCTACACCTCCACTACCTACAATGCTGCCTACTGCCTGTGAAGTTTTCAGGACACTGGTGACTCATTGGTGGCTTTACTGACCACGCTCAGACAAAACACTCTGCTCAAACACAGGCTTCGATGTTTACTACTGCTGGTTTTTGGGCTGCTACACCAGCTGGTGGCATTAATTGGCATCCCCATGCCTGACAGATGAGGTTCACTACACTCACGATCAGCACTGTAACTTCCTGGTTCTTGCCCTGGTTTACCTCCCAGACTGCACCAGTGCACTGCCTCGATGCATTGTGGCATACTAGGGGACTGGAGGGCACACAGTCTCGCGTCCACACTGCAGGTTGTAACATTACAGACCTGTAAACGCTACCATAACCGTTGTAGAAACCACATACAAACAGGTTTCTATAACGGTTTTGAAAACGCCTTCTGTAACATTACAGATATAAACGCAAACCATTACGGTAATGGTTTGAGCCCTCTGTAACATTACAGAGGCATAGTGTGGACAGGGCCTGAATTAAATCTTTACCTAGGAAGCTCATAACACTGTTAAATTGTTTGCATTATGTTCAGAAAGTCTGTTATTAATTGAATATATTTTTTGCATCATTTACTATAGATTTTTGCTTTAAAATGTTAATACTGAATGTGAGACAAGTCCTCACAATGTAGAACAGGGAGCTTTTGTGAAGTAAAATAAGGAATGTTCCTCATAATTTATGACTGAGTAACTAGGCAAATGGACAGGGGGCCATGCAGTGGATATCCTGTATCTGGACTTCAGTAAGGCATTCGACTCGGTGCCGCATGGAAGGCTGGGAAGTAAGTTAGTAGGCACAGGGGCAGGTGAAAAGCTGGTGAGATGGGTAGGGAAGTGGCTTCAGAGAAGGAGCAGAGGGTGGTGGTGGGTGGGGAGCTCTCACACCCAAGGGTAGTGACAAGCGATGTTCCACAGGGCTCAGTGTTGGGGCCAGTGTTGTTTGGGATATTCATTACAGACATATCATTGGACATCAAGAGCAAGATCAGTCTGTTTGCTGATGATACCAAGGCAGGAGTGGTGGTGGATGACCTAGGGGGGATGGCAGGGGTTGCAGGATGATCTAGCAAAGCTTGAAACCTGGTCAGACACCTGACAACTGGGGTTTAATGGCAAAAAGTGCAAGGTGCTGCATTTTGGGATGAAGAAACCAAGGAGGAGTTACCAGCTGGGGGGAGTGTAGCAAGCCCAGACAGAAGAGGAGAAGGATCTGGGGGTGCTCATTACAGGGTCAATGAACAACTCGGCACAATGTAGGAAGGCAGCTGCAAAGGCCTACAAAATGCTAGGTTGTATTGCAAGGGGTATATCCTCGAGGAGGGAGGGAGGAGATGATTCTGCCACTGTACAGGTCATTAGTTAGATTGCACCTACAGTGCAGTACTGGCGTCCGTATCTGAAGAGGGACAATAAGTTACTGGAGGGGATGCAGTGCAGGGTGACAAAGATGATCAAGGGGCTGGGGGACTTATCATATGAGAGGAGGCTGAGGGAGTTGAACATGTACTCACTGGAGGAGAGGAGGGATGGGGGAACATGATTGAAACCTTTAAGTACATGAAAGGAATAAAAAAGACAGGTACAGAGAGGCTGTTCAGAGTAAGGGAGGGGAGGGACACCAGGGGCTATGATATGAGACTGGAGGGAGGAAGGTTCAGGAGGGAGATGAGGAGACACTTTTTTACAGAGAGGGTGGTGGCTGGGTGGAGTGTGTTACCTGCAGAAGTGGTATCCAGTAGAACAGTGGACTGCTTCAAAAGGGGATGGGACAGGACAAGGGGGAGGGTCAATGAAGGGGAAGGGTGGAATGGAGGGGCAGCTGCAGAATAAGGGGTGCTAGCTGCACATTTGAGCAGACTTGATAGACCTCTAGGCCTTTATCTGCTGGCAAATTTTGTATATTCATATAATGTGGCACAGTTGAGAGGTATGCTCCTGTAAGGGAATCCATTTAGCACAGACCACTTTAAATTAGAAGTGAAACAAATTGCAGCCGTTCAGGTTTTGGTGAGATGCCATCCATGGAAGGTTTTCACACTCTAACACTAAAGTATTAATTAGCTCAAATGCTACTAAAGGTGATCACTAATTATAAGTTAAATTTGTAACACCTGTCTGTTGCAATTTATATATATCAACACACGGGAAAACCACTTGACCATACCCCTGACAAAGAGGTATAGCACCTTAAAGTGCTGGGCTGGTTTTGGTATGTGAACCTTGATTTGTTTTATGAATTGTCTTTTTGATTTCTATACACTGAATCTTTAGTAAAAAGGAAAATAATATCCACCAAAGCCTGGAGTGCTGGTTTTCTTATTTTGTTTGGGACTGCTCTTTTCCCAGCACCCAATATACACTGTGAGCGTAGCCTCACTTATTCCAAGGGTAGCCTCTTCACTGGCATCCCTCGTCCTTACAAGCTGAGCAGACCTCTCTCACCAGTCACAGTTTAAAGCCTGCACTCTACACAGATGTGTTTGGCTGCCAGATTCCCTCTCAAGGTAAACCATGGTGTAATCTCCAGTCCAGAATGCCTCTCTCACCAGCATTCAACTGGCTCCCAGGATCTGGCACCAACTTCACCTTTCCACTCTCAGCTCTGTACACAGTTCTCGGAGCACATCTCTCTCCACTTGACTGCATGCAACTCCGGCTTAACTGTTTTGGTCTGGTTTGCAGAGGAGAAGGCAATGAAGAGGGAAGGGGGAAGGAATAAGTCTAATTTGGCTCTTAAAACATGCCACAACCAAAACTGAAAGCCAGCTAAAATTTTAGTGACTGCCAAAGATCATTAGTCACAGAAAACACAGCATTAGGCTGCTATGTTACTCAACTGTATTACTGGGATGCTCAAACCAGCACTTACCTCTCTTAAAAAAATGAATTCCTCTCTGTTACTGAAAGCACTAACTGTGACACTTGGACAACTGGTTCTGATTGCTCTATGATTTTGTAATATAAAAATGTGTTATTGAGTCTCTCTCATGAGACATCCTGTGCTCCTGGGATGACCCCCCCCACCAGGTTTCATTAAAATAACAGGATACATGTTAACCTGAAACAAGGAGATAATTAAAGACTAGAGAGACATAATTAAGGGTCTCCTGTTTATCTGACTTAATTGTAGCTGACCAGCTGCCAGGATAGAGATCGTAAACCTTTATGATATTTAGAGGAAGAAAACCTGTTATATCACTATGGTGCTAAGTCATAAAAATCCTCAGATGTGCCATGGGGAGAGGAAATGCTCAAGATTAAAGAGGGAATTTAAAGACTGTCATAATTTGGGAAAATTAAGTTTTTGCTGAAGTCACAGTATTTAATATACCTCTTGATAAGACATCCTGTTGTATATATTTTTTGTATTCTGAGAGGAGGAGCTAGATGACCTCATGGAAGGGGTTGAAACACAGCATTTTAAAATTGTATTCTGTGTTTCATCACAGACGCATTCCTGTTGGACTCTGAAACAACAACATCTACTTTAAGCACTGTTTTAGAAGGTAATACATTAGGTAGACACGTTTCAATGTATTATAGTGGTAGGAGTTTTCTTTTAAGTAATTGTATGCTTTGTGATACATGGTTCTGTGTTTACATTTTACCTATTTTTATCCATTTTCTAAGTAAACCTCTTATTTTAAAGAGACTGCCTGTGTCTTCGAAATTCTTTTGCCTGTGAGGTACAGATGGTTAATGTTGACACTGTTCATAAGCTTAATGGTATACCAAATTGGGAAAAGGTAAGGATTTATCTACAGTCTTTCATAGAGTTTTTAAGAGTTCATTTTGTATACCTGGTTAGGTGCCCATAGTTGAAAGATATCTGGCATTCCACGAAGAGCAGAATTTTCTGAGCCTGTACATTTGGGTACGCTAGCTAGAGATTCACAGTTTGAATCCCTCCAGAACTTGAGACCAAAGGTGATTTGGACCCACAAAACAGACAGAAGGGTTACCCTGTTCAGTCATTCTTTTCACAATACTGTGCTCAGAGGTTGGCACTGTGGGAACAGAGGGCCTGACCTGCTGAGTGGGGTTGTGACACTAACTGTGCTGCATAAACCTATTAACTAAAACATACTTAAAATAGTGCAATTCCACTTGCACTAAGATCCCTATAAAACAATAACTGAGCTCTCCAGATCTCACAGAATCAGCCTCTTTTAATGTGCTTTTAATTTTCACCCAAAACAGATAAAAGCTGTTAGCGGAGGAGGTGCTCAGCTCATCAGAACAGCTGACCTGTCCTGTCGGGGAGTGTGATGCAAGAATGCCAGCTTTTCCTTGTAGGTTTCCGGTTTTGGAGTTTCACTGTTCTTGTTCATCATGCTGACCATCACTGGAGTCTTGCAGATGGGGTTTATCAGCAGTGTAGCCCGGACATTTTTCATTAATGGTACCAACATTACAGATGGGGAAATCAACATCAGAATTCCCCCTCTTCTTTTTGCAACCACTAATCTTTCCTTTATGTGGTGATAATCTGGCGTCATATTCAACAAACAAATCCATTAAGAATTTGTTCATTGATTTAGCCCACATTCCAACAGTTTTTCTTGTATTTAAGAAGGATCAGGTACTTCTGAAACAGGACTGAGTCTCTTCCAGGCTTACTTACAAAATCATTGTCTTGAGAAGCCTGGACGGAAAGGGAAGATGGCTTCTCTGCCAGGAATGATCCATCATTGTCTTCTCCAGCCTCCTGCATGCAGAAAATATATCTCTCTCCCTGAAACAAGAGTAGGGGGAGTTTTCCTAGGTCCTGGCCAACATTCTCTGCCAATAAAACAGGTCTATACAACCCATTCCCAGAATGGACAAAAGCCATCACAGCTCAGTATGTCTTTCTGGGTCAAAGTTCACAAATAAAATAATAGGGAATACAACATGGATTGTAATGAAATAACACATTTATCTCCTGAGAGGCAGTATCCTTAATTCAAGAGTAGTGAAGCTGCAAGTTAGTTATGGAGGTCTAACTCCTCGTGTGGAGTTAAATGTGTTATTCTACTGCAGTTTATTATGTATTCGATATATCACATGCTGTTTGTAAAGCTTTTATCAGTGTTTTACTTTTAGCATGAAACTGCCTTTTTTTCCATTGTAAACTCATCATCTGCCCCATTGTTCTCTGTGTTCTGTTTCAAACAACATGAAGTCTTGCTGTATTATGACAATTGCAGTATGACCGCAAGTTAGAACTGCTCCGGGGGTGAAATAGTTAACTTTCCATGCAGGCATGGAACTTAGAGCGCAAGCTCGGTTGAAAACTCTGTCTATTGTGCTTCAAACGCAAACTGTCAGATTCTTTACTCCGCCTCACTGAACAGTCACTCCAGAGATTTCTCCTTCTGCTCGGTTCATTTTGTCGGTTTAAAAGTATTATTTTTCGGTTTTTAGCTGAAATTAAACCGCAACCGGTCGGTTCAAGCTCTGTCTGTGGTAATGTAAGTAATAGATAGGTTTTACATTTATTTTTTCTGTGTGGAACTTGTAATTCTTTATTGGTTCGGTTTGAACCGATCAGGTTGTATTTAAAATCTACTAGTCCTTTTTTAGAGTGCGGTTCCCGGTTCTTATCGGTTCTAAAAAAAACCGATTTCATTACGTTTTTTCCACGACCCGTGACACGGTTGGGAACCGATAAGGGTGTCTTGCTTGGTGGATTGCCATAAACGGGCAAGTTGGTTAGGCTGGCATTATGTCTGAGAAACCCAAAAGAAAAACCGGACCCACTGGGTTTCAACACTGTAGTGTTTGTGGGGAAGCTTTTGCTAAGGCTGACCCACACACATGTGTCTATTGTCTGGGGTTTGACCACCTCAATTCAGACTGCCAGATTTGTCACAATTTCCATGCTGCCACCATAGATAAGAGAGTTGGTAGGCTCAGGGAAAGGGAGGCCAAAAAGTCCGCTGACCTGGATGGCCAGCCTGGTTCAGTGCCAACCGAACCGGAGGGAGTGCCCTCTGACCAGGGCGATACTTCCTCGGGCAAACGAAGAGCCGGTTCTGAGGAGCCAGTTCCGGCCAAAAGGACTAGAAAGTCAGCTAGTGTAGAGCCAAAAGTTCTCTCCCCAACTGCTGCGGAAATAGCTAAAGCAATTCAAATTGTCCAGTCTCTCTCTCCGGTTCCGACCGAACCGACACCTTCAGGTAAGCGTTCGGTTCGGCCGGTTCCACCGGTTCAAGATTATGATTTTGAGGATTTTTATGAACCGGGGGAAGGGGAAGAGGAATATGAGGAGAGTGAATATGGTTTTGAAGATCTGGATGTGCCCACTGATCCGGACATCTCTCCAGATAGACCCCTAGGGGTTTCTCCTCCAAGGCTTTCTGAGTCCCCTTCTCATTTCATGTTTTATAAAAAAGTTGCTGAAACTCTCCAGCTCCCTGTTGAGGAAGCTGTTGATGACCAAGAGGAGTCAGACTATGTAGAAATGATGGATATTACAGAGTCTAGGAGACTGTCTATTCCTTTGCATAAATCTTTTCAGAAACAGACAGTAAAAGTTTTAAAAACTCCTCACACTATACCTCCTGTGGATAAAAGGATGGACAAGAGGTATACCTTATCAGACTCCGACACTGATTTCCTCACTCAACAATGCAGCCATGTGGGGGTAGTGCAGGCTGCAGCCTGTGACAAGGCTAATATTCCCCTAGCTTCACACCCCCCTGAGAAGGACTCCAGGAAGATTGATGCTATGGCAGAGAAACAGTACATGGCAGCATCTTTGGGACTCAGACAAGCAAATTATATGGCTTATGCTGCTAGGTACCAGAAATCCAGATGGGATACTGTGCTGGCCCTGTGGAACAAGTCCCTGACCAGCTTGCCAGGGAGCTGGAACAGGTGGCTATGGATGGTATTGAGGCATCCAAAGTGCAATTTCATGCTGCAGTGGACTCTAATGATGTTTCATCAAGAGTCATGGCTACATCTGTGGCACTTCGCAGGATGGCTTGGCTCAGATGTACTACCCTGTCTCAGGATACCCAGTCTAAGGCCATGGATTTTCCTGTTGTGGGACATTCTCTATTTGGGGAGCAGACAGAGAATTACATGAAGAAAATGGATGAATATAGGACCACCTATAAGAGTGCACAGGCCAAGGAAAGGCAGGCCACTCCTCAAAAGCAACTTCCTAGAGGCAGGGGCAGGCCTTTTCATAGGCCTTTACCAAGCCAAGCTTCCTCCTCCGCCTATGCTCAGAGGGGTTCTTTAGAGGAGAGGCAGACGGGTACAAGCAGGTCTGCTTCACCCTCAGCCCAAAGCCCCTGCCAAGCAGGCACCCTGATGGGATTGCCAGGGCCGATTCTCCTCTACCTGTAGGGGGCAGGCTGGCTTACTTTGTCCAGGACTGGAAGTCTTTAACATCAGACAAGTGGGTCCTGGAAGTAGTAAGCCAGGGACTGGTTCTCAGCTTCAAAAAATTTCCAAAACTGACAACCAGATCTTTTCCACCTGCAACTCCATCAGAGGCACTCGCCCTAGAGGCAGAGGTCTCTACCCTCCTGGCTCTCAGAGCTGTGGAAAGGGTTCCTCCTCACACCAGGGCAAAGGTTTCTACTCCAGGTACTTCCTTACCCCAAAAAGACAGGAGAATGGCAGCCCATCCTGGATCTCAGATATTTAAACAAGCACCTTTAAAGCCAAAATTCAAAATGGTGACTCTGGGAATTATCCTACCCTCTCTAAGGCCAGGGGACTGGCTAGCTTCCCTGGACCTCAAGGATGCCTACTTCCATATTCCCATCAGAAGCTCCTCAAAAGTACCTCAGGTTCGAGCTGCCCTCAGGCCACTACCAGTTCAGAGCAATGTCCTTCGGCCTCACTTCTGCCCCAAGGGTATTCACCAAATGCCTGGCTGTAGCAGTTGCCTACCTAAGAAGGCAAAAGATTGCCATCTTTCCTTACCTGGACGATTGGCTCTTAGTAGGCCAGTCCCCAGACCAGGTCAATTTACACCTTCAGATAATGCAGCAACTGCTTGCCTCTCTAGGTTTCCTTCTGAATCTCTCAAAGTCAGTTCTAGAGCCAGTCCAGCTTCTTACCTTCATAGGCGCAGAACTGAACACACAGGAAGCCAGGGCCTTCCTCCCCTGGACAGGCAAAGACTCTAGTCTCCTGGCCTCCTCATTTACCCTGCAGGTCTCCCAGCCAGCAAGGCATTTTCTGCAGCTCCTAGGACACATGGCTGCTTCCACAGCAGTTGTGCAAGGATCAAGATTTCAGATGAGGACATCCAGTTCCATTTGAGAGCTTTTTGGTCTCAAAGGATCCTCTTACCAAGCTGATCCCAGTAACTCGAACCCTGATCCAAGCCCTACAGTGGTGGCAGGATCAGAGCAACCTGAGACAAGGGGTTCCTTTTGTCACTCAGTCTCATTCTCTAATCCTTACTACAGATGCATCCCTCTTGGGCTGGGAAGCTCACATGGGCGACCTCACCACCCAGGGTCTGTGGTCTCCCCAGGAATCTCTGCTCCACATCAACCTGTTGGAGCTCAGAGCAGTTTTTCTAGCACTTCAAGCTTTTTCCAAATCTGTTCAGAACAAGAGTATTCAGGTCAGAACAGACAACACCACTACAATGTGGTACATCAACAAGCAAGGGGGCACTCGGTCTATGGCCTTGTGCACCGAAGCGATGAAGTTGTGGTCTCTGGCTTACTCCCTGAACACCTCCCTTATGGCAGTTCACCTCCCAGGCAAGGACAATGTCCTGGCAGATGCTCTCAGCAGGATTTCCCAGGGCCACCACGAATGGTCACTGGATCCCCTGGTCTTGGGAGTAGTATTTGCCAGATGGGGCACCCCGCAGATAGATCTTTTTGCAGCCCCAGACAATCACCAACTTCCTCTTTTTTGCTGCAGGCCCCCAGTGTTGGGCTCACTCCCACTGGATGCCTTAGCCCTCAGTTGGGAGGGGAAGTTTCTCTATGCCTTCCCTCCCTTTCCTCTTCTGTTCAAAGTGCTAGTCAAAATCAGATCCCAATCATGCAAAGTCATTCTGATAGCTCCGGATTGGGCTAGACAGCCCTGGTATCCACTCCTGCTGTCCTTAGCAGTCCATCCTCCCCTGTCCCTTCCAGGAATCACAATCTGTTAACCTGTGCCCAGGAAGGGTCTGGTACTGAATCTCAAATCTCTCAATCTCAAGGCTGGGTTCTTGAAGAGTTAGAGGTTTGCTGATTTACACCTTTCCCAAGGTGTAATGGATATATTGAAGGGACTTAAGGAAGCCTTCCACCAGGCTACTTACAATTCCAAATGGAAAAGGTTTTCCATATGGTGCTTGGAAAAGCATATTTCCCCAGTCTCTGCTGATCTACCCACAGTCCTGGATTATATGGTCCACCTGAATTCTTTGGGGCTGAGACCATCTACCCTGAAGGTGCACTTGGCAGCTGTGTCTGCTTTTATTTCAGCAGGTAAATCCTCTTTCCTTTCAGCTCATCCTGTATTTTCCAAGTTTTTAAGGGTTGTTTCACACAACCCTCCATTAGATCCTGCCCTGCCTGGGATCTTAATGTTTGCATTGCTCAGCTTATGCAACCCCCCTTTGAGCCCTTGTCTTCAGCTGAGCTCAAGTACTTGACTTGGAAAACTGTGTTTTTGGTAGCCATCACCTCTGCCAGATGCATAAGTGAATTACAAGCGTTGTCAGTGGAGCAGGAGTTTATCTCTTTTCGCAGAGATAAAGTGGTCCTTCGGACTAACAGAAAGTTCCTGCCTAAGGTGGTTTCAGATTTCCACCTTAATCAATCTATTTCACTTCCAGTGTACTTCACTGACCACTCCTCCTCTTAGGAGAGGATGCTGCACAGCCTAGATGTGAAGAGAGTCCTTAGTTACTACATAGAGCGTACCAAGGGTCATAGGTTTGACTCCCTTCAACTGTTCCTCACCTATGGCGAAGTTGGTAAAGGGAAGCCAGCCACTAAAAGATCCATTGCCAGGTGGATTGTCTCTTGTATCCAATTCTGCTATGAGAAGTTGGGTAAAGTTCCCCCAGGCCTGAGGGCTCACTCTACCAGAGGTACAGCTGCTTCTCTGGCTGCTGCCAGAGACATTGCTATTCTAGAAATATGTCAAGCAGCTACCTGGAAAACAGTTCACACTTTTACCAAGTATTACTCCCTGGACATCCAGGCTAGAAGTGATGCTCGGTTTGGCACAGCTGTGCTTCAGAGCCTATTTCCTAGGTAGGTTCTGTCCCTCCTCCATGGGGGTACTGCTGTGTAGTCTGCAATTGTCATAATATAGCAAGACTTCATGTTGTTTGAAGAAAAAATTACTCACCTTAGTAATGTTGTTCCTTCTAATGGAGTCTTGCTATATTATGACCTCCCTCCCTGCCCCTCTCAGAACCTCTGTTTTGGGGATGTGGGTGGGCAGTACAGGGTTGGCATTTTTTTGATGCCCACCTTGTTGTTTTTCACCTACCTTTTTGGGTGAATTGGTGTTGTGTTTTTGCATTTTTGGGTCTCCTGACTTGAGTCTTTGTTTTAGGCCAAAAATTAGTGTTTATGTTAGTAGCCAGTTGGCTAGTGTAGGTTTACAGCTTCCACACAGAACCTTAGTGAGTTTTAGCTCGTAAAGATCTGATAGTTTGTGTTTGAAGTACAACAGACAGAGTTTTCAACCGAGCTCGCGCTCCAAGTTCCATGCCTGCATGGAAAGTTAACTATTTCACCTCCGGAGCAGTTCTAACCTGCGGTCATACTGCAATTGTCATAATATAGCAAGACTCCATTAGAAGAAACAACATTACTAAGGTGAGTAATTTTTTCTTCCAGATTCCAAGTGGAAATAACATGTTCTAAATCAAAATAAATATTTATTCTAAAATAACAGAGGATCATGTATGGTCTTTGGTTAATAACCAAGCTGTAAACACTTTGAGAGGTTGCCATGACATCACTGTAAACCTCGAGAGCGCAGCTTGAGAGGTTTTCAGATGCCATGGCAACCTCAAGAAGTGTTTTCAGCGCAGTTGTTAACCAAAGACCATACATTATATTTTATAGTATATGGGCTACCAAGACACTGTAATTGTGGATTGAATTACTTTACTTTACTAAATTACTTTACAGAGCATTGATTGTTGTGAGCATTCTATTTTGTTATACCATTGATATGACATACTCAAAAAGGGTTAACAACAGAGTGATGTCATAACAAGGTTGTAATCTGCTTGATTTCAGTTAATAAGGGCTCCCCATACATTATATGATTTATTTTCCCCAATGTATTCATCCCAGGTGTAATATATATATATATATATATATATATATATATATATATATACATATATATATATATATATATATATATTTTATATACCACGGGGTGAGAGCTTTCTCAGTAGGATATCCTGTGTTATTTCCACTGCAGTGAGAATAAATCCTGAAGGCATTTATCCACACTCTGCTGCTGTCACCAGAGTGAGAATATCTGCACTGCAGCTTGCATTCTAAAGGAAACTGCTTCAGAAAACAGTTTTTCTTTCTCACTGAAGCTGCAACTTATTCAATTAGCTTTGCAAGAGACTCTCACCTGTGTCCTATTGTGTTTTTAACATTCCTAGCCTGTTACTGTGCTAATCTCAACTTCAAAACAACCTGAATTCTAAATGAAACTCTTTTACAAGTAAGCATTAATGTCCGATGAAGGTGGCTTCTACTGGGGAATTAATGCATGGTTGGGGGTTGTGGCACGAGGCTGAAGGCCAAGTGCCTACAACCACCCAACTATGCATTAATTCCCCAGTAGAAGCCGACTCCGGAGGGCATTAATGTGCTTGTAATATGACAATACTTGTGTTATCGTTGTTCCCATTCCATTTTTTCACTTCCATTCACTGGAACTGTTTGGTTTTGTATCGGCGCGGTCAGATCCTGTGTCTTCGCCGTGATGTGTTTTCTGTGGTCTGCTGCATTGTGGGATATACAGTGTTTTCTGCTGTGATAGCTACGAGTGCTACAGCTTGGCCTGGTGACCCCATGATTAATAGTTGGAGCGGGCATTGCCAGTGATTAATCCCCGCTCCAACTTTGATCACGTGGTGCATTTTGTCCAATGACATTCCCTTATTTCACGCTTCTCTTTTTTACCATGTTACAAAGCAGGTTCTGTTTCTCAGTGCTACCTGCAGCAGTTTGTCTTTCTCACTGAGCCTCTGACTCACTCAATTAGCTTTGCAAAACACACTCACCTGTGTTTCTGACTCCCAGTCCATTCAGAACAGACACACATGCGCGCGCACACACACACACACACACACACACTGACAGCACACACAGAATAAGCAGGAAACATACAGAATCAGAAAAAATGTTCCTAAAGCTCTCACCCCTGTGGTATAAATTGCACACATGATGGGCAGATCATGGCATATGGAAAATATTCTCACTCTGCAGGAGTGAGAATATTTTCCATATCCCACTCTTGCCCATCATGTATCCCATATGAACAGGTTACTCACCTGTAACAGTAGTTCTAGGAGTAGTATATGTTGTTCATCCACACTGCCTGGCATTGTCCCTTTCCCCTTTAAATCTTGCCGGAAGTCTTCAAGCTGGCTCCTCCCACCCACCCGGGTGGTAAATGCCTCGGCTCCGTCCCATGACGCCAGATCTAGCCCACTGGAAGCCAGGTTGTGCACCTTAAGCCGGGGAGGTCAGGTGGGTGCGTGTGGATGAACAACATATACCACTCATAGAACTACTGTTACAGGTGAGTAACCTGTTCTTCTAGGAGCGTGGATATGTTGTTCATCCACACTGTCTGGCAGACTCCTAGCAGTTCTCTGGGAGGAGGGAGGCAAGGCACACACCACTTACTTAGGAAAAAGAGATTGGAGAACCGAGGCCCCAAAACCAGCATCACATCGTGACTCAAGGTCGATGTGGTAATGGGTAATAAAAGTGTTCGCTGACTTCCAGGTAGCAGCCAGACAGATTTCCTGGACAGGGATGTCCCTGGAAGCAGCCACCGAAGCAGCAGTATGGTGGGTAGAATGAGCTCTTATCCTTCTGGGAGGCTCCTTGCCTGCCAACTCATAGCACAGACCTATGCATGATGTAATCCACCTTGCAATGGTCCATTTGGCTGCAGGTCTGCCAGAAGCGGCTTCAGCGAAGGTGACAAACAGCTGGCGAACCTCTCCCCGAATTTCTGCTGTCCTCTCCTTATAGTAGGAGAGAGCACGCCTGAGGTCCAGAGTATGGAGCCTGTACTCGGCATCAGAGATGTAGTTAGGGTAATATACCGGCAGAGTCAACACCTGGTTGAGGTGGAACTCTGACACCACCTTTGGAAGGAATTTCGGGTGGGGGCGCAGGACAACTTTGTCCCTGTGAAAGACCAGATAAGGGGAGTCCACCGAAAGCGCCTGGAGCTCCCCTGTCCTTCTGGCTGACATGATAGCCACCAGGAAGGCAGTCTTCCACAACAAGTGCGAGAGCTCACACTTGTGCATGGGTTCGAATGGCTTGCCCATGAGCTTTGCCAAAACCAGCAAGAGATCCCATGGAGGTGGGGGTTCATGCAACGGAGGGGATATGTGATCCAGGCCCTTGAAAAAGTGCCCAATCACTGTCTCCTGTGCCAACGTTGGCTGAGCAGCTCGCGCCCGGTAAGCAGAGATGGCTGCCAGGTGCACCCTAAGGGTCGATGATCAAAGACCCCCTTTGGAGAGGGACCAAAGGTAGTCTAGAATGTTAGCCACAGAGCAGGATAAGGGGTCCAGCCTCTTTCCCTGACACCAAATGGAAAATTTTTTCCATTTGAAGGCATAACATTTCCTGGTCGATTCTTTTCGAGATGCTTCCACCATGGTGTAGACATCTTCAGAAAGACCCAAAGCCTGGAACTCTAGCCGCTCAGGAACCAGGCTGTGAGGTGCAGGGATTGAAGGTCCAAGTGGAAGACCTTCCCCTGGTTCAACGATATCAGGTCTGGACGTGTAGAAAGCCGCTCCGGGGCCCTGCAGCTGAGGCTGAGGAGATCTGGATACCAGAACTGGCGTAGCCAATCTGGGGCTACCAGAATCACCTTCGCCTTGTCCCTCCTCACCTTGAGTAACACCTTGTGAATCAAGGGAAATGGGGTGAAGGCATAGAAGAGGCCTGGGGTCCATGGCCTCAAGAAGGCATCTCCCTGCAGTGAACCCCGCTGAGGGGGGTAAGCATGGTACAGCCTCAGCTTGGTGTTCTCCCTGGAGGAAAACAGGTCCACCAACGGTTTGCCCCAATGGAAGAACTGGTCATAAGCTACCTCTGGATGGAGAGACCACTCGTGGGATGTCTGGCCTATGTGGCTGAGAACATCCGCCAGTTGGTTCGTGACTCCTGCCACATGGATGGCTAGGAGATCCGCCTCCAGCTGGCTGATGAAGGTCCAGATCCAGAGCGCCTCCTTGCACAGCAGATGGGAGTGCGTGCCACCCTGTTTGTTGAGGTAGTACATGGTCATGGTATTGTCCATCTGGACTTGAACCACTTGACCCCGGAGCTGAGGAGCGAAAGCTGACAGTGCCAGTCTGACTGCTCTGAGCTCCAACAGGTTGATGTGGCATCGGGACTCCTCAAGGGTCCAGAACCCATGGGCTTTGTTGTCCCCCATGTGGGCTCCCCAGCCCATGAGAGAGGCATCAGTCGTAAGAACAACCGTCGGCTCGGGGTGGACAAATGGGACTCCTTCCTGCAAATGACTCAGAACGGTCCACCATTGGAAAGCGTCCCACATCCTCTGGGTGACTGTGATCAGCTGGTCGAAGAGACCCTGTCGCTGAGACCACTGGGCGGCCAGCTCCCACTGAAGGGGGCGCATGTGCAGTCTGGCCCAGCAGACCTCTGAAGTGCAAGCTGCCATGTAACCCAGGAGGCGCAGGAAGTCCCAGGCAGGGCGCAAGTGACCAACCAGAAATGATTGGGCAAAGGAGGAAAGAACCTCTGCCCTGTCCACCGGGAGCCGAGCTCTGGCTTGACAAAAGTCGAGCTGTGCCCCAATGAAGCCCATCACCTGAGAAGGCACGAGTTCTGACTTGGCCTCGTTGATCAGAAGGCCCAAGTGGGAGCAGGTTCGGAGGGTCAGGTCTCTGGACCTCTCCACCTCCTGAAGGGAGGAACCTGCCAGGAGCCAGTCATCTAGATAGGGGTAAATGTGAACTGCTTGATGCCGTAGATGGGCTGCCACCACTGCGATACATTTGATGAAGACCCTTGGGGCCGATGACAGGCCAAACGGCATGGCTCTGAACTTGTACAGGGTTCCTTCGACCCTGAAGCAGAGGAACCGCTGATGGGATGGACAGATTGGGACGTGGTAGAATGCATCCTGAAGATCCAGTGTACAGAACCACTTGTTTCGCTCCAGGGATGGTATGATCTGGTTCAGAGTTACCATCCGGAAGGTGCAAGACCTGAGATACCGATTCAGGTCTTGGAGATCTAGGATGGGGCACCAACCCCCCGTCCGCTTGGGCACCAGGAAATACCTGGAGATGAAGCCTGGGTCTGAAGGAGGATCTAGCACTGGGGCAACCGCCTCCTTGAGGAGGAGCTGCGAAATGTTGTCCCGAAGGGCCGACTGAGTGCCAACTGAGATCCTTTCTTCCCGTGGGGGCACGGGCTCAGCTGGGAGGGTACTGCTCGAACTCTAGGGGCAGACCCTGCCCGACCACTTCCAGAACCCACCTGTCCGAAGTGATACCGGACCAGGCAGAAAGGAAGTGATGGAGCCGGCCCCCCACGGGAGGACCCAAAACTGGCGTGACGGGTACGGGGAGGCAACCCCCGACCCGTCACTGTGCAGGCTTGGAGGAGGAGGAAGCACCTGGACCAGCACCTCGGCCTCCTTTGCGGGGCTGTTCGGGACCTTGCTTGGGCCTAGGGTGCCAAGCTTGAGCCTGCTGCTGTTGCTGGCCCCCCTGGAAGGAGGGCTGTCTGACCACAGGGGAAGAATGCCAAAAGGACTTCTTCTTGCGCTTCTGCTGGTTCTTGCCTGAAGAACCTTTAGCAGAGGTGGCATCTAAGGTGGCATTAGACTGCTCAATGTGCTGTAGATGACCTGCCGCTCCCGGACCGAAGAGGTCGGTGCCAAGGAAGGGCACGTCAGCTAGCTTGTGCTGAGTATCCACAGGAAAGGAGGATGACCTCAGCCAAGCCCTGCGGTGAGAGGCTACCGCTGCAGCTAGTGAATGGGCACAGGAATCACCAATGTCCAGAGCTGTCTGGAGCTGTTGTTTAGCAACAGCCTGGCCCTGGTCCCAGACCTGCTTGACCGTGGTCTGCATGTCTGCTGGGAGATGAGGAAGAACTTCATCCAGCGACCCCAAAAGGGCATGAGAGAAGTGTGACATGATCAGTGCTGAGCTAGCCTGATGAAGGCCTAAGGATGATGCCGCGTAGACCTTCTGGGCCAAGTGGTCCATAAGTTTGGACTCCTTGTCCAGAGGGCAGTCAGTATCCATAGAGCTGCCCATTCGCCTGAATACTGAGGCAGTCACAAGGCTTTCTGCCGAGGGGTGCTCAGTAAAGCCCGCCAAGGACCCCATGGGCACCGCGTACTTGTGAGCCATGCGGGCAGAGGGAGCCGGGCAGGAGGCTGGACATTGCCAGAGTTCCAGAGCCGGGCCAACTATGGCCTTGGCCACTGGGAAGGCCTCCATTGGGGTATCCCCCCTCTTGAGAATATGCGTGAGAGGATATTCTACCTTCTTCTGAATAGGCTGCAAAGGCATGCCCGTGGACTCTGAAATGAATAGAAGGATGCCCTGGAAGGAAGAAGGCCCTTCCTCCATGCCTGACACCGACAGCTCATCATGAGAATGAAGGCCAGTGTTATCCGAATCCGAGGAGTCCAGATACAAAGGCCTCCCACCTAAATTCCCCTTGATGCACCTAGGGCGATCAGGAGTGACCGTGATGGACAGCCTGTGGGACAGGCCCGAAGACTGTCATCCTCTTTAGAGGGAACCCCTCCCTGAGGCTGTTTTGGTGGTGGTTCCACCAAAATTGTCGGGGAGCCTGAAACAGGCCGAGCTGAAAGGCGCACCGGGCCCACCAGAGGGAGAACCAGAGTCCTCAGAACCGAGGTAGTCGGTGTCGGCTGAAGAGGCTGAGGCCAAGTAATGGTCAGTACTGCCGGGGCAGCCGGCTTCTGACCTGTCAACAGAAGTTGCTGCCACATAAGGTCCTCATAGCGTTGATGGAGTTTCTGTCTAAGCCTCTCCTCGTCCGAGGAGGATGAGGAACGGTGGCGGCGCCTCTTTTGGGAGTGTTTGTGGCCCTTCTTAGGTCTTCTGACCGATGGGGTCTTACTCCTCGATCGAGACCGACGGCGTTGGCTCTGTCGGTCAGGGGAAGCTGGATTCGGTGAAAACCGAGGTTCCTGCTCCTGTCCCTCGATCGGGATACCCGAAGGACGGGTCTCCTCGTCGGGGAAGGAGAGAATAGGCATCCTCTCCAGTGAGTCATCGACAGGCATCGGCGACAACGGCTCGATCGGGTCGAGAGATATCTTGGCCGGTTCAGCCGTGTTGATTTTGGTGCCCTGGCCATACGGAAGGTCTGAAAAGCCGGCAGCCGAGGAGGTGATCTCGACCGTGGTCGAGACCCCCTGCTCCTGAGGGTCGGACCACTCTCGGTCCCAGGAGCGTCTTCAGCGGCTAGAAGATGATGATTTTGGATACTTATCCTTTTTCCTGGATCGGGAGGAGTGCGAACCCGAAGGCACCTCACCCTTAGTAGGGAGAGACTGGCACAACTTCCGGAAGGATCCCGTGAAGGTGGAGCCCAAGTTGAGCAGCACGAGGAAGCTTCGGTTGGCCGAAGCTTGGGCAGCTTCTTCCTTGAATGCCACCATCTGCTCGAGCGTCTTGGTGGATCCCGCAGCCGCGGAAACCGCCCACCTGGCCTTCTTCAATTTCACCGGTGGATTGCGAAGCTCTGGTCTCCCCAGCTTCAGGCACGCCTTACGGTCCTCCAGAATGGTGGGATGGAAGGCAGAGCAAATAGTGCACGCCGAGGTATCATGCACGGCACCGAGGCAGTATACGTACGAGAGGTGGGGATCGGTGCACGACATTTTTTGACCACAAGGACACCGGCGAAACCCAGGGGACGACTTGTCCTCCATATCTGAAGCGCTCAGATCTGACTCGTATACACTCTTACGAGTTTTAAGGTGAGAGTAAAGTGCAAAACCATCGATTTGACTCCAGGGCCTCTACTGCTGCAAAGTAGCACGAGGGAACCTGTATCTTCCAGTAGAAAGGAAGATCTGGTGTCATGGGGCGGAGCCAAAGTATTTACCACCCGGGTGGGTGGGAGGAGCCAGCTTGAAGACTTCCGGCAAGATTTAAAGGGAAAAAGGGACAATGCCAGACAGTGTGGATGAACAACATATCCATGCTCCTAGAAATACATATATATATATTTTTTTTTTCTATGAGCTAGCTTAAAATATGATCATTATTCAGTGTAGAGTATTGTTGTCATTGTTCCCTTGCGACGGGTTGCTTAGTGAAGTGAAGCCATGAGTGTAAGGAAGCAATAGCATCAATAGCTTACATGTATAACAGTCATATTTTAAGTCAGCTTATAACATAGGGTTAGCAGTCTGACACAGATGATTGGTCTAGCACTGCCACCTGACCATGCATTAATGCACCACATATTCACAACTGATGTGAGTAGGTCAGTTGGCGAATCAGTGGGCAGCATGGGTCTTTTTGTCTGCCTAACAGCAGAAATGTGAAAAGCAGCCATTTGCAACTGGCAGATTTGTGAGACCTTGTGGACTGCTAACCCCATGTATTCAGCAATACTGAGTTGGCTCACCAGCCACCCAGGCAGCTGATGTCTGTGGCTACAGGGCACAGTGACAGTGCAGACTATTCACAATATGTGTGTGTCACACTGTGTCTCTCTCTTGCTGTCTTTTCAGTGAAGTTCAGTGCCAGTGTCCCTGAACTGTGTGCACAATGCATTGGACAGAGCAGTATTTCTGTGTCCCCTCCCATTGGCAGGCTCTCTCTCTCTCTGTCCCACTGCTTGTGATATCTGTACCCACCAGCCTGTGATTCCAAAGTGCAGTGCATCATGCAGCAGCTTGTCCTCTCCCCACCCACCCCACTGATCTCTGGGGACCCGCCGCACAGTTTAATGTGAGGCAGCCGTGACTCTGAACACTTTGGAGAACATAGCTGTGAATAGGATGAGCAGGTCCCCCACCCGTCCCCATCCTGTGTGTGCTGCAAAAGTGAGTAGAATCAATTTGTAACTATTCCATTGCACTGCATAACAACTGCACACTTTGGTGAGTGACATTAAAGCAGAGAGCAAGAGAGTGATACTGAGATCAGCGGCAGGATGTTTAATGCTGGATTGCGACACTGTCTTCTCTGTCAAGTTGCTGTTAAGTCAGCAGTGTAGGAGAAGTGATCGGGACAGAATGGAGCTCCAGTGTTAGCTCCTGAGTTGTGGCCTGTGTCTCAGAAGGCTGCCATGTGCTCTCTCTGTTCACAGTGGTTTAAATGTGTGTGTGTGTGGCTGTCCAATGCTGCAGCAAGAGAGAGAGTGAGGCAGAGAGCACTACATAAACATGGAGAGTGACAGCGAGTGGCTGATGCTGGGTGGGGGTGATTCTGCATCAGCTGCAGCATACAGTGCAGCACCCGACTGTGAGTGGTTACACACAGAGGAAAACAGCGGAGAGCTGTTGGAGCAAGTGTCATTGGGTGATTTCCTGAGATGGAGGCTCATAGTTCTGCAGGTGAGTGGGGTGTGGATAAGTTCCTACAGTCTCTGTCAGTGAGATGACGAGACAGTGCAGCACAGCAGTAGGTTGTGTTTACCATGCATGTAAGTGTGATTTTCCGGGGCAGCTGGGGCACATAGTGGTTTGCAGCAGAAATGTCACAAATCCTGTGACTAGTGTATCTGTGACAGTTCTGTACACATAACAGTACTGTAGGATGCATTATTTGGCAGGGACTATTTTAAATAATGGAAGGATACAGTACCTTTCTTGTTGTTTAAACAGCAAAAAAATACCTTTCTTGATATTTGTTTTGTTGTTTAAACATACCCCATGTTATAAGCGTAATAACCCACTCCAAGATTTGCGGTTATTGGGATTAATCAACACCCTGGGTGCTGTGAGGGCACTCGCTGTGCCTCACAATGCACCTGGGGTGTCGTTCATCCCCAATAACCGCACACCCTGTCGTGGGTTCTTGCTTACTCATGGAATAGCCTATGTATACCATGTGATTCAAATAACATAGCTACTAGTAATACTGCATTGAATGTTACTAGTAAAATAACATGACATGTTATTAGTAGCTTGGTTGACAGGCAAAATAACACATTTTATTCTGCATGTTTTTTTGCCCATCCATGTCATACTATACATAAATATATCAATAGGTGCTTAAAGAGGATAGAAAACAATTTTAAGTATTTGCACATCTGAAATATGCTTTATTCACTTCCATCTATCGCATCTGATCTTCTGATGTTGTTTTACCATATTTCTTCAACAATTAATTGTGGAAGCAGGGCTTGCATTAGCACTAGTAAAGTGGGGGTCAGTTTAACCCTCTGCATCAAATGTTGGGGGTCAGACAAGAAAATCATGGGGTCGGAAATATCTGGAGTGGTTTTGTACATAATCCAATACTTTTTCTGCTAACAACAAGGCCAATGAACAAAAAAAGGATTGCCTACATGCTGCATATTGGAGGCACGTAGGCAACCCTAAGTGTGAATGCAGTTCAGCGTGGGTCCTGCAGACCTCCAGTGGCATTCACAAACCATGTGCAAGGTGGCTCCACACCCAATCCTCCGGCCGTGCAGTCAGTAATGCACTGGGGGTGGGTAAGGAGGCATGTCAGGGGTGTGCCTCCTTTACGCATAATTCGTTATGGTGCGTAGTGCCAGGTAAAAGGGGCACAGATTACGGCAGCCGGGACCCTGCTGTAACTAACTGCGTGCCTCATGGACTGCAGCTGCTGGATGTGATGGGACCAGGATATGACCCTCCATGCTGCCCCAGCTCACTAGACAGATAAGGAGGGCTGGGGCAGCTGCTCAGGTGAGTGCCCATACAGAATAACAACAGGGTCCTGGTGTGTACCAGCACCACCCCAACACATGTATGCCCAGTCACCCATAGGACTAATCATATCCCCCCAACATGTCAGCCCTATCCCCAAATAATCCAGTGAATCCCCCAAAAAAACACATGTTGTCCCTGACCCCGGTGGTACCACACATACCACCCCACCCAAAACATGGCAGCCTCGACTCTGGTGTTGTAGACCCCCCCACGCACACAGTGTGGTGCCCTGGTCAACATTACACAGCGCCCGACCCATAACCCCCACAGACACAGTAATGGCCAGTGCCCCCAACCCCTGCGGCACCGACAACCCCCACCCCTCAATCCCCGTACCTTCCTGTTGGTGCCACAGCTCAGGATGGCCAGTGGCACAGCCCTCCGCACACCTCCTTGGCCACTGACCATCCAAGTGATGCACAGAGTGCAACACCTATATAGAGAAGTGCACTCCCAGCATCACTTGGATGGCTGGTGGCCAAGAAGGTGTGCGGAGGGCTATACTACTGGTTGTCCTGAGCTGTGGCACCGACAGGCAGGTAAGGGCACTGGGGGGTGGTGATGTTGGTGCTGCAGGGGGTGGGGAGGGGCACTGGCCACCAATGCTTTATTTAGTTATGTATTTTGCAACATGACACCGGGAAAGGCATACTGAGCTACAACAGCTCACTGCTGGATGTGTCCTTGGGGAAAGAGTGGATACGGCAAGTGAAATACGATCTCTGATGTACCATCTCATAGTGCACCTCTATTTCAGGAACTATATATACCTGATGTAATATACACTCCCCAGTTGGATTTAAATTGTGTGCAAACCCTGATATATTTATATCTGCTGCTGGGGTTCCGGGTTCGGGCTAATGTTGCCTGGGGCACCAGGGCACCACAGCACCATTGTGTGTGTGTGTGTGTGTGTGTGTGTGTGTAGGAGGGTTGTTCAACAAACATGGATGGGGCTGCCATGTTGTGGGGGTTATGATTGAGCTACTGGGGTCAGGCCAGACCTGTGTTTGGGGGATGAGTGCAGTGAACGGGATGGGGCTGTCTTGTTGTGGGATGGGGATTGATTGCATGTAATGGGGATGGGGCTGTCTTGTTGTGGGGGACTGAGGGCACATAATGGGGATGGGACTGACATGTTTGTGGGGGGTTGCACTGGAAATGATGGGGTCGGGGCAGACATGTGTGGGAGGGCATCCTTCAGCCATGGGGTGGTGGTACAGCTGGGGGGACATCTGTGCACTGGGCAGGCACAGCCATGAGGGCTGGCATCAGGTGGTTGACTGCTGGACATAGCAGCATGGGTCCAGGTGCCTGTGAGGGCTATTCACACACCCAGCCCGTGCCGGCCCATGTGTAAGTGATCCACTCAGGGACCCGGGACGGGCATTGGATTGGATGGCCGCCTGGGTCCGCTACTCCACCCCCCGGCCACTCTGTACAGTCCTGTACACCATGGGGTGGGGCTGGGGACAGGTGCCCTATGGCTGCATGCAGTTGTGAATACTGTGCACCCTGTGCCTGTCCAGAGCTGCGAAGCTACCGAGGTGGGGTATGCATCTCTGACACATAATTCCCATCCGTTCGTGCATAGGCCCCAAAATCAGTGCAAAGCTTTTGATGTACAGGGTCAGTGCTGAAGTACTGCTTTCATTTTTGCACTTCAAAATCCACAAGAATCCCATTTGAGGACTTCAGTAGTGGGTTAGCGCAAGCTCTGGTGGAAGGTTAAAGGAGTACTATAAGGTAGCGCGGTTCAGTGGTTAGGACACAATAGCCACAATTGCAAAGCAGAAAATAATCAGAAAACCTGGAAAAGTCACAGAACAGGAATTCACAGAAGAAGCCGACCAAGTTTTCACCCCAACCACTGCCAAAATTAACACAATAGCCTCACTCCTGAAATGCACAACGCCATTCCTCAATTTTGCATGCCTGCACACACCCAAAACACACGCCCTGCATCCCTTTCCAAATTTACACCCTGCACCATATTCTCCTACACCTCAAAATCTACTACCCATCAAAATCTGAACCTCACTCATGATATTCACCCTACCCCATATTCACAATATATACACCCCATAACACTTCAAAACTTCTATCCCACCCTATATCCAAAGCATACACTCTGCCCCGCTTTTAAAATGTACATCAATCTCAAATTTTATATTTCATAACCCTTAAAAAATGCATACCTCAGTCTGATTCTAGAAATGGACATGATGCACCTCCCAAAATTTGCTCCCAACCATGCTTCAAAAATTGACACTACACCCCTCCCAAAACACAATACCCCATCATTCTATGCAAACTCTACCCCTGCAAGCAAAATGTAATATCCTGCACTTATCACTGTGATAAAGATGTTGTTAACTATGTTTTTTCCTGCTTGTGTAGAGGAGCCACCCTCAGGTCACACCAACTATCTCTTAGCAACTATGCTTTCCACTTATCCTCAAACCCAGTTCCCTCCCCCGAATAACAGGGTTCCCTGGGGCAAGGCAGATCCAGCTTGTGAGGGAGGGTCCTAATTATGAGTTTGGGCTACCATCCACTCTTTTTTCTTATTCTGTAGCCTGGGGACCAATAGAGCTGCATAGTTACTAACCAATCAGACATGGTGCACTCCCATCCCCCGCCCACTAGTGCACATTTTTCTGTCCTATGTTCACAGTTTCCCCAGGGACTAAAGACTGATTTATGACATGTGTATCAAACTGCTTTCTTGGCTTGTCCCAGAAGTCATTGCAGAAGTGCTACATCAGTGCTCCTCTACCTGGAGCAGAGAATGCTATATTCAACAGCACATCCATTCCCTGGCTACCTAGCCCACAAAGGCCAGTGCCCCCTTTAAATCCTGTGTTGCCTATATTATGTAGTCACACAATTTGCTACTGGAAGACCATCAATACTGTTATAGATATATTACAGTTTAGAAACTATTTTTTACATTTACAAGGGGGAAGGGATGACAAAACGTTAAAATAATAACTTTGGGATGCTTAATAGTCCGTAGGATCAGTTTCAAAAGTGCAGCAACCCAGGTTTCCAGGCTGTGCTGCATTAGAAAACCGAGGATCAGATTATAGCCTCCTGATTGGCTGAAACCTCATGTGGTTAATGCGTGTCCTGCTACTGAGTGCAGTAGGCACATGTGTGGAGGAGCAGGGGGAATCTTATTGGTAAAATTAACATACTAGTGTGGCACTCTGAAGGTGCATACCTTTCAGTATTCACTACCCCTTCTATTCGAGTGGCACTTGTCTTCACCTTCTTTTGTGCCTTATCACTTAAATAAACCAAATCCTGGTGGTTTAAGGGACGTGGCTTCATCTCATACCACAAAATTCACCCAGGTGCATAGGTTAGTGCAGTTTATAAAATGGATGACACAAATCATGTACAGGGATTGGTGGTATCCAGTCACATGACTATGTGGTTATTTAAGTGCTAATATGCTAGTTCACTCACCACGTGAGGCACTAATCTAATTGCCAAGTGACTAAGGGTCGAAGGCAGAGTACCTTATCCTTACAAAGCAATCATATTATCAAAAATAGTGAGCAAATCTTCATATTATTACTGTTTTTCTTCACGTGTTTATAAAGACTATTGATACTGTTCTTTCTGTCAAGGTACATTTGTGGTAATGCCACTCATTCTCTCCCTGCATTTCTTTACAGTTCCTACTATTATTACAGAACAATCAGAATGTTAAGTAGAATGGTGATGTAACTATCATCATTTCACTGCAGAATGACTGTTTTTTTTCCTTTATATTGTATTTATGCCCTCAGAAGCTGATAGGCGACTCCGGCTCTTCCTCGGAGGGCATGCGTCCTTCCTGACCCATGACCTCATCACCGGGACTGCGGTCGGAGCTTCATGGAGCCTGCCAGCTCCATTTTTTTAAATTTTCTCCCCCCATGCCACATCCGCGTGCAAATGTGTGGAGGCACGCGCATGCCGTGGTTCCATAGCACCCTTCCTGCATGCCACCCACCTGCCTGCACTACTCTCACACCTCCACCTCGGGGGCAGTGAAACTGCAGGGGGGTGTGTGTCAAAGTCCCTCCCCAGGAGAGGATAGCTGCTCAATCCTGATCCCACCCCCTCGGCCGACTCCCAATGACCCATGCTTGTTCCTGAACGTGGATCACTGATGTAGCGCAAGGTGTGGCATCCAGCACCTCAACCCTCAGTGCCACTGGGCTGGCTTACAAAATGACTGTTCTGAGCTCTCAGCTGTCATTTTATTGAGGATAAAATAACATTTGTAAGTTTGCTATGGAATAAACTGTTTGTAGCTCAGGCTTGTGATTGGAGGAGAAGGTCTACATGTAGAACATGACAGTATAAATAAGTACAATATGGTATAAACACATTAGGGCTTTTTCCCTTCATTTGAGAAGCATGGTAACACACAAGGTGTGAGGCTATGCATTACTAACCGCACATCCTGGATGGCTGAAAGCTTACAACCCAACAGGGGCTTGCATTTATTACAGCATAACTGCATTCCCTGTCATGTGCTATTGCTTATGTAATCCATGCTAAAAACAAGCAAAAGGTCCACGGTGCAAAATATCAGTGAACAATAAATGGTATTAAAGACTTTATTGGCACATCAAAAAAATGGTCAAAATCTTATTACCACATTTTTTTAATATGCCAATGAAATCTTTACTAAATTGTGAGTCCATCTTTTGCACTGTGGATCTTTTGTTTGTTTCTGGTGCTGGCTTGTTACACACGAGCAAGATGGCATTGTCTCCCTTGTAGCACCTGGGCTTGTGTAGTTAGTGCAACCCATACTACAACCCTACGTGTGTTGATGCCTCCATAAAATGCCAGTTACTGTGCTTCCGTTTCATCTACTGTAAATGTGGCTGAATAATTAGATATGTAATCATAACTCTGTACATGGACTCCTAAAATTAACCAGTCAAAAGGCATTAACAAAACTGCTTTTTCCCCTTGTATTTTCTCTCCTGTGCAAACAAACAAAAAATACATTTCAAAATTTGTACAGTATTAGTACCAACCTTGCTGAGGTCATCAGCAACATTTCACATATCACTCTATAAAAATTCCTTAGGGCTGTCACCTGTCACATATTTTTATAAAACTTTCGCTGTTGTAAAACCAAATCATTATAGCTGTTGTGCATTAAACCATAATCAAAGATTAATAGAAAAATATATCCGCTGCATGGGGGTCTATACATACAAAACTTGTTTATGCCGTTAATACAATAGTCTTTTGATAACAGTTTTGCTGCATGGGCCATCTGGGGATGTACAAATTTCACTGTCACTGTAAAACTGTATACAGATATATATATATAGTTTTATATAACTGCATTGTAAGCATTAAAATTGGCCTCTGCTCTAATCTGCCACACAGCCTCTTTCAGTGTCTTTTTTTATGTACCTCCATAAGGAAAAGAATGAGAAAGCATCACTTTATCTCCCCTGAATTTTATGTTTATTTAAAACAGCCTTCTACCCTAGTCTGTCAAAAGCTGCAGCAGGGCATGCCACTCAGTTAGGTCGCACTCGCAAACCTCCAGCAGAGAACAGGTTAAGTCTACGCATTGTCCAGCAACAACAACAAAACATTTCAGTCCATCAGCATGGCTTTATTTCCAGGAGCTGCATAGCATGCACTGCCGAGCATTTCATCACTGTGCAAAATAATAGGCTTCCTTCTGTATCACTTTCGTCCTCTTCATGGTACTCTCTTGCCCTTCCCTCTTGCTGTCCCACAGATGGATACATCGCCCAGGATTGAGATTCTGGCAACTGTCTTTAGCATTCCAATCACTGGTTTGGTGCAAATTAGAATAAAGAATCAATCAACAGTGCCGTTGTAGGACTTGTTTAGCATGTTAAGCATCGACTCCACATTGTGCGTCGAGATGGGCTGCCTGTACAGCGGGTTTGATGCCTGAAAAAGAAAGAAACAGAAGGCTGAAAACCCTGCATGAAGATGCCAAGTAAAAGTTTATACTGACCAGCACCACATAGCTCAAGTCTAAAAAATCTTTCCAGAAATCAACTCCCTAAATGTTTCATCTAAAAACATATTCATGCAACTCTGAGAGTTAAAGCATGGCACTATCAATGTCAGTCACCACAAACATTATGGCATCATAATTTGACTTGATTAGAGATACATTTCATTATGACATCCCTGTTCATCAACAAGTATTGTTCAACCTAATGAAAAAGACTTTCCATGGGAGTTCAGCATTTTCTTTTCTCTAATGATGGTATGTTTAATTAAAGGAGAAGATATGGATATACTACTTAATCTCGACAGTCAGTTCCCCGACACCCAACAACCCGAAGCCACGATCCCATTGGCTGGTTTCCCCGACAGTTAGGATGTTGCCCGTGGCAGAGTTTTCAACCCCAATGCACATCCCCCATATTTAAGATTGCAAACTCCACCGAGGGCAACACTGAAGTGTCAGGTAAACGGATGTCAGAATTGTAGCTTTGGGATGTTGGGTGTTGGGAAACTGACTGCTGTGATTAAGTAATACTCCCAAAGAAACACTTGCCCTTATTGCATACACTTGGACCGGAGGGGTCCCACTTCACAAAATCATCAGGCTTACAAATTTTTAGGGCACTTACTTTTATCGAACTTTAACTTTACCTCTGGGTGATGATGCAACCCCCAGCCTGCCATCTTGCTAAGTGAAAAATCACAGATGCCCCACCACCCCGACTGACATTAGTGAGGGGTTCAGCCATGGGAGGCATCATCTGTTAGGAATTTCAGCTGGGTAGGGGAATGTGGCAGCGCTGGATGCTGCCAACAGTGCCAGTACATTCTCACCCCCTCAAGGGTTTGGAGAATGGTACCGGCACTCTCAGCAGGGTTCAGTGCTGCCATGTCCCCGATGCTGGTACAAACGCTTAACGACATTTGTTGTAACCTGTAGTTGTGCCCCTCACTGAGGTCAGCCATGGGAGCATCTAGGAATCTTCTGTCATTGAGAGGTGGGGTGGGCCTACAGGATCAACAAGATATAAAGTTAGACAAACCTAAGTACTCAAGCTTCTATGCAGTGAGAGAGACTTCAAATCTAAGAGACACAGCACCCCAGCATCTGTGGAAGAAGTAATCCCACATACACAAAACCAAAACAACTTAAACCTAAGAAATTGTATAGAATAACAGAAATATAGACTGGAGAAGTTCATGATCCGATTATCAGACCATGTTGCCTTGAGGAAGCTGGTCCGCTGATAAAATGTTGACATGCTTGGTAGGTCTGATGCACTGAACTTAAATGAAGTCTGTATAACTGCATTTGTGAGCCCAGTGGCACTGAGGGTTGAGGCACTGGACACCACACCTCACACCATGCCGGCGACCCAAGTTTGGGAGTAAGCTCAGGCGCCAGAGGTCGGCAGGGGAGGGCAAGAACTAAGGGCCACTGGGGTGCTCTCCTCTCCCAGGGGGAGGGCTGGGGTTTGTCCAGCATTTCAACAGCCCCTGGTGTAGACTGGGGTGCTGCAGAACGTGGACAGCACATCCAGTAGCGTGGCTGATGTTGGCAGGGTTGCTGTGTGCCAAGACGTTAGGTGTGCACCACGCAAGGGGGAGGGAGGATGGGGAGCTCACCAGAACAAGGAAAAACACAGAACTGCAAGGGTAGGTGACGGCACCTGACCCCCATGCCCACCGCCGGATCCATCTCTCCTGGCCTTCCAGTTCCTTCACCTGGGCCCTCACCTGCAGCCAGGGTCTGTCTCTAAGAGCACCCAACAAAGAGGGGCGGCCCCACCCCAGAGGGCTTACGCCAGGGCAATGGCTGTGGGAGGAGGGGGGAAAGGAGACTTAGGGTTGAGAGGACCTCAGGCAGGCAGGAACAGGCAGGATGCCTAAGAGAGGCTCTGCAGGCCATGACTGGAGGGAAATAAAGAAATGTAAAAAATTAAAAATAACTGCATTTGCTGAATTGGTCATCATTTCTTTTTTTTCTTTTTTTTTCAATTGTTTAACCAGGAGTGGTTCCTACAGTATTAGTGTGTCTTTTAGATATTATCCAGTTGTACCCACAGGTCGTTCCTTGTAGAAACTTTCTGAGGCGTGGGCTCTTTAGAAATCAGGCCAGAACACCATCAGTTTTAATAGTTTGATCTTTAGCAATCTAATTTGTTGCAATTTAACATTTTTTAGGCCTTTGACTTTGTACAACCACAGTGGCACTGGCCACCAGAAGTAGTTTTATAATACAGTACCATGTTTTTGTTAATGGTTTTTATTACATACTGATAAAATGTCTTTGGGGTATCTCTCAGGCAGTCCTCACTCAGAACCGCGGCTCTCTACCACCTGCCTGAACCGCAGCTCCCCGACAACTACATCAGGATCAGGACCCCAGCTCTCCTGCCTCATTGGAGAGGCCCAGGGTCCGCAGGGGGAGAGTTGAGGAATGCGGCTGACACTGGGCATGTGGGCCCAGGCTACTGGAGGATGCTGTTGCCTCACCCAGTAGTAAGGACTTTTTCTTGTGCTTTTTCTCCCTGCCCCTCCCTCTCTCCCTCTCTGGAGCTTGGATGTGCCCTGATATCCCTACGTCTACTGAAGCTTCTTCCTGCCAATTGGCTATGCTGCAGGTTCCATAGCTTGTCCATTACTGCCACCAGAGGCCTTCACAGGAGCAATGCAAACTCTGCACCCTTCCCAGGAAGGGAGAGCAGTCTTCTGGACGCTCCATCTCTTCCCGCCCCTGTTGACCCCCGGTGGCCTGGGCTCATTCCCGAACCCGGGTCACTGGCATGCTGTGAGGTGAAGCGACTAATGCCTTAACCCTCAGTGCCACCAGGCTGGCCTGATTGTTTTACCATTAGAAATGATAGTGGTTATTAACCGAGTACTGCATAGTGTGGCAGGATAGTTTATACATGATTAAAGTTAAATGCTGGCAGCTTGTACTGCACTGCATGACAACAACAGTATATATCATCTTTTGGTAAAATCAATTCACTGCACCAACACTTTCATATTAAATATTATATTGTCAGCAAAAATATTCCTGAAAGATGATTGGCCAGCCAAAAGCTTCACCCATGATGTTATCGAAGCATAACATTATGGACGACGTTCCAGCAGACACATGCATGTATTACATGTAAAACAAATCACTCTATGTGCCATGTCCAAGTTGCCCACACTTGGCATGGCGGCTCTGAATTTTGCCAGTACTTTAAACATCTTTCAAATGTAAATTACTCCCTCCCATAACCCACAGACTCCCACAAATTAACCTCAGAACCCTCACACATTCCCATCCTCTTTTGTTTAAAACAAATGAACAAGGATAAAGCTGTCACCATGTTTTGCTTCACAGCAGTCCCCCCTCAACAGTGGCAGTCCCCGCTTGTAGACACACAAACTAAGTGACTGCATTCATTCTTTTTAAGAAATAAAATAATAATAAACAAACAAAAAAAAAAATGAAATACTCCCTTCCGCTCTTCTGGCATGGTTCCCTCACAAATGTGAAAGCCCTCAGTATGATCAGCTTCACAACAGTCCTTCCCAGTCTCCTTGCACCCCTGTTAGCAGACTGCCATAAACAGACTCAGTGCTAAAGAGGTAGCACATGCATTTACTGGTTACTGTGCATACATGGAAACGGGGGGAGGGAGTCAAGGAACCACCGTACTGGAACAGAATGAAACCAGGAGTGAGTGTCACAGAGGAACAGGGAGTCAGGGAACCACCATACAAGAACAGAGTGAAACTGGGAGGGGGCAACACTGAAAAATAGAGAAAGAAACAGAAACAGATGGGGGGGGGCGCAACAGAAATGGAGAGAAACAAAACATCTAGATTGTGGACTTCTTTTCAATAGATATAATTGCCCTTACAGAAAGTTAAATAAAAATGTATTTTAAAGTAATGGTTTGACCTTCTTTTCTTTTCTTTTTTAACAAAGGAGCCATTGTAGGAGTGTGGTAATGCACTCTAGGGTGTGTGTTGTCGTGCAACGTCACTTCTCCGGTGTTGAAAGCACTCGGCCGTGCAACCACTTGAGGTGTGATGTTATCCCAGCATGACACATGTGCATTATTGCTTAAATAACCCCTGATCTTACTTCGAGTGGGCTCTTGCAGTAGGTAATTACATATAGGACTGAAGCCGGCAGGCGTCAGGACCTCATGGAAAATTTTTTAGCTAGCAGTCTCTGGTGGGGGACCGCCCTACATCAGGTGACCGGTGCCAGGCGACGTCGGTATAAAGGGGTGGTCCCCCATGCCCGCCTTCCAGTTCTTTCCCGCTGTTTGCTTTCAACAGCGCCTCGTGGTTAAGTTCCACTGCTCGTCAGTCCGTCACCGGTAGTTTTTTTTATTTTTCCAATATATTCATCAGGATTCGTTTACCTGCCGTGTATGTCGTCCCCTACCACGTCCGAGCACAAAAACAAGCGCAACTCGTGCAGTGCCCAACTCCCGCACAAGGATGGCCATTCTTGGTGTCTTATCTGCCTAGGCCCCGACCACCCCATGGATTCCTGCCAGCATTGCCTGAAGTTCAACGCGGCTACCCGCAGAAGAAGGCAGCAGTCCCTGGAGGCCCACATCCTAAAGAAGAAGATGTCCTCCATGGAAAAGGAGCTGAAAAAGCTTCGACAGGCTTCCACCTCCACTGAGGGCCTTAAGAAGAAGAAGAAGGAGAAGGACCGGGACTTCTCATCTGCGGCTACGGTGACTTCAGCTGGGGTCGCTGCCCTCCAGGTAACATCCCTTCCAGGGAACCATTCCCTGATGGCTGTCTTGGTGGTGTCTGAGATGGCGTTAGTTCCCCTGGCTGGTTCATGCTCAGGCCAGTCGGAAGCCTCTGGGACAAACGAGGCATCCACTCCTAGTAAGGCTGCCCCTGTGTGGCCTTCTGGTTTGATCCTCTCCGGTAAGTCGGGCGTCGGCTCCTCCGACGTCTGCCCGGAGCCAGACGCTAAGCTGCTCAACCCTTTGGGGCAGCACACGGCCTTCAAGCTGCCCATCAAGGTCACCTCCCCTGCATGGCCTTCTTCGGGCACTGGGTCTGATCAGTTGGACATCGGCTCCTCCGACGCCCGCCAGCCAATCTGGCAGTCTCTTGGTGACGGACCCTACGCTGGATCCTTTAGACTTATCTGTCGCCGCTGGCTCCCTGCAGCCTTCGCCGCTGCTGTCAGAGGCCCCTGCGTCTCCACAGCTGGACCTGGAGGATCCCTCCGGCCCTCCCGTAGATGCCGCTGGGGACTCTTCGGCACCTCTGTCAGGCCTCCCTCCCGTAGGTCCAGATGGCCTGATGGTGGACCCTCAGACGCCAGCTCCATCGCCGGCCGACGTCCCCTTACCGGACATCACCCCGATGCCGGACCTGATGCCCGCTGGGTCACCTGTCCCTGGCCTGCCTGCAGGGCCTCTTCCAGGACCTTCTACCCCGGTTGATCCTCTGGTGCCGGAACTTATGCTGTCTTATCTGACACCGTCTTATCTGGCTCTGCAGTATCCAGCACTGCAGTACCCGATGCCACAGTATCCAATGCTGCAGTACCCGGTGCCTCAGTACCAGATGCCGGGCTTTCCCACCATTGGGCTACAGATACTCGCCCTATGGATACCCCCAGTATCTGTATCCCCCCTTCCCTTCCTCCACTGCCCCCTCAGCCGCCGGTGGATCTGAGGGAGACTCTGGCTTCTTGGTGGGCTGAGGCCAAGGCTCAGCTTACCAGGGAGGTGGAGAGCCAACTCCCAATGATGGATCCGTCCCAGATCCCGTCACCGGGGCGAGAGACCCTCCTGCCTCCAACCCCAGAGACACTGCTATGGGGTCTAGTGCTGGGTGGCACCTGCCCCTAGCCACGCCTCCCCGCGAGGCGGGGTCTTCATCTCCTGCTTCTTCGGACTCATCGGAGGACTCCGATGACAGCTCTGATCCAGACGAGCCTCGCACTCCTGACAAGCCCAGGCCCAGGACTCCTCTGAAGTCCCCTCCGGAAGATCTCTCATTTACGGAGTTGCTAAGAAAAATCCAGGCTCTTCATCAGTGGAAATCCCTGGAGCCAGATCCACAGAGGCAGAAGCTAGCTGCCCATTTGGATTTGCCCGAGGTCGCCCCCACATTAATTCCACCCTGGATCGAGCCTCATGCTGACCTCATTTCCACTATCTGGAAACAACCGTCAGCTTTAGCCCCCCCCCACTCCCCGGAAGGTGGATAGGCTATATCAGGCTCCTGAGGGGGTTGACTTTCTCACGTCACACCTCAAGGCTGATTTGGTCGTGATCAGTGCCATCCACAGCCATTCAGCTAACCCGAAACACCTAAGCTCGTCCCCACCCGATAAGGAATCCCGCCTTCTGGACCAGTATGGCAAGAAGGTCTATTCTTCTTCCACTCTGGGCATCAGAGCCTTGAACTATGTGGCTGACATGGGGGATTATCAGAAGGCTATCCTTAGCGAGGTGGAATCCAAGTTGGACTCCCTTCCTCAGTCACAGACTAAGCAGGAAGTGGCAGACCTGGTCCGCTCCACACGTTCAGCCAGTAGGCGCGTGCTGCGTGCTACTTACAATGCGGTAGATGCTTCTGGATGAAGCTCGGCATTCGCTGTGAGCCTGTGGCGACATGCCTGGCTTTGGGTGTCAGATTTAGCCTTGGAAGTACAATCCAACTTCCAGGATGCTCCCTTCTGGGGTTAGGTGTTGTTCGGTAGTGATGTCAAAGACATCATTACCGGACTGCAAGAGAAGGGCACTGCTCTCAAGGAGGTTGACTCCATGTACAGAGCCCCTCAAGCGCAGCGTCATTCATTTCGCCGTTGTGCCGCGGCCCTGGGTGAAACCACAAGAAAGCGGGCAACAAGCGCCGGGCCTCTGGCTGCGAGACCCCCACCCAAACGGGCTCACGGGACCGCCAGCCATGCACTGCCTCACACCTCCTGACTCCCTCTCTCTCTCACAGCCTCTGGGCGATCCAGAGGAACCGGTAGGTGGGAGATTCTCCCTACATCTGCCGGGTTGGGAGATGATCACTTCCGACTCTTGGGTCCTCCAGCTCATAGCAGAGGACCACACCATCGAGTTTCTTCAGAAATATCCCAGAACTCCGCCCCCCCCCCAGGTCATCTTACTCCCTGGAACACCTTCTCAGAGTTCAGGAAGAAATCTCCTCCCTTCTGTTGAAGGAGACCAATTAGTGGGACTCTATGGAGAAGATTGATTCTAGGAAGCTCTACCGGTGAAAAACTAAAAGTGCTGGGCATGTTCTTCTTGGTTTCTACTCCCATTTCTTCCTGGTCCCCAAGAAGACAGGAGACATGAGGCCCATTCTAGACCTCAGCTCCCTGAATCGGTCCGTTGAGTACAAAAGGTTCAGGATGCTCTCCCTGCAGAGTCTCCTGCCCCTCCTTTGGCCGGGACAGTGGCTGTGTGCTCTGGACATGCAGGACGCTTACCTGCATATCCTTGTCTGCCCTTCCCACTGCAAATACCTCCGGTTTGCTTTCCAGGAGGACCACTACCAGTTCAAGGCCCTCCCATTTGGTCTTTCCTTGGCTCCCCGAGTTTTCACCAAATGCCTGTCTATGGTGGCAGCCCACCTGCGTACTCAGGGGGTTCAGGTCTTCCCGTACCTGGATGATTGGTTTGTGGCGGCCCCATCCAGGGAGCAACTCCTGTGTTCCCTTTGTCTTACCAGGCAGGTTTTTACCAGTCTGGGTATTACCATCAACCAGGCAAAATCCCATTTGATCCCATCGCAACGCCTCCAGTTTATTGGGGCAATTCTGGACACGACCACTGGCATGGCCTTTCTGCCTCTGGACAGGGTGGCCACCCTCCAGGCTCAGGCAAGCAAGCAACTTGTCCTCCCACAGGCGGGTCACTGCCAGATCGGTCCTTTGCCTCCTGGGGCTCACGGTGACTGCAATTCCGACAATTCCGCACGCGCGGCTCCACATGAGAATCTCTCAGTGGACTCTTCGGTCTCAGTGGGATCAATTGGTCAATGATCTGGACCAAGAGGTGCTAGTCTTGACCCCGATGCTTTGGGATTTGCACTGGTGGTTGGTTCAGGAGAACCTTTGTCGAGGAGTTCCCTTCTTTCTTCCTCCTCCCTTCCAAACGCTGACAATGGATGCCTCGGGCGAAGGTTGGGGAGCCCATTTGGGATCCCAGCTGACCCAGGGCTCTTGGTCCAAACTCGAGCAGATGCTTCACATCAGCGTGCTCGAGCTCAGAGTGGTGTTGTACACTCTTCAAGCTCTGCACCCTTTTCTGCTTCCCGGTCATTTGGCCGTCCAGACCGACAACGTGAGTGTAGTCTGGTACCTCAACAAACAGGGGGGATCCGTTCCTACCCTCTGTCGGGAAGTGATGCAGGTCTGGGAATGTGTGACCCTTCTCAACCTTCACCTCATGGCAGTTCACGTCCCGGGGGTAGAGAATTCGTTGGCAGATCACTTGAGCCGAACCTTGGCACAATCTAACGAGTGGGAATGGGATCAGGAAATAGCAGACGACATCTTCCTATGTTGGGGAATCCTTCAGGTTGACCTGTTCGCATCCCCTCTAAATGCAAAACCGCCCACCTTTTGCTCGCTCATTCCAGGGCGCGGGCGACTCTGGAGAGACGCTCTGTCTCTCGACTGGAAGGGCAGATTCGTCTATGCTTTTTCCCCAATTTCCTTGATTCCGAGGATCCTGCACAAACTCAGCTCAGAGGAGGCCCATATGATTCTCATCGCTCCCTTCTGGCCCAGGCAAGTTTGGTTCTCTCTTCTGCAGCAGTACTCAGAGGAACCTCTGATTCCTCTTCCACTTTCATGACTACTGTTGACCCAGGATTGGGGATCCCTGGTCCATCCCAGCCTCAAGTCCCTTCAGCTGCATGCTTGGCTCCTACAGACGTAGCACAAGCCCACTTTGGGGTTTCCCCACAAGTGGCAGAGATTTTGGTGGAAGCCAGGAAGCTGTCCACTTGTTCCACTTATGCTATGAAATGGAAAGGGTTCTCCATTTGGTGCTGCATCCAAAGTCCTAGAGCCTTTCTCCTGTCCTGTGGGGCGGCTACTGGACTACATGCGTTATCTCTTCGACCTGGGTCTCAGTCATTCCTATTTGAAAGTTCACATGGCGGCTCTTGCCACTTATTATATTCCCTTTGGGGACAGAACTTTCTTTCAGCTGGAGGTCGCAAAGACCTTCCTTCAAGGGGTTCTCCATCTGAGACTCCCCATTCGGGTTTCTGCTCCCCGCTTGGGATTTTAATTTCATTCTCGAGAAGCTTATGCTGCCTCCCTTTGAGCCAGCAGCCTCAGCAGACCTTAAGTTCCTCTCATGGAAGACTCTCTTCCTAGTGGCCATTACTTCCACTCGAAGAATTTCTGAGCTTCAGGCCTTGATGTGCAAAATTCCATATTTGATTTTCCATAAGGAGCGTGTGGCTCTGTGCACCAATCCTACATCTCTCCCTAAGGCGGTAGCGGAATCTACGTTGAACCAGTCCACTGAACTGCCTGCATTCTTCACACAGCACTCCAATCATGGGGAGTATCTTTTACATACTCTGGACGTTCATCGGATTCTGAGATACTATACCAACAGGACGAAGGATCTCAGAAAGACTGACCAACTATTTGTTTCTTTTGCCAGCAAAAGAGAGGGCAACACTGTTTCCAAACAATGTCTGTCCAAATGGTTGGCTCATTGCATCACTTTCTGCTACAACAAGTATCACACAACCTTGCCAGGTCAGGTCAGGGGTCACTCCACCAGGGGTGTCGCAGCCTCTGCTGCTTGTTTCAAGAATGTGTCAGCAGTTGACATTTGCACAGCTGCAACTTGGACTTCTGTCCATACCTTTACAAAACACTACAGTTTGGACATTGCCTCTCGCCGTAGAGCCGACTTCGGGTTGGCTGTTCTGCAAGGGCTTCTTTCTTGAGCCCTCTTCAGCCAGGGGATCTCTGTATGAGTAGTTTCCTCCTCCCATGTGCTTCTCTTTGCTCCAGACTGCTTGGGACTCAGGCCTATATGTAATTACCTACTGCAAGAGCCCTCTCAAAGTAAGATAGTACAGTTACGTAAGAACTTACCGTAACAGTAGATCTTTGAGAGAGGCTCTTGCAGTAGGTAATACCTTCCCGCCCTCCATCCCCCTTAGTTTTTTCAGCTCCTTTTCCAGGAAGGGAAGTATCCGCTTCTCTCTCATCTCGCCTTTTTGGCTTTGGCGGGAAGGAACTAGAAGGCTGGCGTGGGGGACCGCCCCTTTATACCAACGTCGCCTGACACCAGTCACCTGATGGGAGGGCGGTCCCCCGCCAGAGACTGCTAGCTAAGAAATTTTCCATGGGGTCCTGTCTCCTGCCTGTTTCAGTCCTATATGTAATTACCTACTGCAAGAGCCTCTCTCGAAGATCTACTGTTACGGTAAGTTCTTACGTAACTGTATTTAACAGTGTTGAATCATGCTTTTTAAATGTGCACTTTTTTCCAACTATGTATGTGATTGATTATGGTATTTAAAGATCAGTGGCGACCATTTTACATATTGTTAAATAAAAGTCTGAATTCAAGTCCCTGTGTCATGAGTAGTGTTTCCTGAATATGTCATGCTATTTGGTCTTGTGATTTTCTTTAAATCAGCATTGGTTAACTTGTTCTGCACTAACTGGAAACAGGCTGTTTCTGTCCATCTGACTGAGCCTTGAAGAGTGATGACGTCGTAGTGACTCCGCTGATTAGGTATGCAGAGCAGGGGAGGGGGCTGCTCCGGTGTCTCACGAGGGGGGTGGGATGAGGGGTAATGGCACTGTAGACCCTGGGTCCATAACACCATCCCCCCCATCCTGCTACCCCTGCCAGTGACCGTAACAAACCCTCCCCCTCCTCTACACCCCTAAACAGCTGAGTAATTCACCAGGAGTTGTCAATGAATGAGCACATGCTTGTACAAGCATGTGCTCATTCACTGAGCTCAATTGGGTGGGCTGCCGGCTGTGGAGGTGAGTGGAGGGCTGTGCCAGTAGCCAGCCCGTTGGGGTTGGGGGCAGCAGGGTGGGGGCACCATCAGACAGGGTGGGGGTCACTAGACACTAGGGAAGTGATAAATGATTTATTTTTTATTTTAAATGGATTGGACTCAGGGCTAGGGGGGAGCAGGGTTGGGGTACTACCTGACAGGGTGGGGTACATTAGACACCAGGGAAGGGATTATTGAATTTTCAGACTCGGTTGGGGAAGCAGGGTGGGGTACACTAGACACCAGGAAGGGATTAAATGAAATAAATTTTTTACTTGGATCAGACTCAGGGTTGAGGGGGAAGTGGGGTGGGGGCACTACCTAACAGGGTGGGGGGTCCACTAGAGACCAGGGAAGGGATTAAATTAAATACATTTTGGGGGCTTGTGATCGGTGGGGTGGGGGGACCACTAGACACCAGTGATAGATCGGGGTGGTGTTGGGAGGAAGTCACGATTTGTAGCCTCAACTTGTTCTGTGGTTTTTGAGTGCAATTTGCACTTAAAACCCCCAAAGGCAAGGCAAAGTCACAAATGGCGAATTCCAGGTAGTTTTAAAAAATTACACAAAGTGCTATGCAGGGCGAAATTGTCGACTTTGCGGCAATTTTGCCCATGTAGTAAAACTTTGCTACATCTCTAGTAGTGATATAATCACTCCTTATGGAGGTAACAAGACTAGCTGCAGCATTTTGCACCAGCTGCAGACTGTAGATTTGACCTGCTAGAAGGTCCTAGTACAGCACATTGCAGTAGTCAAAGAGAGAGAGAGATGACAAAAACATAAACTAGTGTAACAGATAATCCCAGTCAAGGCTGGGGTGCAATCCTGCTATGTCTTCAAATAATAGAAGCCACTCCTGACCACAGTTGACACCTGAGGCACAAGTAATAGCTTATGGTCAAGGATGACCCCCAGATTGCAAATCACTTGCCAAGCCTGTAGTCTATCACCCACAAAAATAGGGAGGTCCAGACTCTCCAAAATGGATACCCTGAGTTAATCTGATCTCACCAATAACATTGGTTTTGCTGGGATTCAGATTCAACCCACTATGAGTCATCCACCAATAGATCTTGGATACAACATTCTCGGACATAGTCACCGAGGAGTCCAGTCTGAGTTTAAATGAAAGATACATCTGGATGTCATCAGCATAGCAATGAAAACCCAAGCTATACTTTTGGATCATTTTTCCGGGCAGGAGCAAAAACACTGCGTACAAAAGAGGAAACAGAATGGAACCCTGAGAGATGCCACACTAAGTGACCGAGGGACACAGTAGAAAATTCTGTACAATTACTGACTGACAGCAATCACACAGGAAGCATCAAAACCGATTCAATGAACCTTCTCATACACTTCAACGCCTCATGTTCAACAGTGTCAAGTGCAGATGACAAATCCAACAGAACCAGGAAAGAAATCTCTCCACGGTCCCTCGCAAGCAGCAGATCATTCAAAACCCTTATCAAGGCCATCTCAGTGCTATGTTGAAAACAAAAACCAGATTGGAAAGGCTCATACATGGAAAATTCCTCCAGATGCTTTCTTGGCTGTGCTACCATGACTTTCTAATTAACTTTTCCCAAAAGGGCAAGTTAGAGATGGGTCTAAAATTCACAAAATCAACAGGATTTAAAAAAGCCCTCTTTAGGATGGGTTGCACTACAGCCTCTTTCAAGGCAGCAGGGAACACACCCTCCCTCAGTGAGGCACTGACAGTTTCAGTGTGTGCTAGACCAAGCACTGCCACTCCAGTCTCCATTAGAGATGTGGGAGCTGGGTCCAGCAGACAGTGGCTTGGACACAGATCAAACAACATGTGGCAAATCTTCATAAAAATCAGTCAGGTGGAAACTGTACCAAACAATCCAATTGTTCATCATCTCCTGCACCCAACCACTACAACTGTGAGATCTCACCATGGAGGAAATCTTGGCCCAGATATCTGCAATCTTGTCAGTAAATAAATTTCCTGAACTGTCACACCTCTCTTGAGTAATCTCTCAAGACTGAGAGACTCAGGGTGGAGAATACCATCTACCACATGAAAGAGGGCAGTGGGTCTGTTTCTCTAAGATGTAATGATGCCAGAGAAGAAAAATATTCTAGCAGCAATCCTCACCTCCTGATATTCTTGACAGTGAGCCACAAGGACAAGACTATTGGACTCCAGGTCAGACTTCCTCCACTTGCACTCTAACCTCCAACCCTTTGCTTTAGGAGAATTGAGAGCATCATTATACCATAGTGCATTCCTTCTCTTGGAGAAGGGTAGCAATGGATTGGCACTAGAGCATCAGCAGAAGACAGAATGTTATTATTAAAAGCCTTTACTGCTTTACTGACACTTGTTTCCCACTTTTTTTTTGCTTGTGCTCCCTGGCCGAGGCAGGTTTGCCTCCTGTCTGCCCTGCCCCACCATCCCCCACTGTCCACCATCTTCCTAGGCTTACCTGTTCGAGCAATTACCCTCATGGATCCCCCCCATGGCAGGGCCAGGAGGAGAAGGGCTGTCCTCTCCTCCAAAGCCACAATCCAGTATGCTAGCAGGTCTCTGCTGATGGGGCAGGTGGAGGCTCAGTATGCAGGGTGTCACTGATGCCTGCCTCATCGTATTGTCCTCCTGGTTTTTCTCCCCATCCCGTAGCCGCGGCAAACTCTGGCTTGTGTGCATGCGTCCCAGGACTGCAGCTCTTTCCCCCCTCCCCTGACACCTGGTGGCAGCCGAGAGCCAAGATGCATGCCACCTGATCTGAGAGAAGACAGCTGCCAGGCAGTCACTCCATCCTCTCCCAGCCCTCCTCCAACTGACCCCTGGCAACCTGAGATCATTCTCAAGCTTGGGCCACCAGCATGGCAAGAGGTAAGGTATACAGCACCTCAGTCCTCTGCGCCAGTGGGCAGGCTTTCACTGACACTTCTAGTGGAAGCAGAAACATTGCCAGAGATGTTCACAGTCCCCCCAAACACATCAAGGATAGGCCTTCCACAGGCTCTACTGCAAACCATTTCTGAAGGAGTGAAAAAACTCCACAGGGCCATCAGCACAAAGGATATGGCAGAATGTTCTGACCAAACCATTGGTTCAATCAATGTATTTTTAGTAACTATCCTTGCAGTAAACACAAGGTCCAGTATGTAGCCTCCCACATGCGTGGTAGCCCAAACATGCCAACTAAAACCCAGCAGCTCCATCAACTGGAGGAGCTCCACAGTGATATCATCCTTGGTGTCCACCGAGTAGTTGAAGTCCACTGGCACAAAAAGTCTGAGGGTCTCCAACAGCTGAACAGGCACCAAGTCTGAGAACGCCTCCAAAAACTCCCTGCCCCCACCATCTGGGTGGGGGACATATACCAGGAGGATCTTACTATTCCTGCCACCTGCACATGTCGTGGCCACACACTCAAAAGTACTTAAGTCCCCAATCAGATCTGCCATACCCCTCGGGTTAGATTTATAAATTATGGCCACTTCCTGCACCCCTACGCTCCAGGTAAGGGTGGTGTATGACTGAGAAGCCAGGTGGAACAAGACCAGAAGTATAAATACCAGCATTGTCCCCAAACTAGATCTCTGTCACACAAACCAGGTTGGAGCTGGAAGTCAAAACTGTATTCCTTAAAATAGAAGCCTTATTTATGACTGATCTGGCATTAATTAACATTGCCCCCATTGGAGGAGCAGGCTGCCCTTAGTCCCAGTACCTGGTAGCTTCTGAAACAGAACAGAAACCAATACTGAAGCTCTTTCTATAGGCCTCCTAGTTCTATTCCCCTTCTTGCCACCCCATTACCACTTTTTCTTTGTCTTCCACTACAGAAGATTCCTAAAAATCTACACTTCTTAAACTACATCATCTGGGAGCTGAGGAAGCCAGTCCTAAAAAGGATATAGCCTTCTAAGCTCCCAGATGAGCAGGTGCTTTCTAAAGGACCTCTACGCATTATCCCAATCTAATGAAACTGCAACAGAATTAAAACACCCTAAGACTCACAAATATATAAAAGCCCAAACCTCCCTAACCCACCTTACACACTCACTCACTCACCCACTCACAATCTATCTACAAAACTCACTCACCAGAATTCACACCAGCATCCGATTCATACCATGAAGTAAATATAATCATGATAAAAGAAATTTGAACTAAATATAAAACATCTGAAAAGTTCACAATGAAATCACCAGTGTCACTTTACGAAATATGGTCTTCTCTCCCTATTTCATTTCCATGACTATCTTCAACTCTGCATCAGCCATAGCCTTCCTCATAGCTCTGCTTTCCTTTCATCTTGTTTTGAAGCTACCCTGTCCCCCTCCACTTGGCTGGTTTTGTAGTTTTTAAATGCCTTTTTCTTTGCCCTAACTGCCTCCCCATTCATACAATGGTTTCTTACCTATTAACCTTACGTGAAGATTTGTAACTTCTGATGTCCCATTTTGTATCAGTTCTCACTTCGCTTCCACCACCTCTGCTGCTCTTGCCCCTTGTAGTTCCCCCGGCAACAGGCCACCCATCCTATCAAAATGAGTCCTCTTAAACTCCAGGAATTCTGTCTGGAACTGAGTTCTCTTTGCTTCACGACTGATGCAAACTCTAGCAAGGATGGAGATAACACCAACTGGTGGTAGTCAAGGAATATGGTGTCAATGAGGCTAGGCTCAAGGATGATTATTCTTGCAACAGAGTGCTATGGGCCTGTGATAGTTCCTGAATATGAACCGGCAAATAACCAGAGAGTCACGTGCAATGGTAAGAGCAGACAAAGCAGCCGATGAAGCGACTGACTACAATGTGAAAATAGCAATGGTTCGGGAAGCCCAGACAATGTCGACAACAGCAATAGTGGGGGGCAGACCTAATGTCAATACTGGTAATGAAAAAACAGGCAGCAGGCTCTGTAACAGCAGAGAGAATTAAGCCATAAGTCACCAGATCGGTGATATTGATGAGTGTCGTTGAAAAGACAGGGCATGATAATGACAGTGTATAAGGCAGACAGCCACTGTGAGGTGATCCAGACAAGCGGTTCAGTGACAGAAAGCACTGAGTCTGTAACAGGAACTAAGCAATAGCCAACACCCGATTAAGTTGTCATAATGTCTGTGGGAACATGCAATGTAGAAAAAACAAGAATGTCAACAGTAAAAATGGAAGCAGTCCCTGGAAGAATGCAGAAAACAAGGGCAAAATTGCAGCAGTAGCATTAATGAGGTGGCGCCTATTGATGACCAGTGAGCAGAAAACCATGACCCTGCATGAAGGTAAAAGTGGAGCTGATGATGAGAATGTTGACGCCAAAAGATGGCAGTCTCTGGGGTCAAGCAGAGGACAGAGCCTAAACTGCAGCAGGAGAATCAATGAGGCAAAGTCTGAAGATGGCCTGTGAGCCAAAACCTTTTCCGGCTCTAGACATCTGGTTTATGTTTTACTCAGCTTTTGAGTTACACACCAACCTGTTTAGCAGCATGAAGTGCAAGTTTAGAGAGGCAGTATAGCGCAGTGGTTTAAGACTCTGAGCTGCAAATCTGGAGACCTGAGTTTGAATCCCACAGCCCCCACTTGCATACTGCATGACCCTGAGCAAGTCACTTAACTTCCCTGTTCTCCCAGGTTGCACCTGTAAACAGACTTTCAACTTAGTGTGTCTCACCTGGTTAAACAATTAGAAAAAAGAAAGTTGTGTGCACTGCATGGTACATCTCCGGTCGAACACTGTTTTCAAAACATACTACTTGGTTTGCTTTGGCATCTTTGATCTTGCGGCTAAAACATACAGGGTGTCCTGAAGTGAAACAAAGAAACATACTGCAGAGTCTTCACAGCAGGAGGTAGGTTACAGAAGAGCTGCCAAGGAACCTCTTTTATCCTTTGTACAGATGAAGGGACACATAAAAGGCTCAGGGCAGAACAACTCTTTGAAATCACAGATTCGCGTACCACTACATTAGAGATTGGTGAAGAAATTTCCCAAAAAGTACTGTTTCATAAGCTTGAAGACTTAATACAGAGACAAGATTGTTGTACAATCAATTGACATTGTCTAAATATTTCAAGGTGAAAAGGATCCCCAGGGAACTATGTTTGTTTAAACTCCCCTCCTCAAACCCAGAAAAATGTAAACAGAAAGATGACTATGAAAATACTTTGAGTGAGTGCTCCTTTATTCTAACTGGTATGTTAATTAAAGAGGACAATATGAACCTGGAACAAGTTCAAAACGAAACTGCTGCATTAAAGGAAGAGATTAATAAGTTTGTCCCTCATCCTTAATTTGTAGAATTGGAAAATAAACTAAAAATGAGAACAGACAAATTTAAAAATGAAATTAAAAAAAGTAAAATAAATAAGTTCCACATGGACTTACAAGATTATGAAAATGGATGGGTGTACTCTTGGGAGAGGCATAGAAGTGGTAGTAGAGGTTGCTCCTGGAACAGAAGTAGGGGTGGCAGAATCTGGGCTACAAGTAAAAATAAGAACAACAAAAATGGAAGCCCAGACTCTGACTCATCCCTATCCCAAGTAGTATTAAAGAATGCTCAGTGTCTTATTTTTTTACAGAGAAGGAGGGGAGCATCAACAGATCAGGAAACCCCACCCTCCAACAACATAAGTCAAGGCCAAGGCAGTCAGAAATGAAAACAAGGACAGGGAAAAAAGAGAGAAATACCAGCAGCTAGTTTGCAAATCAATGAGAATGGTGAACCTAAATAAGTGATTAATATATTGGATGTTGTATTAACAGAAATGCAGATAAAAGTATAATCCAAGAGTCTGAACGTCATTCCCACCAGAGAACTGGACCACTTCCAGGTGGTAGTGGAATTGTTTTAACTTTATAGAAAGATTGATTTGAAAATATATTTTAATGATAAAATAAATTCCACAGAGTCACAATGTTATTTCGCTTGAAGATGAAGTCCAAGAGGACATTGTGATCTCCAAGATTCTATAAATTACTAACATTACATCTGAGGATTTACCCTCCATGATATATGGTGCTGTGTAGTCAAATATGGACTTTGCTTTGACCATGCTTGCAAATGATCATGACAGTTCTAATTCTGAATATGGTTAGACAGGAGGCAGTGTGATATAAAGTGGGGAACTGCTACAGTATAGAGACATAGAGTTCAAACCAAAATCTGTACCCACCACTCCATTGGTGTCAGCTGGGGAAGTGTTCCAAACACTGATTTCAAATGATATTAACAATTTATTTTCAGAAGGCATGACACATATCGCAACCTTACTATCCTTGAACACTAGGCACTTGAAGAACTGAAGTCCATGTAGGATTTTATTATTAAGCTGGTGGAAAAGGGTTGTAACATTGTGGCTATGTCATATATTCAGTACAAATAGGAAGCCATGGGGCAACTGGCTAACTGTGACAAATACAGACCTCTTGGGGAGTGATCCTACATTTACATTTAAAACCATCCTGGACAATACGGTAAATAAAGCCTTGTGGAATGGCTAACTTAGTTATGACAAAGCAAACTTTATCAGGGTAAAATACACTATATGTCCTACCTTCTACCTCCTGTCTATTTTTTTTCCTGAAAGGAATGTTTTTTTTTGGTCACCCGCCTAGCTTCACGATACTATGGATACTTTGAAAAGGATTCAGGATTTGGGCTGGAGAGAGACGTATGCCTTTATGACAATTGATGTCACTTTGCTCTACATGAGTATCACCAACCGTCTTGGCCTTCAGGCAATATGTATTTTCTTAGAAGACAGCAGGGAACCTTCCCAATGGTACCATCTGACTTTCTCCTCCAGGCTGTGGATTATATTCTGCACCTCAACTGTTTCTCTTTTTATGGATAGTTCTACCTCCAGGTCCAGGGTATGTCTACGAGGGCCACTATGGCCACCTCTTATGCCAATCTACACCTGGCTTGGTAGGAGGAACAAGTGGTTTTCAATGTACAGTATAATCCACACCTATGGGGAATAGTCAGATGGCATCCCTTTATTAATGATATCTTGTTCTTCTGGTCTGGTCCCATTGAGGGTGTGGAAAATTTTATTTCCTGGCTTAACATCAGTAACTTTACATTTTACAAACAGTGTGAGCTCCACCAGATTTGACTTTTTGGATATACGTGTCTATGTTGATGCATTAGGTGTCATACAAAGTGACACTCTTCACAAAACAATGATTGGTAACAGTCTTCTCCAAGCAGGAAGTGGCCACACATCTGACCTTGACACCAGTATTGTGGTGGAGCATTTTCCTCATAACTAGAAGGAACTGCTCCACAAAGGGAAAAAAATCTGAGGAACAATGCTAGGAATTGAAGGCCTGTTTTAGGGCAAGAGGCTATTCAAGCAGAGTGATCAAGCAGGCCTACAAAAGGGCATCCCTACTTGTGTCTAAGATGATCAGGAGCGATAACAAACCATCTTTAACTTTAATAACCAGATTTAATACTCTAGTGCATGAAATCAAGGAGACAGTTTTGAGACATTGGCCAGTATTATTATTTGACTTTAATTTGGCTCAAATTGTGGAATCAAAACCTACAGCAACTTTTTCCAGGGGCCCCAACTTAGGCAACATTTTAACACAAAGCCATTATATGGAGCCTAGGATTGTAAACTGGCTTCAGAACAAACCAACTGTCTTTTTAAAAAAGGTGCACAGTGTGCAAGTCTGCTGTAGGTGGAAGATGGCCAGTGGTAGGGGGAACGTGACAGTGGAAGTCCACCAATTTGCTAGTTGTTTTTCTGAATCTGTCATTTACACTGCCTGGTGTTGCTGCAACAAAATCTATGTGGGCAAGACCACCAGGCAGCTTAAAGTGAGAATGCTGGAGAACACACCACGTCTCAGACCAATGTGCTTTGTAGGCACAATTTAGACAACAGCATAAAATAAATCCCTCTTCTTTAAAATTTGTGGCATTAGTGTGGCACAGTGGAGGACCCTGGAAGTGTCTCCTGTCCCTGCAAATTCATGAATTGGCCATGGAACACCTCAGAGTTGATATCTGTGGACACCCAGCAATCCAAGGAATAGAGGTAGAAGAGACGTCCCATGTGATCTCACAATTGCAAATGAAATTCTACTTTATCCCCAGAAGCCTGTCAAAGTGGTAAAGGTGCTACATCCTTTGTTTAGTATTATGGCCCAATTTCTGAACACCGTATTAACTACCAGAAGAGTGAGTTAATGTTGGTAGGCTGGAACGGTTCTCAAGGGAATCTGGGATTGGTGTTTTAAGTGCTGGTTGCCACTACGTACACTAAAAACCATGAATGGGATATAGCCATATCAGGATACACACTATTCAGGAAGGACAGGGAAGTAAGAAAGGGAGGAAGGGTGGTCATGTACGTGAGGGAGAGAATCACAGCAACTGAGGTTCAGGGACTACAGGGGGAGCAGAAGCACTGTGGGTCACCCTAGAGACAGGAAATGGAGCCAGCATTAGAACAGGAGTGATCTACAGACTTCTGCTGCAGGGGGAAAGACAGATGAAACACTAGTGGAAGCCATCCACAAAATGGCAACCAATGGTGAACTACTACCACTAGGGGACTTCAATCTGCCAGATGTAGATTAGAGCACCCAGACTGTGAGTACAGCCAAAAGAAGAAATATTCTGACAGCACTACAGGGGGTATGCCTAAGACAGCTTGTGGCTAAACACACCCACAAGGAGGCTATACTAGACCTGGTGCTCACCAATGGGCACAAGGTCAAGGATGTGAGGGTAGACAGCCACATAGGAACCATGGCCACAGGATGGTATGGTTCAATGTAACCACAGTAGAATAGGTTACCCACACAGAAGTACAGGTCCTGGATTTCAGAAGGGCCAACTTTGCAAAATTGTGGAATATCTCAGGGGAGTCCTAGCAAAAGAGGACAAAGGGAGAGAAGTGGAGGAGCAGTTGTCTATTCTTAAGGGGGCTGTAAAAGAGGTAATGAACCTCTGTGTTTAACAGCAAAGCAAAAATAAGAGAAAGAAATGACCACAATGGTTCTCAAAGGAAGTGGCCAGGAAAGTGAGAGAAAAAAAGGGAGCCTTCAGGAGATACAAAGAAACACAAAGGGAAGAGGACAGGGAACAGTATCTAGAGAAGCAGAGGGAGGCAAGGAAGGCAGTCAGGAGCGCAAAGGCGCTAACAGAAGAAAATATTGTGGAGGTCCACAACTCAGCAAAAAAAGCAATGGGAGGTAGACACCACTCCATTCACAGTAGAGAGAGAGTCCTAGAGGAACTTGAGAGACTGAAAATAGATAAGGCAATGGGGCCAGATGAAATTCACCCCAGAATATTAAAATAGCTCAGACAGGTGCCAGTTGGCTACCCTATTCAACAGATCACTGGAGATGGGGGCAATCCTGGAAGACTGGAGGAGGGCAAATGTGGTCTCTCTCCACAAAAGTGGGAGCTGAGAAGAGGCAGGCAACTATAGACCAGTCAGTCTGACCTTGGTGGTGGGGAAATTAATGGAGGCACTGCTAAAGGAGAGGACTGCATCATTCCTTGACTTTAGCGGAGCACAGGGTCCAAGGCAGGATGGATTCACAGTGGGAAGGTCGTATCAAACAAATCCAATAGATTTCTTTGACTGGGTGACCAGGAAGGTAGATCAGGAGAGGGCGGTGGATGTGGCCTACTTATATTTCAGCAAAGCCTTTGATACCGTCCCACATAGAAGGTTGGCAAAGAAGTTAGACAGCATGGGAGTGGGCCCCAAGATGGTAAACTGGGTCAGTGATTGGTTGAGGGGCAGGGCATAGAGGGTGCTGGTAAATGGTGTTCAATCGAAGGAGAGAGAGGTGACCAGCGAGGTGCCACAGGGATCAGTTCTGGGACCCATCCTCTTCAACGTCTTTATAAGTGACATTGCAGAGCAAGTATATCTTTTTGTACACGACACTAAGATCTGCAACAGGGTTGACACTCCAGAAGGGATAGAAAAAATTAGAAAAGACCTAAGCAGATTGGAGGGGTGATCAGAAGTGTTGCAGCTGAGATTCAATGCAAAAAAGTGCAAGGTCATGCACTTGGGGAGCAGAAATCCAAGGGAGATGTACAAGATGGACAGTGAGGTACTGGAGGCCACCAAGCGGGAATGGGACCTGGGTGTACTCATATTGGATTACCTAAAGGCAACCAAACATTGTGAGAAGGCTGTGGGGAAATCTAGTGGAATGCTGGGGTGCATATGGAAAGGTATCACCAGCAGAAAGAAGGAGGTGGTTATGCCACTGTAGACATCACTGTTGAGACCTCAGCTGGAGTACTGTGCCCAGTCCTGGAGACCACATCTCCAGAAGGACACAGACAGACTAGAGGCAGTCCAGAGAAGTGCTACAAAGATGGTGCAGGGGCTGCATGAAAAGCCCTATGAAGAAAGGCTGGGGAAACTCAATATGTATTCCTTGGAGGAGAGTAGAGAGAGAGGGAGGACATGACAGAAACGTTCAAGTACCTCAGGGTATAAACAAGGTACAAAAAGGTAGCATCTTTCAAAAAAGAAGATGTGCAAGAACAAGGGGGCACAAAATGAAGTTGGGGGGAGGATCAATGGTAACATGAGGAAGTACCTTTTCACTGAAAGAGTGATGGGTGCTTGGAACAGCCTCTCAAAGGAGGTAGTGGGGGCAAAAACAGTTAAGGAATCTAAGAATGCATGGGATAGACATAAGGGTAACCTAGAGACAGGGAAAAAAAGGTGAGCTACAGATCAACTAGGATCTGTGGTTTGAAATAGATGAAATGGGCAGACTAGGTAGGCCACACGGTCTTTATCTGCCGTCAACCTCTATGTTTCTATGTTTACTAGCATTAGGTCCCTGGGGTAAATGGTTTGTGGAACTGGATGGGATACTTTCTGCATTTGTGTGGAGGGGAATGCTGTCCACATCAAGCAATATACTGTATATTTGCAGGCTCCTGCAAAAGACAAAAGATGATGTTACCTCTTTTCTTTTTATTTAGATGTAGTGCAATTAGCGTCCCTTAGTCAGGAGCTAGCAGAAGTAGACCAGCCAGCTTTGGTGGAGATGGAACAGAGAGGAAGGAGATTTCTGGGATTCTGCTGAGTGCTATTTTACAGGCTAAACATCTAGGATTTATCCAAAACCTTATGACTTGTGATCCACTGTTGACCTATTTAAAGGTGAATAAGGATTTGGGGGAGGTCCCCAGGCTGCCAAAGTTGGCATCCATTAGGAGGGTTACGCCATCCTTGGTGACATATTCTTGGGTGGGGCAGGAGGTTTTAATGACCTGGGAATCTAAGGTCCTGGTAAGGATGGATCAATTATTTGTTAGGGGTAATTAGGATTCTTTTACAGATCTCTGGGCATGTTTTCATTTGAGGATGTGTGACTTTTTTTTGTGTATTTTTTAATTGTGCAGCAGGTGATTGTGAAAGTTGGGGGAAGGGAGTCACTCTTTCTTGATTTATTCCTTTATCGCCCCCCCAGTGGGTGGAAAATGTTTATCCCTTACTTATCGTGTAATGAATGGTAAGGCAGTTGACTGCATTAAATCTGTCCAGGATGTTTGCGAAATGGATCTGGAAGTTTATTTCCTCCTCACAATGGGATGTCATATGTCTGTTTTTGAGTGGGTGTGTTTTCAATAACCGAATTTGTCAGACACAATATAAATGTTTGTACTGGACTTATATTCCTTGTAGGTTACAATGCATTAAGTCTAGTGTTAGTTCTGTGTCCAAAGTGTCAGGTGGTTGAAAATACATTTTTGCTTATGGCAATGGTGTATGTGAAGGCTACCGTGCTTTGGAAGGAAGTTCATCCTAGCACAGAGACAGTAATGCATAAGCCTTTGGATGCTTCCCCAAAGTCTCTCTTGTTTATAAGGGGGGAGAGGGTAGTTAGGTTGACAGGTGGGGAAGTAGTCCCTCCAGTATCTGGCATTGGCACTAGTAAACAGACAGTACTGCAGACCTGGATGGCCTAGACCCCTCCTATAATTGTGCAATGGACTGCTAATCTTTTAGAATGTCTGAAGTTCGAAAAGGTGCTATGTGTTATGCAAGGGAAGACACTACATTATGCTGGGACTTGGCACCCTTTGGAGCAGACAATTGAAAATAATTATTTTTCATTACATTAAATCTGTGGGATGGGGTCCATGCTCTAATGGTTCTGTAATGAAGTGCAGATTTGGTTCTAGTAAGACTAGAGTGTACTGGCTCTATATAATCAGTTGCTGAGAGTACCAAGAGAGACGAGGGCCCCTTTTAGTCTTTTGATCATATGTGACTGGCCCTCTATATCCATGGAGAGCTTTTGTTTCACAAGGAAGGTATCCCCCTGGGAGATATCTACTGTCTACTGTTTAACAAATCTTAGATGTCCCTCAAATTGGTAAGGAAGAGTAGAGTTTAGTTCAGCTATGTCTATGTCCACTTACTGCTCTATATAATGTACTACTGGTGAATATGCAGTGCTGTATATTTTGGGAACTTAAAAATCATTTTACCGCCAAAAATCACCTTGAGCAGACATTTCCTTTGGGTGTGCAGCACAGCCTTGTCCTTGTGGAAAACCATACAGATTGGGTCCCTTGAGAAAACTTGCAACTCACTGGCTAATCTGGCTAAGGTGACAGCAACCAGAAAAGACACTTTCTGGGCAAAAGAGGCCACCTGTTGCCAGAGGATCTAAAAATGTTTTAATTGAGCCTGATCCCATGTGGGAGAAGACTCAGAAAGAGGTGGGAACATATGGTTAAGCCTTTTAAAAAAGGCAGCTGATCACCCGATTTGATATCAGGGAGGAGAACCCCACTTGAACTCAGTAGGTCAAGGCAACAGTTGATGCACCTTCAATGAAGTTGCACAGAGTTCAGTAGTAGAGTATGAAACCAACTGGTAACTCTATGGGAGTTAGGTCATGCTCCTGGCACAGTACTGAGAACCCCTTTACCTAACAGCATTGGTCCATCAAATGGATGACGTACGTGAAGCCTTTAACACCATGAAGATCACCTCCGGGGGACCAAGTGGCACAAACTCTAGCCTCTCAGAAACCAGGCTGTCATATGGAAGGATTTTATGTCTGTGCGCAGTCCTCTGCTTTTACTGAGCAAGAAGGTCTGGACTGAGCAAGAGCCTATGGGATGCTTGATACTGAGGCAAAAAAGATCCCATTACCAGAATTGATGAGGCCATGTCATGGCAATGAGAATCAGTTGAACATTTTCAAGGCATGCCTTCAGCAAGACCTTGTGCACTGCGGAAATGATGGGAAGACATACAGGAACTGTCATTCCACTTCAGGGCAAAGGCCTTGTGCTAACCATGCCCCAAATGGGGGACAAGCACAAAAGACTGTCAGCTTGTGGTTCTCCCAGGATGCAAACAGACTGATGTCAGGGTCCCACAACATCAAAAAAGATCACACACAACTTTATGGTGTACAGAATACTTATGGGACATGTCTTGCACATGGCTGAGGCTGCCAACCAACTCACTCTCCACACCAGCAAGATGGGTAGCAAATAGCAAGGTGTTAAGACTGGACACCAGTGACCGTGTCCAGAGTTTTTTCACACAGTCTAGAGGAATGGCCTCTTCCTGCTTGTTCACAGAGAACATGGCTATGGTGTTACTGGTATAGATAACAGATCGTCTGACTGGCCACCATTAAGGAGAATATTTGAAACACCAGACAGATCACTTTTATCTTAAGCACATTGATATGCATATGTTGTTACAGCCATTGAGGAGTTGACAGCCCGTATATCTGCAAGTCTGTTGGATGCACTCTCACAACCAGGAGGGATGCATCGGTGGTCCAGAATAGCATTGGGTGTAACTGAAATGAGGGTGCACTGTCAGAAAGGTGCTCCAGAGCCAGCAAACAAGAGATGGCCTCAGTCATGGGACAGGATACCATGACTGGCTGGAACTGGGGTGCCAACCTCTGGAACAACTGCCCTTTGAGCTCCCACTGGAGGCAATGCATCTGATGTTGGGTTCACTGGATGAAAAAGGTTGTGAATGCCATCAGGCCAAGAAAAAAGGAGGAAATCCCAAGCTGGGCATCTCTCCCAAAGACGAAAGGAGTTGACACACTCCATCAGTTCCAGAGTCCCCTGAAATGGTAGTCAGGCTTGAGCTTCTCTGGAGTCTTGCTTCTCCCTAATAAACCCCACACACTCATACACAGTGACAGCGAAAGCTGTAACTTCTCCAGGCTCAGGATGATCCCAGACTGAAGAAGGTCTCCACAGTCACCTGAAGAGCTGTCAGAATCTTCAAGGATGACCAGCCACAAAACAGTCAGTCATTCAGATAGGATAATACGTTATTCCCCCATGATGAAGATAGTCTTATAGCACTACTTGAACCTTGATAATGACTTATGGTGCTGTACAAAGGCCAGTTGGCATCGCACTGAATTGGCATAGTTATTCTCCAGTCAGAACTGTAGACACCAATGACAGGAAAACCTGGCTTGGATGTGAAAATAACCATTCTTCGGATCTAAAGCAGTCCCCCATATCTAGTGAGAGGAATCACCTGACCAGTTTCCATCCTGAATTTCTGGCATCTGACAGGGTGGATCTGATAGGGTGGATCAGATGGATCTTTTTGTGAGGATGAAGTAGCTGGACATGTATCTCTGTCAGCTTCATTGGACATAAAGCAATCAATTGCATGTTGTAGTAAAAGCAAAGACACCTCCTCTCTGAGCACCTGAAAGTAGTCCAGAAGGTACAACCTGTTCAAGAGAAGCAGCTGTGACACAAAGTCTAGTGAAATACCATGGTAGATAATCTCTCACATCCAGTCAGCTGTGATCGTCAACCACTGAGGCAGAAAATGTGTCAGGTGGCCCCCAGCCAGGAAGTCAAGGAAGGACTATGGGGCAACTGATGATTTTCCACAACAGTTCATTTTGCAGAGAAGCTAGGTTTGTCTGCATCTTTTTCGGCACTGAAGCACCCTTGATCACCACTCTTGACTCAGTTGTGGTGGTTATTGTAGGGCTTGTTTCGCTGCCTGATTCCTGTATTTCTGTTTCAAAAGATGAGGAAGAAGAGGCCTGTCCCTACTGCTGGGTATGTCAGCTGTTGCTCAGGGTAGTTGCAGATAAAACCGTTTTCATGGTCATTTCAGACTCCTGAATTTTCTGACTCTTCAGGATGCCCTCCACCTGGGGGCTGAACAGCAGAGACCCTTCAATTGGGGGATCTAGAACCCTGTGCTGGATGTCCTGATTAAAGGGAGAGGAGTGAAACCAACAGTGCTTCTTAAGAACCACTTTATCGACCATACACCACAAGTCTAACTCTGTCTGATACATGGTGTATTGATGCTGCTAAGCTGCTCTCAATGTATTGAGTGGACTTATCCTGCTACTCAAGAGGAACGCAGTCTCTTAGTTTGGTAGCTGCTACCTATAGGGCATCATGGTAGTAAACAAAATAGCCAGAGTAGCTGGCCTATCAACACATGTGCCTGCTGCCTACATTCTATGGCCCGACTGTTAAAGGCACTAGGGCTCTGTAAGGAGTGAGCAGTAGGAGTCCCAGACATCTTGCACTGCACTATACTACCCTGACCACTGGACCTGAAGCTTCCAGTTGTTCTGTAAAGGACATAAATCCCTCGGGGGGGCCACATACTGGTGGCCACTGTGTCAAGGGACCGACCCAGCTGAGGCGGGACAAACCACACTGTCTTCGCTGGATCGAATACAGCATCATCCATCAATATAGCTAGGAAGAAGGGAATTTCTTCAAGAGGATCTCCAGATACTTGTGTTTCCCAGAGGCCACAACCTCCTTCAGAGAGACACTGAAATCCTCCTGACAAGGTGAGAGAAAGATTCTAGGTCCTCATTCAGCTCAAGGTCACCCCATCCTTTGCCATCAGACTTATAAATATTGTTGTCTAGCTGGGACATAGTATTGAGGTGGCAAGGGCATCACTGGTACCACCAGGGGGTGGTCTATAGTGACTGTCCCACTGGGCCCAGCAGTGTTATTGTGTCCATTGCTGGAAGAAGTGTCAGAGCAGCAAACACTTTGGCTTCTGTGTATGTGTCTGAAGCTGCCGGGGCTTGAAACTCTGCCTCTCCCCCACCTTCTGAAACGCAGTCATTGTCACAAACCCACTCAGCAGGTCAGGCCCTCTACTCCCAAAGTGCCAACCTCCGAGCACAGTCTTGTGAACAATTTAACAGAACAAGGTAACCCTCTTGTCTGTTTTGTGAGTTCAGATCAACCTTTGGTCTCAAGTCTTGGAGGGATTCAAACTGAGAACCTCTTGCTAGCATACCCAATGCACAGGGTCAGGTATTTCTGTCTTCAGGGGGCCAGATATCTTTGCCTACGGGCACCTAACCAGGTATACAGAGATGAACCCTTAAAAACTTTAATAAAGACCTCAGATTTAAAACACTTCTCTTTCCAGTTTGGTATCACCATTCAAGCTTATGCCTCATGTCTGCTATACCCATATATACTTTTCTTACAACTAAAAGAAATTCAAAGACAGACCAAGTATGCTCTAAAGAGAGTTTTACTAAAAATAGATAAAAATATATAAAACACAAAATACAGAACTCTTATATCACAAGACATACAAATCTTTTAAAAGAACAAGGTTTGGTCCGGCCCGTCAGTGCAGCAGTTGGATTTCCACTTGCAATGCCAGCGACCTGGGTTCGGGAACAAGCTCGGGTCGCTGGAGGGCTGGCCGTGGGGAGGCAGCTTGAGCGTCCCATGACTGCTCGCTGTCTCCAGGGAGGGAAGGGATCGCGACCTGGTGCTGAAGCAACCACTGGTGGAGGCTGGTGGTAGAGCAGCATGTCGGGTCATTAGGGGGGTGGTACGTGACAGATGTTGTCTCTCGCCTTGACGTCCGGACATCACGCACCCTAAGAAAACCAGGAAAAACCACTCGCTGGCCTCCAGATGACGGCTCTCTGTTCCTGAGGGCCTCCAGTGCCTTCCCAGTGCCTCCTGTTCCCCAGCAGCATCCCAGGGCCCTAGAAGTGTGCCCTGGGGCTATCCCCCCCGGTGCCTTCCCCCGCAGAGGAGGGGGGACCCACCCTGTGAAGGGATACACTGGGATATCCCGGGGGTCGGCTGCGATCTGGGGATCAAAGGAGGGCTGGGCACGGACAGAAGAGGTCAGAGGGAGCTTGACAGAGCCTGAAGGAGTGGAGAACCAGCGAGCACGGGGGTGAAAAAAAAAAAGAACAAGGTTTACACAGTGCAAATTCCTACAACAATATTTGGATTTGTCTAGCTTTCTAAATACCTGTTTAAAAGTGCTCACAGATGTATACTTGTCAGAGTCTAGATAAAAGTGTCTAAGTAAAACAGAATATTCCTTAAGCAAACTGTATTTGCCAACCCCTTTTGTGTGACGTCACCTACAGTAGCTCCTCCTCTGTCAGATTATGTATAAAAAAATATATATTTATACAAAAACAGGATGTCTTTTCAAAGTATCAAATCCTGCAATCCTCAGCATGACTCATGTTCTTCAAATAACATATCTTTGATCTCATAATAAGCTTCCCCCTTTCAGGACATGAATGCATCTTTATTGATTTCGCACTCCTGTGTAATAACCTGGGTTTTCCCTCCAACATCATAAAATGGATATGATCTTCCATCTTAGCAACTACAGCTGTAGTTAACTCAGAAAAACAGGAGATCCTCGATTAAGGCCTTCCATGTAACACATTGTCCCTAAAACCTGTGTGTGTGTGTGTGATCTCACATGCTGGTTCAGCAATTTCTCATGGCTTTCATCTTTCAGCTGAAACCTTGGAGGGGGAGTGAGGTCACTCCTAAAGCACCAGATTTTCAACAGAGACAGTCAGTAATACATTTTATATTAAAAAAATTATAAAGCACTCAGAACTGGCTGTCCACGTCACAATCACCACCTCCAGTGTTTTGTTCCACTCACTTTCTAAACAGATGTACCAGCAGTTCACACAGTATTTGGCCAATCGAGGTTAATGCCGATGGCTATGCTTTTCTTTCTTATGGCCCCTGTTCTATCCCTCCCTCAGGCCTCTTCTTAGGGTTCTGAGACCCCCTGTGAGAAGAGTGAGAGGAACTTTTCCTTTATCTGTGCACGGATGTAAACAATCGAGGGCTTGACCGTTGGTGTTTCTTCACCAAGAGGAGAGAGTGAGGGTCCCGGGAGGATTAGAGCTTCTAGAGTGGGCATTCAACTCCAGCAAATGGTTTGACTCATCGTCAAAGCCGACTGTGAACTCACAGAATTCCTATCTCAACCCAGACACCACTGAAAAGGTCTGCCTGGGGGACTGCCTTGGCTGAAGGTCTTCTTGAGAGGTGTGCCTGATAACTACCACCTGAAGGAGTGGGATAAGGGGTGAGGGTTCATGGGTACACCTGCTCCTTGAATCCAGTAGAGCAATGACTAAGCTTGATCACAACTGTCTGGTCTGAAGCCTGTGATTGGGCTAGCCAGTCTGCATGGGCACAGAGGATGGCACTGAATCAGAGCTCAGAAGGACTAGGCTCTACTTTATCTTCCTCACTGATCTGAGGGCTCGAAAAGCCGGCACTTGTGATGCATCAAAGACTTGGGCAGCATGGTCTGGTACAAAAGGCAAGTCTTAGGACTAAGGCGGTACAGGCAGATGTAGTGAGGATCCATTCTTCACTTCTTATGGTTGCAGCAATTACATCACTTGAACCCAGGTATCCAGTTCACTATCTCCTCAGAGTCCAGAACCATGTTGTACAGACCTTGCAGACATTCTTTCAGGATATTTGCTAGGGAGTCATGGGACAAAGCTCAAACTGAGCAAGGTAGCACAAGAAAGGGGGAAAAAAGAAATTCAATAAAAAGGATTGAACCAAAAATCCATGGGGTTGAGCTACCACGGGAAACCTGGTTCCCAGCAGAAAGAAAGGAAGGAGTGAGGGTGTGAACTGAAGGGAAGGAGCTGAAACTCTAGAAAATGGACTTTCTGAGGACTTGTTTGCTAAGAAGACTGTACAGATGCGACTATGCAGAAGGAATCCAGGTAGTTATAAAGGAAGCTTCCTCCTGCCCTAACCAGTAGTGATCTGTACATAGGGTTCCCAATGTACAAACCGAGAACTACCTTTATTGCTTTTGTTTTATTACAAAATAAGTGGATGCTCCTGTTTATAAAATGCCACTTTAGGAATTCCACTGCCTCAATTAGAGGCCACAGTTTAAAGGAGGAAAACCACACATGGTGAATGAGTCCCGGATGCTCAACAATACATAATGCAATTGTATAGGCATGTACAGTAACTAAACTCTGAAGTAAGACTGTCTAATAAAATGAACCTCACCAATTGGTTTACAAACAATTTCTGCTCACACGGCTCTAGTAGTCAATGGCCATGTCTGACATAAGGCCTTTTATACCGATTCTCTGTCCTTAAATCTGGGGTAAAGGTTCTTTGAAGTCTGGGGTCTGGAATTTAAACCATTTGCAGCATTTCTAGCATACTGAAAAATGGAAGTTGAAATAAGTTTCCGCTACAAAAAAAAATCTCTGGCAGCAAACACTGTTTTCCTAACTGGCACTGAAGAAACATAACCACAGATGTAAATTGAGAACTCTAGTTACTTCATGACTTGCTTATTTTTTTCCCCAATGGTTTTCTATGGAGTCCGCTACAATATAATTTGGCTCCCCAATGGGAAGACTAATTCCTTTAATTGGAAGCAGAAAGAGAACGGGTATCTCTGTTCAGAATAAAAGCAGAAAACACAGTTAGAAATCACACTTCTACCATGATTTCTTTGGGAATAGTCTGTAGAAGAACACAAGCATCAGGACAGTACAAATACACTAGCTCTGCATACTTTTTCCTTTGCAGATAATTTCTGAAAGGGCCTCATGGTCAAAACAAGTGTTTTCATTTTATTTTGCATATTTCTTTTCTCCCCTGTACCCATCCTCTTTCCTTCTGCATCCACCACCATGCTTCCTCATGGTCCTGCTGACAGCGTCTAGCAATCCCTTCAGGCTGGGCCCAGTTTTCACCTCTGGTTTTACCCTCTGGAGAGGGAGCAAGCCACCTACTAAGGGAACACACTCATAGTATGTGGAACCAGCCATATTTGGAGCCACTGATGCCATTCAGAGTAGGTGGGTGGTGGTGGGGGCGTTGACATAGGCACCAGAACCAGGGAGACCATGGCCCCCTTACTTGCAAAACTGAGGGGACCATGCCCCCTTACTTTTTGTTTCATAGATATGTTAAAAAAATGAAAAAAATGCCATTTTCTGGCCAAAATATGAGTCTGGACTGGCATGCTTAGTGGTGAACTTATGCGTCGCAGTGCAGCAGCCGGCAGGAGGCAGCAGAGAGAGACAAACTATGGATCAAAAAGACTGAGGAGCGGAGGGTGGAGCTGAACTGATGAGGAGGAAGACCGCGTACGTCACCGTCAGGTGGAGTGCAGGACTGGAAGAGATCTGGAGCACGTCCTGCTGCTGCGGTCGGTGAGAAGGTTCAGCTGTCGCCCCTCACCCATAGGTGTAGGTGTCTTGAGTTTTCATATTCTGTTCGCTCTGCCCATGGACCATCCTGCTCACTAGTCTGGGGACGATGATGAGAGTAGGCTAAGCTGAAAGCTCTAGCCACATCCAGTCGAATTTGGAGGAAACTTCAGGGGGCAACTTAAAGTCTCAAGTCTGTCTGAACAGTGGTGAGTAGTAAGTTGGCGCAATGGGCATGGCACGGGCCGCAGCAGTGATGAGGTGTGGGGCAGGTGGGGGGGAAGTGGAGTCGTCATGTTGAACTTGTTATTTTTCACCCCCCCCTCCTGTTTGCTTGAGCGAGCTGTTTGGCGGCACTTGATTTGTTGTGCCTTATTCCTGAATTTCTAACACAAATCCTATCAAGATAAGGATCAATTATCTGGGCAAATGTCTTTGCTTCCTGGCACACACCCACAAGCCTTTAGGGAAGCCCCCTATTATGTATAACTAGACCAAATATTTTATTATAATTGCATGTTGTGAGTCTGGGACGGTGCAGGTTAAAAAAAAATGGTGGGGTGTGGGGCAGGTAAGGGGAAGTGGAGTCGTCATGTTGAACTTGTTGTTTTCCTCCCCGTCCTGCTTGAGTGAGCTGCTTGGTGGCACTTGATTCATTGTGCCTTATTCCTGAATTTCTAACACAAACCTATCAAGATAAGGATCAATTATCTGGGCAAATGCCTTTGCTTCCTGGCACACACCACAAGCACTTAGGAAGCCCCTGTTATATATATAACTAGACCAAGTATTTTATTATAATTGCATGTTGAGTCTGGGAAGGTGCAATTGCACAGCTAATTCGGGTCAGGAGGAAACTTCAGGGGGCAGCATTAAAGTCTCAAGTCTGTCTGAACAGTGGTGAGTAGTAAGTTGGCGCAATGGGCATGGCACGAGCCACAGCAGGGGGCAGGTGGGGGGAAGTGGAGTCATCATGTTGAACTTGTTGTTTGTTCATTCAGAAAGAATCGCCTGGCATTGTTGATTTGTTTCCATGGTTCCACCACACTACTCCTGCTGACTGTGCTCAATGTTCTACTGGCCTCCCTGGTTGTTTCCATGGTTCCAGCACACCACTGAATACATTTTATTTGAAATCAAAAAGTCAGTGCAGCACTATTTTTTTTAGACCGACCACTTTCTCCTGCTGACTGTGCTCACTGTTCTGCTGGCCTCCCTGGTTGGTTCCAACTTCCTTCCCTAACTGAAATTCAGTTTGGAAAAAAAGCTTATTCTTGATTTGAAGGCAGAGCAGAGGATGAGGGGGAAGTGAGTGCCAGTAACTTAATCTCTCCAGACTCCACTCCAGTCCAAAAGGTATATACCACCACCACAGTTACTGACATTGGTTAAATGGGGAAGATATTATGGCTACCAATCCATCAGGCCATTGGGCAAATTAAACACCTCACAGAGTGGAGAGTGCTTCACCATTCTCTTGAATAGCTGGCTGCTTATGGTAGCAGAGAACCTCCCTCTGTCAGCCAGTCATACAATCCCCATTCCAGTTGCAGAGTCTAAGGCTAGCCAGAGTCTCCCACACCCCTGACTCTAGAGAAAAAAATATTTTTTCCCTGGAATCAGGGGTTGGGAAGACGTAAAAAAAAATGTGTTTTATCTTCAATAAAAGCCCCAGAACTCACCACAGTGCACCTTAAACCCCAGAGCTAGGCCCCCAGACCCCCGGCCTTTTATAATTTTTTTTTATGGCTACCACCTGATCCCCGGACCTTGCCCCCCCACACACTTTCAGAAAGACTCCGGCACCACCAGGCACTGACACACACTGTCTATGTCGCACATGCAGGACATACCTACTGGATAACACGGAAACCAAACTGCAATATGGTCAGAAACTTGCTGCTTGGTTCCCCTCCTCTTTGGCCACTGGGGGCAGCCAAGGAATGTGCAGTCTAGTTTACTCGCCCGGCCCCCAGGAAGGAGTACCATGCTGCTGCACAGTGCTCAGCTTCCTCTGCTGACCGGGCTGGGCTGGGCCCTGGAACTAGAAAGAATAGTTACTTACCGTAACAGCAGATCCTGAAGAGAATCTCCCCAATGAGCCACATCATGGAACTGTAAGCCATCGGCATCAGGACCACCTAGAAAGGTTTAACATCTTGAATTAATAAAGGGGAGGAGATGGGAAGGTGAGCCGTGGCTCAATGGAGGAGAGTCTCTCAAAGATCTATTGTTAGTATAAGTAATTATTTTATCTTCTTCAAGGACCTCTCTCTCCACTGAGCCTCATCATGGAATGATCCCCAAGTAGTTCTAAAGCACTGAGGGAGGCAGAAAGGATCTAATCACCCTATGACAGAAGGCCTTGCAACACCGTAAGCCCAAAGCCAGCACGTCTATGTGTGTACAGTACTCCAAGTGGCAGCAGCATACATGTCAATAGTGGATACACTGTGAAAACAGGCCAAGGAAAGTACAGTTACGTAAGAACTTAGTGTAACAGTAGATCTGCGAGGGGATATCTTGCAGCAGGCCACACCTATGATCTATAGCCGCCAGGCACTAAGACCACACGGAAACATTTCTAGCTAGCAGGCTACCAGGGATCTGTCCACCCTGAGGTCAGGCGCCAACATCACCACATACTATAAGAGTGAGCGGTCCGGCTCGGTGGCACTGAGGGTTGATGCATTGGACACCATACCTCGCGTCTTGCTGGTGACCTGGGTTTGGGAACAGACTCGGGTCGTAGGGGGTTGGCAGGGGAGGTAGGGGATTGAGGACTGCTCTCCCCTCCTGGAGTGGGCTCTGGAGTAAGCCTCACTCTATAGCGACCCCTGGTGGTGACCAGGGACCCTATCGGTAGCAAGGCTCAACGCAACGCCGGGCTCCGAGCAGTGGCGTACATCTGCACACTAGGTGTGCTGATGTCATTGTACATCCATGCGCTGAGGGGAGTAACACATGAAGAAATACCCTAGTGGCCCAGTGGAGGTGAAGGGGGCCCCAGAGACCTGCCCACATCCTACTGCCAGACCTGTCTCATTGGATCTCCAGACCCTTACTCCATTCCTGTGGCTGTCCCTCTAGTAAAAGAACGGCCAACAAGGGTGGGTGGGCCCTCCCCCATGGGGGGTGATCAGGGGGCTGGACAAGCTGTGGGGGCTGGGTGGGAGACCGATAGAGGAGGTTTCAGGCTGGGAGTAGCGGCAGCTGTCGTGTGGGTACTCTGGAGAGATGCCCTGGACCTCCAGAGAATAAAATAGAATTCACAAAAAAAAAAAAGAGTGGGCAGCCCCCATGCCCTCCTGAGTTTTCCTGCCAGAGACCATCCATAAGCCACTTAGTCCCAGCTGAGGGAACCGAGGAGGGACCGAAGGTCCTGTCAAAAGAAAAGAATGGAAAAGAGGTAACAGACACAGGAAGGCCTCCTATAGCCAGGGGGAAGGAGGGAGGGATGGCATGACCTGATGTAAGAGATCCCCTTGCAGACCTACTGTAATGGTAAGTTCTTATGTAACTGTATTCTCTGACTTCGGGGGTATTGTTTGCAACAGGCCACACCTACGGAACGAGTTCCAAGCACTTTCTGACATCAGGGAATGCAGTCTGGGTGGCAGGAAACCAAGAGCCTAAGAAAATAGGTTCTGTAGAACAGCCAGGCCAAAACTGACCCTATGCCTAGAGGCAATGTCCAGACGGTATTGCTTGGTAAAGGTGTGGACAGTACTCCCAAGTGGCAGCATCACAGATCTCTGCAGCCGACACATTCCAGAAAAAGGCAGTAGAAGTAGCCACGCCTCTGATGAAATGGCTATGAGCAACGCCAGGAAGGTCCTTGTCATACTTCCTGTAGCAATAAGTAATACAGTTGGCCAACTATTTGGATAAGCACTGTTTGGAAACAGGGTTGCCCTCTCTCCCAGGAGCGAAAGAAACAGACAACTGTTTGGAATTCCTTCAGTCCTTCATATGATAGGTATAGTAATGCAGAATTCTATGCACATCTAAAGTGTGGAGCAATGCTTCCCCTGGATTGGCATGCTTTGGGTAATAAACGAGAAGATGGATGGATTGGTTTAAAGTGAACTCAGGCACCATCTTAGGAAGAAACTTAGGGTTAGTACACAAAGACACCCTGTCTTTGAGGAAAATCAAATAAGGGTGCTTGCAAATGAGTGCCTGTAGCTCTGAAATTCTTTGAGCAGAAGTAATAGCAACTAAAAATAACACTTTCCATGACAGAAAGCATAGCTCACATGTCATGGCTGGCTCAAAAGGAGCTAAGTATATTTTTCTAACACAAAATTCAAGTCCAAAGTTGGGACTGCATTGCAGATAGGAGGCACCAGGTAGAGAATGCCTCTCAAAAATGTGCGAGGGACCTTCAGTTGTGCCACTGTACGGCCATTGGTAGGCACACTGAAGGCAGAAATGGCAGACATGTGTACCTTATGAGAGGAGTACTTCAGACTGGATTCTGAAAGGGGTCAGCAAGTACTCCCAGCTGACATGAAGCAGCCCTCAGCACAAAACATTTCCACTTCATAGAATAAGTGGCCCTAGTGAAAGGCTTCCTAGCCGCCACTAGGACATCAGCCACCTTGGGTGACACCCTGAACTGAGCCATGGCTATGTCCTCAGAAGTCAGGTGTGAAGATGCAGGGATTTGATGTCTGGATGGACCAGGGTGCCCCAGCTCTGGGAGAGTGAGTCAGTGCAAAAGAGGAAGAGGCACTGGAGGTTCCACCGTCAGCTGCTGTAGTAAAGGGAACCAGATCTGATGAGGCCAGAAGGGGGCTATGAGGATCATCATGGCCCCTTCCATCTGGAGCTCGATCAGAACCTTCTGAAGCAGGTGAAAGGGAAGAAATGTGTATAGAAATCTCCCTTTCCAAGACAGGGATGTGTCTCACCAGAAAACTCCAGGCCCTGGATCGAGAGAGAGAGCAAAAATGTGGTAGTTTTGCTCTTAATGCGGATGCAAAAAGGTCCAACTCTGGATGACCCCACCTATTGAACAGGTCTTCTACTACTAAGGTCAGCAGCTCCCATTCATGCGCCTTTGACTGTGACCAACTTAGGGTACCCACCGGGAAATTTTGGATGCCTGGAACATGGACGGCCGACAGCCTGAGACAGTGATCCAGAGCCCAATACCAGACTCTCATTGCTTCCCAGTGTAACCCCTAGATGGCGCTATCCCAGGGGCTACTACCCCTGCCTGATTTGCCACTAACAGGTTGAGGGGCCTGGATCCAATGGCGGGTGCCTCCACCCAGAGGTCAGGGTTTGCAATAGTTAAACTAACTTGGTCACAGCCCTCTGGGACACTGCAACCCCCCTTTCTTCCCACTAGTGGCCCACACAATATATCAGAATTACTTTCACAGTATACACTTACCCCCAGGTCTGGTTCCGGCACTGGGACCTCCTGTGAAATATGATACAGTGCAACAATCACAGTACAGTACTTTAACATAGACAAATACCTCAGGCAGTATAACTTTGCTGAAACAAGCAGCTCTGATTTATTTAGGGGGATATAACAAGGACAGGGGGAAATCAGGTTAATTAGCTTATCACTCTAATAATCTACCTATGGCTCTGTGCACAGGCCTATCCTATCAGTTACTGTCCCTGGGTACCCAAGCCCTAGTGGCTAGTCCAAACCGTGGCAGCTGGTAGGGGCCCTTTCACACAGAGAAAAGGAGAATTAAACAGTCAGCAGTACAGTAATTCCATTTGGATTTAATGTGGCAATTCAACAGGGAGCGACCCTGAATTAGTACTCACGACCTCCAAATAAGATAGGGTCCTTCAATGTCAGCAGGGCTCACTTGAGGTACACAAACCTCTTCACACATCCATATAAAAGAACGACTATACCAGGCAGGCTGCATCTGTATCCCGATCGCAATTACTGCACAATACCGGGAGAACACACAGCAGATTCAGTTCCTGACAGACCGAGTGCAATTTTCAGCAATTCTTCCAGTCTTCTACAGGGTGAGCCTGGTTTCTACTCTTCAGAGATCCTTTGATTCTTTTCACAGGACGGATTCAGTCCTAACAAGCTGTTACACAAGCTGCAGACCGGAACTCTGGGCCTTACACACGTTTTTGACTAAACGGCACACTGAAAAGCACAGGGCTCCTTCCTTCTTCACTGCCAAAGCTCAACTGAAACTCCAACCGACAAAAACCGGCACTTCCTTTGAGTTCCTCCCAGTTCTTGACTGGATTGGCTGTCACTCACAATAGACTGCTGCTGTTGGTCCAAAAGGCACTGAAGTCTAAACTACATCTCCCAGAGTCACTGCCCATACAATCCTCTTGTGGCTGGCTCAGATTATGAGTCCAAGTTCTGATTCGTCCAAGGCACCATTTTAGAGCTAGCTTACCCCACACTGATTGGTCCAGTTCAGCAGTTCAAAACCAGAATGGGAACTAGGCAGACACTGTTCTGACTGCAAAGAAATCAGGTTAGACAAACTGTAATTTCATTATTACTGTAAATGATTTCTGGCAAACAGTTACATCTTTCAGATAGGTTCCCTTTGCACTCCTAGTGACTGCAAAAATGAAGTGAATTGGCAGCAGCTTGAGTGGTACTCAATCAAAGAAACACACAGTCCCCCATACAAGCTAATTATGTCTGCAAGCAGACAGCTCTTAAAGAGACAGTACCAGAGGTTCTAAAAACACTCACTGATAAATGGCTTAAATGCCAAACACCATTCAGGCTTGGAGCATTCAAGCAAGCTCCTGGAAGTCTTTTGGGAACCCCCATTTGCAGGGGGGTTACACCCTTCCTGGCCTGGGAAAGCTTGACGTCCGCGTCAAGCAAGTACCCCCATAAGTTTCAACTGCAACCATATACATTTGCATTAGGCTCGCACATGTAATCATCAGTCAATATATCATTTTACCAAGAACACATTTCTGAAACATTGCAGTACGTCACTCTTTACACAGTATTACATACACATTGTACCATAACTCAAGTTATTACCTCTTGTACATGAAACCTGAAGAGAGGGGCCTTCCTATCAGTTACCTTGGGCTGGATGGGGCAAGGGCACCATACTAGAGGGCAACACAAGTAACTTGGAGTTAGCACTGATGCTCAGTTTGGGCAATGAGCTCGGGGACACATACACTCCTTTATGGACAACATTGAGAGGCAAGTCCACAGGCCTCCCAAGTGAATCATAACTGAGGTGCACCACAGGCTTTACAGCTGACCAGTCTTTCTAGGGGAACTGTTATAGTCTCTGCACTCTGAGCCTCATTTTCAGCATTGTCCTCACTTGTCAGGGAGTCTCCATGGGGTAGAGAGGCTAGAACTTGGGGCACTTTCAGCTCCAGGAGTTACAGTTTCTGAGTCCACAACATTTGGCTCGCATGGAGAGCTTTCGGACACTGGCAGTGGACTGTCAGGGCACTCAAAATACTCTTCTTGTTCGGTGTATCACCAGTCTGCCCCAATCTATCATTTTCCTCCCTGAAAGCTCAAACAGTTCAACCATGCACAATGATTCCATTTCATCTGATCTGATGCTTTGCACTTCACCTTCTGGGAGCATTGCTCCAGGGATGAAGCTGGGGCTTAGACAGTCCAGAAGGCCCAGCTTCATCTCCAGTATTGACTAGGGATTGCCTCAAACAATTGACTCAGTTCGTAAGAAGGATAGTACTCAAAGTCACTCTCACTTTCTTCCGATATGGACTGACAGTCATGCTCAACTGGGACTTGTGGAGGGAACACTTTAACTTTGCTTCTGTAGGTGCAGACTTTCTTGATGTTTTCTTAGCAGCAGCTCTAGTCACTGGTCCAGAGGGCATCTTCTTGGGGCTCAGACTCAATTAAGATTTGTCCAATGGGCAGTAAATGATTTCTATGCATTGTTTTTACATCTTTTGAATTATTCTCAGGCCTTACTTTGTACACTGGCAGATCATCTAGTTTGCCCACTACAATGTGAGGGAGATGGTGCCATCTGTCAGCAATCTTGTGCTTGCCATGCAGTCCCAGATTTCTTAGCATACCCGATCTCCTCCTGGAGTTCCTGTGCTTTCACCTTTTATCATACCTTTCTTTGTTGGCCAGATTTCTTTTGGCAGCCATGGTTTGAGCCAGTTAGTGCCATGAGTTAGCTGGGCCTTTAACTTTTGCACATACTGTAAATAGTTGTCAGCTTGAACCCCATCAGGAGAGACCCCAAACACACACATCTACTGGTAGTCGAGCTTCTCTTCCAAACATCAGGCGGTAGGGGAGAATCCAGTGGCATCACTTTTGGTGCAGTTATAAGCATGTACCAGGGTGCTAATTTGTTGGCTCCATCTAGGCTTGTCCTTTGGGTGCAGGGTGCCTAGCATATCTAGCAAAGTCGTGTTGAAGCGTTCAGGCTGTGGGTCCCCTGGGGTGGTAAGGAGTGGTTCTGGACTTCGCACTCCCCACAGAGAAAGCATCTCTTTGATCAGGCGACTCTCAAAGTCTCTCCTTGATCAGAATGGATTCTTTGTGGAGCCCCATAGTGAACAAAAAGTTTTCTACAAGTACTTTGGCCACAGTGGATGCTTTCTGGTCTTTGGTGGGAAAGCTTGGGCATATCTCGTGAAATGGTCAGTGACCACCAGCACATTACTGATATTTCTTTGATCTGACTCCAAACTCAGAAAATCAATACAGACCAGCTCCATGGGTGCACTGGTGGTGATGTTAACAAGGGGCAGCCCTCTGGGGCAAAGCTTTCCTCTGTAAGCAGCGACTACAAGTTCGAATGTGTTGCTCCACATCAGCCCCATCTTAGGCCAATAGAATCTGGATCTCACCAAGTCAAGTGTTCTGTCTATACCAAGGTGCCCCATGTGGTTGTGCAAGGACCTCAGTACTGAGTCCCGAAGCAGTGGGCAGCACTAGTTGTTGTTTGTCTACTTGTCCCCTCTGTCTACTGTTTCTCTGTATAACAGTTTATTGATCAGTTTCAACTTAGGACCTTCTTTGTATAACAGTGCAGTTCTCAAATCAGTGGAGCGTAATTTGGACACATCTTTTCCTGCATAGAGGGCTTCTAAAGCTGCTTTGATCATGGGATCGTAGGATTGAGCCACCGTAATACTGTCATTGTCCAGCTGAGGCAGTGCACCAATGTCTATTGCAGAAAAGTGGCAATAAGCAGCAGGTATGCAATTCTCAGAGGCTCCCAAGCAATCCACCATGCAGTCCACTGCGTCCGTGGACATTTGTTCCTCCCTGTCAAACTTCCGGCAGAGTGCCGAATGTCAGGTTCTGCCAATCGGACCCAATCATTCTGGGGAACAGGCCTCCGGAGAGAGCATCAGCATCTATGTGGTTCAGACCTGCTCGGTATTCGAGAGCATAGTCATATGTAGATAATGCAGAAAGCCACCTATGGCCAGTGGCATCCAACTTAGCTGAGGTCTGCACATAGGTCAAAGGATTATTGTCAGTTTTACTAGTATTTTAGCCCCATACAAGTACTCATGGAATTGGTCAACAATAGCCCACTTCAAAGCTAGGAACTCTAACTTATGTACAGGATAGTTCTTTTCGGATGGGGTCAGGCTTCTACTGGCAAAGGCCACTGGTCTCAGGCCATTCTGGTGCTCTTGGTACAACACAGCCCCCAACCCTTGCAAGCTAGCATCAGTGTGCAGGGCGTAAGGTTTTCTTGGATCGGCATAGGCCAGCACTGGAGCATGGGTAAGTTGATATATGATCTCATGAAAAGCAGTCTCACAATCAGGAGTCCAGCGGGCCCCAAATACTTCACCGGATGAAAATACACTCTTTCAGTCTTGAGGCGCTGACTTTGGTATTTTTGGGTTGGGGGATACCCTTGAGTAAGGTTAAGTAAAGGCGGATCACTCTTGAATAGTCCTTGATGAAGCGCCGATAATAACCACAGAATCCCAGGAATCTTTGCAGTTCTTTTTAGATTTTTGGGCTGTGGCCAGGTGGTCAAGGCCTCAACTTTACTTGGTTGGTCTCTATTCCCTCGGTGGATACTATGTGTCCCACATACTTTACTGATGTTTGAAAGAATTGACACTTATCAATGGACAGTTTAAGGCCAAAGTCCTCCAGTCGGTCCAATACCTTAAATAATCTGCTCTCATGTTCCTCCAGTGAGCTGCCAAACACAATAACATCATCTAGGTATACCAGGCACTCTAGTAAGTTCATGTCCCCACTGCACGCTCCATCAATCGTTGAAAAGTGGCTGGGGCACCTGAAATCCCTTGAGGCATCCTCATGAATTCATAGAAGATAGCGGACAGATAAAGGCCGTCTTCTCACGGTCCTCTGGGGCCATGCGGATCTGGTAGTACCCACTGCGGAGATCCAGCACAGAGAACCACTTGCTCCGTTTAGGCAGTCCAAAGCATCCTGAATGCGGGCATTGTGTACTGATCAGGATAGTCCGCCGGTTTAAGGTGCGATAATCCACACACATCCTTACTGTTCCATTCTTTTTCCTCACTACCACAATGGGGGAAGCATAAGGGCTTCTGGATTCTTGTATTACACCAGCAGCTAACATCTCTTGCAGATGCCGTCTCACATCATCTATGTCAGCAGGTGCCAGGCGTCGAGACCTCTCACGAAATGGTCTTTCGTCATGCAGCCGGATATTGTGCTCAGCTCCTTGCACGCATCCTACATCCCATTCCTTTAAAGAAAACACCTGGTCTCTCTGGGCAAGCTTCTCACTGATCCTAACTTTCCATTCAGCTGGCAGCGGAAGTCGCGAAATCAAACAAGTCAGGCGTTACCTGTCATTCTTCCTTGAACTCTTGCTGCTGGGTAGCACTGCAGTGTCTGCACAATGCACATTAGCCAGGATGCAACCTCTGTTTACTCGAATGTCTCTTTCAGACACATTATGAACTTGGACCATTACCCTTCTGGCATAAGCATGGGCTCTAGCGGGCAAAATACTAGGCTTGACCAGCAGTCCCTCTGGCAATTTTCCATCGCCTGGTGCATCCAACATTAATATTTTATTCTTAACATCCTTTCTGATCACGGACCTCTCCTGTAAGGTACACTGGGCATTTGGCGCCAGGATCAGAGACTCAGGATCCTTCTTCCATACAATTCCGACCGGTTCCTCTGGTTCTGTTTTTCAGCATCTCTCTGTGCCTCATAGGCCTTCTTAATTAAAGCCGGAACTCTTAAAGCTCTACTAGTCTTTGACCCCTGTTTTCATAACACAACTGTGCCAGCCTTCCGAACATATGAGCATTTGTTCCAATCAGCAAAGGACACCATCATACAGTCCAGTGGGGGACACACTAAGGCTAGGGTCTCTACTTGTTCGCCACTCCAGCCACAGGAGGGGAAAAGACAGCCAAATTCGGATATACCGGAATAGGGTAGGCCTTCTCACTTAACCCCCATACATGCAGTCCTTCTAATGGTTGTAAGGTACGTCTGACAAATGCTTCTGATACCAATCCTGGAACATAATTGTCACTTGGGAGCCACTGTCTAATACAGCTCTTGTAGACACTCCATTCACCTTTACAGTGGTCTCCATGGAGGGACCCACTATTCTGGACCAGTCTGAGAGGCGGTAGTGGGGGCCTGGGCAACTGACCTTGCCACAAAAGGACGTGAATTAGCATTTTTGGTGCCCTCACTGGGATCATGTCGTGCACCTCTTAACCACTGATTTCTTCTCCAAGCTCTCCTTGCAGCCTATATGCAACTTTGTCAGTGTCTTTTGGGGACTGGCATTCCCTTTCATGTGCCCATCTTTCCCACAATTATAGCAAACATACTTTCTGGAGTTTGAGCTGGCGAGGCGCCACACTGGGAGCCAGGGCGGGGGTATTACTAACTGGAAACCTGGGTGCCATCTCTGTCTGCGGCGTGATAAGCATTTGGAGACATCTCGTCAGTTTCTCCACTTCCATGGTCAAGGAATTGAGTTTGGAGCTGTTATCAGCAGGAGATACATGGGTGGGTACCCCCCCCCATAGCAGATGCAGTCGGATATAGGTCAGGGCCCGCATTGCAGGCGTGGCCTTCATAAAGGGACTGTTTTGAATTCCCGGATCTCTCTCAACAGTTCGCCCCATTGTGGCATATCTTTTCTTGTCAGAGCACTCATTGACTGTCAACCTCTGCCCCTGAACTTCACTTGATGGGTCACCCTCAGTCACTGGGTCGTAGCCACAGCTGTTGGTGCAGGTACCTCCCGAGGTCGCCTTTTCTCAACTCCCGATTCTCTCATTAACTCATCATAGGAGGGTGGGATTCCAGTCGATTTGCCAGGCGTAACTGAAGCAACAGCAGTTCTGAGAAGGGGCAGACTTAAGGATTCTGTCCAGTCTGGTTCGGTCCAGTTCAATCGCTGGCAAACTACCCTTTCTGAGGCATTCTTGCAACAATTTTTCAGCCGAGACATACACAGACAACAACTCCCTTGGTACTGTTGTGCATTTCTTACTCTCCACCATAGGTCCTCATCAGAGTCTGGGCTCCATACACACATTCTCCAAGGCCTCAAGATGAGGCCTGTGCAGTGCTTCAGGGTTACTGGCCCGTTTAGCACGGATGGTAGCCAGGCAGGACCTCGGAGGCTCTCACTAACCCTCTTCGCTTTTCCCTTCCGAGCATTGCCATTCTAGCACTTGGGGCAAATATAGTCTCATCCAAGTCTCCCAGTCATCCTCCCTTGGGGGTGGGAGGGTGCCGAGAAGATCCTCAACCTTCGTAAGAGTCGTGACTAATGGCAGGTGCAGAAATAGGAGTCTGCATTGGTTCAGCCACCATTACGGGCACTGGAGCAGGAGAGGGTGTTGGGGAGGAACACCCTAGGTGGAGAATAGTTTCTTCAAGTCCTCCACAGTTTTCCCTCTCCCAGCAACCATTCAGCAATTTCTCCTCAAAGGTTTCAGATGGTGGGGGCTGATTCCCCGGTCTTTACTGTCCTTAGTTATCACTCTCCAAGCAGTGAGGGCTCCCTCTGGGGTAATAGTCTCTGGCACTTTGGAGCTATCTATGGGATCCTTAAACTCTACTAGGGCCAGGAAAGTGTGGGTGAGCAGATTAGCATGCCGACCCACCACCACAGGGTTTTGTAAACCTTCCACCTTGGAAAGTACTCCCGCACAGTGTCCGTATTGATACCCAGGGGATGTCCAGGATAAGCATAGCATTTGGGGTCGATCTCCTCCCAGTACACCACTCCACCAGCCGGTGCACAGCCACTTCTGTCGGGTACCCATTTTTTCTCTAACAGTGGTTCGTAGAATATGGCCACTAGAGGACACACAATCCCAGCGTGAGCCTCCAAGATGTAACCCCTAGATGGCGCTATCCCAGGGGCTACTACCCCTGCCTGATTTGCCACTAACAGGTTGAGGGGCCTGGATCCAATGGCGGTGCCTCCACCCAGAGGTCAGGGTTTGCAATAGTTAAACTAACTTGGTCACAGCCCTCTGGGACACTGCAACCCCCTTTCTTCCCACTAGTGGCCCACACAATATATCAGAATTACTTCACAGTATACCTTACCCCAGGTCTGGTTCCGCACTGGGACCTCCTGTGAAATATGATACAGTGCAACAATCACAGTACAGTACTTTAACATAGACAAATACCTCAGGCAGTATAACTTTGCTGAAACAAGCAGCTCTGATTTATTTAGGGGGATATAACAAGGACAGGGGGAAATCAGGTTAATTAGCTTATCACTCTAATAATCTACCTATGGCTCTGTGCACAGGCCTATCCCTATCAGTTACTGTCCCTGGGTACCCAAGCCCTAGTGGCTAGTCCAAACCGTGGCAGCTGGTAGGGCCTTTCACACAGAGAAAGGAGAATTAAACAGTCAGCAGTACAGTAATTCCATTTGGATTTAATGTGGCAATTCAACAGGGAGCGACCCTGAATTAGTACTCACGACCTCCAAATAAGATAGGGTCCTTCAATGTCAAGCAGGGCTCACTTGAGGTACACAAACCTCTTCACACATCCATATAAAGAACGCACTATACCAGGCAGGCTGCATCTGTATCCCGATCGCAATTACTGCACAATACCGGGAGAACACACAGCAGATTCAGTTCCTGACAGACCGAGTGCAATTTTCAGCAATTCTTCCAGTCTTCTACAGGGTGAGCCTGGTTTCTACTCTTCAGAGATCCTTTGATTCTTTTCACAGGACATGATTCAGTCTAACAAGCTGTTACACAAGCTGCAGACCGGAACTCTGGGCCTTACCGTTTTTGACTAAAGCGGCACACTGAAAAACACAGGGCTCCTTCCTTCTTCACTGCCAAAGCTCAACTGAAACTCCAACCGACAAAAACCGGCACTTCCTTTGAGTTCCTCCCAGTTCTTGACTGGATTGGCTGTCACTCACAATAGACTGCTGCTGTTGGTCCAAAAGGCACTGAAGTCTAAACTACATCTCCCAGAGTCACTGCCCATACAATCCTCTTGTGGCTGGCTCAGATTATGAGTCCAAGTTCTGATTCGTCCAAGGCACCATTTAGAGCTAGCTTACCCCACACTGATTGGTCCAGTTCAGCAGTTCAAAACCAGAATGGGGAACTAGGCAGACACTGTTCTGACTGCAAAAGAAATCAGGTTAGACAAACTGTAATTTCATTATTACTGTAAATGATTTCTGGCAAACAGTTACATCTTTCAGATAGGTTCCCTTTGCACTCCTAGTGACTGCAAAATGAAGTGAATTGGCAGCAGCTTGAGTGGTACTCAATCAAAGAAACACACAGTCCCCATACAGCTAATTATGTCTGCAAGCAGACAGCTCTTAAAGAGACAGTACCAGAGGTTCTAAAAACACTCACTGATAAATGGCTTAAATGCCAAACACCATTCAGGCTTGGAGCATTCAAGCAAGCTCCTGGAAGTCTTTTGGGAACCCCCATTTGCAGGGGGGTTACACCAGCAGACAGCATACGAGTGAATGGTCCCAGTTTGTTGATTTATTGGACTACAGTGATGTTATCTGTCTGGCCCAGGGACAGCTGAGTCTGGAAGGCTTGCAGGGCATAGAGAACCGCTCTCATTTCCAGAACACTGATGTGGAACAAGAACTCCAGAGTGGACCAAGTCCCTTGGGTTTGGTCAGGCCCCAGATGGGCCCCCACCCCATCCCCAAAGCATCTGTGGTGAGAATTTGCTGAGGGGAGGGAATAAGGAAGGGAACCCCCCACCAACAGGTGGCTGGGTTCCATCCACTAAAGGAGAATCTTTTTCACTGGAGAGGAGACCAGGACCTGCTGTTCTAGGTCATCCATACGCTGGTCCCACCAGATCCTGAGTGTCCATTGGGGAACCCTCATGTGTAGTCTGGTGAAAGGGACTGTGATTATGGCCGCGCCCGTCAGGTCAAGAAGCCGAAGGAAGGTTCTGGCTGAAACGCAGCAGCTGTTGCATAACAGATGTGCCTGGGTCATCAAGTGTTCTGCCCTGTCCTGGGGCAGGAAGGCCATGCCCTGAGCCATTTCCAAGACTTCCTCAATGTACTGGATTCATAGATTTGTACAAGTTCAAAAGGCATTAGCCCATAAAGAACTCGCCACCATCATGTCAATGGTGGAAGGTGCATTTCCTGTCCCCCATATACGAGTCCAATCTTTCTTTAAATTGCTCTATATTTTTACTCATAACAATGTCCTCTGGGAGCAAATTCCATATGGGTGGCACCCTCTGAGTAAAAAATATGTTACGTTGTACGGTTTTACATAAAAAAGTTTTAAGCTTGTAATTATGAGATCTGATATTATTTGTAATGAAATTTCTTTCTAAACCTATTGTATTCAATGTATATTCATTTTGGAATGCCTTAAAGATATAACTCAGATTGCCTCCTAGAGCTCTATATTCTAAAGAAAACAGTAGTAGTGATTTAAGTCTTGTTTTGTAATCTAGAGATGATATATTCTGTATTCTTTTAGTTACTTTGTGTTGGACTCTTTCTATTGTACTTCGTGACCCTTTAGATGTTGGTGCAGAAAAAGGGGCACAGAAATCCAGGTGTGGACACACAAGACTAGTATACAGTGGAAGAAGTATATCAGAATTTCTATTTTTGATATGTTTGAAAATATTATCCAGGATGGAATGACATTTTTTGACTACTTTATTTGTACGTGCGTTAAATTTTAAGTTATCTAAAATTGTTATACCTAGGTCTCTTTCTTCTGATGTTACAAGTAACTCTAAATTATTCATTGAATAAGTAGCTTTGATATTGTTTCTCCCCATGTGCATTACCTAGCACTTTGAAACACTAAACTTCATGTTATTATGGGCTACCCAGGCACATAGATTATTTAAGTTATTTTGCATATGTATTATTGATTGACTGTCAGTTACTATGGTACCCAATATGCAGTCATCTGCATATTTATTAATCCATATCCCATCTGACAACTGCATACTGGACACTACAATATTAAACAAAAGGGGCCCCAAAACGGATCCCTGAGGAACAAACACACACACACACACAAAAACAAAACAAAACAAACAAAAAAAAAAGTAGGGAGTAGTGCAATGTAATGGCTGTGGGGCAGCAGTCTTCCGGGAGTCTTTCTGGAGGCTGAGATGCTGCCCTATTTGCAGACAACTCTCTGCCCTGAGGGAGAAAGTTGCCCGTCTTCAGGCCACACTGGACAGTAGTACGGGGACCTTCCCCCAGGCCACACTGGACAGTAGGAAGGAAACCTCCCCATCCAGGGAGCACCAGAGCCACCACCACTACCTCAGAGGTTGCAAAGAAAGCACAGCAGTTGGACCACAGTGGGCTCAGGGAGGGTGAGGATAGTGGAACAGAGGCACACCCAGTCAGTTGTTCCACACCACAATCCATACACCATTCTGGGGGAGCATAGCTCCCCTATGGATACACCCGCAGAGGAGACTAAGGAGGCTGAGGACAACTGTCACAAGGAGGCCCACAGGAAGGAGGCAGAGGACACCACAAGGAAAGGAAGCAGCTCCTGGTGGGGGACTCAATTATTAGGGGGATAGAACTGGGAGAAGCTGGGAAAACTGAAGTAAGGTGCCTGCCTGGTGCCATGGCTTGGAGGGACAGGAAGTGCATCCTCAGGATCACGAGAACAGCTGCAAGGGATTCTGAGTTGGATGTAATTGTCCACCTAGGGACAAATGACTTGGCTCATCATGAGGTTAGAGCAGTGCAGGAGGACATTGCAGAGTTGGGGAGGGGCCTAAGACAAGTAGCACACACAGTATCCTTCTCAGAGGTGCTGCCTGTCAAAGGCATGGGGGAGGCGAGGTAATTAGCACCATGCAGTTTAATGAATGGTTGAAAAAATGGTGTGGAGCACAGGGTTTGGCTTCATTGGGGACTGGGGTTCCACCTGGAGGACACCAGCCTATACTGGCAGGATGGTCTGCATCTGTCCAGGAAGGAACAAGTCTTTTGAGCAATCGGTTTAAATGCTTCATTGGCAAGCTTTTAAACTAGTCAAAGGGGAGGCACTGACAAGCAGCAGAAAAAATCCCAGCCTCTCCTACAAAACAGGGTACTAAATGAGAAAAGACCGGAGGTAGAACGGTTAGTGGGGATGCTGCAACAGAAGGTAAAGCCATCAAAAATGGAGAGCAATGAGTACCAATGCCCGTAGTCTAGGTAACAAGCTTCCTGAATTAGTGGCCTTGATGGAGGAGGAACATCTGGATATCGTGGCAGTCACAGAAACATGGTACACATAAAACCATGACTGGGACATAAACATACCAGGATACACTATCTACAGGAGGGACAGGGAGGGTAAAGAGGAGGAGGAGGAGTAGCTCTTCACATAAGGGAAGGAATAAAAGCAACAGAACAAAAGGTAAACAGGAGGAGAAGAAGCACTGTGGGTAAATTTGAGACGGGCAATGGCACCACAATCTGCACAGGGTTGTATACAGACCTCTTCTCAGGGGAGGAAATGGACAAGGAAATGATAGAAAGTATACTTAGAATGGCAGAAAAAGGGGAGATATTGCTGATGGGTGATCTGAATATGCCAGATGTTAACTGGAGTGCAGTTGCAGCTGCCACTTCGAAGAGTGTAGTTATTCTAGATGCCCTACAGGGGGCATGCCTTAGACAACTAGTACTGGAGCCCACTTGAGAGGGAGCAATATTAGACTTGATACTCTCAAATGGAGATGGAGAGAGGATCACAGATGTAGAAGTGGTAGCCATCTGGAACTAGCGACCATCAAACAGTATGGTTCACAATAAACACAGCAATAGAGTCAAGCCACACAAGAGAAAAGTACTGGACTTTAGGAGGGCTGACTTTGCCAAAATGGGTGAGTGCCTAAGGAATGCACTAGCAAATGGGCAGGAAGGAGGGGTGGAAGAACAATGGGGAATAATAAAACTGCCATCACAGAGGTAACGAGCCTTTGTGTGAAGCAAATAAACAAAACAAGATGATGTAAGAAACCACTATGGTTCTCAAAGGAAGTGGCAGTGAAGGTTCAAGAGAAAAGAAAGCATTCAGGAAGTACAAGGAATCGTGAAGGAGCAGGACAGAGAACTGTATCAGTTAAAAGCAAAAGGAGGCTGGGAAGGCAGTCAGAACAGCAAAGGCCCAAACCGAGGAAAAGATAGCCAACTCAGTTAAGAAGGGGGATAAAACCTTTTATAGGTACATCAGGGACTAAAGGAAGACCAAGGGAGGGATAGTGAGGCTTAATAAAGGGGAGAGAGGGTGGGCAGAGGGAGACTGTGAAAAGGCAGAGATACTAAACAAATATTTTTGCTCAGTATTTACAAATGAAGAGGGGGAGGTACATAAAACAAACAGTAGTAACACTCTGGATACAGAAGTTGATACCAGCCCATTTACAGAAGAAAGGGTTCTGAAAGAACTCTTAAAACTGAAGGTGGACAAAGCAATGGGGCCTGATGGGATTCATCCCAGAATTCTAAAAGAACTAAGGGTAGAACTAGTGACACCACTGACTACCCTTTTTAACAAATCATGGGAGGAAGGGGTGGTACCCGAGGATTGGAGGAGGGCAGATGTGATTCCCCTTCACAAAAGCGGGAGCAAGGCAGAAGCAGGAAACTACAGACCTGTTAGTTTAACCTCAGTGATAGGGAAAATGATGGAATCACTTCTAAAGGAAAGAATTGCGTATCTAGAGGCCAGAGGGGCACAGGACCCTAGGCAGCATGGATTCTGCAGGGAAGCTCATGCCAGACAGAATCTGATAGATTTCTTTGACTGGGTGACCAAAGTAGTAGATCAGGGAGGGGCTGTGGACATGGCCTACCTAGACTTTAGCAAGGCATTTGACACAGTCCCACACAAAAGATTAATATACAAGTTAGCCAGCCTGGGAGTGGGTCTCAAGATGACAGCCTGGGTAAAGAATTGGCTGGAGAATAGAACACAGAGAGTAATAGTAAATGGAGTCCACTCAGAAGAAAGGAGGGTTACTAGTGGGGTACCGCAGGGTTCAGTATTAGGACCGGTCCTCTTCAATGTCCTTATAAGCGACATTGCAGAAGGACTGGAAGGAAAAGTATGTCTCTTTGCAGATGACACCAAGATCTGCAACAGAGTTGATGCACAGGGTGGGGTGGGAAGGATGAGAAGGGACTTGGCAAGGTTAGAGGAATGGTCAAATGTATGGCAGCTTAGATTCAATGCTAAGAAGTGCAGGTAATGCACCTGGGAAACAAAACCAGGGAAGAGTACACAATGGGGGGTGAGATACTAACAACGACAAAATGGAAAGGGACCTGGGGTAGTCATATCAGATGACCTAAAGATGGGCAAGCAATGGAGAGGGCAGCAAGGAGGGTTGGGGGATACTGGGATGCATAGGAGAGGCATCACCAGTAGAAAACAGGAAGTTATTATCCTCTGTACAGACAGCTGGTGAGACCCCATCTGGAGTACTGTGTGCAGTTCTGGAGACCCAATCTCCGAAAGACATAGACAGGATGGAAGCTGTCCAGAGGAGGGCAACTAAAATGGTGCAGGGTCTGCACCGGAAGACATATGAAGAGAGACTTAGGAGCTTAATATGTATAGCCTCGAGGAAAGAGAGGAGGTGGGGACATGTTAGAAACTTTCAAGTACCTCAAGGGAATCAACAAAGTCCAAGAGGGTAGCATCTTTCAAAAAAAGAGGTGTGTAAGAACAAGAGGGCACAATTTGAAGATGGGGGTGGCTCAAAGGTAATTTAAGGAAGTATTTTTTCACAGAGAGGGTTGTGGATGCATGGAACGGCCTTCCGGAGGAGGTTGTGGAGTCAAAATCAGTGGCGGAATTCAAGCATGCATGGGATAGTCATAAGGCAATTCTGGGGGGTTGGGGTAGGAAGAAGTAGGCTGCTGGTTAACTAGGATCTGCAGCTTATCCAGTAGGTAGGGAAATGGGCAGACTGGGTGGGCCAAGTGGTCCTTATCTGCCGTCAAATTCTATGTTTCTATGTTTCCATTGGAGGCACTGTCATGGAGTTAGAACCAACTTGGGCATGTTCACAGTTATCCCAATATCCTGGAATAGGTGGGTGGTATGTTCCAGGGTCTGTAGCAGGTGATACCTGGACTGAGCCTTGAGGAGCCAGTCATCTAGGTGGGGAAGACATAAAGGCCATCTTGTCTGTGGGCAGCTGCTACCATTGTCAGGCATTTGGTAAATATCAGAGGGGGCTGAGGACAAACCAAAGGGCAAGGCCCTGAATTGGATTTGTTCCCCCTGGAACTGAAACCTCATGTACTGCCTGTGGGAAGCATAAGCCCTGATATGTAGGTAGGAATCTTTCATATCTAGGGAGCAAATACAATATCCCTGGTGCAGAAGGAGCAACAGACCCCAAAGTGTAACCATCCAGAACTTTTTGTACTGAATGAACAGATTGAACTCTTGGAGGTCTAGGATGGGCCTGAGATCCCCTGTGCATTTGGGAACCAGGAAAAAAGTAAGAGTAGAACCACCTGCCCTGCTGATCCTCTGGGACCGGTCTCTGAGATAAGTTCCACTGCCTTCATTTGCAGCAGAGATTGGATTTCTTCCCAGAGCATCGGAATGTGGTCTGGAGGGTAAAAGGACTGAACCAGTGTTTTTTCTGGAGGCTGCTTTAGAAGTTCCAGAGTGTGGTCATGCTCTATGAGCTGCAGCACCCGACTATCATTGGTTATCTCCCTTCACCTGTCCATGCATAAGGAGAAGTGACCCCGACAACCCACCTCCTGATTTGTCAGGGGGGTGGGCAAGGAGTCAGGCAGAGGTGGAGGAGGCCACAGTTGCAGCTGTATTACCACCTCTGGGAGTGTTGCTGGCTGCAGCAGTGGGGGTAGTCAAAGAGGTGGACCCCCGATGCTTGTTTTGAGGCCTGGCAGAGGGAATGGATTTGATGGTCACCCTACAAAAACGGCAGACATTGTCCACTCTTATTTTGAGTGTGATACATGGAGTGGACAGATCTTAGAGTATATGCAAAGGCCTGAAGGGCATTAAGGATCTGCTGCACATCAGCCCCGAACAATTTGTATCCTCTAACGTGGGCATTCAGGATACATAACTGAACATCCTGGGTGAACCCTGACACTCTAAGCCAGGAGTGCTGGTGTAAGCAGTCGCTGCACATGGCCACCTTGGCTGAAGTATCATAGGCCGAGTGGAGGAGGTCCAGACTGATTTCAGCTCCCGACTGGAGGGACTGCACTAGCTGCTGTTTCCTCTGGTCATCAGGAAGGGAACTGGCCAATTCCTTGGCTTGGTCCAAATGAAGATTAAGGAACCGGACCATACGGGCCATGTAGTTTTGGACCGCAATGGCCAGGGTGGTCTATGCAAAGGTCCTATTGCCCAGTAAGTCTAATCTCTGAGATTCCTTATCCGGGGGGAGTGAACTTAGATGTTTTGGTGCTGTCATGGGCAGCGTTAATGACCACCAAGTCGGCCTGTGTATGCTCTGCAAAAAATGGCTGCCCTGCTGGGGCACAGTAAAGTTTGTCTGCCTTCCTAAGCATGGCAGGGACCAGGTTAAGGCAGTGCCAAGCTGCCACGGTGGCATCCTCAAAGGGTTCATTCAGAGGATGAACCATCAAGGGAGGAGTATCTGGCAGATGTAAGTAGGTAGTTAACCGAGGTCTGTTGGGGTCTTGCTCCTCCATGTCAAAGCCCATTGCCACCTGCATCAGGCAGAGAACTCCACGAATGATGGATAGTTGAGGGGACTGCAGAATATATTTTGGGCTCTCCTCCCCATCCTACGAGACCGTGGAAGAAGAGTGAGACGGGGTAGCCCCACCTTCGAAATCTTCACCTATGTAATCAGTCATTGGGGGGGGGCTGAAGATCTGGGTGATACTCATCCCCCTTCTCCTGCATGTCTAGAGGGAGTGTGGGGGGTCTGGCCATGTGGAGATCGACGCTGGCCCACTGGAGGCATGGGTATGGAGACCAGCACTGGTAGTTCCCTAGGGGGCGGGACCTGTGGGGAAGTCAGGTGGGACAGCATGAAGTCCCGTAGGGAAAAGAGTAGTGAAAGAAAGTCCACTGTGACTGGCATTGGGTAGCCAGGTGGTGCTGGCTGAGGAGAGACTAGCATAGGCATTGGTGGTGGAGTCAGCGATGGAGGCCGGATAGGTCTAGATCCTGAGGAGGAGGAGTCCCCAGCTTGAGTCCCCCTACAGGATGGTGAAGAAGGCCAGAAGGCAGCCTGGGGCAATGCTGAGGAAGGTGGTGACTTGAGGCAACTGATGTTGTGGTGGCGGATGGTGGTCAGGTGAAGACAGAAGACCCTGAGGCCGCTAAGCCCACAGTGGTCAAAGATAGACCAGCAAAGTCTCCTGACTGCAAGTCCACTGAAAATAAGGGCTGGAACAGCAGGGACTGGGAGGCCAGGATGGAGCCTGGCCTCAAAGGACCTCCGCCTACCAAAATAAGGTTGGCTGGAGGTGCTGCTAATAGTAACCCTGTGGAGGATAGGACGTGTGAGGCAGGTGTTGCTGCTCCCAAAGCAGGGGATGGCCCTACCATGGTCGCCGAGTGATGCAGGGACTGGGAGTGGGAGGAAGGGGACTGGGGTTTGGCATGGACCCTGTCCCCATGCTTGTCTTTACCCGAGGATTTATCCTCGGATTTTGATGACTGAGAGCCTGAGGATGAGGCTGGGGAGATCGAGGAACCCCTGGCCTGCAACTCCTTCCCCATGCTGGCAATGGTAGTGGGTGGCCTGGTTGAAGCTGCAGCAATTGGAGCAGGCATCCACATTGTGGTCTGGGCCTAAGCAGAGAACACATGCAGAGTGGCCATCTTTCTCCAGGAGCTGCTTTTCACAGGCGCACTTGGCCATATGGTCAGAAGATGAAAAAGGCCAAGAAGACATAAATGAAAGAGTAAATTCACTGAAAACTAAGTGAGAAAAACAAAAAGTTTTAGAAAGAATGGTTGTTGACTGAAGCTGCAGCATCCCAAAAGGTCTGATGGGCATTGGTTGATGGTAGGAAAAGAACTGAGGAGGGTGCGGGGGACCACACACTCTTATTGCATGTGGTGACGCTGGTGCCTGATATTGGGATGGGCAGCCCCCTGGTAGACTGCTAGCTAGAAAAGTTTCCGTGTGGTTCTAGTGCCTGGTGGCTATAGTTCCATAGGTGTGGCCTGCTGCAAGAAACATACATAGAAACATAGAAGTTGACGGCAGATAAGGACCGCAAGGCCCATCCAGTCTACCCATCTCTTTTTCTACCTTATAAATGTGCCATCAGCCTTTGCTCTGCCAGTGGCCTATCTATTCATACTCATTTGTACTGCTCCCGTATGCCTATCCCATGCCTGTTTGAAGCCCTGCATTGTATTCATATCCCCCACTTCTTGAGGTAAGCCATTTCATGTATCCACCACCCTTTCTGTGAAAAAGAATTTCCTCACATTCCCCCTTAATCGGCCCCCCTCTAATCTCATGCTGTGTCCTCTTGTCCTGCTATTTTTCTTATATTTAAACATGTTAGACTCTTTCACCTTGTTAATGCCCTTAAGGTGTTTGAATGCCTCGATCATATCGTGTAAAAATTAATGGGACCTACTCAGACTTCTGTCCCATCGTTTCTGGGGTTCCCCAGGGCTCCATTCTGGGCCCCTTACTATTCTCCCTTTACCTTAACACCCTTCCATGCTCTTTCTCAGGGAACATTCTATTGTACGCTGATGATGCAGTCATCTTTGCCTCAAGTTGTAACCCTATTGCACTCCAGGACTCGCTGCAGAAGTCCTTCACCGAAGCAGAGGGCTGGTTCAAGGAACATAGATTGGTGATAAATCTTAAAAAAACCAAAACCATGTTCTTCACTCATCCTCAAAACAAGTCCTGCAACTTCAAACTCCTCATTCACTCTGGGTCCTCTTTCCCTCGAACAAGTTTGCTCCTATAAATACCTAGGATCCATTTGACCCTCTCTCCTTCCATGGACACATCGCTGCCTAGCTACTGCCACTAATATCCAATTGGGCATCTTACATCAGTATAAACACTGCCTCCCGGAGGCTCTTCGCCTTGCAGTCACCTCCTCTATCCTGTCCCTAGTGGACTATGGACTGCCGTGTATGGTGCTGCCAATCAGACCGCACTCCATAAAATTCGCACTACTCTGAATAAGGCCTGCAGGTTATTACTGGGGCACCTAGGCTAACACACACACACACATCTGCTATCTGTGGCGCGGGTATGATCTTGTGAGCACCTCAAATATTTGACCTGTAACCTTACAAAAAAGATCCTCCTTGGGCTATCCCCGCCAGGATTGACCACCACCATCCACCGCTCTGTCCCACTGGTTCATACTCGGACCTCTGGGAAAACCTCTCTTGTTATCCCTAGAGCTAGGACCTCTCACGGCCAAACAGCCCTGAGCTTTAGGGCCCCCTCCTGGTTCAACACACTGTCCCCCTCCATCTCCGAAGCTCCAACTATATCGTGCTTCAAAACGTCCTTACGGAACCACCTTGTTAACACCCGAGGCTTTAATTGCCACTAGTCAAAGCCGTACTCAACACCTATGACAAAGCTTACTACTAAGCTGCTAAGGACAACATAACTCTGGTATTGTTTGCATCAATCCTACCTGTACCAGCTTGTTTGTATCTATGTACTTATTGCTGTCTTAAGTTACTGTTATACTGTGTTATACTGTTATACTGTGTATTCTCGTTTGTCTTACTGTGACAAGGTACCTTTGTAAATGAGCCTATGGCTCAAAGGTGTTTCCAAACTGCTGTCTAAATAAAATAAAAATTAAAATAAAATAAATATCACCTCTCTCCCTCCTTTGCTCAAGGGTATACATATTGAGCTCTGTTACTCTGTCCTCATATGTCTTCTGATGCAGTCCCTGCACCATTTTGGTTGCCCTTCTCTGGACTGCCTCAATTTGGTTAATGTCCTTATGAAGGTGTGGCCTCCAATACTGCACGCAGTACTCCAGATGGGGCCTAACCAGTGTCTTGTAAAGAGGGATTATTACCTCCCTCTTACGACTTGTGATACCCCTACTAATACACCCTAACACCCCCCTAGCCTTACCTACTGCTTTAGAGGTCTGCTTGGATGATTTCAGGTCATCAGTGATGATGATGCCCAAGTCTCTTTCTTCCTTAGTGACTGCTAGCAACTCCCCTCCCAGCCTATAGGTGGCTTCAGGGTTTCTCTTCCCTATGTGCATGATCTTGCACTTTGCATTAAATCCAGTTGCCACTCTTCTGACCATTTTGCTAGTTTATCCAGATCTCTTCTCATTCTGCCCACCCCATCTGGATCATCTATTCTGTTGCAGATCTTGATGTCATCTGCAAACAGACAAGCCTTACCCTCTAGTCCATCTGCAAGGTCACTAATGAAGATGTTGAAGAGGACTGGCCCCAGGACTGATCCCTGAGGTACCCCACTTGTGACTAGCATCTCTTCTGACTGTATACCATTTACCACCACTCTCTGTTTTCTGCCCGTTAACCAGTTTGCCACCCAGTTGACCAACTTCTAACCCACCCGGAGCCTACCCAGCTTATTTATCAATCTTCTATGTGGAACAGTGTCAAAAGCTTTGCTGAAGTCAAGGTATGCGACATCAACTGCTCCCCCTTGGTCCACCACTCTGGTTACCCAGTCAAAGAAATCTATGAGATTAGTTTGACAGGACCTTCCTTTTGTAAACCCATGCTGTCTTGGATCCTGTGCCCCTATGGATTCCAGGTGTTGCACTATCCTTTCCTTAAGGAGTGCCTCCATAATCTTGCCCACTACTGAGTTAAGACTGACTGGTCTGTAGTTCCCTGCCTCCTCCCTGCTACCACTCTTATGGAGCGGGATCACATGAGTACTTCTCCAGTCTTCTGGGACCTCTCCTGTGCTCAGAGACTCACTAAACAGTTCTGCTAATGGCTCTGCTAGTTCTACCTTTAGCTCCTTCAGTACCCTGGGATGTATGCCATCAGGTCCCATTGCCTTATCCACCCTGAGCTTAGCAAGCTCTTGTAGGAGATACTCCTGAAGTCAGATCTGGCTGCTCCGCTAGTGCAGCGGGCACAAACAGGACTGAGAAGCTGCTTACTGCTCTTCTGGTAACAGAAAATAATGCAGCAAGCAAACCATTTGGAAGGACTCTGCTTAGAAACAGGTAATCCCACCATCTGGGGAGGGGAGCCAAATCCAGAAAGAGTTAAGAGGATCTACAGTCTTTAGTATGATCAAGGTACCAATGCAATGTCTGACAGATGTCCAGCGTGTGTAGAAGACATTCCCCACTATCTGTGGGAGTCCAGAAAAAAACTGGAAGGTAAGTGGTCTGATTTAATGTGTGTTCAGTGATGACCTCTGGCAGAAAACTAGAATGTGTCTATAAGGTGACCTGATCCTTGTGGAGAAAAAATAAGGGGGCTCAGCAACTAGAGTGTGCAATTCAGAAATCCATCTTGCAGATGTAATAGCTACAAGGAATAGCATTTTCCAAGACAGGATGCACAGTTCGCAAGTGGCTGCAAGTTCAAATGGAGGTCCAGTAAGGGTCTCCAGAACCATAATAATGTCTCACACTGGATCCGAATCTTCAACCAGGGGGTTTCAGAAGCAGAATCCCTCTAATGAACCTGCAGGAAACCTCAAGTTGGGCAACCATTTTGCCAACTGTGAGGGCATGAAAAGCTGAAACCTCAGCCAAATACACCTTTAGTCAGGAATACCCAAGGCCTGTATCCATAAGTGACATCAAGTACTCTAGAATATGACTGATTGGACATGTAAATGGGTCCAGGTGATGGGCAGTACCATGAAACATTTCCATTTCTGGGAATAGGTGTACCTTGTTGATGGCTTATGAGCTGCCAGAAGAACAGGTGCAACCACTGGGTGTGGGGGGGGGTGGTTCTATGTCATCAGGAGCCATGGATGGAGGTGCAGAGATCAAAGATCTGGATCCACCAGAGAGCGAGTCGCATGTGACAGAAGTCCTTCTTGTAGAGGGAGTGGGACAGGAGGTTTCACAGTCTATTGCTGAAGCTGAGGGGACCAAATTTGTCGGGACCACATTGCAGCCTCTAGAATCAAAGTGGCCAGTTCCACTTTCAACTTAACCAGAACTTTTTGGATGAGAGGGAATGGTGGAAAAATGTATATGAACCTCCCCTTCCAGGAGAGGGATGTCACGTCTCGTCAAAAAACTCCAGGCTCTGGAGCAAGCAAGCAGGAAGTTTTGCATTGTGTAAAGACACAAAAAGGTCATTGCCTGGGTGACCCCATTGTTTGAAGAGGTCATCCAAGATGAAGACCAAGAGCTCTCACTCAAGGCAGAGTGCTCTGGGCCTGCTGAGGTGATCTATGAGGGCACTGAGAGCACCATGTGAAAATATGAAACATGGCCATCAGGAACACGTCATGTTCCATGGGCCAGTGCCAGACCCTTATTGCTTCCCTGTACAGAGGGTAAGAGTGAACTCCGCCTTGGCATTTGACACAGTAGATCACTGAAATTTTGTCTGTATAGATCAACAGAGAGTGATAAGGAGGACCACTGTCACGGAGTCCAAAATGGGTCAAGATGGGCATCCCAGCCAGAGCCTGATGCATCTGTCATCATCATTAGAATGGGTGAGGGATGGAGAAAGTGAGACCCTGACTCCATCCAGGTTGAAGAGGTCTAACCCCCAGAGCAGGAAGTGACACAGAAGAGGAGTCACCTGCATGAAACTCTTCAGCTCTTCCCAATGTTGAGCTCACTGAGCATGCAGTTACCATTACAGAATCCTAATGTGCATGCATGCCAGTGGGACAGTGAGGATCGCTGTAGCCATGAGACTATCAACCTTAATAGACATATGGCTGTAACATAAGTCGCTGGAAGAAAGCAGCTGAGCCTGGGCAACCAACACTATTGCAAGGTCCGATGAAAGGTATACCCATCCCACCACCGTGTCCGGAATGGCTCTGATGTATTGGAGCCTATGACAAGAGGTGAGCACTGACTGAGTTTTTCACTGGAATGGCCAACTGCTCAAAGAGCTGTCAGGTATGGAACAGGGTGTAAACTATTGCTTCCTGCAGTGGGACCTTTAGGAGCTAATCACTTATGTACAAGAAAACAAAGACTCTTCCTGCAAAGGGTGGCTGCAACTGCTGCAAAACATTTTGTAAAGACACAAAGTGCAAAGGACAAGACACAGAACTAACAGTGAGAGCCCTGAAGCATACCTGATATGAAAGGAAGTATCCTTCATATCTAGGGCACACAGACAATCCCCTTCTAGTAACGGGGGAAGAAGGGATTGCAGCCAGACCATTCATAATCATTTGTAGTTCCAGTACGGGTCTTAAATCTCCTTTTCATTTTGGTATGATAAAGTACCTGGAATAGTATCTCTGATCCAGTTTGGCAATCGGGACTGGTTCTGTGGCCATCCTGCAGAGAAGGAATTGAACCTTTCCTAGCAGGAGCATGAGATGTCCCAGAGGATACTGATTTAGTAAAGGAGGATGAACTGAAGGGACTGTGAGGAGTTCTAGGACATGTCCTCGCTAAACCACCTCCATCACCTGTGCATCTGTCTTGATCTTCTGTCACTTTGGAAGGAAGAGGGAGAAGCAGCCTCACACTAAGATATGCTTGTCTGCAGAGCTGAGGAAGATGGCAAGGAGTCAGAAGGCTTCAGGGGAAGATTGTGTGCTGCTAACCTTGTTAAGGCATCAGGAAGCAAAGGGGCATGCGGGGAGACCAGGGCCAGCTGGGATTCTCAACAGAGACCTCTAGAATAGCCTACATCAGGCAGGCATACAGCCTACAAAAGGAACCCTGCCCCTACCTTGAAGTTCTGGATTCAAAGTATGGCGGGAATGCAGGGTCATTTTAGACATCTGCAGGTCCCACAAACCAGATTCTACTTCGGGACCAAAAAGTTGTTTACCTGTAAAGGGAGCATTATGGGCCAGTTGTTGAATATCAGTGGCAAAGCCAGCCAAACAAAGCCATGAGTGGTGACAAAAGCAAATGCTGGAAGCAGCTGCATGGGCCGCAGCATCAGAGGCATCATATGCAGAATATAAAAAGAGCTTATTAATTTGCAACAATAGTTCTAGGAGTGGTATATGATGTTCATTCACACTTATAGGCAGGGCTCCTACTTTTCTGTGGCACAGTGGGACCAAGTTCTGCGGCAAGACTACCATTTGCCACAGAACTTCTGCGGCGGTGGTTTGTAATTTCTGCGGAAGTTCTGCGGCACTAACAAACTACCACATCACAGTGCCAGCTTGTCATCCTGACTTCACTTTCATGGCAGTGGTTATAGCAATCAGGATGGTGGAAAGCACAGTAACACTAGTTCAACTAATAGACTTATAAAAATAATTTTATGCCTAAAAAAGCAAAACGTCCCTCCCTTAAGGTCCTAGCCTGTTACATAAGTGACATAAGCAGAGGGGATCTTATGTGATAAATAAGGTATTTCTATATGCATGCTATCTATCCCACTAATATGGTTTCCACTGTCTATCACTTATAAATTTGTATGTGCTTTCTACACCACTCATGACGTTCCTACTGTGTATCACTTGTATATTTATATGCAATCTGTAACATACATACAAATATGCGTGTGTGTGTGGTGAGAGAGAGAGATGATACTGTGTGTGTGTGTGTGTGTGTGTGTGTGTGTGTGTATATATATATATATTTTTTTTAAATTTCATGAACTTGCATCCTCATTCATACAGGTCCCATTGGAAATGGAATAGAGGTTATTGCAAAACTAATTTTTCATGTTAGCCTGCTTTCCCGACACACTCGCGTAACACCATCAGGCCATGACATGCATGTGAACCAATTGAGAGATACAGCTCCGGTCAATCACAACGTGTCCACTATGTGACAGAACACTGCACCATACCTTCCCAGGCTCAGCAGTGATAAGTTCCACCAACTTTGTGCCCAGCCAGCCCCAGAGCTAATCTCTGAACCTGAGTTGCCGGCACGGAAACACAGCATGCTACCCTCTGGCCCAACAGCTGTTCCTGCACACAACATTTCTCAATAACTTTTAGGTGATTCTATCAACCAATGACAATATGTAATCAATAACCCTGGCAAAAATGCGTACAGTGCAATTATTTATTTAACAGGTCTATTCTTTCAACAGGGTCTGCAAATTATTATATTTCACTTTTCTGGGCATAATTACTTTATTTTTCTTAAAAATTTAGACAGTTAAATTCATTTTACCAGTTATTCATTTCAGATAGCGTCTCTATACCTTAAAGACACAAATAGGTTTGTACAAAGTGAGGTATGGATTTAACAGGTCTGTGCTATTGACAAGGTTTTGTTTAAGTTGGCCCTAGTGCAACAATGTAAGACTGAAAATTGTATTAGGCTATAGTGCAGGTTGAGCAAAAATCACCATGCATGATGTGCTGTGCCACCATCTCTGGCAGTGGGAGCTGTGGTAGATAAGTGACTGTTCATTTCTGTTGCAGAATGCAGCCATTTCATTAGCTAATGTATGATGTTATAGCAATGATAACATCACATTCTGAACATATGGGGGGTTTTGGATATAAAAAGAGGGAAAGGGAACCAGATTCTATGTATATACAGAAATATTAATAAAAATCAGCAAGAGGTGAATTCTGCGGCACACATGAAAGTTCTCTGATGAACTGCAAGTTCTGTGCAAAATCTCTGGACCGAGAATTCTAGGGGCCTTGCTTATAGGCAGTATCCTTTCCCTTTAAGATGTGCCAGAAGGTCTTCAAGCTGGCTATTCCCACCCACCAGGGTGGTAACTCCCTCGGCTCCACCCCATGATGCTAGATCTTGTCTGCTGGAAGCAGTGGTGTGCGCTAAAGCCAGGGGAGGTTGGGTGGGTTCGTGTAGATGAATATCATATACCACTCCTAGAAAGTACAGTTATGTAAAAACTTATCGTAACAGTACATCTTTGAGGAGTTTCTCTTGCAGTAGGTAATACTTTTGGGTATCCAGCAGAGGTCGCTGTGGTGCACGGCAGCACTTCTAGCAGTTTTTCACCAGGAACCACCCACATATGACATCAGCTTCCTGTTTCCTATATAAATGTGGGCGGTCCCTGGTATCCTTAGTTCCCCCACTGGATTCAGCTTGCAAAGGGAGGACAGAGGGGAAGCCGAGGCACCAAAGGAGTCCCAACCCTAGTCATTGGACCAGAAACATAGACTTTGACAGCAGATAAGGACCGCTTGGCACATCTAGTCTGCCCATTTCCCTACCTACAGGATAGGCCGCAGATACTAGTTGACCAACAGCCTATTTCTTCCTACCCACCACAAGAATTGCCTTATGTCTGTCCCATGCATTCTTGAATTCTCCCACAGTTTTAGACCCCACAACCTCCTCAGGAAGGCTGTTCCATGCATCCACTATCCTCTCTGTGAAATAATACTTCCTCACATTGCCCCTGAACCGCTCCCCCTCTATCTTTAAATTGTGTCCCCTTGTTCTTGCACATCTCTTTTTCCGAAAGATGCTACCCTCTCAGAACTTGCTCCCTTAGAGAAGGAGGGGGATGGAGGGTGGGAACAAACCTACTGCTAGGGACACTCATCAAAGATCTACTGTTACGGTAAGTTTTTACGTAACTATACTATCTTCCATGGAGTGGTCTCTTGCAGTAGGTAATACTTTTGGGATGAATCCCAAGCAGTAATGCTCATGTGGAAGGACAGTTATGATAGGAGATCTTGTAGGACAGCACAGCTGAAGGCTGTCTTATATCGTGAGGCAATATTTTTATTTATTTTTATTTATTTATCAAGTCTAGGATTACAAATACCTTTGAGCCATGGCTCTTTTACAAAGGTTCCACGTCAGAGAAATACAAATTATGGGGAACATCAAGACAGGCATTACAACAATGTGGACATTGCAAACAGAGTACAGATTAATACAGTTCAAGGGTAGCATTGTAACAAGGCAGCCAGCGGCATTTGTCAGAGAAAATAGACAACAGATAAGAAGTGCCAGAGTCATAGGGAGAGGGGAGAGGGTAGGGGGTATGGGGCGAGAAGGAATGTAGGCAGGGTGGCGAGAGGGTGAGAAGTGCAGCATTGGGTATACCAAGATGTGAGGGTAGAAGCCAGTGAGGAGGGGAGAGGGGGGACAACTAGAGCAGAAAGGGAAGTGGAGAAACAAGGTTAAGTTGGGCAGTCACAGGAGCTGTTGGTAGTGAGATAGTCCCCGAGCCTAGTTTTAAACATACCAATAGTTGGGGCAGAGGAGATGGTTGGACTGAGGCCATTGAACCAGAGTGGTGCTTGATAAGCAAAAGAGCGTTGTCCCTGTGAAGTGTGACAATGGGGGACTTTCAGTAGCTGTAGCGTGGATCTCCTAAGGCACCATTTGTTAATTCGGTGTTGTAACAGAGTTGAGAGCCCAGAAGGTGCAAGGCCAAGGTAGATTTTTTTGACCATGGAGCAGGTGAGAAACTTTATGCGGTTTGACAGTTGGAGCCAGCCGGTCTGAGTGTACAGGTCACATGTGTGGTGAGACGGTGAGCACCAGTGATGAGCTGACATGCTTTATTTAAGGCAGTTGAGAGGCATCTGTTGCCAGGTTGTGGCGAGCCATAAATGATGAGACCATAGTCTATTACAGAGATCACAGAGCTCAGGACTGCAACCTTCAAAGCTTCTGGCGTGAGGTGTGATCTGTGTTTGTAGAGAAGACCAAGCCGTGTATTAGCAGCTCTAGCTACATTATCTACATGAAGTCCATAGGAGAGATTAGGGTCAAGCTGTATCCCTAAGTATTTGAAGGACACCTCCTGATCTAGAGTGTTCCCTTGGGTGGTGGAGATAGCCAAGTGGTGTAGCTTGTGTGGGTTATGAGAGCTGCAGAAGAGCATAGATTTGGTTTTCTTGTCATTGAGGACCAGTTTATGATTAAGAAACCACGTCTCTACAGAACTGAAACCAAGTTGAAGGTTGTGTTGAAGAGTTGCAGGATCTTTGTGAGTGGAGAATACAACAGCATCATCAGCATATAGTATGATCTGCTCAGAGCAGTGGTAAGGGAGGGAAGGAGTTTAAGAAAAGGCTAAAAAGGAGGGGTCCCAGTATAGATCCCCATGGGACACCCGAGCGAACAGGAAGGGTGTTAGAAAGAGCGTCCTCAATTTTTACTCTCTGTGACCGGTTTTCTAAGTAGCTTTTAAACCAGAGAGAAGAGTCAGGTGATAGCCCGGCATTTAGTAGTTGGTGTATTAGTAGTCCATGGTGTACTGTATCAAAGGCCTTGGAGAGGTCGACGAAAACGGCCCCTGTGAGAAGGCCGTTGTCAAGGGATTTGTGCAAAGCTCCAGTGAACTCAAGAAGGGCTGTGGTGGTGCTCTGACCTTTCCGGAAGCCGTGTTGTTGTGGACAAGGTATAGTGTATTTATCCAACTGTTCAGTAAGTTGATCAGCCACAATGCGCTCAAGTGCCTTAGAGAGTGAGGGCAGTATGGAAATAGGGCGATAATTTGAGTTAATCGTCTTGTCCCCACTTTTATGGACAGGTGTCACAGTGGCTGTTTTCCATAGGTCCAGGAATTTTCCACAGCTGAGAGAGAGGTTTAGGATTTTTGTTAATGGATGAATTACCTCATCGAGGGTGAGCAACAGAAGCTTAAGGTCCAGGGTGTTGCTACTAGATCTAGATTTAGAGACAGCTGCAGTAATATAGCGGCGAGCTTCGTTCAGTCTTACCTTCCTGAAGTAGAAGAGGGGATGGTTAGACTGAGGGGCTGAGGTATTTGGGGAGTAGGCCCTGTTTTCGAAAAAGTCATGGGGTAGAACAGCACTAAGGTCTGAAAAAGCCGTGTTAAAGATGTTTACGATCACCTTGGGGTCAAGGGTTGAGGATCCATCAACCATTAACATGGCCAGAGAGGTTTTGGCTGCTTCCTGTGACATCCTTGATATTGCCCAGCACGACCATTTCCCATGTATTGGTGAGACGTCTTTGTAATAGGTGGATTTCATGTATGGCTTTTGTGCAGGCATTTCGTGCTTGTTTGTAATTTTGATGTCCAGTTGTTTGCCAGTGGCCCTGGCAACTGCCCAGAGGTGATCCCTTATTTTCAGCTGTGAGAGAAGAGCCAGGTGACCCATGGGTTAGAGAGAGATTTTGTTTTGGCCTTTTAGCAGGGGCAAAGAGGTCGAGGCTTTGTTGAAGATTGAGATGAAGTGATCAAGAGCCAAGTTAACATCTGTTGCTTCATAGATGGGTAGCCAGTCTTGTAGAAGCAGGTGTTGTTTTGAGATGGAAGTTTTCCACGAGGAAGGACTCTGCTAGCAATAATTTTGGGATGGGGCTTAGGAATTTGTTAGACCATGCACACATGACTGGGGAGTGGTCACTGAGTGAGTCTGGGAGAATGGTTGTACGAGAAATCCTTGTGGGGTGAGTGGTGAGGACCCAATCCAAGAGGGTACTGGTGCCAATCTTGTAGTTAATCCTAGTAGGGGAGTTCACCATTTGCGTGAGGTTAGCAGCTGAGATGGAGTCTTTATAGGCACTGGCACTCGATGCTAACCAATTTATGTTGAAATCCCCTAGTAGAATAAGTTCAGCTTCGGAAGGATGAGAGTTGATAAAGTTTAGGACGTAGTTGAATCCATGTTTAGGGTCCCTGGGCGGGATGTATATGGAGACAATAGTCAGGGCTTTATGGTTGGGACCTAGGACGATTTTTATTGGCAGAAATTGATGGAGTTGCTACAGGGTGCCAAGACAAGGAGTCTTTGATATAGATTGTGCAACCACCGCCTTTTCTGGATATCCGGTCCAGCCTGTGAACATTGTAGTCCTGTATTGTTACTGCTGAGTCAGGAACTTTAGGTGTCAGCCAAGTTTCCACCACTGCCAGGATGTCAGGGTTGTGTTGGCATATGAAGGCTTGGAGTGCATCCAGCTTTGGTAGTAGGCTACAGATGTTAATGGTTGCAAGGATAAGGGCACCTGGAGTTTGTGTGTGGCCTGAGCTTCTAGAGCCAGGATTGGGAAGGACGCTGCCTGAGATGAGAAGGAGGAGGAGGAGGAGTTTTAAGGAGCAGAGTCGCAGCTCTTTGAGAGATAGTTTTGATTGTTGTTTCCTGGAGTAGAAGTTGCAAGGTTCCAGGCGGTGTTCCATATGGACTGCAAGGTGGTACAGTGTAGAGAGGTGGCCACACTTGTTGAGAATAGTGGTCAGGTTAAGCAACCACAATATCCAAACAATGGCCAAGCACAAGACTCGAGTGGAAGTGGAGAGTTCCCTGAGTAGCAGTGGAAACCAGAGTAGAGGGTGGTGGAGTGGGGGGGGGTGGCTAGGACCAGGGAGAGAGAAGAGGGGGGGAATATCCAGATTGTAGTGCCTTGTGAATGTATGGATCATGGACCAGGTAGCTGCACTGCAGATATCTGAAATGGGGGCCCTTTTAAAGCAAGCCGCAGTGGTGGCCATAGCACTAGTGGAGTGGGCTTGGACATGTCCAGGTTAAGGTTTGTTGTATTTTTCTGTAACAAAACAAAATGCAATGTGCCAACCAGGATGAAAGAGTATGTTTAGCAACCAGGAGGTCATTGTGACCCGGGGCAAAGGAGACAAACAGTTGAGATGTTTTCCTAATGGATTTTGTCTGATTAGTATAGTAGCGTAATATCTGATGGACATCTAAAGTATGTAATAGATGTTCACCCTGATTGGAGTAGTCAGGATAGTAGACCGGAAGCTCCAAGGACTGATTTAAAGTATGTTCGGAAACTACTTTAGGAAGGAAGGACTGAAGGGTTGGTACGAAGGACCACCCTGCCATCGTGGAAAATCAAGTAAGGTTCCTTACATATAAGGGCATGAAGCTCTGAAATAAGTCACGTGGAGGTGACAGCCACTAGAAATAGGGGTTTCCATGAAAGAAAATGGAGTTCACAAGTGGCTGCTGGCTCAAAAGGCTCAAAGGTCAATTTTTCTATCATAAAATTGAGATCTCATGGAGGAGTGGGTCTTCTAATAGGAGGTTTAATATGTAACATTCCTTTCAAAAACATCTTGGCTAGATGATGTTGGTACAGTAATCTGCCATCCAGAGGTTCATGGAAAGCAGAGATGGTGGCCAAGTGGACTTTGATAGAAGAGTACCTTCAACCAGGCTCAGATAGTGAGGTCAGGTAGTCCAGGACCTTCGTCAGCGGACAAGAGTAAGGGTCCAAAGATCGAAAGGTTGACCATATGGAAAAGTGCTTCCATTTGGAATTATATGTTGCTCTTGTTGCTGGCTTATGGGAGGCCAAAAGAATATTGGCAACAGGCGAGGACACTTGTAGTTGGGTTATGAAAGTGTTCTCAGGAGACAAGCATGAACGTGTAGAGCCCTCATGTTGGGGTGTAGGAGGGACCCATGACACTGGGTTAACAGGTTCTGTCTGATCAGCAATGGGACGGGGTCCTGAACTGATAGCTGTAGGAGAAGGGGAAACTACATCTGGCGAGGCCACATTGGAGCTATGAGGATCATTGTGGCTGGTTCTAACTGTAGTTTCAGTACAGTCCGCTGCAGGAGAGGTACGGGTGGGAAAGCATAAAAGAAGAGACCTGCCCAGGGTTGGGAAAGGGCATCTATAGATTGTCCCTTTCTGTTTCGGATAATGGAAAAATATCTGGAAAGAGGGTAATTCTCTGGCAAGGCAAACAGATCCAGCTGTGGAGTGCTCTGTAAGTTGAAGGTTTCTTGGAGCACTTGCTCGTGAAGTGTCCATTCATGAGTTGTGGAATGGGGACTCAGCCGGTCGGCTAACTGGTTGCAATGTCCCAGTAGGCGGGCAACTGTTAGCATCAATTGCTGCCATATGGTTTCTTGCCAAACTGCAAGGGTCTCTCTGCATAAGGTGCAGGACTTCGTAACCCCTTGCTTGTTGAGGTAGAACACTACTGCAGTGTTGTCCGATTGGATCAGTAATAATCCTGGCTCAAGGTAGGGCCAGAATGCCTGAAGGGCCAGACGGACCATTTTCATCTCTAAGAGACTGAAATGAGACTGATGGGGAGAAGTGGGCCATTGCCCCAGCCCAGTAGGGAAGCATCCATGGTCAACATTTGCATGGTGGGGGGGGGGGGGCTGAAAAGGCATTCCTTGATTCAGATTGGTTCTGATTGTCCAGCATGTCAGGGTAGATGTCAGAGAAGAAGTGACTCTGATTTTGTCTTTGAACTGTCCTGTTGTTTGGGATAATTGATTCTGGAGGGTCCACTGGACAAGTCTCATATGGAGACAGGCAAATGCCACCACTGGGATGGCAGTGAACATGTGACCCAGAAGGTGCAGCATTTGTCTGGCTGTGACTATCTTCTGAGTCTGTATGTGTAATGCCAGAGCTATAAGCATATCCTGCCGGGGTAGGTGGAAGGTAAGCCCTGGCTGTAACTGTATCTAGAACAGCTCCATTGTATTGGAGATACTGTACTGGGTTTGGACTGGACTTTGGCCAATTGACAGTGATTCCCAGATCTGCAAACAGTTTCAAGATAGCATCTAGGGAGGCAAGCAGAACTACTTCGGAGTTTGCTTTTATTAGCCAATCATCTAGATAGGGAAAGATGACGTGCCCTTCTCTTTGCAAGGCTGCTGTCACCACCACTAGGCACTTGGTGAACACTCTGGGGGCTGATGAGAGGCTGAAAGGGAGTGTTCGAAAGTAGTAATTTTGACCCAGTAAATGGAAGTGTAAAAATTTGTGGTGGGCAGGGTGGATGGGAATATAAAGGTAAGCATCCTTCATGTCTAGGGTGCAAAGCCAATCACCCCGTTTCAGAATCAGCATGATGGCAGGTAAGGTGATCATGCGGAAACGTTTGTACTGAATGTAAAGATTCAGTTGTCTGAGATCCAATATTGGTCTGAGGTCTCCCTTTCATTTGGTCACCAGAAAGAAGTCAGAGTAAAATCCCATTTGATGTTCCAGAAGGGGCACCAGTACAACGGCCTGTTTGGTCAAAAGGGCCGTCAATTCCTCCTGTAAGATGGGTATATGATCTGGAGGATAATGAATCTTGCGTGGAGGGCAAGGGCGTGGGGTGGAGAGAAACTCGAGTATGACCCATCTGGATAATCTGAAGTACTTAATTGTAGGAAGTGATCGTTTGCCAGGCCTCCAGATGGTGGGCAAAATTACCCCCCACAGCCTCAGAGGCCTGGTAGAGGAGGTGGGGGGAAGCCCTAGTGGGTCATTGGGAAGTGGGCTGCATAGCTCCATCTGAAGGGTAGGAGCGGGCACCCTGGGCAGTAGAGGTGTTGCCTCTGTTGGATTGAGCATGACCTCTAAAGCCACCTTTGTTTTTACCTCTGTATCTTTCACCTCTTTTGGAATAAGAGGAGTGCGGAGCATGGTAGTTTGTAGCTGGAGTATGATACGTGCCATGGACCATACGGAGGGTTCTGACTGATGCCTGTAAGTCATCTAGTAAAGTTTAAGTACCTAGTCTGAGCAGCTTGGACCCATTAAAAGGGGGGCATTAGGTACTTTATGTTGTATATCAAGTGCAAAGTCTGAAACATGAAGCCAGGTATGGCGATGCAGAGTGATACCAGTGGCTGATAGTTGGGCTGTGGTATCAATGGCATCATATCCCGACCTGAGAAGGTGATGGGAGATAGAATTACTAGTTGTCACTGTAGCCAATAATTTATCCCTGTCCTGTGAGGGAGGGAGTTTACTGATAAGCTCAAAGGCAGATGACCCCAGGGTACGCTGATATTTAATCATACGACCCATAAAGTTCAAGATTCTGATGTTCATAGCACCTGAGGAAAATACTTTTTCCCCAGATAGTCAATTTTTCAGGATTCTTTATCAGGGGGTAAGGAGCTCATGTGCTTGGGTTTTTTGGTACGATCATGAGCAGCAGTAATGGCCACAGATTCTGCCTATGGAATACTAGACAGAAAGGGGTGGTCCAGAGGAGCCCGAGGTAGATAATTCGCTTTGTGGGGAACAGCTGTAATAGATGAAGGCTGATGCCAAGCAGCCAGCATGGCATTCTGGTAGGTTAGTATTAATGGGGGAACCACTAAAACAGGCTCCTCAGGTAACTCAAGGTATTCTGCCATATCCTTACACTGCTTGTCATGTTCAGTAGTGGAGAATCCCATGACCTTTTGAATTTGAACCATCATTTCACTAAATGACAGGTCATCTGGGGGAGAGGCTACTGAAGGCACAGGCAGATCCTCGTCCAGAGAAAAGATTTCAGAATGGGGGATTCAGAATTAGGGGAGATCCAAATCTTGAACTCTTCATCCTAAAGATCACTGGTGAAATCAAGAGGCAAGTCTTTGTCATCTGACAAATAGTCCTCTATGAATGGTGGAGGAGACCAGGATGGCATGGTATCCCTGTCACTATGAGGATACCAGGGACTGCCCACCCTTGTATAGAAAACAGGAAGCTGATGCCATGTGTGGGCGGTCCCTGGTGAAAAACTGCTAGAAGAGCTGCTGTGAACCACAGTGACCTCTGCTGGATACCCAAAAATATTCCCTACTACAAGAGACCACTCCATGGAAGATCTGTTATAGATGAGTAACCTGTTTTTCTAGGGAAGTAGATATGATGTTCTATCCAAACTTATAGGCAAGCTCCTACTAGTTCTCCAGGAGGAGGTCGGCAAGGTGCACACCCCCTATTTAGGAAACAGAGATTGGAGAACCGAGATCCCAAAACCAGCATCCCGGCATGGCTCTAGGTCAATGTGGTAATGGGAAATGAAGGTGTGCGCTGACCTCCAGGTAGCAGCCCTGCAGATTTCCTGGATAGGGACATCCGTGGATGCAGCCACCGATGCAGCGGTATGGCAGGTGGAATGAGTCCTCAGCCCTCCGGGAGGCTCCCTACCCACCAACCTATAGCAGAGATCAATGCAGGATGTGATCCTCCTGCCAATCATCCACTTGGCTGCAGGTATACCAGGTGCGACTTCAGTGAAGGTGACAAACAGCTGGAGAACCTCTCCCCAAACTCAAGCCGCACACTCTTTATAATAAGCAAGCACTAGCCTCAGGTCCAGAGCATGGAACATGTGGGCAGCCTCCGAGGTGTGATTGGTGAAGTACACCGGGAAATTTATCACCTGGTTAAGGTGAAACTCTGACACAACCTTCAAAAGGAACTTTGGGTTGGGGCACAGGACAACCTTGTCCTTGTGGAAGACCAGGTAAGGAGACTCCACCAAAAGCACCTGGAGCTCATGGATCCTTCTGGCTGATGTGATAGCCACCAAGAAGATGGTCTTCCATGATAGGCGAGACATATCACACCAATGCATCAGTTCGAATGACTTGCCCATGAGCTTTGACAAAACCAACAGCAAGTCCTATGGTGGTGGTGGTTCATGCACCAGAGGGGAAATGTGGTCAAGGCCCTTGAAGAAGTGCCAGACCACCTTCTCCTGTGCCACCAACTGCTGACTGGCCCATGTCCGGTAAGCAGAGATGACTGCCTGGTGCACCTTAAGAGTTATCGACCAAAGGCTCAACTGAGAGAAGGACCAAATATAATCAAGAATGCTAGCCACTGGACAGGACAAAGGATCCAACCCCTTGCCCTGACACCAAATGGAGAATCTCTTCCATTTGAAGGCCCAGCACTTCCTAGTCGACTCTTTCTGAGATGCCTCCACAATGGTGAAGACAGCTTCAGAGAGACCCAAGGCCTGGAACTCTAGCCACTTAGGAACCAGGCTGTCAGACAAAGGGATTGAAGGTTCATGTGGAGTACCTTCCCCCGATTGATGGAAAGCAGGTCCAGGGCATAGGGGAAGACACCTCGGGTGCCTGCTGCTGAGGCTGAGGAGATTGGGGTACCAGAACTGGTGTGGCCAGTCCAGAGCCACCAGGATCACCTGTGCCTTGTCCTTCCTGATATTGAGGAGCACCTTGTGGAATAAAGGAATTGGAGGGAAGGCATAAGAGGCCTGGGATCCAGGGTATCAAGAAGGCATCCCCTGCAGCGTTCCATACTGAGGGTGGTGGGCACAATAGAGCCTCAGCTTTGTGTTCTTTCTGGAGGCAAACATGTCCACCTGAGGGGTGTCCCACTGGGAGAACAGGCTGTGTACCACCTCTGGGTGTAGAGATCACTCGTGAGATGCCTCGCCCACCTGGCTGAGGGCATCCACCAGCTGACTGGAGGCTCCAGCCACATGGGTGGCTAGGAGATCCACCTCCAGGCTGTGCACAAGGGTCCAAACATGGAGAGCTTCCCTGCACAAGGGCAGGGATGCATCCTACCTTGTTTTTTGAGGTAGTACATGGTCATAGTGTTGTCCATCTGGACTTGGACCACCTGACCTTGAATGTGCAGAGTGAATGCAGTCAGCGCCAGCTGAACTGCTCAGAGCTCCAGCAGACTGATGTGGCACCAGAACTTCTTGGGGGTCCAGAGCCCATGGACTCTGTGTTCCCCCAGATGGGCACTCCAGCCCATAAGAGAGGCATTGGTTGTCAGGATGACCATCGGCTCTGGGCGGACAAATGGGATTTCTTCCTGCAGATGTGCTGGGACTAACCACCACTGGATGGCATCCTACATCCGCTGGGTCACAGTGACCAGCTCGTGGAATTGCCCCTTGCACTGAGACCACTGGTTGGCCAGCTCCCACTGCAGGGAGCACATTCTTCAGTGAGCCCAATGGACCACACTGGTGCAAGCCACCATGTAGCCCAGCAAGCACAGGAAGTCCCAGCAGGGCGCAACTGCCCAACCTGAAATGATTGGGCATAGGAGGAGACAGCCTCTGCCCTGTCCGCCAGGAGCTGGGCTTTGGCTCTGCAAGAGTTGAGCTTCACCCCAATGAAGCTGATCACCTGTGAGGGCATGAGTTCCAACTTGGCCTCGTTGACTAGGAGGCCAAGGAAGACACAGATCTGGAGTGACAGGTTCCTGGACTGCTCCACCTCTTGTCTGGAGGGATCTGAGATCATCCAGTCATCCAGGTAGGGGTAAACTTGTACCCCTCAGTGCCTCAGGTAAGCTGCCACCACTGTAATGCACTTGGTGAAGACCCTGGGGGCTGAGGAGAGGCAGAATGGTCTGGTCTGGAACTTGAAGAAGGTTCCCTCTGCCCAAAAGTGGAAGAACCTTCAATGAGACAGATGGATTGGGACATGAAAGAACACATCCTAAGATCCAGGAAGCAAAACCACATGTGTTGCTCTAGAGATGGTATGATCTGAGACAGTTACCATCCTGAAGGTGCACAACCAGAGAAATTTGTTCAGGTTGTGCAGATCAAGTATGGGGCACCAGCTCTCATCCGCTTTGGCACTAGGAAGTACCTGGAGACAAACCGTGGGTGTTCCAGAGGATCCATGACATGAACCACGACCTCCTTGCGGAGGAGCTGGGCTATGTCATCTCTGAGACCTGACATCGTGTCTGCAGAAGCCAAGTCTTCCTGTGGGACACAGGCTCAACAAGGAGGGTATTGCCCAAATTCCAGAGGCAGACCCTGACCCACCACTTCTAAAACCCACCTGTCCATGGTGATAGCGGACCAGGCAGAAAGGAAATGGCAGAGATGGACCCCCATAGGAAGACCCAGGGGAGGTGCGATGGGTATGAGGGAGGCATCCCTCAACCTGTCACTGGGCAGGCTTGGAGGAAGAGGAAGGCCCTGCTGAGGCACCACCGGAGCCTCTCTTTCCAGGCTTATGGACAACTGAGACCACTGACTTTGGCTGAAGTCACCAGGCCTGAGCCTACTGCCCAGTCTGGGGCTGGGCTGGTTTGGCTGCAGGAGTGGAGGTGGACTGAAAGGGTTTCCTCTTCTGCTGCTGCTTGGGGTCCCTCTGGGCAGGTGTCATAGAGTCCATGGTGGCACTGGACTTCTCAATGTGGGTGAAGTGGCCCTCGACCCAGTGCCTGAACAAGTCAGTGCCCAAGAAAGGGACATCTGCCAGCTTGTGTTGAGAGATCCTCAGCCAAGTCCTGTGGTGTATGGCCACTGAGGCTGCCACAGAGTGGGCACAGGGGTCCCCAATGTCCACGGCTGTCTGAAGCTGTTTGGCTACAGCCCGGCCCTGGTTCTGAACCTGTTTGACTGTGGTCTGCAGGTAGATGAGGAAGAACCTCATCCAAAGTGCCTAGCAGGGCATGGGAGAAGTGGGCCAGAATGAGGGCTGAACTCACCTGGTGGAGACCAAGAGAGGAGGCAGCGTAGACTTTCTTAGCCACATGTTCCAACTTCTTGGACTCCTTGTCTGGTGGCTTGTCAACATCCCAGGTGTTGCCAGGGGACCTAAACACAGAGTCGGCCACCAAGCCCTCAACCGAGGAGTGCTCTGTGAATCCCAAAAGGGAACCAGTGGGCACCATGTATTTGTGGGCCATCTGGGTAGAAGGCACAGGGTGGGAAGCAGGGCACTGCCAAAGCTCCAGAGCAGAACCAAGGATGGCTTCTGCCACTGGGAAAGCCTCCGTCAGAGAGTCTTCCCAGTCAAGGATCTCAGTCTATGGGTAACAAGCCTGCTTCAGGACAGGCTCCATTTGCATACCCATCAATTCAGAGATCAAGCAGAGAAGTCCATGAAAGAAGATGGGCCTTCATCTGTTGAGAGGTTCCCCCACAGACTCAATGTTGACCAGATGGGAGTGCAGGGAGGACCTTCGGATTCCGAGGAGTCATTAAAGGGTAGTTGACCGCCCGAGTCCCCACTGATCCTCCACGGATGGTCAGAGGTGATGGTGACAGTTGATGGGGAAGACCCTTGGCCAGTCAAGACTCCTTAGTCACAGCATTGGCCAACAGTTGCTTAGGCAGCAGTTCCACCACAATCGCTGGAGATGCCGGAGTCAGCCGAGCCGGGACAGTTTTGGTCTGCTCCATTGAGAGAGATGGCATTGGTCTTTTGGTCAACAGCCAGGCGATGGCTGGCGTGGAAACTGGGGTCAGATTAGCACCAGTAAGCACCAACTGTTGCCACATCAAGTCCTTGTAGCATCAATGCAACTTGTGCCGAAGCCTCTCCCCACCCGAGGAGGACAAGGATGAACAGTAGCGGCAGTGCTGCTTCCCATGGTGCTGAGAGCAGGAGCACCAATGTTGGCAGGACCGGCTCGGCCCATGCTAGGAAGACCTTGACAACCACGGGCGGGGGGACCAGCAGTGGGGCTCGAAGGGAGTCTGCGATTGTTGAGGCTCCTCCTGGTCTGAGTCTGGGACCAGAGGTGGTGGGTCAGTGGACTGATCCATCCCTCCAATGGCCTGAGTCAGGACCGGAGTCCTAGACAAGTAGACAAGGAAGTGTCGGCCTCTTTGGTTGACAACTGGTTGGTCAGCTTGAGAAAAATCTCGGCTGGGACTTTGACCAGTGTCTGTGCCGGCAGGCTAGATGGGGTCACCGTGGAGCCTGGCGGCCAAGGCTGAGGATTCAACCAAAGTCAAATCCAGAGAAGTGTGGGAATCAGAGGTCCTCGAATGAAAGCGCTCCTGATCCCATGATCAACGATGAGTTCTTTCTTTTCCCTTTTTGGGCTCTTTCTTAGACTTGGATTTGCTGGAGGGTCCCTGACTGAGGGTCGAGAGAGTCTGGCCCAATTCCTTGAAGGAACCCGTGAAGGTCGAGCCCAGCTGAAGTGACACAAAGACAGATGCTGAGGAGGAATGGGCTGTGGCCTGGGCTGCCTCCTCTTCGAAGGCTGCAAGCTGCTCAGCAGACCCCACAGCTGTTGAGACAACCCAACGGGCATCCTTAGATATGACCAGTGGGCTCCGTTGTGTTGGGTGGCCCAACTTTAGGTGAGCAAAACGGTCCTCCAGAATGGTGGGATGAAATGAATGGCAAATGTTGCAGGCTTGGGGATTGTGGTTGTGCCCTAGGCAGTAAATGCACGATGCATGCGGGTTGGTCCTGGATACCTCTGCCCGCAAGAGCACCGCGAACCCAGGATCATGATATCCGCGTTATAACGAAGATTGAGAGCTGAAGACTGACCTTGAAAAGTTAAAGTTTTGGAAGTAAATCCAAAGATTTTAAGCACTAGGGCCTATTCAACGCAGGAGCGGTAAGGAGGGAACCTGTTTCTTTCAGCAGAAAGCAAGCTGCTCAGCAGACCCTGCAGCCATTGAAACCACCCAACGGGTATCCTTAGATTTGACAGGCAGGTTCTGTTATGACAGGCGGCCCAATTTTATGCCAGCGAGACAGTCCTCCAGAACAGTGGGGTGAAATGAATGGCAAATGGCGCAGCCCTGGGGATTGTGGTCATGCCCCAGGCAGTAAACACACGATGAGTGTGGGCTGGTCCTGTATATCTTCTGTCCGCAAGGGCACTGGTAGAACCCAAGAGTGGACGTATTGTCCATTACGGTCGCGAACGAAGATTGAGCTGAAGACTGAACTCGAAAGTTGACGTCTTGGAAGTAAATCCAAAGATTTTAAGTGCTAGGGCCTACTCAAGTTGGGAGCGGTATGGAGGGAACATGCTTCTTCCAGCGGAAGGGAAGATCTGGCATCATGGGGTTGAGCTAAAGGAGTTACCACCCTGGTGGGTGGGGGGAGTCAGCTTGAAGACTTTCTGGCACATCTTAAAAAGAATGGACACTGCCTATTAGTGTGGATAGAACATCATATCTTCGTCCCTAGAATAGGTGCTTACTGGCCTCTAAACCAGTGAAACAGTCTGCTGGACTTCAGTTTTAGCTGGTCCATAAGGCCGCTTCTTGGCAATGGTAGCCACAGACTTCCATTGGCTATTCTTATATTTTATCATATAAGCCTGGTAGTTGGCAACCCTGAGGCGAAGAGACGCAGAAGCATATGTCCTTTTGCCCATCATATCACGCTTACTAGACTCCTTGTCCACAGAAGACAGCGGATGTGTTTCAGAGCTTTGGACCAGTTATGGGCAGCCATAATGACAACAAAATCCATTTCGGGCTGCATAACGTAACAGGTGTTGGCAGAAGGGACAGGATATTGTTTATTCACCTTATGAGGCACAGCTAGCAGAGCACTGGCAATATACCAAGCTACCATAGTAGCATTCTCCAAAGCCGAATGGATAGGAGGAACTATGATCGCAGGCAATGAAGGAACTTCTAGAAGTTCTTCTTAGAGGATTCCTCTTCCTCAGCAGTAAATCCAAGAGAAGACTGAACCTGCCTAAGGAAAACCTGACAAGAGGTATCCTCAGGGGGAGACCTAGGAATATGCTGCAGGATAGTCCTCACTACAGGGGGACAAAGTGGAACTGGAGCCTACCACCTGTGAACCCCACATCTGGCAAGTGAGAATACATGCCACTAGCTCATCAGGCAGCCCTCAAACTTTATTCATTTGTATGTAACTAGGATCACCTTTTTTCCTTTTGCATACATCACACTGTTGCAGAATTCCCTTTTAAGTTACATAACTTGGAAGTCACTCTTTGTCTAATAAGTAAATGTTTCAACCCAATAAGGCCATACACTGTATTTGGTAAATCATTCCTGCACACCTGTATATGTTCATCTTCTGCTGTTACGGCGTTTAAAATGCCAAAGAAAACAAATACTTTAAAGATGCAGTTTCTTTTTCAAGGTTTTTCTCTAAGACCCGGACACCTTGCCTCATAAATACGCCTCTGTATTGTATTTTTAAAGTTAAAGCAGCAGTACTATCGAATCAGGAAGTGATCTATCAAAATTCTGCTTTTTGGCTGTAAGAATGCACCAAAGTTCCAGTTTCCATACCTGTAAATGTTTTTTGCCAGTCATCTTTAGTTTTTCAGATATTTGCAATTTATTTGAGTTGTTGTAGTGCTACAACAAATATGGCAGCTGACTAAGTTTCAGCTGCGCTTTTTCTACAGGTCACATCACGTCTTTTGACAACAGCAGAGGGATCCTCTGCTGACCATTCCCGATGTCCCTGCAAGTCCTACACATGTGCAGCTAGCAGCATAGGGGGTTCCACTGCAACATGCTTAGTGGCAGAAATGTAAACAAAAGCAGAGAATAACTGAACAAATTACTCAGTGATAGTACAATGCAGGCAAGAAAGAGTACGAGGTATATCATTAGCAAGGCACAGGGAATAAACTGTCAAAAAAGCGCAATTTTTTTTGCAGTACTGCTACTTTAACTAATTAGTTTACTTCCCCACTTGATGTAATGATTTGAGAGTGGCACTCGTTATTCTAATTGTGAAACTGGCTATACTGCAGTGTTGTATCTCACATGGATTTGAGTTGCATGGATTCATGCAAAATCAATAAGAAAAGTTAAAAACAAAACACTGGAAGCCAATTGTTTCACCCAAGAAGAAAGAACAGTTACATAAGAACTTACCATAACGTAGATCTTAGAGAATTTCCACCATTAGGCCACACTTTTGGAACTACAGCCATCAGTGCTAGGACCACATGCAAACTTTTGCTAGCGGGGGGCTGCCCACAATGACGTGCCATATCTACATTTACATAAACGTGGGTGCCCCATCACTTCTCAGTTCCCTGCTGGAGATTAGCCTCAAGGGTCCTCCAACTGCGAAGAAACAGATGACATCAGCACCAGGCATACAAGAAGAGGCATGGGGCTGGATACAGGATGCATGGAGTCAGATTTTGGCACATCATCTGACAGTACACTTACTGAAAGCAAAAGGTGGATGGAGGGAGGCATGGCATGGCCTGACAGAGGTGATTCACTCAAAGATCTACTGTTATGTTGAGTTCTTACATAACTGTTCGATCTTCTTCAAGGATATTTATTAATTTTATTTTTTATTTTTAACCAGGAGGTGACTGGGCACAGCCCTTTTTAGTCACTCCTGACAATATATATAGTACAGTACATATATTAGACAGATATTGCACTTTTGAACAGTTATGTAAGAACCTAACATAACAATAGATGTTTGAGAGAATCCCTCTGTTAGGCCATGCCATGCCTCCCTCCATCCCGCTTTTGTTTTCAGTAAGGGTACTGTCCAGATGCTGTACCAAAATCTGACTCCATGCATCCTGTATCCAGCCTTCCCTTAATAGATAGCCCCCCCCCCCACCAGGGCCAACCTCTGTGATGTTCCAAACAACATCACATTAGTCTTCTTCTCATTCAATTTCAGTTTGTTCCGAGTCAGCCGCCTTTCCAATTTTATATAGTCTTCCTGCAATGTTTTTTGTATCTCATTGACAGATGGGCCCGAGCTGAAGAAGACCGTATCGTCGGCATATAATATGCATTCTGTCCCTGTGAACTCCCTGGGTAAGTCAGTAGGTAGCACACTCACCTCTGAGGCCGGGAGATCAGACGGCGGTGGGTTCAGTTCCCACATCTGGCACTTGGGTTAATATCCCAGTACTGACACTGTAGTGCAGCATGAGAGGGGTGCTGCACTTCTGAGGTGCCGTCTTTCGGATGAGACATTAAACCGAGGTCCCATCTGCCTGGATTGGTGGTAGTTCAGGTGGATGTTAAAAGATCCCATGGCACTTATCGAAAAGAGTAGGGGAATTTCCCCGGTGTCCTGGCCAAATTTTTCCCTCATTCACTAAAAAAATACCACCAACAGCTTAATTTGGTTCAAGGTCAGTTGGCATTCATCTGTATTCCCTTCCCCCGGGTCGTGCCTGAAAATAGGCAGGATTTGTCCAGTGCACTGACCTGGTCAACAACAACTAAATAAATAAATAAATAAATAAGTTGTTCACAGACAGAAAACAATAAGGATCCCAGTACTGATTCCAGGGGAACCTTTGACCTCACTCTCATTGGTTCAGATAGGGAGTTACCTATCCTCACCTTTTTGTACCCTAGCCCCAAGGTAACTTCTGAACCATTCCAGACTTGTCCCTGTAATACCACAAGAATCCAGTTTTTGTAGAAATATTTCATGGTACATTACATTGAAGTCCCTGGGCAGGTCGATGAACACCGCACCTGTCAGTAATCCCTTGTGACAAGCAACAAGTATGGTGCTCGTCAACCTGACCAGAGCCGTACCGTAACCCCATCTGAATCCACGCTGTTGCTCAGCCAATAACCCATTTATACCAAAATAAGACACTAACTGCTTAAACACACATTTTTCCAGTAGTTTTCCCTAGTATTGGCACTAGCAAAATGGGCCTATAATTTGTAATGTTTGTCCTGTCCCTAGATTTAAAAATCGGTACAACTATGGATTCCTTCCTAATTGAAGGGACAATTCCTGTACTAATGGTCAGATTGAACAGGTATGTCAAAGGTACAGAGATTTCAGCTGCTTGCCAGTTTCAATATTTTAGAGTAAAGCAAATCTGGTCCACTACCTTTCCTTTCATCTAATGTCTCAAATAGGCTCAACATATATTCAAGGATGGAGGTAAATGTAAACCTTTCTCCCCTGACCCTAGCTCTTTGCAATTACTGGACTAATGGTTCATTGGATGGGGACTGCTGATTTATATTGACATCAACCCCTGTTTGATTTACTAAAAATTCATTTACATAGTCAGCAATTTCCTTCTCTCCTGTCTCAACTATATCCTTGTTAAGTAAACAATTTATTTCAGACCTTTCCTTGGGGCTACAAATATTATAAAATGAAGACCAGAACAACTTTGTTTTTTTTAGGTTTATCTGTTGCTGCCAAAAATACTTTGATTTAACCTGCTTTAAGTCTTTCTTTATTTCATTTTTGCTTGTACTATGTCAGATATTTCAAATCTTTAGTTTTTATATATAGTTTCCATACCTTATTTCTTAGTTTCATTTGCTGCTACAAATCTTTTTTTTAAGCCAGGGTGAGTAAATTCCCTTGACTCTTTGTTTAGTACTGTATTTAGAGTGTTGACTTCATAAATTGCAAGTAATTTTTCTGTTAACTATGTCTTCTCTGGGTGAGTAAATTGTTCAGTTTGTTTCATGTCACTTTTTACTAGGTCTTGTTTAAAGCTATTTACTGCCAGCTTTGCAATACTTTTTCTCTCAATTAATTCTGTGGGAACTTTGTCTTGTTTAAATTTCCCTAAGCACACTGTAGTAAGGGACAGTGATCAGAAATGAAACCTGGTAAGAGTTCCCAATGCAGTATGTTGCCTGGTCAATTTGTGACCATCCAGCCTAAAGTAGTGTGACTCCCTGTCTTATAGTTAAAATAAGTAGGGCAGTTTACTAACTGGTAAAGTCCAAAGGAGGCCAATCTGTCTTCATGTCTTATTTTCTTAGAATTTATTTTACAATCTAAATTTTGATCCCCCACCATTATGTATTCTCTCCTATTGTTATGGTGTGAAATTAGGGGATTAAACAATTGAAGTTCATTGTCCATATATTTAGGTGGACGATAAAAACAGGTTAAAAGAAGCTGTTTACCTCTTAACCCTTCAAATATCAGTTTTACTGTTAAATAATCAATATGTTCATTAAACGTTCTCTTTCCTGTTTCCTGTGCCAGGTACTTTTCTTTTATATAAAATAAAACTCCCCCTCCTTTCTTTTTCCCTTGCCTGTGTTGTCTAAATGTCTTATATCCTTCTGTTAATATATATATATATTCATCAGGTACTTGAGGTTTTAACCAGGTTTTGCTTGGACCGATTTCATCTAAACCCACTGTCTGAATCCAGGCTTCAATATCTGTAAAATGTGCTTGTGAACTTCATGTATTTAAGTGGACTAGTTTTAGTCCCTTGCAGCCCTGTATTCCTCCTCGCCGACCAGAGGGATCTCTTAGTGGTGACGTCGGGTACCTCCTCCATTAGGCCACACCTCTGGAACGATTCTCAAGTAGTACAAAGTAAATTGGGAGGATTGCACAGTTTAATATATTATCAGGACAGAAGGCCTTGCAGTACAGCAAGCCCAAAGCCAGCACATCTATGAGAGACATTGTCCGGACTGTAATGTTTAGTAAAAGTGTGGAGCGTGCCCATGTGGTTGCAGCACACGTCATTAACAATGACATTTTTGAAACAAGCAACAGAAGCAGCCACACCCCTTGTGGAGTGACCACTAATAGTACCAGGAAGTTCCTTACCATACTTCCTATGACAGAATGTAACAATGTGCCAGCCATTTGGATAGGCACTGTTCAGAGTGCCCTCTTTCCTGGGGTGAATGAAACAAAAAGCTGAGAGGACTTTCTGCAGTCCTTGGTGTGAGTAATACATATTGCAGTATTTTATGTACATCCAAAATATGGAGTAGTGCCTGACCCTGGTTGGCATGCTCAGGATAATATGCAGGAAGGTGTATTGTTTGATTCAGTGTAAACTCAGCTACCACCTTCGGTAGCAATGGAGTATTTGTATCGATTTGTATGTAAAAAGACTCTGTTTTTGTGAAAAATCAAATAAAGAGTCTCACACATTGAAGAATAAAGTTTGGAAATCCATTGAACAGAAGTCATAACAACTAAAAACATTTTCCATGACTGCAGACATAAGCCACAACTCATGGCAGGCTCAAAAGGAGCCAACGTCAATTTCTCAAGCACAAAATTCAAGTCCCAAAGTGGGACTGGATTACGGACTGGAGGTTTCATATGCAGAATACCTCTCGGGGTGTATGGGACATCTCTAATTGGGCAACACTAGGGGCATGGAAAGCTGATGAGGAATACTGCAGGCCAGAATCAGGCAAGGACAGCAAGTACTCCACAGCACAGTATTTACAAACATGTAAAAGGGTCCAGATTCCTGGAAGCAGCCCACAAAGTGAATCACTTCTATTTCAAGGAATAAGTATGTCTGGTAGAAGGCTTTCTAGTCACAATCAGGACAGCGGCAACCTTAGGGTATATCCCAATATCTGCAATGGTTATGTCTTCAGGAGCCAAGCAAGCAGATGTAGGGACTTCAGGTCTGAATGGACTGGGGACCCCTTATCCTGTGACAACAGACCTTGACATAGTGGTAGAAGGAGAGGAGACACCACTTCCAAATGTTGAAGGAATGGAAACCATATCTGGTGAAGCCATAATGGAGTAATGAGGAGAAGAGCAGTGCTCTCCACCTGCAATTTGAGCAGAGTCTCTGTATTAGAGGAATGAGGGAATGCGTATAGGAATTTCCCTTTCCAAGAGCGGTATAATGCACCTTGCCAAAAACCTCCAAAGCCTGGAGTGAGCAAGCAGAAACGTGGCAGTTTTACATTGTGTGGGGATGCAAATAGGTTCAACTCTAGATGATCCCATCTTACAAAGAGGTGAAACGTGATCCGGGACCTACTTAACCTGTCTGCCAGACATTTTGGAAACCTAGGAGAAACACGGCTGATAGCTGAAGGATGTGAGACACAGCCCAGTATGATACTTTCATTGCTTTCCTGCATAATAAATAGGAGTGGATGTCCCCTTGTTTGTTGATGTAATGTATCACACTGACTTTGTCTATGTGAATCAGCAAAGGACTGAGGTAGAGATGGTTCTGAAATGCCTGGAAGCTGTATAGGACAGTTGTCACTTCCAGGAAATTTATATTCAGCTTGGCCTTCGCCTTGGTCCATGACCCCTTTTTCAGTACGGGTCTAGATGAACACCCCAGTAGGGCACCGAGGCATCTGTGAGAGGAGCTGTACAGGAGCAGGTACAAGAAATAGAATGCCCATCAGTAGGTTTTCATGATCCATCCACCATAACATGCTCTGCAAAGGGGAGACATAATGAGAACTGTGTGCCAACTCCCCACTCACCCCCCCCACCCTACTAAGCATATTTTATTTATTGGTATCTTTCATCACATGACTAGGTGATGCCCATTGGTCAAATGTCTAGCTACCCAATTTGCCACTAGCGCTTTATATGCATTGACCAGCAGAGGGCTCACGCCCTCCCTCTAAGCCTATACTATTCCAGCGCTAGTCACATCTGCAAGTTCTCTATCTTTGTTGGGGAAGTTTTCTCAACTGATCCTCTGCCCTCTTTGTACTACTGTCAGCCCTGTCAAGCATCTGAAATACAACTTGACTTGGGAAGCAAGGGACATGGAGCTACACAATAAGTGGTATACATTAATATACTATCTTATTCTACTGAGCAGCTTCTACTTTACTGATGGGCCTTCCAAATTATGGGACAGTCCTAGTAACTGCACAAGTATATTAGCTGCTGCGCAGTAAAAATGCTTCCCTGGCACAGTCTATCTAAAAACCCCTGCGATTACCCTGCATCCCATAGCATCACTCATCATATATGGTCCCCTACTAGTCCTTGCTCATGTGGCAATCTATGCATCTTTGGTTCTTAGCCAATGTGCCATTCCATATGCATCCACCCCAACCTCAAAACCTACTAAACAAAGATTGCTATTGCTCTGTAGAGTGTTGATAAATGGACTTAAGAAACTACTACTTTTACTACTACTTTTTTCCAGAAACATCAAACTAAACCTTGGTCCACTGTCCTCTATTGCGGCACCCTCCAACCTATCACATCTCAAAGGACTACATTTTCTACATATTAATGTCTGCAGCTTGCTCAAAAAACATGACATGCTTCAGACTTGGATCTGCCACATTAAACCTGATGTGTTGGTTATTACAGAAGCCTAGTTAAGAGCTTCAGCCCCTGACCATAACATAAATACCCCCTCTTATAATGTGTTTAGGGCCAATAGACCCACTGGGGGGGGGGGTTTGCAACATATGTCATGGATAAACTTTCAATAGCAGTAATTGACATATCCACTGTCCCTAATGAGTTCGAAAGCGCTACCTTAAAAATCTCTTTATCAGCTGATGAGGCTATGCTACTCACAGACTGTTACAGATCACCCTCAGGATGCCTGAGGTTATTAACCCTTCTACGCAAGTTGCTGGATGCCCATAGTTCAGAAACAATTATAATGGGAGACTTTAACCTTGACTGGTGTTCCCCTTGCTGAAATCCCTTAAAAGATCTTTATGACTGCTATAGCCTTACGTAAATTATTACTGACATTACTTGCACTAACATTAAAATTCCTGTGCACAGTACCATTCTAGACCTAATCCTGGTAAATAAATCCCACAAAATTGCAGGCACTGGAGTATTCCACACTGACATACTGTTAGTGATCACAGGACTATAGCCTGTGTTAGGTCCTTACCCAAGCCCATATCTACCACCAGTTTCAAATTTAAGAGGAGCCACTGTAAATTCAGTTGCACCAACTTCTCACAGACCTAAGCATAAATTCGATGACAAGATTTCCATCTAGCGCCCACAACTGCCGAGGCCTACAACCTGTTCTGAAGCCTTGTTCTAAAGGTGATTGACAAACATGCTTCCCTAGTAAAAATCAGAACAAGGAAAAAGACATGCCTATGGTTTACTAGCGAACTAAAATCAGCCTTACACGGCAGAGATACCCTATGGAAAAGAGCTTGCAAAACAAAACTCACATCAGACTAGGCAGCTTTTAGAACCACTAGGAACCAATGCACAAAGCTTATGAGGGCTGAAAAAAAACAAATATTTTCAATCTGCACTAGAATCATCCGAAAAGGATACAGCCAAATTTTGGCAAATCCTAAGGGATATCGAAGGGCACAGCACCTCATCATCACTAGCTTCCAAGATTATCTGTGGTGGCAACATCTATACTAGTAAACAATGTATCTTAGAGCAACTAAATAACCATTTTGCTACTGCTGGGTTAGCTTTTGATCTCTCCAGCAAGCAAACCCCTCACGCAGCCCAGCAACAAAGATTTGCCATGCCCCCCACCAAAGGCTACCAAACAATCAGCCAAGTTAGTTTTAGTTCAATAACTTTTAAGCAGGTCGAGGACCTCTTAACTCTGGATACTAAAAAAGTGCAGAAGCAGATCTAATTGAACCTTTCTTCCTAAAGCTAGGTCACCAATTTTTGACATCGCCCATTGTCCATCTGTTTAACTTGACTCTTCACCACTAATTGGAAAATTGCACGTTATTCCACTTTTTAAATCTGGTAATTCAAATGATCTGAACAACTACCGGCCTATATCCATACTACCTATACTGTCTAAACTACTTGAAAAACTGGTTAATGTGCAATTAAGAGAACATCTAGAAATCACGAACATGCTAAACCCCTCCAATCCAGATTCAGACCCAAACACAGGTACTGGCACTGGCAAAAGTAACAAATGATTGGCAAGTCACATTAGATTCTAAACACCACATCAGCGCACTCCTTTTGGACTTGAGCAAGATGTTCGATACCGTAGACCATGAATTATTATTACTTACGTTGTGAGATATTACTCTGGATGACATGGCTCTGAAATAGTTTGCTTGCTATCTGATAGGTAGAAAACAGCAGGTCAAAGCCCAAGGTAATCTCTTCCCCCTTAAAACATTACAAAGAGGCATTCCTCAGGGGTCAATACTGGGGCCATTATTATTTGCAATCTATAGCAATGATATTGACACCAAAATCAGTACAGCAAGTGTTCATCTTTTTGCAGATGACACAGTTCTCTATGTTGCTAGGCCTACCCTTGAGCTTGTGTGTATACAGCTGCAGCAGGAGTTCAACCTGCTGCAACAAAACCTCTTGCAAATAAAGTTGTTGCTTAATGCTAAAAAACAAAAAAAATTATGTTCATATCTCCTCAAGCCAAACCTAACAGTACTAGTTCCACCAATACTAAACTCCAGATCATGATCCTCTTGGGGGAACCACTAGAGGAAGTGGAAAAATTCAGATACCTGGGGTTCTGGCTCGATTGTAGGCTATCATTCACTACACATATAGAGGAAATCTCCAAAAAGCTATGACAAAGGCTAGGCCTCTTCTTCAAAATCAGGCATCTGCTTAACTATGAGGCCAAAATAAGACTGGTACAGACCACATTTCTCCCCCTTGTTGACTACGATGATTTTATTTATAGCCATTGTTCCACCACTGCTCTAGCCAAGCTGGATACTCTGTACCACAGAGCATTAAAATTCATCACTGGAGCGCCATTTAATACTCACCACTGCTCTAGCCAAGCTGGATACTCTGTATCACAGAGCACTAAAATTCATCACTGGAGCACCATTTAATACTCACCACTGCTCCCTTTATGCACAGTTAGGTTGGACTTTGCTTAGCACTAGAAAAATAATGCCTCTCTCTGGGTCTTCAAAGCCTTTGCTAACAAGCTGCCCTTCTACATCGCTGACCTTTTTAAATATACTTCTGGAGTTTACCTGCTCAGAAGATACTCATATATTATGCTAGAAATACCCAGAATCTGTACTCGCTATGGCTCGTCATCCCTAAGCCATGCCCTCCCCACCCTCTGGAATACACTGCAAAGATCCTTAAAACTCACGTATATTGTTGGGATGAACGCCTTCAAAATCACTCTTAGACAATCAATGAAGGAAAGTTGTACCTGCTATGCCTAGCCTCCACCTTAATTCTTACAAACCCTTCTGCACTGCCTATTAGCACTTGTTGTACTCCCTTAGCTATTTGTAGACACTATTGTAGTTGTCTCCACCAATTGCCCTCAGTTCCACAATCCCCATGAGCTTCTCTCCCTCTCCTATATTACTAACTTACCCGCCTTGCTGTTTACTCATTGACTTGCTCAACCCGAATAGACTTTTGTAATCGTATACGCCCTGTTCATTCACAACCCTAATAATCTATCCTTATCATACTTGTCCTGCTACTTCCTTGATTTTCCCTATTATACCTGTAATCCCCATGAACACCACTTCCTTACCCAGGCTCCTAATCCCTTTTGAACACCCCCATCTTGTTTTTCACAAACTGCCCTTCCGGATCCAGGGAGACTATCATATCCTAACTGTATTGTCCCCCTACTGTGAATAAAGAACTTTGATGTTAGTCTTATCAAATGTATAATCACCTTGTACTGTTTCCTCTTTGTGAATGCTAGAATCAAGGTTGCTAGCTTTTTTCTGAAATACAATTATTCCTGTATTGTTAATGTATTGTTAAAAATGTATTGTCCTTGTATGAAATGCTGGTCTGTATAATCCCTTATACTGCGTCCTCCAAAGACCACCTTGTAAATGAGCCTGCTCAATGGTGTCTTTCCTGGTAAAATAAAATTGAATTGAACCATTTGGCCCAGCTCATCTGTCATCTGACCCTGCTGGACTCTTAGCGTCCACTGAGGGATCCTCATATCAAGCCATGCTAGTGGTACAGTAACCATGGCCATAGCTATGATGCTCACAGAGACGTGGTGTCACTTGTATACCAGTTGAGCCTGGGTAATCAGATTGTCTGGGACACTGCCTTATCCCCTTCTCCGTTCCTCTCAGTCCCCTTGCAGGATTCCTCGCATCCTGAAGGGGTCTCCAGGGGCATGACTCTTCCCCCATCCCACCTCACCCCTCCCTACCGTTTCCCCCTTTTCTTTCATGTAAGCACTTGTTTACTTATTAACCCGGCACTTATTATTGTCCACCCTTTCTACATGTTATGCACAACACTGTTCTAACACTGTTTGTAACATCTGCCTTACGTATGTTAATGTTGATCTTCTGACTTGACTGTTTAATGTCTCATTCCAGTTGTACCCCTTCCTCCCAGGTCGCACCGGGAGACGAGTGACTTGTTGCTCAGTGTGCCTTCCTGGTGAAACATTTCAATAAATGAATTAAAAATTGTCTGCCCTGTCCTGTGGCAGGAGAGCACATCCCTTCTCTGTGTCCAAGACTGCCCCTATGTAATGTAGTATTTGGCAAGGAATCAACACAGACTTCGGCACAGTCACTGTGATCCCCAAGTCAAACAACTGATGTGTCCAAGACAGAGTATGTAACAGAGCTTCCCTGGAGCTGGCCTTCAGGAGCTAGTCCAGATAGCGGAATGCTTATAGGCCTTCCCTGTGAAGGGTTGCTGTTACTAATGCCAAGCATTTGGTAAAGACCCATGACACAAAAGACAAGCCAAAGGCCACTACCCAGAACTGATAATGTTCACCCTCCAGCATAAGGCGGACGTACTGTCTGTTTTGGAATAAGGACTGAACTTCTTCCTTCAGAAGGGACAAATGACCTGGAGGATAAAAGGAAGGTGGGGGAGGATGATCTGGAGGAATTTGTAGCAGCTCCAGGGAATGCCCTCTTCCAATTCTCTACAGAACCCACTCGTCCATAGTGATCTCTTGCCATTTTTTCAGATGCAGGGAGATCCCATCCCCCCATCCTCACCCCTGGAGGTAGCAGATTAGGAGAGGGGAGAGACAGAAGACAGTGAGGTGGTACCGGTGGTGGCAGGGCCAGCAGAAGGGATTCCTTTGAGTGCTTCTGTGTGGGCACCATGGGGAAGGGACATGGAAGGGGACCATCTCTTCTGCCATGACCTTGCTGATGGTAAGTACGGTTACCTCAGGCAGCAGACTGATGAAAGTGGCCCCAACCACAACCTCTAGCAGGAGTGGGATACAAGGACTTCACAGACCTTAGAGTCATTTCTGAAGTGTGAAGGCCAAGTAGAGCTTCTTCAACATCATATCCAAACAGTTCTGTCCCTTTGAATGGGGTATTCAAAACTGTCTGTTGCACATCATTGGCAAAGCCAGCAATTCTATGTCAAGAATATTTCCTCATGCAAATGCCAGAAGCAGCTGCCCTGGCAGAAGCATCAGAGACATCATAAGCTGAGTACAGCAAATATTTGCCAACCTCTGCACCAGAGCACAATGTTTGAAGTAAATCATTCTTGGCAGATCCATCAAGCAAGGCCTGAGCTAGAATTCAAGCAGCTTTCTGCAGGCTGTTCTGATATTTTCTCATGTGGTCCTGGTAGTTTGCAATCCTAAGGCCCAATGATGCAGAGGCATAAGTACGCTTGTCCATCACATCCAGCCTCCTAGATTCTTTATCAGGAGGCAAAGTACTCATGTGTCTAGTGGTCTTAGACCTATCATAGTCAGCCATGATGACCACAGGGTCAGTTTTTGGCTGGAAAGCATAATAGGGCTTAACAGATGGCGCAGGATACTGCTTTTTAGCCTTTCTAGTAACTGCAGGCAGTAAGTTTGGTCTGTACCATTCAGTAAAGGTAGCATCCTCTAATGCAGGATATATAGGTAAAATTATAATGAAGGGTGAGCAGGGCACCTCCAAAAATTACATGAGATTTCTTTTTGTGGAATCTTCCTTTTCCACATCATAGCCCATTGCAGACTGCATTTGCTGCATCATGGCTTGGGAAGCTGGATCCTCAGGAGGAGATCATGGTGTATAAACCACCAAGTCTTCACTGCAGGCTGAGTGGGCAGAACTGGAGTGAGGTGCTAGAAATTGTTCTCCCTCATATTCCTCCTCTAAATGCATGAGATTAGGATTGTACTCTACTTTGTCATCGTCAAATCTATCAATGAGAGAAGCCGCAGAATGAACCAGTGACAATGGTGGCAGCTGAAAGGGAGGAATGTGCAGCATGCCTGTAGAACCCATCAATAAGAGCTGAGTACCAGGAGGCCCCATTGGCAGAATAACCACCTGTACTGGTAATCCAGGCAGAATACGTCTTATTTCTGAAAATGATGCCAATACAGCCAGAGAGTTGATGGCGCCCTGTAAAGGGGCTGGGACTACTTGCATCAATTAGCTTTGGTCCGACGACAGTGTCCTACCATCCACAGTAGGTATGGCAGCACCTAAGCAAGCCCTGACCTTGGTGTCTCATCAACGGTCAGGGGGTTGACGTCAACACTGCCGAAGCAGGCAGTGATGCAGATTTATCTTGTCTCAGAGGTAACCAGGACCTCGGTAGTAAAGCAGATTTTTCCTTTTCTTTGTATTAGTGCTTATGGCTGGATGATGATGAGAAGAGCTACAATGGTGACAGTTCCCTGTCCCAATCCTTAGACTTCGGCAGCCATTTTTCGGCCAACAGCGAGGGAGACAAAGACCTTGGGTCCTGTTCCTTCACCATGGCTTTCAGTGTCTTGGGAAGAAGGTAATTTTCTAGAGCTTTTTTACAGCATCGCCTTGTACCCTGGTTGAAACTCTGGCCAAAACTCACAAGTCCTCACACTGTGAGACAGGCCCAGACAACACAAACAAACCGCATATGTATCTTCTTTGTAAATTTTATCTCTGCACTTACAATACCAAAATAAAGGCTCTTTCAACTTTGGTGGCATGCAGTGACGATGAAAGAAAACCCTAAGTAAAATAAAAGAATAAATGGCAATGGCTATGTTGATGGTGTTTCCTTCTGCAGGGTCTGATGAGGATGACTGATAGTGAGAAAAGAACTGTGGAGTGAGTGATGGGGCACCTACACTTACATACACATAGATGTGGCACGTCAGCTAGCAAAGGTTTCTGTGTGGTCCTAGCGCTGATGGCTGTAGTTCCAAAACTATGGCCTAATGGAGGAGATATCTTCAAAGATCAGTGTTTACAGAAAGGGGGCCTACAAAGAGATCCCAAAGAAGAAGAGCCAGGCTTTGAAATAAAGCAGCTGGAATATGTGTAATACGGAATGGGGACAGCTTCAAGCAGCAGCCCTGTTCAAAACTGGAAGATGGCCAACTCCATCCAAGACTAGACAGTGAAAAGTGTGGAGTGCAATATCACTGAAATATTTTCTTCCCCCTCAAGACAATACGTAGGAGAAGTGGCATTTAATTTCAAATGTAAGAAGCAAAACAAATCAAGGCATAATGTTAAAACTGAATTCCTTGTGGGAGTATACTTGCTGCCTCAGCTACAAGTTGGGATAAACAGCTGCAGAATTCAACTGTCAAGTACTGTATTAGTGAGAGCGCAATGTCGAAGGAGCGCACAGAGGAATGGCAAAGCATTTGAGAGCTGAGTTGTGTCTTGTGTGTGGCACTGCTAAATCATTTCTAGTGATGACAGCTGCTATTTACAGCAGCGTGCTCCCCAGACATAATGTGGGCTGAAAGTATTATTCACTGTCACTTAAGGTACCAAACAGACTGTTTTTTTAAGAAAATATAATAATTGGGGGTGCTCATCAAACTAAGGAGAACTCCTGCCTCTCCTGGTGGTAGTGCACTGAGCTGCAATGTGGGAGACCTACGTTCTTAGCCTAATCTCAGTTATTGGCCCTGGGCTGGAAGAGTCTTGGGAGCACTGCAAAACCAGTGCTGTCAGATTCCTGGGTTAGGAGGTTTGAAGCTGCTTTCCTGACTGCCCAACTGCCTGCCTTGGCCAAGAGGTTAGGAAAGGTCTGCCATTACAGGTGGCCATGAGATATGCCTCTCCCCCTCCCCAAGGACTGCATAGGGCCTCGTACTGTCTGATCTGATGCCCTTCTGCAGCTGGTGTCCAGTGAGAGACCATCTCATAGATTGTTCGGGGGTCACAACAAACTTCTTTGCCAGCATCATGTATATCTCACGGAAGGTTAAAGGGCTAGGGGCCCAATATTTAGAGTATTCACAGTTGTATATTTGATTGTTTATTCAAATGTAATCATTGTGGGGGGGGGGCCTGATCATCATATTTAAGGATTTAAGGTAATCACCAGAATTTAGAATACTTATAAAATCTGCCTCTGAATTTGGTTAAATTCTGTTTATGCTTCTCATCTTCTGGAGCTTCAGACCTCTTTAAGCCTCACACCACGCCCTGCCTTTACCCTCCCCCTAGAGAGCTTGTCCACTGCAGCTTTAGGTACTACTGTCTCTGTTGTGGACTGAACTCATGTGGAAGAGCTGGTGGTGGCTCATTTCTACCTTATGAGAATGGAGAAGAGTGTACTAAAGGATTAAGATCCAAGATATGTTGCAGGAGAATTGGGAACATGCTGGAAGGAAACAAGAAATAACCCTAATCTACAGCAGCTGTACTTTTACTATTACTCCAAAAATGCTCTAAAAGGAACATAGATCAGTCTTGACATTTCCCCTGTGTCTCCAGGACAATTTTCTTGTATTTTCCTGTGTAACCAATGGAAGTCTATGGGAAGAAGATATGAAGTGAAGGAAGATGAACTGAGAATGCTGGAAGATGAACTGGAAGTGCTAACATGAATCAAATAATGTTGCAAAAGTTCAAAATGCTGCTTATAAGCCTCTGGATATCAGTACAGAACTTGTAACAGTGCAAGTGGAATACTGGAATACTAGCAAAGGAGGCTCGGAATGCCAGGACCAGAGGCCTGAACATGAGACATATAGAGGATTGTGTATGAGCAATCATACACAACAGGGCTGTTTTTTGATTGAGAGGATTCTGTGGTAACAAGAGACCTCAAGAGTGCAGCTCAAGAGGTCTTGTTACCAGGGAAACGTTGAGATTGAAAACAGACTTGAATGTGTATGGTTGCTCATACACAATCTTTTATAGTGTATGGGCAACAATAACTCTGATCCAGTAACCCAAAACGTCCCCCAGTACTTAAAATAGCCTTACTGTGGTGCAGTTCTTTCCAATGCTGCTCACTTCCTGCCCAGCTCTCACCATCGAGCCACTTCATCGCACATGTGCTAAGACATTCTAAGATGCTGTGCTGCAGTAGTGACGTACCTAGTGCAGCACAACAGCAATTTGATGTCACTACTACAGAACAACAAGCTGGTTCTAGTAATTGAATTTCATATTCAATCACATTCTGTTATACACTATAAAGACATGGATAGATATTTCCTGAAATTTCTGTGAAACCTCTTGAGAAATTCCCTGCTTGACTGCAGTACCATTGTAGGCCATTAGAGAGAATCTCTTAGATATATCACGTAATGTCTGGAAATATCTGTTCATATTTATTACTGTACTGTCACTTTACAAAGCTGGCATGCATCAACACAATCAAAGCTTATAAAATTGGAAGTGGAAATTTTGCATCCTGATTGGTTGTTAGCAGTGCATTAGAAGTGTCTACTGCACAGCTAAAAACAAGGGCTGACAAGCTGGAAACAGGACATTAAAGAAATCATTGAGCCACTGTGTAGAATTAAACACACACACACACACACACAAGCCGCTATGTTTTTTCCCCTTACTGAGATTTTTTTCCCCACACCCAACAACTGACACTGGACAACTAGAGACAGGCTAACACCCAACCACAGTAATCAAAGCAGTGTGAAGTTATTCCTCCATTTCCTTTTTACTGCATTCTGGTATCCATGTTTTAGTTCTGGGTTGTTAATGTTTACAGTCTGCTTTTTGCTCCATCCAAAAGCACTGTGCTGTAGGATCTGGCTTTTTTTTTTTTTGTACCCACAATTTCCTTCCATTTGGAAGGCTCTGGCCCCCCATTCCCACTCACCACTTACCCCCCCGGATGGAGTGAGTCCCTCCCCATGAAACGCAATTTCAAGGCCTTGGCTTGCCCCCCAGGGTGGAGTCACGGGAGCAGGACCCCAAGACAGACTTTGGTCTGCGACAAGGAGCAGAGGCCATCTTTAGCGGCCCGCGATGATTTTTTAGCAATTTTCTTCCCTAGGGGCAGGGATGTGCAATGACGACAGCATCTGCCCTGCCCCCCTTTACACGTGATGCCGGCCGTGGTGGTACCCCCGCTCTCTGCCAGAGGTCCGCATTGTGCCGGACACTCTCCCCCCTCTCCCTGGAGAAGGAGAGAAGTCCATGGGACGCTCAATCCTTGTCCCCCGGCCGGGCCTCCAACTCCTGAGTCCATCCCTGAACCCAGGATATCGGTGCCGCTGATGGATGCCTTGCCTCTGCACCAGTGGGCCAGCCTTAGGATCTGACCTTTCTTCACATCAACCTACCAGCACTACAGTACCTCACTCCTTTGCTCATAATTTATAACTGAGTAACAGTAACTGACCTTCTATGATGGGTTCTCTTATAATTACAGTCCTTCTGTGCTCTGACTGAAGTGCTTCCCTGTCCCACCACCAGCTGCTGCACTGCTCCCTACATTGAAGAATCGCTTGAACCACTCGGCCTGATGCTTGCTCGCTCCCTCCCTCACTTGCCCTCTCTCCTTTCATTCTGCTGGTAGGCTCGCTCATTTCAATTTAAAAAAAAAAGAAAAAGGTATAAAAAGGAACAAAAATAAAACAAAACTTATTTATATACGAATGTGGTTGGGGGGGTTATACACTTGCTTATCCACTTGCTCCTTTCTTTCTAATAATAACTTAAAAACACCTGAAACAATAAAATATAGAGGATAATGGATGGGCAACAGTGAAAAACCAAACTGTTGTTCACTTCGAGAGGTTGTCATAACAACCATGTAAACCTCGAAAGCGAAGCTTGAGAGGTTTACAGTTGTCATATAACCTCGAGAAGTGAAGTCAGTGTTGTTGCTTACTGTTGCCCATCCATTGTCTTTTATAGTGTATGGGCAACAGTAAATAGCTTGTCACTTCTTCTGTGGTCGCGCCCGATGTCAGGGATCCCCCGCTCAAATGTCCGTGAAAACATTCTACTTCTTCACACTACATTTTTTTTTTACATTGAGAAAGAAATACTGGTGAACACAATAATCACTTACCGCTTGATTAAAAATTCCTGGTCCATTGGTAAACTGCCACGGATGTTCTCCGACGTTCTAAGTACCGCCACTTGCGCGTGCGCAAAGACAGTCAATGCTGTTGTACCATCATTGTGACGTACTAACGATAGTACAACAGCTTACTGACATCACAATAATGGTACAACAAGACTAGTAAATGATGGATTTCGACTGAATACAACGTTCCACCATACACTATAAACACCATACACAATCTTTTCTGTGTGTTTGTACGTGGGGGAGCGGACCTTATACACAAGCTGAACTACTAAAATGGACTGTTTAGAAACTACAGCTATGAAGTGGAGGCCATAGAAGGACAAATGTCCTAACTTAAAAAAATGCATTCAGGCAGAGGAACTATTTTATGGCAAATTAAGACTGAAATGTTTGTTTTTTATTAATTAAACTTGTTACTTGCAATTTTAACATGCAAAGAAAATACAGAGACCCATTTTATAAACCCAATATGACACTCCGGGGATATGCAGATACTTCTAACATTTTAGACACTGATCCCACCTCCTGCCAGCCTGCAGTTCACAACTGGCACCTCCTACTGCTTAAATGGTCTGAATATCAGGCCCAGAGTGTTCTAGCTCCATAGAGTAGGGTGACAACTCCAGACTAACCATAGCCATCACCCTAATTAAACTAACTGTCACATTACAAAGCATTACTCCATTTTGGAAATTTGATTAGCAGCCCCTGGTAATCAAAAACATTTAGATTGGCAACCAGACAGTTCTGTAGAGCAATTTCACTAAATTGATATTTCTGTGTATAAAATACAGTCTAGAACAGCCTGCCCAGCGGCACTGAGGGTTGAGGCGCTGGACGCCACACCTCATGCTACGCCGGCATCCGGGGTTTGGGAGTGAGCCCGGGTCATCGGGGTCAGCTGGGTGGGGGGAGGGAGCAGGATTTAGCTGCCACTTGATAAGCTCTCCTCTCCCAGGCAGGGTTTCCTGGCTTCCGGCACTTTACTGACACCCAGTGGAGACTGGGTACCATTACTGCCAGGACCATGTAAGAAGGACTCCTGGAAGGGGCGGTCGCCTACGCGAATCGCATGAGACCCAGTGTGCTGATGGCATTACATGTCTTCCACCCAGCAGTCACAAGCAGAAAATCACCCTCCCTTTTTTTTTTTTATAGGCATGCTTTTCCGCTCCTCCATGGACCTGGCAGGGGCTACAACCCCTCCCTCAGAGGGGTACGTCCTCCAGCCCCTGATTACTCTGCACAGCTACCCCTGGAGTTCCCCCATGGATTCCCCCCCCCGCAATGGGGCCAGGGTGAGAAGTGCCTGTATATGCCACCCCGAAGCAGCAATCCAAAATTGGGGCGGTCCCATAGAGAGATCGGGCCATCATGGTCCAGCCGGGTCCCGGTTTTCCTCCATTTCCCCTGCACCCTACGCTCATGCATTGACAGGAGGCTGTCTCCACCTCTATGGAGTGCGCTCAATTACCCTGGACGTGGCCAACCCTTTGCGGGTTTTGCGCCTGTGCTGACACCAAGTCAACAGCGACATTATTCCTCCCCTCAAGAAGAAGAGCAGTCCTCCAGACACTCAATCCTTCTTCCCCCGACCAACCCCTGAGTGACCCAAGTCTGTTCCTGAACTGGGGGCGTGGTGTGAGGTGTGGCATCCAATGTCTCAGCCTTCAGCACCATCAGGCCAGCAGAAAATCCCCTTTCAGTGTGCTGTGTGATGCCCCTGATTGACCCACAAACCCCTGCTTGAACAAAGCCCGGTGATGGACAGGGGCTTAAGGGTGATGTGGTCTGTCTTCCCATTTGGGTCCCTGGGGGAAGCCCCTCCATGAGGGTAAGTCATGGTCCTCCCTGATCTCCCGCTGAGGCCAGGTAGGAGGTGGTGAAGGGGTCAGCTCCTGGGGGGAGCACCTCCATGAGGGGTAAGTCATGGTCCTCCCTGATCCACTGTGGAAGCGGAGGCCAGGAAGGAGGTGGTCGTAGGGTCAGCGAGACAGGGCAGATGGGGGGGTAAGTAAGCCCCCGCAGCTCCAAGGAGCATAAACAGAGTTCACAAAAAAAAAGAAAAGATACAGTCTAGAAGAGTGTAGCTGCAGGGAAATATGATCAAACTGTCAGCTAACTGCCGTAATTTTGACATTTTTACTGCAATGTGGCAAACTGGATTTTTAGCAACTAGTGCTAATCAAGGCTGCACTTGCTTAGCGAAAAGCATTCTTTGGGTAGCAAACTGCAATGCGAAGCCACTAATTTCATGTCTTACGCTATGGACAAATAACATATGAAATCATGTTTTTATTTTTATTTTCTGTTATTCCATACTTACAAGTGCTTGGCTCTACCTCAGCCCATCCACGAGCCCTTGATCTCAACTCTACTGGAATGGTTACCACAAGCCCCAAGCCCATACCAACTGCCTATCCCCTTATGTACTGTATGTCCTGAACTTACTCAGAGTAACATACTGATATGAGTTTGGAAGGGGCTTTAGGTTCATCAGGACTGCCACCTCCCAGTTGGTACGCAGGAAATAATAAGTATGCTGTGCAACACACATGCTCTTCTGGGTGCAGTCAGTCAACATGGAGGTGGACAGGATGCAATTTTACTGACCGAGGGTGGGGGACACTGAGTTGTGGGCACTGCAATTATGTAAGGAGTACATAGCGAATACTCCACCTTAAACTACTGTTATTTCTACTTGTTATATCCTCCCATGTTCCACCTCCACTGGGGTGCAGTCCAAGAAGCAAGATCTTTCTGGCCAATCAGAAGGGAAATAGGAACATGTTTATCTACCAAACTCTGAGTGGTATTGGCTGGTGCAAGATTGGACATATAATGCTACCCTTTCAGATGTCAGAGTCCTTTGTCATGTCAGTGGCACTAGTTTACCCCATGTGTAGTCCCATATTCCTGCCCAAATGACACCCTCCCTATGGGTCACTAGGAGGCAGCCTAGTGATGGCAGTAGCCACCCACCCTCCCTGTGGCAAAAGGCATCTGAGATGAATGATCAGCGCCCCTTTTGCTGCCTGAAGTGTGACAACCTGGGCTCATGACTTGAACCTAGGTCTAAATGCACTTTTAATGATAACTTCTGACTTTTAATCGATTAGGATAGGAAATCCTAATATGAAGGGCCTCTGCCTCCATTAAGACATGCTGGGAACAAGTGTGTCCAGTTAAGTGTCTGGGCAGGCATAGGGACCAGAGTTATTGTGCAGTAGTCACTTGTTTATTTACAGAACGGGGGGGGGGAGGATATAACAGTATAAATAGCCAAATCTGCTCTGCCCCCACCAGTTTATTAATTTACATCCCCCATGACCCATTGGTTGGGCAACCTCCCAGCCCCACCCACGGCTTCTCTGACAAGTACCCTTTGTCATCACAGCTTGAGATCTACTGGGGAAGTCATTAAAGAGGACAGGAAATTATTTCTCATTGGTAGCAGTTTATGATGCTCCTATTTCCAGAAATGACATCCATCAGTCTAAATGATCCTTATGTAACTGTACCTGAATAAAAAGTGATTTGAAAAACTGTAGTTTGCATTTTTTTGGTTTTATGAGCAGCATTCTGTTACAGTTCTGTTCACGGAACCAGTGATCTGGAGTTTTAACTATGTCACGGTTTGAGCAAAGAACTCGTTAAGCATGGTTCTGACAGGACAATAGCTCATGTTTAGCATTCTGTACACAAACCATGACATAGTAAAAACTCCAAATTACTGGTCCCACGAAGAGAATACCGCAGAATGCTGTCCATAAAAAGAAAACAACTGAAAACAGTTTTTTCACATCAGTGTTTATTAAAGGTACAGTTCAATGTGGCTAATTTGGAGGCAAGTCTTTCATTTCTCTTACTATGAACATTACTAACTGCTGCCAGTTAGCACAGATTTCCTGTCCCCTTCAAGTTAGGACAGGAGAGTAGCCAGCTTCATCCTGCAAGTGCTGGGGCTATTTACTTGGTTTTCTCACTAGGACAGCTGCACACACGGGGCTCCTGGTGCAGTCCCATAAGCGTGGCAGTATGATGCCCAGCCAACACCCTCCTTCCCATGTGTTAACTCCAATATTATCTGGCAATCATCCTGTCCTGGAAGACAGCATCCTCTGGGATGCTCAATCTTCCTTCCCTGCTGACTCCATCAGTTAAGGCTTTGGTGCAAACCTGGGTCACCGGCTTCATGAGCGGCAATGCGGCGGTATCGATGGCTCCCTCTACCTATTTACATATATAAGTGAATACCATCTTGCAGCTGTGGCCTCTGAGCTTGCCCTCACACTGAACATCCTTCCTCCCATGAGGAAACATGTTAGTAACTCCAAGGCCACTCTGTTTACAGTGGGCATTCATTGTGGGGTACTGTGGCTGGTTCACTGCCATCTGAGAGACTGGAGATTTGCATTCATGTCCTGCGCTCACACACTGGAGCTGGCTGAGTATGTTGCAGTGGTGAGTCACTCAGCCACCGGGGCATTCAATAGTTAGTCAGTCATGCAGTGACATTTAAACTGGTTGTGGAGGCAGCTGTACCCCATACCCTGCTGGCATGAGGAAGGAGTAGCTGTGGTGGCCCAAATTGTGAGTTAAAGGACAGTGGATAACATGGACACAAAAAAAGTTATATATTGTATTGGACCTTTGTGTTTTTATCCCTACCTTGTGCATTCCATCTGGTATGGTTTCTCACCTTGCTACCTTCATTAGGATGAGATACTTACCTTAGAAAACTGGTCCGTCCATACCAGTTCACAGTGCTGCACATAAAAAGGGAGCTGAGTAAGTGTATGGTGGTGAGAGGCCCCAGAGTTGGTAGATGTGTGGTGAAATGCTAAAAACTGGCAGTAAGAGCAAATGAGCTGGTGTGGTGGATGGTGGCATGTAAGAGGAGGGCCTTAGGTAGTACTGGGGATGCAAAAGCAGGAAACTACATTCAGTGAGAGGAGGCATGATGCAGGGATGCCAGGGCATGGAGCGGCATCCATTTTCAGCACCAGTAGCAGTTGAAAAGAAACAACAGCTGTTGGGAGAGAGACCAGGCTTCCACTTGGTCCCTCCGGGCTTTCAACTGCTACTAAGGTGAAGAATCTGGGAGTGATACTGGATGAGGGCCTGAAAATGGAGGTGACTAACTTCCAGGCTTGATTACTGGAATGTTGTACCTGGGTAAGTGTAGTGTTCATAGCTTGTTACAGAACACAGCTGCCCAGTTACTTTGGGCCTTTCTGGCCCATAAGTAACTGGGCAGCTGTGTTCTGTAGCAGCTGCAGGCACCGCACCATACCTCCGCTAACCCCAAGGTACAGCATTACAGTAGTCAAGTCTGGAAGTTCGTCACTGGGAGAGATAAGGGATTTAATCTGACGGATGTTCCGCAGGTGGAAAAAGTTATTCCAGACTACTGCCGACACTTCAGTCTCCATTGTCAGGGCCTCCCTCAAGGCTCTGGGCAGGGAACTCCAAACGACTGGGCTTGCTAACTAAAAACCCTGGTCCCCCGAATTCTTCAGTCTGGCCTTCTGAACCACCAGAAGACCTTCAGCGGCAGAGCGGAGCAGGCGAGCGGAATGTGCAGATGCAGAAGCTTGGCCAGGTAGTCTGGGCCCAGCCTGTGTAGGACTTTGTAGGTTAACAAACCCACTTTAAGAGAGATACGCCTCTTCACCGGCACAGTGAAGGAGATTGAGTTCCATTAAAAACTGCTGCAAGAGGACCAAAGGAATAAGAGCTGCAGAGAAACAGGATCAGCTGACAGTAACAGACAGAGAACTGAAGACAAATTATTCCAGTAGCAGCAGTACCAAGAAGCAGTTAGGCCATGTTTAAGGAGTTCAGCACATCAAGCAGGCACTTCAGATCAGTAGGTGGGCCTAACATGAGGTGGTACATTTCACGCATGGTGTTGCAGAAAATCTGTCAGTGTGTCATCCTGGAGTTCCCCAGTCTTGAGTGGGTCAGTGTAATTGCGCTGCCACCCTTTATTTCAGGAAAGCCCTATCCTTATGCCAGGAGGATCACCTGAATCTGTGGCCTCAGACTTGTGAGATGTTGATGGACCAAACTCTCTAGTTAATAACAGGCACAGGAGCCAACTCCATAGGAGCGTGGGGCTAAATCACCCACAGGTACTTTAATATTTTGTGAGCAGCCTGTAAAAAAGGATTAATAGGGAACCTGGTCATAGAAAATACACTACCTACTGGCAGCGAGCATCATCAGACTGTTGAGTATGGGGGAGATGTTGCTAGTTGGTGAGTACAATCTGCTGGTGGAGGCCGGTTAAGAAGGGCTTGAACACATTTATTTCAACCAGCATTTGGGGAATATTAGTAACTTTTACCCTGAGCACATCCTAAACTGTGAATTGTTTTATTGTGTTGTATCATTTATGTGTAATTATCTATTATTTATTCCTGTGGTTTTAAAGTGGCTAGGTTATATGTATTTATGGTTTTATGTATTGCCCTGTTGTATTGTAATGGCACCCCGAGCCTCCAGGGAAGGGCATCATAAAAAATAATGACTGCTTCTACTACTACTAAGTGCCAGAGATTAGAGAGGGGCCTGGTCAGGAGGAGGCCCAGGCAAGAAAGCTGCCGCTGGGGTTGGTGCAGGGAGGGCCATGGGAGAAGTTTGCTGCAGTGAGAGGGCAAAGGAGATTGAGTTCCATTAAAAACTGCAGCTAGTCGAAGAACCCACTAGGGATGGGGCAGTGCTGGGTCTGGTACTTACAAACAGGGACAGCACTGCAGATATTACAGTGGGTAGTCCCCTATTTTATTTAAACTTCTGTTTTCTCGGTAAACAATATGAGCCAAGGCTCTTTTTCCATTGCGACCAGTGATTATCGTACAGTGTGGTTTAACATTATGGACAGGAACAGAGGCTAACAACACGAGGACAAAGGTCCTGTACTTTAGGTGGGTGGATTTTAAAGAAATGGGGGACTGTCTCAGAAACTGCCTCGAAGGGGGATTGCAAGGGAGGTGTGGGGGCACAGTGGGTAATAATAAGGGAGAGTACAACTAAAGCAACTCATTTCTGCGTGGAGGTGAGTAAAAGCAGAAGGGAAAAGAGTCTGTTATGGTTCATAGAAACATAGACTTTGACAGCAGATAAGGACTGCTTGGCCCACCTAGTCTGCCCATTTACCTACCTATTGGATAAGCTGCAGAGCCTAGTTAACCAGCAGCCTACTTCCTCCTTAACCCCCTCCTACCCCCCACTATAATTGCCTTATGTCGGTCCCATGCATTCTTGAATTCCCCCACTGTTTTTGACCCCACAACCTCCTCAGGAAGGCTGTTCCATGCATCCACCACCCTCTCTATGAGGAAATACTTCCTCATGTTGCCAATGAGCCATCCCCTTTCTATCTTCAAATTGTGCCCACTTGTTCTTGAGCATCTCTTTTTCTGAAGTATGCTACCCTCTTGGACTTTGTTGATTTCCTTGAGGTACTTGAAGGTTTCTATCATGTCCCCCCCTTTCCTCAAGGGTAAACATGTGAAACTCTTTTAGTCTCTCTTTGTATGGCTTCTGTTGCAGACCCTGCACCATTTTGGTTGCCCTCCTCTGGACTGCCTCCATCCTGTCTATGTCCTTGCGGAGATGGAGTCTCCAGAACTGCACGCAGTACTCCAGATGGGGTCTCACCAACTGTCTGTACAGAGGGATAACAACTTCCTGCTTTCAACTGGTGATGCCTCTCCCTATGCATCCCAGAATCCCCCAGCCCTCCTTACTGCCTTCTCACATTGCTTGCCTACCTTAAGGTCATCTGATATGAGTACCCTCAGGTCCCTTTCCATTTTTGTTGTTGTTAGTACCACCCCCCATTGTGTACTTTTCCTCAGAGCTTTTATTTCCCAGATGCATTATTTTGCACTTCTTTGCAATGAAACTAAGCTGCCACACTATTGACCATTGCTCCACCCTTGCCAAGTCCCTTTTCATCCTTTCCACCCCTCCTTGTGTACCAACCCTGTTGCAGATCTTTGTGTCATCTACAAAGAGGCATACTTTTCCTTCCAGTCCTTCTGCAATGTCACATATAAAGACATTAAAGAGTACTGGTCCCAGTACTGAACCCTGTGGTACCCCACTAGTAACTCTGCTTTCTCCAGAGTGTGCTCCATTTATTATTACCTTCTGCATCCTGTTTTCCAGCCAATTTGCTACCCAGGCTACCTATCTTGTTTATTAATCTTTTGTGTGATACTGTGTCAAATGCCTTGCTAAGTCTAAGTAGGCAATATCTACAGCCCCTCCCTGGTTAAAGAGTACCGGTCCCAGTACTGAACCCTGCGGTACCCCACTAGTGACTCCTCTTTCTCCTGAGTGTGCTCCATTTACTACTACCCTGTGTCCTGTTGTCCAGTCAATTTGTTACCCGGGCTACCACCCTGGGACCCACTCCCAGGCTGGCTAACTTGTTTATTAATCTTTTGTGTGGTATGGTGTCAAATGCCTTGATAAAGTCTAAGTAGGCCATATCTACAGCCCCCTTTGGTCTACTACTTTGGTCACCCAGTCAAAGAAATCTATTAGATTCATCTGACATGACCTTCCTGCTGTGAATCCGTGCTGCCTTTGGTCCTATGCCCTGCTGGCCTCTAGGTACTTGACAATTCTTTCTTTCAGAAGTGATTCCATCATTTTCCCTACCACTCAGGTCAAACTAACAGGTCTGTAGTTTCCTGCCACTGCCTTGTTCCCACTCTTGTGATCTACCTCTCAACCTTCTGCCTCATAAATCAGGGACAAGGCTTAAAAAAATCAGGGACAAAGGACCAAAATCGAGGACACATCTTCCAAACTGGTGATATCCACCCACAAAGCTGGTAGTATAAGGGGCTTAGTGTAAAATGCGTTTTCTAAGTAGCAACAAGTGTATAACTTTAATGTTTGACATTATTTTTTGCTTACAACCGCCACTGTTTGGTCACGGAAACACAATATTTAGGAGGGACATGGTAAAATTTTGAAGCAAAATCAGGGACGTCCCTGAAAATCAGGGACAGTTGAGAGGTATGCGTTGTGAATGGGGATCACATCCGCCTTCCTCCAGTCCACAGGTACCACACCATCCTCCCATGATTTGTTAAAAAGGGTAGTTAGTGGTGTCACTTAGTCTCCCCTTAGTTCTTTTAGAATTCTGGGGTGAATCCCTTCAGGTCCTATTGCTTTGTCCACCTTAAGTTTTAAGAGTTCTTTCAGGACCCTTTCTTCTGTGAATGGACTGGTATCGAACCCCCTGCCCAGAGTGCCTCTATTGTTTGGCTTAGGTACCTCCCCCTCTTCTTCTTTTATGAATACTGAGCAAAAGTATTCATTCAGTATCTCTGCTTTTTCACTGTCGCTCTCTGCCCACCTCCCTTCCCATTTATTAAGTCTCACTATCTCCCTTGGTCTTTCTGCGCTCCCTAATGTAGCTATAAAAGGTTTTATCCCCCTTCTTAACTGAACTGGTTATCTTTTCCTCAGTTTCGGCCTTTGCTATCCTGACTGCCTTCCCTGCTTCCCTCTGCTTTAACTTATACAGTTCTCTGTCCTGCTCCTTCTGTGATTCCTTATATTTTCTAAATGTTATCTTTTCTCCCTAACCTTCCTTGCCACCTCTTTTGAGAACCATAGTGGCTTTTTACTTCACTTTATTTTCTTTATTCGCTTCATACAAAGGCTTGTTGCCTCTATGATGGCAGTTTTGATTTTTCCCCATTGTTCTTCCACCCCTCCTTCCTGCCCATTTGCTAGTGCATTCCTTAGGCATGCCCCCATTTTGCCAAAGACAGCCCTTCTAAAGTCCAGCACCCTCGCTTTTTTATGGCTTGACTCCACGGTTGTGTTTATCGTGAACCACACTGTGTAGTGGTCGCTTGTTTCCAGATGGCTACCCACTTCTAAATCTGTGATCCTCTCTCCATCCCTGTTTGAGAGTACCAGGTCCAAGATTGCTCCCTCCCGAGTGGGTTCCAACACTAGCTGTCTGAGGGATGCCCCCTGTAGGGCACTGAGAATGATCCTACTCTTGGATGTGGCTGTAGTAAATGTGCTCCAGTTAACATCTGGCATATTCAGGTCCCCCATCAACAATATCTCCCCTTTTCCTGCCATTCTGAGGATGCCTTCTATCATTTCCTTGTCTATTTCCTCCCCCTGAGATGGGGGTCTGTATACAACCCCCTGTGCTGATTGTGGTGTCACTACCTGTCTCCAATGTGACCCACAGTGCCTCCTCTCCTCACCATTTATCCTTTAGTTCTATTGCTTTGATCCCTTCCCTTACATAGAGAGCTACTCCTCCTTCTCTTTTACCCTCCCTGTCCCTCCTGTAGATTGTGTACCCTGGTATGCTGACATCCAGTCATGGTTCTCCAAGTACCATATTTCTGTGACTGCCACGATATTCAGGTGTCCCTCTTCCATCAAGGTTCTTTAGGGAAGTGGCAATGGTGCAGAAGGAAAAAAAGTGTGGCATTAAGGAAGTATTAGGAAAAACAGAGGGAGGAGGACAGGGAGGTATACATAGTAAATCAAAGGGAAAAAGGCAAAGTGGTGAGGGGAGCAAAGGTGCAGACAGAGGAAAGAATCACCAAAGAGGTCACGCTAAGGGGAGAAGATGTTCTTCAGATACATAAATGAGAAGAGGAAAGCAAGGATAGTGAGGGTTAGAAGGGCAGAGGGGGAGGACTGCACAGAAGACCAAGAAAAAGCAGACATCCTGAGCAAGTATGTCTGCTTAGTCTTCACAGTGCAGGAGGGGGGATGGACCACCAGAGAGTAGCAGGAATGGGGGTGGGGGGTGGACTCAAGTCCATTTTCAGAAGAAAGAGTCCAGAAGGGACTTGCAGCTCTAAGAGTGGATAAAGCTATGGGACAGAATGGTATTCATTCAGGAGTTCTAATGAAGCTCAGGGTGCTGCTACCCTGCGCTACAGACAGCCTTGTTCAACAGCTCACTGGAAATAGGTATGGTTCCAGAGGACTTACGAAGAGCTAACTTGTCTCTCTACATAAGGGCAGCGTCAGAAGGCTAGCAATTAAAGGCCAGTCAGTCCTACATCAGTGGTGGGGAAATTAATGGAAACCCTACTAAAGGAAAGACTGGTTGATTATCTTGAATCCAACCGGATGCAAGACCACAGCCAGCATGGATTCACGGGGGGAGGGGGCCCAAGCCAAATGCAAATCATGGATTTCTTTGACTAGGTGACCAGGGAAATTGGTGAGGGGATGGCAGTGGAAGTGGCCTATCCAGACTCAGCAAGGCCTTCGTCACTGTGCTGCACATGAGGCTGATAAGGAAACTGGCAGCTTGGGGGTTAGATCCAAAGTGATGAATTGGGTTAGAAGCTGGGTAAAGGATAGGAGACAGAGGACAGTGGTAAATGGCACTCACTCAAATGATGGAGGAGTGACCAGAGGGTTGCCACAGGGCTCAGTATTGGGACCAGTGCTCTTCAGTGTTTTTATAAGTGACACTGCTGAAAAACTGGATGGAGAGGTATGCCTTTTCACAGACGATTGCAAAATCTGCAATATCCCAGTCAGCAGGGGATAAAGAGAATGAGCAGGGATCTGGGAAAACTTGACGAGTGGTCAAAAGCATGGCAGCTGGGGTTTGGTGCCAAAAAATGCAAATATATGCACCTAGGGCATAGGAACCCCGGAACTGAGTAGAGGATTGGGGAGAGGTACTGACAATCATTAAATAAGAAGGGGACCTTGGGGTTATCATATCTGAGGACCTCAAGGTTGCAGATTGGTGGGACAAGGCAGTTGGTAGGGCCAGCAGGATGTTGCAGTGCATAGGGAGGGGTATATACAGCAGGAGGAGGTAGGTGTTGTTGCCACTGTATCGCTCCATGGTGAGATCCCACCTGGAGTACTGTGCCCAGTTTTGGAGGCTGCACCGCAGAAGGGACACAGAAAGGGTGAAAGCAGTCCAGAGGAGGGCATGGTCCTGGGGTCACATGAGAAGTCATACAAGGAGAGACTGAGGATCTCAACATGTACACCCTGGAAGAGAGGAGACAGAGAGTTGACATGATAGAGACCTACAAGTACATCACAGGGGTGAACAGGGTGCAGGAAGGAAGTCTCTTTCAAATGAAAAGGAGTACCACGATCAGAAAGTATACGATGAAGCTGGAAGGGGGTAGTTTAAGAGAGATATGAGGAAATATTTCTTCACTGAAAGGGTGGTAGATGCCTGGAACAGACTGCTGGCAGAAGTGGTGGAGGTAAAAACAGTGCTGGGGGGTCTTCAAGCATGCATGGGATAGACATAGGGGTATCTTAGAAAACAGGCAGGGAGGTGGGAGGGTTGCCGGAGACCAGTTAGTGTCTGCGGAGACAGATTAAGCAGAGAACATCTGGGAAGAAAGGATGGGCCAAATGGTCCTTTTCTGATGTCAAATTCTGTTTCTATAGAAACATAGACAATAATGGCAGAAAAAGACCAATGGGCCATGGAGTCTACCCAAGTTCCCTCTTTAGCCCTGGGACCTACTGTCCCTCCAGGGTGCTAGCCCTCCTCAGCTTCCACTCATTCTTTTCCCTGACTGTGACACCCTGAGCAACCACTATACCCTTCATTTTGTCACAGCTGTGCTTGAAACCACTAATGGTTTTCACACTCACCACCTTGGCTGGCAGCCAGTTCCATGGCTCTACCACACTTTCTGTAAAATAGTACTTCCTTACATCCCTCCTGAACCTCCGTCCTGTTTGTTTCCACTCATGACCACAAGCTAGTATTCAAGTTAAATAGTTCCCCACAGTTCACTCTGTTAATTCCTTTTAGGAATATGGAGGTCTCTATTATATCTCCCCTCGCTCTTCTGGCCTCTAGCAAGTACATGTACAGTAGCTTGAGGGGATCCTCATAGGACACACCCTGCTGGCCTTGAATCATTTTTGTTACCCTGCACTGCACCATCTCCTTGCTATCCCTATCCTTCCCGAGGAGAGGACTTCAGAACTGGAGGTAGTATGCCAGGTGTGACCTCACCAAGGATTTATACAGGGGAAGTATTACCTCTCTTTTTCTGCTGTCACTACCTCTCCCGATGCCTCCAGGCATCCTACTTGCCTTGTTAAAAGCCTTGTTGTACTGACTTGATTGCTTTAGTGAGTCGCTGATGATAACTCCAAGGACTCGTTCGACAGCCATAGTAGTAAGTCTCACCCCTCCTATCTAGTACTCTGTTCTGGGGTTCTTGTTCCCTAGGTGCATTACCTTGCACTTTCTGGCATTCAGTCTCAGCTGCAAAACCCTTGACTACCCCTCCAGCTTTTGCAAGTCTCTCTGCATTTCTTGTATTCCCTTGTCACTATCCTCCCTCCCACAGAGCTTAGTGTCATCTGTGATGAGACACGACCTGCCCCAGATTCCCTCACCAATATCACTTAAGAATGTGTTGAAGAGGACCGGACCCAGGACAGATCCCTCTGGAACCCCACTTATGACTGCTCTCTCTTCTGATTTCACCCCATTGACCACTACTCTCTGCTGCCTCCCCAGTTTACTATGACCTTAGCTGCACCCAGATTCTCCACATTCCTCAGCAAGTGTCTGTGCAGCACCGAGTCAAAAGCCTTGCTAAAGTTAAAGTACAGCAAATCCAGTGTGGCCCCTATCCAATTCCCTCATCACCCAGTTGAAAACCATCGAGTTAGTCTGACAAGACCATGAATCCATGCTGTTTACTATCCTGGAGACCACTACTCCCCAAGTAGTCCACGAGATTCTCTTTGACCTGTTACTCCATTAGTTTCCCTCAACAGAGTAAGGACTGACAGGTCTGTAGTTCCCTGCTTGTTCCCTGTAACCCCCCCCTTTATGAAGTGGAACTGTGTCCACCACCCTCCAATTCTTTGGAACTACCCCTGTCCTTAGACAGCTGTTGCATAGATATACCAGGGGATCAGCAAGTTCTGCTGCCAATTCCCTGAGTATCCTTGGATGCAACCCATCTAGTCCTGGGGCCTTCTCAATCTTAAGGGCTGCTAGCCCTTTCAGAACCCTTTCGCTAGTAAATGTTGGCTGCCTCATCTCCAAAACGCCCTTGGCTGCCACTTTAATGCCATTCTCTGGCAAGGACCCAGTGTTCTCCTTAGTGAAAACTGAGCAAAAGTAATCATTAAGGACAGCGACCTTTTGCCCATCCACCTCAATCACGTTATCCCCCTTGGTTAGCCTTACATTTCCCCTTTCTTCCTTTTTTCACTTATATACCTGAAGAGCTGTTTTTCTCTATTCTTGACCCCTCTGTAATATGCAGCTGTGTGTCTGCTTTTGCCTCCTTAACCACTCTCTTTGCCTCCCTATTTTTCGGCAAATATTTTCCCCATTCTTCCTCCCCCTGATTTTCTTTAAATCTGTAGAATACCTTTTTCTTGGCCCTCACTGCTTTCCTGACCCTTGCTGAGAACTACAATAGTCCCTTGAACATCTTCTTTTTGGCTACTGTTCTCATGCATACCTTAGATGCCCAGAGAATGGCCCCCTTAATTGCCCATATCTCTCTTCCACCCCATTTATGTTGACCACCCTTACCAGCTTACCCCTGACCAGCTCTCTTAATTTATTGAAGTCTGCCCTTCTAAAATCAAGGACTTCAGCTCTTGACTGCAGTCTACCAGACCAGAGGGCCAGTTTGAACCAAATGGAGTTATGGTCATGGTTCCTTGGTGTCTCCCCTACTCCCACAGCTCCTACCACCTCTGAGCTGGTGAGCATCGCATTGAGAACTGTAGTCTGCCTGGTGAGCTCCTTAACTAACTATACCAGCAGACAGTCTTGTAACGCATCCAGCAAGGCCTGACTTTTGGTGCTCCTGTCCATTGGAATATTTCAGTCTATTTCTGGCTGGTGCAGATCAGCCACCACAACCCCCTTAGCTACCCCCCTTTCCAGCTCTTCTGTGAGCTCTCTGTTCCTCTCCTCCTCTTGCACTGGTGGTATACAGATCACCCCCAAGCACAGTTCCTTGCCTGAAGCTGCCATTAGTTGCACCCACAGTGACTCAGTCTCCCATTACTACCCATGATACACCCATCTTCCACTACCTTGATGCCCTCCTTGACAAAAAGGGCTACTCCTCACCCTGTACCTGTTCATCTATCCCTCCTGAACATCAAGCACCCAAGGATTGTCAGTTCCCAGTCATTATTTCTGAAGCCCATATATGTTATCCAAGTATAGTCAGATGTAATTTTAAGTACCTGTTTTTTGTGGTTTTTTTTTTTTACACTTGCTTTCTTTCTCCGGGAGGCTCGGGGCATCTCTTAGGAGTGCCCATGCGATTGCATCCTCTACTCCTCGCCTGAAACCATCTCACCAGGGAGCAAGATTGCTGAGCACCCTCTCCCAAACCCCTTAGGATCTTCCAGCCCCCCGGATTGCCCTGCGGATCACCCCCCGGGAGATGGCCCACCCCACCTCTTGGCGTCCTATCTGATATTAGAGGGTCAAGTCCCAGGGCTGGTCGAGGGGCTTGGGAGAGCCTGGTAGAGAATGGTCTGGCTGTGGGAATGTGGGGTGCAGCCCCTGGGGCCTCCGTCACCTCCCTGTAGTACCCAGATTTTTTTCCTACTACTTAAGTTACCCCCTCAGAGCTCGGACATGCAATGACATCCCTGGCACTAGCATGCCAATATCCGCTGCAGCTCTGCCCCCATGTCTATAGTGCCACACATTCCTTGCACTGCCCCCAACCACCATCAGAGGCCACCCAGGAGCGGCGTGTGCTCTGGATCCCTTCCCAGGAAGGGAGATCAGTCCTTCAGATGCTCAGTCCCTTCCCTCCCCTGCTGACCCCCAGTGGCCCGAGTTCGCTCCCGAAACTGGGTTACTGGTGTGGTGCGAGGTGTAGTGTCCAGTGCCTCAACCCTCAGCACCACCAGACCAATTTTAAGTACCTGTTGTGTGTATCATTCTTTGCACAAGGTTGAGTCAGATTCACTGTGCGGTAAAGTTGGTAATGGAGCCTTACAGAGTAGCGCGCATACTGCCCTAACCCTGGGTTGTGGTGAACTGTGTTAGAGTCAAGGTACCATCTTGTTTACATTCGTGTGCATAGGGGTTCATCACAATGTGGTGATTAGCAAAATGAGGGTGATGGCTACTGTTTGACAGTAACCATCACTCTAATTTGGGGAGCTAGTACACATGTGCTTTAAGACAGCAGTCTAGCAAAGCTGTGAACTGAGCTGCAACAGCAATAGTATAAAATGTGGATAAAATGAAAAATCATAACTAGTACAATACAATAACTAGGAAAAATTGTGTTTATTCTTAGAACAACCACTAGCATCTTCTGATCATTTCCAATAACAATCCTTTATGATATTTTATAATACTTGAAATTATATTTTGAAAGCTGTAACATTTGAACTGTTAATCACAGAAACTCACTTTTTTTAATGAAAGCTTTGAGTTCGATCAACATGTATATATCTTAATACAGTTCTACTGTGTCGCTACATGTCTCTACATGTTGATATAATATGCTGTTAAAAGTGACAGGACTTCAAATATTTAATGAACCATTTTGTTTTGTTAATATCAATATGTAATATTTTATGTTTTTAATAAAGATATATGGTCACAGTACTACAATATTGTCGATATGTCTACTTGGCTGGTTGCAAACTTTCATTTTTAAAAAATTGTAGCCCTAATGATTTCATACTTATACCATTCTAAAGAAATTATCTTTTGAAAAGTCTAACTTTCAAACTGTTGGGCCTAGAAACTTAATTTTTTTTAAATGAAAGCTTGGAATCCAGTTGTTAAGAATTAGTTCAGAAGATACTGTTTGTATGTGTTGATATTATTCTACATGTATCGATACTACTTGACCCTGCTTTTTTAGTATATTATCAATACATGTTCACGACGTTGGCACTATTTTTTTCGAGGGGTAATAATAGACTCTGTGGATACTATTTTTTTTGAATTGATAATAAAATTACATGATGGTTTAAAACAATTTTTAACAACAGTATTTTTAAACTTTTTCAGAATTTTGTCAATACTACACAATAGTTAATTAGTAACTGTGTAGTTTTCAGCTTAATTTTTATTCGTCTTATGACCTTAATTGCATGGTGAACACTTAAGTCTCTCCCTCAGCAGTGCCAAATCTTCTTCGCTTTTGAAGGCTTTACCTGCAAAAGTGTTGGAAGATAGCATGCCAGTCACTAGTTTTAATTCCCCCATGAATGGGTCCCTGCCATGGAGTATGGCAAGCTCTTGTGGCAAACAGGATCCAGCAAAGGTGGGGATTTTGCACACAGTATATAAGCATGATATTAGCCCGGGGCTAGATAATAACCAGTTCCGCTGCTATGTGGCAGTGGAGCAGTGGGGGAGGGGGGGTTCTGTACTGCTAGGATACCCAAATCTGGGCCACAAAGAACAGCTCAGCAGTGACAAAGTGCCACTTTCCCTCATCAGAGGCAGGTACATCCTCTGGGAACTGCATTCAGCCAAGCTGTTGCCATGACTTGGTTCTAAGCTGAGGACATGAACCTAGGTCCCCCCACATGGAGGATGAACACGTTTTCTGCTCAGCTGTCAGGTAGCACTCCTGACTTATTACTACTCCCGTCTCCCCACCCCACTAGCTGGTAGTGGGCTGCAGTCTCCATGGTTGCCTATTCAAGATGGCGACCACGCTGGGTCTGCCACTATGTTAAGCTTTGTTAAGCTTGTTTTTTTAGTATTTTTAGCTTATTTTATTATCGTTATATTGTTGCATTTTGTTTCGTTTGATTACTGCAACTCGTCTGAGACTTTCTTGATAGTTATTTTTGCTAATTATTCATCTGCTACAGCGATATTGGCATCCTGCTGTTATCCGTTGACTATTGGCTTTGTTATTTTGCTGCTTTTTGAACTTGCCACAACAAGCGGCTTTTCGAATACCTGCCTGCCCGACTTTGGCTTTTGGAGCAGCTTTATTATTTTGCTGCTCTAAATTTGCTACAACAAGCAGTTTTTTTGGATCTCTGCCTGCCTGATGTCTATAACATACTGTCTGATGTTCTGGGATTCTTGTTTTGGATCTGGATTTGGATTTGGCAGCCTGTCCTTGCTCTTCGGCGGTTAGCTGCTTTTTGTGCTCCTGGACATGGATTTTGGAGTGGCTGGCGGTCTTGTGGATATCGCCTGCGGTTTCCTGTCTGACTACCGCTGGAGCTTTGTCAGATTTCTATTTTGGGAGGTGTTTGGAGCTTGACTTAGTGTGGAAATTGGGGTTTCTGAATTGGCCTGTGACGAAATCTGGGTGCCTGGTTTTTTAGGGGGATTCCCTGTGGGGGGTTGAGGCTACCAGTCGGAGGGCTGGTGGAGAATCTTCCTCCTTGGCTCCTCACGGCCCCCTGGTTTGACTGGGTGGCTTTGGTGGGCTAAGTGGGGCGTCTCTTGATCCGGCCCCCCCCCCTTTTTCCTTTGGCCAGCATTATCGATACTATTCTCCCTGGATTTGACTGACAAGGGTTTGCTGTTTTTCAGTTTTCATCATCTTCAGGTACTGTAACTACATTTATTTCTTGGAAAGCAGTGAGACAGCCTTTAGTCAATATTAGAGACTTATGTATAACTTAAATTGCAGTTGGCGGTAGTGAGAGTGCCCACAACTTTTTCAACTTTTTCAGTTTGGATTTAATATCTTTTGTTGTGGCAGTGAGAGTGCCACTTTTCTCACTCTGGATTTATTATTATTTGTTTTTAATTTTAAAACGAACTCAGCAACTCATGAAGATACTGGACATTGCATCATTTGGACAGTAACAGATGCTCAAACTGTTGTTGCAGTTATCAAAATTGTATTTCATTGTTATTTGGGGTTATATTTTTGGGTTGGATTTTATTTTATTTTTTCTTTAATATGCAATAGTGTTTGGTTTTTGTTTGATTCCTTCCTCTGTGAGAGAGAGTGAGGAGTGAATTTATTTATTATATTCTTTTAAGTTATTTGATATTGATAGATTTATTTTTATTTTATTTCATTTTTTGTTTGTTTGTTTATTTATAATGTGTTGGGGAGGTTTAGCGACGGTTGGGCGCTATTTCCCCCACCAGGCTTAGGAAATTATGTCCCTTTGAATGCCCTCCTTTGTCATCTGACACCTATTTTAGGTGTCGTGCATTGGGCATTCTCAGGAAGCGTAGGCGAAGGTGGAGAGCTGGGCCTGTTGGGGACAGGAGGGGGGCAGGCGGATTGGGGTTTTGGGGTTCAGGAGATGCCCTGGGGCAAAATGGGGTCAGGATAGGGGTTATTCTTGTCTTGTCCCCATACCCAAAGGTTCCGATTTTAATGGACAGGTACCGAGGTCTTCCTCGACAGCTCATCCCACCTTGGCGGTGTTATGTAATGCCAGATCTATTAAAAACAAGACAGCTATTATAGCTGATCTTGTTGGATCAACCGATCTGACTTGCATCACTGAGACCTGGCTGGATGAAAACCCAGGTCCTATATTGGCCTTAGCAACTCCAGTCGGGTTCTCGGTGATACACCGTCCAAGGTTGGATCGTAGGGGTGGGGGGGTGGCCATTATGTTTAAGACTGAGCTGGGCCTTGTGGATGTGCCACTGGGAAGTACCAGATCCTTTGAATATACCCTGGGAGAGGATGTAGGCTGTGGGATTCTCTTCATTTACCGTCCACCAGGTGATGGCGGAGATTTCCTGCAGGAGATAGCAGACTTCATCATCGACATGGTGTTGAGGTTTCCCAGACTAATTGTTCTGGGGGACTTCAATGCCTGGGTCAATGATGAACTCTCATATTTTGGTCAAAATCTCCTCCAGCTGATGATGATGCTGGGCCTAACACAGGTGGTTACCTCCTCGACCCATGTAAAAGGTCATTCATTGGATCTGATCTTCCTTTTGGGTATGGAGATCACTGATCTGGGGCTGGAACTAGTCAGCTGGTCTGACCATCACACACCATAAGGTTCAGTTTCGGGGCCCCCCCAATAGGTCTGCCCCTACGGAGATGGTTCGGTACTGCCCTTTAAGGGATATAAACCTCACTGACCTAATGGCGGTACTGGACCTATCAGGCTTGTCGAGTGAATGCATGAGTACAGATGATCTCGTACCAGCCTATAACAAGGCTGTGGGAGATGCTCTGGACAAGACTGCTCCTGTTCATGTTCAGCCTCTCGCCCTCCATCCAAGGAGCCCTTGGTTTGACGCCTCCTTGAAGGAGTTAAGACGTATTGGCCAAAGGTTGGAGAGAGTCTGGCGGAAGTCCGGTAATGATGCTGACAGGCTTAGGTTGATGGTACATTACGATGGCCATCAATCAGAAATCACCTGTAAGAAGGCAGAGTTCCTGTCCAGGGAGATTTCTGCTGCACAGAACCAACCGGCTCAGCTTTTCCTGACTGTGGACAGATTGTGCAATCCCATCTGCCTCCAGCCCAGAGAAGCTTTTTCTCAGATAAGATGCGAGGAGTTCGCTCGGTTCTTTGCAGATAAGGTTGCCAGCATCAGGTCTGGCATCAGTCCGACCTCTCCTATGGGGGATTACAGTGGTCGACGGGAAGTGGCATGTACTCGGTCTGTCTGGTCAGAGTTTTGCTGGCTGGAGTTCAGTGACATTGTGAAGATCATCCAAACATTGCGACCAACCAGTTGTAGTTTGGATCCGGGCCCTACGCCTCTCTTTGTATGATGTATGGAAGTTATCTGCCCAATCCTTGCTGACATTGTCTGGAAGTCTTTGGAGGGGGGTTCTTTCCTGACTCCCTCAAGGAGGCAGTTGTTCAACCACTCCTTAAAAAACCCTCCTTAGATCCAGATTGTCTAGCTAACTACTGGCCTATCTCTAACTTGCCATTTGTTGGTAAGGTTATTGAAAAGGCGGTTGCGTTGCAACTGGATGATTGTCTTATAACTCACAATGTCTATGATACTCTCCAGTCTGGTTTTAGGAAGAAGCATAGCACGGAGACTGCCCTTGTCCGGGTATTGAGTGATCTCCTAATGGCTAGAGATCGAAAGGCATGTACCATTCTGGTCCTTCTCGATCTCTCTGCTGCATTTGACACTGTAGACCATGGTGTGCTATTGGATCACCTGTGGGTTTATTGTGGGCTGTCTGGTATAGTCCTCAAATGGTTTCACTCTTACCTCACAGACAAGTTTCAGAGAGCTGCCACTGGAATTTATTCTTTTGGTGCTCACTTCCTGCCTTGTGGGGTACCGCAGGGTTCCATTTCAGTTCCCATGTTGTTTGCAGTGTATATGCTGCCATTGGGAGAAATCATCAGGCGATACAGTTTGGGTTTTCACTGCTATGCAGATGATACCCAGCTGCATCTGTCTTTTCTGCCTGGCCAGGAAGATGCACTCTCCGTGCTGAATAATTGCCTTGTTGAGATCAGACTTTGGATGAGTTCCAGCTGGCTGAGACTGAATCTGGATAAGACTGAGGTATTGGTAGTGGACCCAAGTCAGCCGGGGGCGGGTTTGGGAGCTGGACAACTATCAGGCTTGTTACTTGGTAGTATGTCACTCCCTACCTCCGATCAGGTGCGAAATCTGGGTGTTATTTTTGATGGCGGTTTGACCCTAAAATCTCAGGTGTCAGTTGTCGACAAATCCTCTTTTTACCATTTGAGGAATATCACCTGGGTGAAACACCTGGTTCCTCCGGGTGATCTTCCAACACTGGTCCATGCCTTTGTCACTCCCGTCTTGATTACTGCAATTCCCTCTACCTAGTGCTACCTGGGGTTGATATCCGCTGCCTGCAGCTGGTGCAGAACGTGGCGGCCAGGCTTTTGACTGGGACTCTTAGAACCAGTCATATTACACCTGTGCTCCGCAAACTGCACTGGCTGCCTGTTAGGTGGCGGATCACCTTTAAGGTTGGTTTACTAACCTTTAAAGCCCTACATGACCAGGGACCCAGTTACCTGAAAGATCTCCTGATTCCCTACTGCCCCCCTCCGTCCTCTCCGCTCTGCCAACAAGGGATTGCTAGAGATTCCCAGGGTTCGATTAAAGACATCAGGATCTTGTGCTTTTGCTTTTTCAGCACCAACTCTGTGGAATTCTCTACCTCGTTGGTTGAAAGAATGCCCAACCGTCGATAGTTTTAAAACTGGTTTGAAGCATATTTATTTAGTTTTGCATTTATTTAGTTATGGTTGTTACATTTTAATGCTGTTTTAAAAAAAATGTTATCATTATGTATGTTTTATGTACAGCGCCTTGGCTTTGAAAGGCGCTATAAAAATAAAGTTGATTTGATTTGATTTTACTGCTGGTGTACCAGCCCAAACTGTGAAACTTGGCCTTATACGAGTCATCCATGCCAAGTCATAACAGACATTACACCTAATCCCTATAAATTGGTACGTACGCGCACCACATACTTATTTCACCCCCTTCTTGTGAATTAGGGGTGAATGGACAAAATGAACCTAGAGTCCTTTCCAATCATATGTTACCATGTATTTTAGATAAATATAGGTTATTTAGCTGTAACCATAGTTCTAGGAATGGTATACTGTTCACAACCACATTCTGGCAGTGCTGCTGGATACAGCTGAGTCACCAGACATCTTCAAGCTAAGCTCCTCCCACCACCCTGGTGGTATATCCGATGCCACTTGCCAGGGGAGGCTGGGTGGTTTTTGTTGATGTGAACTGTATACAACAATTAGAACTACAGTTGTAGGAGAGCAAACTGTATTATTAAAAACGAACTAAAGGTTAACTATCCATATGCTGGCAGACTCCTAGCAGTCCTCCAGAAGGAGGGGGCAAGGTGCACAGACCTATTTGGCAAACAAAGCCTGGAGGATTGAGGCCCCAAAAGCAGCATGTCAATGACTCAGCATGTCGATGCTGTAGTGGGAGATGGAGGTGTGTGCTTTAACCCAGGTTGCAGTCCTGCATATCTCCACAATGGGAATACCCCCGGAAACAGCTATCAAGGCAGTGGTATGTCTGGTGGAATGAGCCTTAAGCACCTTGGGCAACTCCCTACCAGTCAACCTACAGCAGAGATCAATGCAGGATGTGATCCACTAGCAAGCATTTGCTTAGCTGCCTGTCTGCAAGGCACAGCTTCAATGAATGTGACAAACAGTTGGCAAGCCTCACTGTGAACTCTTGCTGTGCATTCTCCACCAGTCCAAAGTATGGAGCCTGCAATCAGCGTCCAAGGTCAGAATGGTGAAGCACACCTGGAGATTAATCACCTGGTTAAGGTGGAATTCCAACATAAACTTTGGGAGGAATTTTGCATTGGGGTGAATGACAACCTTGTCCTGAAAGCAGCTGGAGCTCAGGTGCTCTTCTGGTTGACATGATGGCCACCAACAAGGTGGGCTTCCATGACATGTGTGACACATCACATCTGTGCCTCTACTAGAATAGCTTGCCCATGAGCATTGCCAGTGTCAGCAGTAGGTCCCACAGAGGCAGTCGTTTACATACCGGAGGGGACAAGTGATCCAGGCCTTTGAAACAGCACCCAACCGCCTTCTCATATACCATCGTTGACACACCAGTTTATAGCCAGTATGTACAGATGACTGCCAGGGCTGTGGCTCACAGTCCTGACTGTGACAGGGACCAGCTACTGGGCAGGCAAGGCGATCCAGCTCCTTCCCCTGACACCAGAGTGAGAATCTCTTCCACTTGAAAGAATCTGTTCTGTGAGTTGACTCTTTTCAGGATACCTTCACAATGTGGAGAACATCTTCTGAGAGGTCTAAGGCCTGGAACTTTAGCCACTCAGGTACCGGGAAAACAGGTGCAGGGACTGAAGGTCTGGGTACAAGACCTTCTGCTGTTGTCTCATCAGCAGGTTGGGGTGGAGTGGCAATGGCAAAGACAACCTGCTGCTGAGGCTGAAGAGATCCGGATACAAGAACAGTCTGGGCAAGTCTGGTGCTATCAGGATCATCTCTGCCTTGCTCTTCTAGGTCATGATCATGGCCTTACAAACCAAGGAGGAAGGGAGGGGAAGGTGTACAGAAAGCCTGGGGTCCAGGGCCAAGAGAAGGTATCCCCCTGCAGTGTCCCAGACTGAGGGGTGTGGGCACAGAACAGCCTCAGTTTTCTGTTCTCCCACAAGGCAAACAGATCCACCAGAGTGGTGCCCTGCTGGGAGAATAGGTGTCCTGCCACCTCCTGATGCAGGGACTACTTGTGCAACATCTCTTCAACTGAGAGCGTCTACCAGCTGGTCGTTCTCTATTGCAACATGGATCACCAGGATATCAGACTGTACTCTATGCACAAAGTACAGGTGTGGCATCCTTCCTGACAAAATGAAAAGGAGTGCACCCCGTCCTGCCAGTTTAGGTTGAACATGGTGGTTGTGTTGTCTGTCTGGACCTGAACAACCTGACTCTGAATCAAATCAGTGTATTCCATTAGAGCCAGAGGCAGTGCATGGAGTTCCAGCAGGTTGATGTGTCATCAGGACTTTTGAGGACCAGAACCTACGGGCTCTGTGGTCTCCCAGGTGAGCTCCCTACCAGAAATGCATTTGTAGTGAGTGTGACAGGTGGCTCACGGTGGGTGAATGGGACTACTTCCTTCAACCTCTGGGGACACAGCCATTACTCGATGGCATCCCACATTGACTTAGTTGTCAGAACTGGCTGGTCTGGGTGACCTAGGTGTTGGGACCACTGATGGCCCAATTCCCACTGTAGGGGGTGCATCCACCAGCAAGCCCAATGGACTACGCTGGTAGAAGCCGCCATAAGCCCCAGCAGTCATAGGAAATCCCAGGCCAGGCACAAGCACCTAGCCAAAAATCAGTTCAGTTTCAGTTCAGTTTATTTGGCAGGAAAATACTCCTTTGAGCAGGCTCATTTACAAGGAGGTCCTTAGCAGATAAGTCATATACACAAGAAAATGTAAAGAAGGCATATACTGTACATAGTAAGTATAGGTAACATTATACAGAATATATGAAGAAACATTCAGCATTTGTGTACATCTATATACAGTCAACATCACATATAAGTGAATTTCCATGCAATAGAACTAAGCAGTAATATATGGTCGAACACAAGGCACTCACAAAACCGGACTGCAGGATATTGCAAGGGTCAATTTTAAAAAGAGAGGTAGTAGACAGAGTAGGGCAGTGAGGTAGACAGCAGGTAAGAAGGAGACAGAAAGAAAATAGAACACAGAGAATGGATATTGTGAAGGAGGATGGGTGAGGGTTGGTAGGTGAGGGTGATGCAGGGTCAGAAGTGGAAAGAGGTATAAGGTTTAGAGTAACTGGGTCTTAATCAGTGACAAGCGCATGTGTCAGATAAACTGCTGGTAGCTAATTTTTTGAAGCTCTTCAGGGTAATTAGATGTTGAAGCTTGAGTTTAGCCTGGACTTTGTTCCAGGCAGCCGGTAACGCATGACTTAGGGCCATATCTCCAAAATGGGAGTGAAAGCTTGGTACATCTAGCACAATATATGAATTACTGCATAGGGGATATAAGTAGGTAGACCACTGAAAGAGATTAGAGATGTATGGGCGGAGTTTACACAGAAGAGCTTTGTAGAGCCAGGTTAGGGAGTGGATAAGACGTCTGGTAGCTGAAGAGGTCCAACTTAAGGAGGCATACAGATCACAATGATGTGTATGCCGGTGGGCATTAGAAATTGATCGAATTGCTTGATGGTAAAGTGTATCTAACTGATGTAGCAGAGATTCAGGGCAGCAAGCGTATAGTATCGGCATAGTCCAAGAGTGGGAAGAAAGTCGTTTGGACCGGTCGTTTCCTGGCTTCAGCAGGGAAGAGGGATTTGTTTCTGTAGAAGAAGCCAAGTCTTTGTCGCAGTTTTTTTGCAAGAGAGGCAATGTGAGCAGAGAACGTTAGATGTTGATCAAGGTCACAGCCCAAGGTATTTAAAAGCATTGACTATGAGGTCATCATTAATAAGAGTCTTGATGGGAGGTAGGGATTCCAGAACTTTCATGATGGAGGACATATGATTGGAGTGGAAATACCTAACTTTAGTTTTCTTAGCATATAAGAGGAGTTTGGACTGCTCCAGGCTGAGCTGTAGAAGGCCAAACTTGGACTGGAGCTCTGCACAGACTTTGGTCGCTGAGGGTTTGGATCCATATATAACAGTATAATCCGCTAATAGGTGTAATTTTGCTTTGCTGATGTTGTTCCCAATAGTATTAATGTAAATCATGAAAAGAAGAGGTCCAAGAATTGAGCCTTATGGGACTCCTCTCTTGAGTGGGAGGAGCTGGGAAAGGGATCAGTCAGCTTTTACCTGTTGTAGCCTATTTGTCAGGTAGCTGCTGAACCAACACTGTGCCAGGCCAGTAATGCCATGCCAACTATCGAGGAACAAGGTGTGGTAGACAGTGTCGAAGGCTTTACTGAGGTCCAGAAATACAGTCCCTGTGATTTGTCTTTTATCCAAGGCAAGGAGCCAATCATTTGTGGCGGAAGCTGGTGCTGATGTGGTGCTATGGACTGGTCTAAACCCAGATTGTGCTGGGTTAATTAAGTCATTTTTGCCAAGATAGTCTCTTAATTGAGCATTTACTAACTTTTCAAGAAGTTTAGAGAGCTGGGGTAGAATGGATATAGGGCTGTAATTATTCAGGTCCATAGGGTCACCAGATTTAAATAATGGGAATACCTGTGCTATTTTCCAGCATCAGGTACAGTGCTAGAGCTAATGGACAGGTTAAACAGGTGCCAGAGGGGGGCTGTTAGATACCTATACCCCGCTTTTAAAAAGTACAGTCTTATACCATCGGCACCAGCTCCTTTACTAATATCCAGGCATAATAATAGGTCCTCTACTCCCTTGAACTGGAATGGGTAAAAGAGAAGTTAGTAGTAGTTGTAGTTGGGTGAGGTTTATATGAGCTGGAGGTGAGGTTGGCTGCTTTTGAAGTATCGAACGCAAGAGCTGCAGCAGAGAAGTGCTCATTAAAGCTGTGAAGAATGTCTGACTTATCGGAGGGGGCCTTACCTTTAAAAGAAATTTTACTGGGAAGCGAGGAGGATGGTTTGTTGCCTTCTGCATGTTTAACACGTCACCAGAATTTGCCGGAGTTGCCTTTGGCAGAATTAAAGCCAGATAAGTAATAATTTCCTTTTGAGGCCCTGATCTTTTTGATACAATCATTGCAAGAAGCTTTAAAAACCACCCAATCAGAATGGAGTTTGGTTCTCGTAGCTGTTTTCCATAGATGGTCCCTCTCTTTTAGCGCGGCCTTTAGTTCAGCTGTGAACCAAGGACAGGAGACCTTCTGGGTTCTGCATTTGATTATAGGGGCATGTCTGTTGATTATGTCAGTTAGTAAATTGTTGAAAAAAGAGGCTGCGTCATTTATGTTCGTGGCCAGGTAGAAGTCAGACCAGTTTATATTACTGAGGTCAAACAGATAGTGGGATAGGCTGAATTTACGGAAGCTCCTGTTCCACATAAACTTATTTGCTCTGAGGGGTGGATGACCTCTAATGCGGGCTACAACACAGTGGTCACTGACAACAGTATGGAAAACTGCTGTGTGTGATCTTGTGCGGTCTATTGGTAAGAATTAGGTCAATCAAAGTGCATCTATATGGGAATTTAGGACTAGGACATATAATCTTCGTTACCATCTGTGCGAAGCTGGCTTCATCGCAGAAATCTTTGAGCTCTATGCTTTTCTTGCACGTTTTATGCCAATCGAGATTTAAATCACAGAGGATTATTTCATTCTGTGTTGAGTCTGAAATGTCACGCAGATAGTTTAGGAGCTCCATACCTCCAGAAGGTGGTCTGTAGCAGCCTATTATTGTTAAGGCTTCTGCACTGGATAGAGAGGTTAAGCATCAAGGATTCAAATTCCTTTGGTTTGCTGAAGAAAATGATATTGGATACAGAGAATCTATCTTTGATGTAAATAGCTACTTCCTCTGCCCTGGTTGGTGTATCGCATCTGAACAGGTTATAAGAAGGGAAGGATAAAGTACTGCCTGGAGCGGATTTGATCAACCATGTTTCAGATACCACTAGGATATCTGGATCTGTGTGGGAAATCCAGGCATGGGCAAAATCTATCTTTTTGACTAGGCTGCACACATTAAGGTGCAGGCACTTAAGTCCTTTAGTTGTTCTGAATTCAGATGGAGAATTTAGTGTCTGAGGTGGTCCAGAGTTTAGTTCAATATTACCTGCACAAATAAGTAGCAGGAAGATTATTTTCGTAATCCATCCGCAAAGTAATTTAACTTCTGTGGAGTTTGAGCGTTTACATAAGGGGTAACTGAGAGGTACACATGCACGGGAATAGAGAAGGCAGGAGGGGTATAAGGCGTAAAGCACGGCAGGTGCCCGGAATGATAGGGCGCAGGATGTAGTAAGACATAAGGCTAAGAAGGTTGTTGGAATGTCCCAGAGGTCACTGATGAAAAAACAAAATCTTAAGATAAGAGGGGGTGGACAAGGAAGGGTTCCAGTAGTAGTTGTGTGGTTAATTTTGAGTCCGCTGCATAAGCTCCCTGTGATCAGAGAAGATGCTCTGTCTGCAGGGAAGCAGGCTTTGGCTCAAAGGGAGTTCAATTTTACTCTGATAAACTTTATCACGTGCATGGGGACTAGTTCTGACTTGGAGGGGTTGACCAGAAAACTCATGTCCTGAGAGGTCTGGAGGGTAAGATCCCTGGACAGCTCCACTGCCTCTCTGGCTTGACAGGCAAGCAGTCAGTCATCCAGGTAGGGTACACCCTGACCTCCTTGTGCCGCAGAAAGGTTGACACCACTGCCAGACATTTGGTGAAGACCTTCAGTGTGGACAAGAAGTCGAACTGCATGACTTTAAACTGGTATAACATCCCTTTTGCTCAGAATTGGAGGCACCGGTGGTGCGACAGACAGATTGGGTTGTGGAAGAACATGTCTTGCAGGTCCAGGGAGCAGAACCACACCCCTGCTCCAGAAATTATATGATATAATCTGGATCAGAGTGGCCATCTAAAACTTGTGCTTATGCACAACTTGTTTAGGTTGTGCAAGTCCAGTATGAGGTGCCAGCGTCCCATCCATTTTGGTGACAGGAGATACCTGGACATGTAGCCCTGTGCGGTCAGAGTGTCTGGTACCCACTCTTATTGCCTCATACTCTAGGAGCTGGGCAATGTAATCCTTTAGCATGGACAGTGTGCCCCCTGGCACCCTGGACTCCCGAGAGGCTTGGGATCACTACGGTGTGAGTCAAAGTCCAGAGGCAATCCCTTGTCCACCACACCCAACACCCATTTCTCTGAAGTAATAGCAGACCACTTTGGAAAGAAGTGGAGCAAGTGACCTCTAGCTGGGACTGGGAATGGACAGGCGGGGGAATGGCATAATGTAACCCATCACTTTGTAGCCTTGGAGGGAGCTCTGGCTGGCTGGGCACTGGAAGCACTTCCACTGCTCCCTTTTCTGACCCTGGCCACTGTACTTGGGTTTTGGATGCCAGCATTAGAACTGCCCCTACTGGGGCTATTGCTAAGGGTGATTTGGCTGAAAACTCTGAAACCAGAAGGCATTCTTCTTCAACTTAGATAGTCTAGGTCTTTCTGGGATAAAGCCACAGAGTCCAGGGTGATGCTGGACTTCTCAATTCATGTGAGATGTCCTTCCATCTCAAGACCAAAGACGGCAGTGCCCAGGAATGGGACATCTGCCAGCTTATGCTGGGTGCCTGCCATGAAGGTGGACAGTCTCAGCCAAGCCCTATGGTGCATGGAGATGGTCACAGCCACTGAATGGGTGCAAAAATCATCTATGTCCAAAGCCATTTGGAGCTGGTGTTTAGCCAGCATGCAGCCTTGGTCCTAGATTTGTTGATCCACTTGCTGCTTATTGGCAGGAAGCAGAGGGAGGAGGAGCTCAACTAGCCCAAAAAGGAAATAGCTACAGTTAGCCTTCATTACTGAGTAGCTGCCCTGCCAAAGACCAAGCGAGGAGCAATATCACTTCTTGGCTGTGAAGTCCAATTTTTTTATTCCTTATCAGGTGTCTTATCCACATCCCTGTGGCCCTTAAACCTGTGAAAGACCAAGTTGGAGACCAGTCCCTTCATGGAGGGGTGGTCTGAGAACCCTGAAAGTGTACCCAGTGGACCATCCAGGTAGGGTGTGCTGGGCAGGATGTTGGGTGCTGCCAAAGTTTCAGAGCCAGTCCCAAGATAGCCTTGATCAACAGGAAGGCAACTCCCAGGGAATTGCTCATGTCAAGTATGTCAGTGAAAGGTTATTTTGCCTGCTTCTTGGAGGGCTCCAAAGGGACCTCCATGGAGTCCGACATCAACTGGAGCAATCCTTTGAAGGAAGTCAAGCCCAAAAAGGAAGACTGAACATCTGAGGAATCTACTTGAGGTCATTGATGACTTACCATCAGAGTCTGCTGACTCTTTGAACACCACCTAGTCCTCTTCTTGCCATGGACCAACCTAGTGTCCTCCTGGCTATTTTTCAGAGAGGTGGCCTGAGAGGCCAGTAGCAGGGTGTAACTTCTCAGTGAGGGCCCCAATACATGGCTGCAGTGAAGGAGAGGCGGATGTCATGGTCTGCTGGGTCACTGTTAAGGGCACAGCCGGAGATCAAGAGACCATCAGCCCCAGGAGCAGAGCCTTGACCCTCCCTGTGAGAGATCATTGCTGCCACATATGGTCTTTGTAGTGCCAATGAAGACTGGAATGATGTTGATCCTCTCGCGTGGATGGCAAAGTCGACAAAAGTCAAGGGCGACATTTCATGGTCGAGTGGGATGGGGACCATGAGCGGCACCTCAACCTGAGGGTCAACGGTGGCGCAGGTCCAGTAGGGGCTTCGAGTAGACATTGTGCTTTGGCAGGGAGACCACCAGGGGCAGGCACCTCCTGAGGCAGCTCAGCCAACGGCACCGACCGAGACATGTCCTCCTGAGTAAGGACCAGGAGAACCGGGGTCTATGAGATCAAAGACTCCTAGTCAACCTCTTCCAACAGACAGTCAACAAGCTCAAGAAAAATCTTGACTGGCTGATCGACGGGTTGAATTATCTGGTGGGTTTACCACAGGAACCCCAACTTGCCCCTCAACCAAAGGAAGTTCGACCAAGGTTGAGTGGTCAGTGGAGTTGAGGGAGTGGGAAGAGCATGATCGTTCCCGGTCCCATGACCTTTGATGACAGTGCTTCCTTTTTTTTTTTTTTTAATCTATTTCACTCTGGTCATGGCTCGTGGGACTGTCTCTCGGGCATCTGGTCCTTTATCCTGCTCGTCTGTGGATCCCTCAGTATGTGCCTCCTCTCCCCCCCCCCGCAGCCAGTACCCCCAGTTTCACCCACCCAGGGAGGGTAGCCCTCATCTCTTGGGCTCTCTTGTAAGTCAGACTCTGGCTGCAGGTGGGCCCTGGAGGGAGGAACTGGAAGGCCAGCTGAGGAGAACCCGGTGGAGGGCATGGGGGACAGGTGCCGTCGCCTGTCCCACGAGCCAGTCTTTTCCTTGTTCTGTGCTGGTTCCCCCACCCTTGTGTGGGCATGTCCCGATGCTCCGGTGCACAGCAACCCTGTCTGCATCAGCCACACTGATCTTGTGCTGCCCAGCTTGCTGTAACATCCCCTGGTCTCCACCAGGGGTCACCAGCACGCCAAGCCAACCCAACCCATTCTCCTGGGGAGGAGAGCACCACAAAGACACTCCATCCTCAACCCACCCCTGCCGACCCACCAGCACCCGAGCTCACTCCTGAATTAGGGTCACCGGCGTAGCTCGAGGTGAAGCATCCAGCGCCTCAACCCTCAGTGGCACCGGGCTGGCTGATGGCAGTGCTTCTTATGCCTCTTGGGGTGGGGCAGGCTCTCCCCATAGGTATGTAGGGCCAAATACATTTCACACCATTCATCCAGGAATGGCCATCCGCCACTGGGCCCAGCTGGTATTAGTGCCAAGAATGAGACTGCCCCAGCTGCTGCAGCCTCCTCTTCCATGGCCACAAGCTGAGCCACTGACATGGCAACAGCCGAGGGTAGTTTGTCATTCGTAGACCTTTTGAGGAGACAAACCTTCCATTTGTCCAGTGATGAGGGTATCATCACTCAACAGTGAGAGCAAGTGGAGTTGTATTCCTCACACAGGCAGTAGACACACGCCATGAATGTCCGACAACTTCCACCTGCAATGCACACAGAAGTTAAAGACAGGTTTCTGCCATTCAATCCTGATCATCTTTGATGGAAGAAAATTGGAAGACAAACCACTAATTAATTATCCAAAAACTTCATTTTAAATTGAAATTCACCAAGAATTAGCACTTGAATATTTGGAAATCCTACACATGCAAAGCTGTGAAGGAGGAGACCTGTCCCTTTCAACGGAAAGAAAGATCTAACATCATAGGGTGGTGCCGAGGATATACCACCTGGATGGTGTGAGGAGCTTAGCTTGAAGATGTCTGTTGACTTAGCTGTATGCAGCAGAACTGTCTGAGTATGGATAGGAACCGTATCCGCATTCTTCAACATATAGCACATAGATATATACATTAACTTTGATGGCAGCTAAAGATCCAGTGGCTTCTCTAGTCTGGTTGCATGCTTACCTGAAGCTGTGCCCGGCCTACATTGGGCAAGAGTTACTAGCCAACAGCCCTAATGGTTTTTCAACCAACCCCCCAAAAGAATATTCCCTGTCCTCTTTTCTCGGAGTTCATACTATTCCCTTGTGTCTGTCCCAACCGTGTTTGGACCCAGAAATGGACTTTGCATTGACCAACTCACTGGGTAATCCATTACACTCATCCACCACCTTTTTCATGAAGAAAAATCTTTTTACATCCTTCTTGAACCACTCCACCTTAAATAATTTCCACGTGACTTGCCTAGTGCCCTATTCCTTGTGTAGTCCACCCTTTGATTCCCTGAAAGTACTTGTAAGTATCTATCATTTCACCCTTTTCCTTTCTAGCTGCCAGTGTGTACATGTTAAAGCTCACAGCCTCTCTTCATACAAATTCCCCTGCTACCCCATTTTTGTGGCCCTCCTCTGGACAGAGTACAGGTAGTCCCTGTCCTTATTTAGACGTGGATTCCAGAACTGCAGACAGTACTCCATGTATGGTCTCACCAGGGATCTGGACAGGGGCAATATCACCTTCATCCTTTTGCCTTTGGATATCATGGAGTGTGTAGTTATGCACAGCTACATCCTCCATGACATCACAGAGCTCTAGAGACGATGGCAGTGGAGTATCAAATAGAGCAAACTACGACAGCGATGTCCCCAGACTGCCGCCAGCTACAAGTAAGTCCAATACATCATTAAAGAGTTTTTTTATAGGCTTTAACCCTTAGGCTGCCAGGTGATTTAGAATGTATAGGTTTTTAAGGAATGTATACAAGCTGGCAGCACAAGTGTTAGAATTGTGAAGGATATGGTTCACAAGTGTTCCTGTCAAAGTACAATATTTCATTAGTCTTTCTAAGTTATTTACATTTTTAACATGGTGCACTTGATTTTAGTCATTTGCTCCTGATTCTTAAAAACCTTACCCTGGATATGCACGTCTCTGGGTTAAGGGATACAGTATGCGTGGTTCACGTCCTGTTCTTTTGACAAAAACTTGGTCTTGAGAGGCTAAGTATCAGCTGCTTAGCTGCTGCAAAATCAACCACTGTTAAGAAGAAATAACTGCTTTCTTCTTTTATGTGTTTTTTTGTGGATTACAATTTACAAGCTGGATTGCATCCAACATCAAAAGACCATGAAAGATGAGACTGAATAAAAATACATGGAAACCCAGCTATTCTGCACTCCATATCGGGGAAACCAGTTTCCTTTGCTTTTAGTGCCTGTATATTCAACTGAAATGTCTTACCATCTCATATCTGGCTCTGCAACGATCACTTTGAAACTTGGCAAACTCTCGTCTGTCATGGATAGTGACAATCAGCTTCCAAACAGCAAGCAAAGCAATGCCCACCAGCAAGATACTGCCAACCACTGCCAGGAGGACTGTTAGTGCATCCGGAGGGCTGCCACATTCTAAGAAAGAAACAGAGGCAATGAATGAGTTAATGGCACAAACATTAGGTTAGGAGATTTATTTTCTAGAGTACTGTACCTCAAGGTTTTAGTAATTGACAAATAAAAGTTATGCTGCAGGTACCATACAAGTGAAGTGGCAGGGCATGTTGTCTTTAGACCAGGGAAAGATGTGAACATATTTTTGATTATAACTACTTCTATCTGCTGAATTATAGTAAGGAAAAAAAAAAACATTCCAACATGGCACTTGCAATTCTGTTAGCTTTGACAGAATAATAACATGATTTTGACATAACATTTTTGCAATACAGTCCTCCTTCATATAAGGCTACAGCCAAAAACAAAATAGCCCTATGAAACAGAATTGTCTGAAAATGCCATTTTCCCAGGTCTTCCTATACTTCCAGTTTTGGCATTCCAGTTACCCTGCTTGCAGAAGTCTTCTGCTGTATGTCTTCACTAGGACTGATCAGATTCTTTAAAATCTGATCTGAAAGATTATCGCAAATTCACGTTCTGGTTCTGTCCTGATGCTGATTAAGACATCAGAATCAGGGCCAAAATGACAGCTTCTGATTTTACATCTGACTACAACTTAATCCCCCCACCCCCACCCAGTAAAGTGATTAAACAAGGCACTCTAGAGAATAAAGACCTTTCCCATCCCTTACTTTCCCAGGCTCCTCTCCCCAGATGTTACTGCTTCTGCTGCTAGGGGTGGGGGTGGGGGTCGGATCATCTGCTGTTGCTGGGGGGCATGATCATCTTTCTATTTGCTGCTGCTGGTCCCTCCCCCCAATTGGCTGGGCATGCCAGGTCCTGCCGCTCTGATGCCATGCCACCCATCATACTCGCACCAAAAGACCTCCATTCCCCAAACACAGCCCACAACCACCAAATCAACCCCACCCAGACCCAAGCCAATCTCCAGCCCAATCAGTAGACTGCATCATCAATCATGACTTTTAAAAGAAACTGACAGAAAAAGACTCTCCAAATCTGTTCATTCCCTTACCAGGTAACTAGTCCTTGGTGCAGGAAAGGACCTAGTAAGATGGGTGGCAAATTGGTTGAGGGGAGACAGCAGAGATTAGTGGTAAACAGGGTAAAGTCACAGGGAAGGGAGGTCACAAGTGGGGTGCCACAAGGGGCACTCATGGGACCAGTCCTTTTCAATATATTTATCAGCGACTTAGGAGAAGAAATACAGTGCAGGATGTGTCTCCTTGCAGATGACACTAAGCTATGTGGCAGGGTAGACGGTGATGGGGGAGGGGGTAAAGGAGGTGCAGAGGGACCGCAAAAGGTTAGAAAGGTGGTCCAAAATCTGGAAATTGAAACTCAATGCCAAAAAGTGCAAGGTGGTGCATATAGGGAACAAGTACCCCAAAACAGACTACTGGCTGGGAGGTGTTGGGCTGGACACTATTTCTGAGAAAAGGGACCTGGGTGTTATCATTAGTGACTCCCTAAAACAATCCAGCCAATACAAAAGGCCTACAGCAAGGCAACCATAATGTTGGGGTAAATTTGGAAGGGGTTTGATAGCAGGAAGAAAGAGATAATACTATGTCTCTACAGAACACTGGTAAGGCCACATCTGGAATACGGTGCACAGTACTAGAGACCCCACCTAAGGAAAGATAAAGACAGGCTGGAGACAGTGCAGCATAGGGTAACCAAAATGATTTAGGACCAACAGGGCAGACCCTGTGAGGATGGCTTATAGCACTGAACATGTACTCACAGCTGGACAGAAGTGTGAGAGGAGATATGATAGAGATCTTCAAGTTCCTGCAAGGAACAAATAAGGTGAAGTTGGAGGAACTGTTCAGCAGGAATGGTGAGTCAAAATCATTCAGACATAAGTGGAAGCTGTCAAGGGGGAGATTCAGGAGGGATGTGATAAAGTTTTACTTTACAGAAAGAGTGGCTGAGCCATGGAATGGTCTGCCAGCTGATGTGGTGGGTGCAAAAACCATCAGTGGTTTCAAGTACAGCTGGGACAGAGTTAACGGATTAATAGTAACTCACAAGGGTAGCAGCAAGGGCATAAACCTCAGACTGGATGGACCAATAGTCCTTTTCTGCCGACAGTGTCTAAGTTTCTATGTTTGGCAGGATATTTCTTTATGGAATCCATACTGAGCTGTCAAATCCAAAGTTTTTTGCAAGTATTTGTTTTTTTTCATCCATTCTTTGTCCACCTCACACACAGGCAGCACCTACTTAAAGGGCTACTCCCAGCTCTTCACCCTTCCAACCCAGAACTTAATTCCTACCTCATGTACCTCCATGGGTGAGTGGGCGCCTTGGTGGATGGTGCGGAGCCTTTGGGGTCTGTCGCCATCATTCTGCTGCCAAAACTGTTTTTGCTCCACAAATTTTCTCCCTGGGCTGGCATGTGTGCTACGTCCCACACATAGTGCTTGAAGATGCAGTATATGCCTCAGCGATCTACACTAGGCCAGCCAGGAGGATGACCAGTGTTACACCACCTAGCCTCCACTAGGTGGCGATCGAGCAGCAGTATGCACTGCTTACCACCCCCCACCCCCGAAGGAAGAGAGCTGTCATGGGACACTCAATCCTCCCCTTCCTCCTCCTGGTTGGCCTCTGAGCAGCCCCAGTTCATTCCTGAATCCAGGTTGCCAGCACGGCGGACGGCGATGCTCACTGCCTCAAATCGCCAAACCACTGGGCTGCCTTTTGCAAGTATTTAACAATTCTGTTTCATATGACTGTCTTGACCAGCTTCACCTGTGCTGATGTCAAGCTGACTGACCTATAGTTCTCTGGTTCCATCCTGGAGCCTTTTGTTAACATTAAGACCATGTGGGCCTCTTTCTAGTCATGAAGCACAACATACACAGTTCTGATCGACTTGCTGAATATACAGTAATTACCAATGGTATGAATAATTCTTTACCTAGCTGCTTCAGGATTTTTGGGTGCATTCCACCAGACCCCTTTACCTTATTTACATTTATCTTCAGAAGTTTTATATATGTTTTGTAGTGTCTTCTGCTCTCCCTTGAATAACATTTTACTGTTCAATATCCATTCCATTTTCCTTTGCGAGTACTGCTGCAAAACATTCATTTTGGCATTCTGCCATCTGGCAGGTATTTTTTCCCTTTCTATTTTTGCCCTAATTTCTTTTTGCCAGCTGCCAGGTCCTCTTCTCACCTGCCCAAGCCCTTCTGCCCACTGTAAGAGTACTCCAATATTCCAACCCCACCACCAGCATCTGCTCGACATCCTCTTTGGATGGACACCCTGACCATAACCCACAGCTTGTCCCCTGTAGGTTGAATCCCCCCATCCCCCAAGCCAGGAGGAGGATACTTCACTTGATAGTTGTGGCCTGCAAGGAGGAGTTGGTGAGGCATGGAAAGAAGAGTCAGAAGGACAGGGTGGCTTCATCTGCCTGGTGTTGCTAGAGTATTTTTTCCCCCTGCTAAGCCCTCTTTTATCCCTCACCAGGATGTGGTTCTGAGAAGTGACCTGGCAAAGTGCCTATCAGGGCCATTGGAAGGTCAGGTGAGCCCCGTCCTACCTCTAGAACTCCCCTGCCGGGTCCACTCTGGGTGTGTGATGAATGTACATTGCTCACCAGGCAAGCAGGTGCATGGTGATATAAGGGACCACTTGTTCCTTCCCACCAGACATGCCCTCCACCTGGGCCACCAAGGGACAGTCATGTAGTGGAAGGAGATGCCCTTTATCCCCAAGGCAGGAGGCATCCAGATAGATGCAAGAACCCCACCTCACCAGTTGGCACCAGATGCCCCAGACTTGGGGCATGAACCTGAGTCGCCTGGATGGGCCATCTGGCAGTTCTGTGTCACAATGTCATTGTTCTCCTGACACTTTAGTGGACTGACAGTTCTCTGTTTTATTTTACAATTTGCTTACCTAGAATAGCCCAACTTATGGTCCTGTTTCACCCTTACAGTTGCATGGACGTAAGCACTAAGAAGTTACATGACTAGCTTAGGATCACACAGTAAGTGGCAATAGTGGGACTGGAACTGGGTCTTCTGTTTTCCAAGTCAGCACTCTAGCCCCTCTCTCTCTCTGTTTGCTTGTTGGAACGTCTAAAGAATTTTTTTTTTGGGGGGGGGTTATTTGATTGCTAGCTGGTCCTATGTCACTTGTTTCACTCCACTGATTCAGTGTTTGCATTCTGAATTTGTCTCTGTATTCTGTTTTCACTGGGTTTACTCTCCCTGTATGCTTCTTTTTTCACGCTAATTGCTTAAAATACCTCAGCTACTATTCACATTGATACAAGTCTCTTACGGTTGCATATTTACCTTTGTAGGACACATTTTCTGTTTTAATAAGTACTGACATGGCTGTCTCCTTCAAAAAACACGTATTTTACTACTCTTAGTACTACACACATTTTTGGAGGGTGTCTTACTATTGCTGCCTGCTGATTTCCATAAGATTGGTTTCCAAAGGCACTTGTGCTGTGAACTCCCTCACTATTTCAAAATTCTGCCTTGTGCAGGAACATGGTGTGTGTCATTCCATAGCTTTTTCCCTGCTTATTCCAATGGTGTATATGACAATATATGCTGGTGACACTTGTCTGTCAACCAGGTGGGGTCTCTGTTTCTATCAGACACTGTAATAACCTGTTTAGTTGATAACAACTGGTTACCCGGTTATTACAGAGCTCCATATTAACCAGATGAGTTGTTATCAATTAAATATCAATCGTGTCTTTTTATTTTGGAAAAATACACTTTCTACTGCTGTGAAGTTAAAAAAAAACATGGAGAAACCATTCAGTTTGGATGAAAGACAATTTCCAGTTATTCACTCCACGGTACCCCACCCTCCGTGCTTGAGACAGTTCGATCCTGCAGCTCTCAACAGCTGGAATTCACAGTTTACTGTGACAGCCATTGACTGACAAATCTCTAATTACCAGTAATTATAAAAAATAAAATATATGCAGCTGTGTTATTACTCATTTGTTTCACACGCCCTCAGTGTGTGATGCCTAGGTAAACCCCTTGAGCTTCACTCTCAGGGTTCAAGTGGCAACACACACCTCAGGTGTATAAAAAAACTCATATAGTACACATCTGCACTTACATTATTTTATATATTATGGTTGCTGTGATCTAGTGTTTCTCCACATTGCACTTCTCAGACCAGTCCATCCTTGCTGAGAAGGATTAGATCTGGCATCATCCTAGTTGCCTACTGGCTCCAACCTCTACTGCTCTCAAACCTGCCTGGAAATCTTGTTATTTCCTCTCTTCTAGCACTTACTCACTAGTTGTATGACTCATAACTGTTAGTTATTTGCACTTATATTTCTGTTTTGTTACTACATATAGATTCTTGCAAATGTACTGTAATTTGCTGAAAATTTTTTATAAGTGTACTATGTCTGACTTCTACTTGTCCCATGATGTTTTCTTATATCTACTATTGTCTGTGTACCCTTTGTTGTAATCTCCTGGGTCGTACCTGAAAATAGGCAGCTATGCTGTCTAGTGTACCTACCCGGTTAACAAAAAATTAAATAAATAAAATAGATCATGAGATCTGTAGTGAGCCGTCTGACACACTATATCAGGTAACATTCATCAACAAGATTCAAAAACTGCTGACTGCGCTTGGAGCTAGCCGTTTCCTCCTCCCAGTGAATATCTGGGCAGTTGAATTCTCCCATCGTATGCATGCTTCTCTTTCTTGTAGCTTTCTTTTCTTTTTTTTTGTTCTATAGAGCTTTTTTCCCATAGGGGGCAGGCAGCCTTTGGCTACTCATATGAGGGGTCCGATACACCCATCCCAGGGCATCATATAGCCTGCCAGATTCCCGTTTTCCCTTTTCTCCCCATTTCCCTGTTGCTGGGGCGCACAAATCAGTGTATGCATGTGGAGGTGCGCATACGCTAAGTACCCAGCACCCTCCCTTCTTGGGCATCCTCTGTCCCGCACTACCCTCAGATCTCCACCCAGGAGCAGTCATTCAGCAGGAACGCCAAGCCTTCCACCCCAGAATAGGAGAGCAGTCCTCCAGGCACTCGAACCTCTCCCTTCCCAGCCGACCACCAGCAACTCGTTCACACCGCAAACACAGGTCACTGGCGTGGCAGGAGGTAAGGCACAATGCCTCAGTCCTCCATGCTGTTGGGCCGGCCCTTGTTGTAACTTTCCTTTACTGCATCCTGAAGTTTAATGTCCTGGTTTTCTGTCAGGTTAGGTGGTCTACAGCATAGACAGACTGTGAATGTGTCTCCTCTTCCATTAGATACTCAGCCAGAGTGTTTCAATCTCTTCTGATACAAGGTCCTATATTTAAAGTCACTAGCAAATGGCTTCTTATATATTATGCCAGACCACTTCATTTTCATCTGGTCAGTCATTTCTGTATAGTTTGTAGGTGTCTATCTCCATTCTCAACAGGTCATTCTCATTCTACCATGACTCTGTTATTCCTATTATGTTCATTTCCTCCACACTGGTGTTTCAAGTTTCCTGATTTATTTCTATGTCTGCATGCATTTGTACATAATCCAGTTACTGTATTATTTGTTGTTCTCTTCTCAGCCTCTACTACTGCCTTGCTAATCTTGTAAGACTCTTTTTTTTCTGAATTAGGTCATCCAGAAGTATATTTTCCATTAGTTCCCCTTTTCTTTCACCCCTCAATTTCACTGGCCTCCTCCAGTGTTCCTCCCCTTTCACTGATCAGTTTAAAGTCTTCCCAATGATTGCATTAATCTGGTTACATAGTATGCTTTCTCCTTTTTACAGTTGCATAGCCTCACTATACAACTGTTGTTTGGCAACAGCAGAAGGGGTAGAAGTGGATTCAAAAAAGCCACTTTATCCTCCCTAGAGAAATTGTATCACACAAATTAGAAAAATAGTTACTAAATGCTTTAGTCAAAAGTGTGAGACAAACTATTTTCTGATTTGTGCGATGCGAGAACAGCCTCAGAAGACCCCCTATCTGGTGTAATTCCACTACCAGAGGAGACAGGGATGGGCTTACAGGGCCTGTCACTAAGTTCAGAAAAGAACACCTTAAAGAGCATTTTCTCACAGTACACATCAGACAAAAAAGGCTGGAGGTCATACTCAACTGCATTCATTTCTCACCTTGGGCAGTATTTTATACCGTTTGTCCTGGGATTGGTTTCTCAGTTGTTTCTCATGGGTGTGGGATTTTACAGCGGTGCTTGTTGTTAACACTCGTGAGGCAGGGCAGAGGGAGGTGCAAGGTTAAAGTATACAACTGTATGTTGGCAGTTGGTTTCAAATGGCATGAGTTTCCACCTCTGTGATGCCTTCAGCTACATACTCCCAGGAAGGTATCATGGATGTAGTAGGGGCATGGTGTCTAGCAGCCTCATGAGAGGCACAGGAAGGAACTTCTTGGAGGGTTAAAATGGGTGGTCATGGGTTTGCTCTGTTCCTATGGTATTGGTCATGCGGATGCCTTTGATTTGGACTGGCTCCACTCTTTCCAGGTGCAGGTTTATAACATGTGGGGGTGGGGGTGGGGGTTGCTTTCCCATTCTGAGCTCTCATGGTACGTGTAACCCCTAGATGGCGCTATCCCAGGGGCTACTACCCCTGCCTGATTTGCCACTAACAGGTTGAGGGGCCTGGATCCAATGGCGGGTGCCTCCACCCAGAGGTCAGGGATTGCAATAGTTAAACTTACTTGGTCACAGCCCTCTGGGACACTGCAACCCTTTCTTCCCACTAGTGGCCCACACAATATATCAGAATTACCTTCACAGTATACACTTACCCCCAGGACTAGTTCCGCACTGGGACCTCCTGTGAAATAAGATACAGTGCAACAATCACAGTACAGTACTTTAACATAGACAAATACCTCAGGCAGTATAACTTTGCTGAAACAAGCAGCTCTGATTTATTTGGGGGATATAACAGGACAGGGGAAATCAGGTTAATTAGCTTATCACTTTACTATCTACCTATGGCTCTGTGCACAGGCCTATCCCTACCAGTTACTGTCCTGGGTACCCAAGCCCTAGTGGCTAGTCCAAACCGTGGCAGCTGGTAGGGGCCCTTCACACAGTGAAAAGAAAATTAGTTTAAACAGTCAGCAGTACAGTGATTCCATTTGGATTTAATGTGGCAATTCAACAGGGAGCGACCTGAATTAGTACTCATGACCTACAAACAAGATAGGGTCCTTCAACGTCAGCAGGGCTACTCTTGAGCTCCACGAGACTCTTCACACATTTATATGGTAAAAAAGAAAGTACTATACCAGGCAGGCTGCTTCTCTATCCCGATCGCAATTACTGCACAATACCCGGGAGAACACACAGCAGATTCAGTTCCTGACAGGCAGAGTGCAATTCAGCAATTTCTCCAGTCTTCTACAGGGTGAGCCTGGTTTCTACTCTTCAAATATCCTTTGATTCTCTTCACAGGATGGATTCAGTCCTAACAAGCAGTTACACAAGCTGCAGACCGGAACTCTGGACCTTACACATGTTTTTTGACTAAAACTGTGCACTGAAGGAGCACAGGGTTCCTTTCCCCTTCACTGCCAGAGCTAACTGAAACTCCAACAGACAAAACAGGGCACTTCCTTTGAGTTCCTCCCAGTTCTTGACTGGATTGGCTGTCACTCACAATAGACTGCTCCTGTTGGTCCAAAAAGGCGCCGAAGTCTAAACTACATCTCCCAGAGTCACTGCCCATACAATCCTCTTGTGGCTGGCTCAGATTATGAGTCCAAGTTCTGATTCGTCCAAGGCACCATTTTAGAGCTAGCTTACCCCACACTGATTGGTCCAGTTCAGCAGTTCAAAACCAGAATGGGGAACTAGGCAGACACAGTTCTGACTACAAAGAAAGCAGGTTAGACAAACTGTAATTTCATTACTACTCTAAATGATTTCTGGCAACCAGTTACATCTTTCAGATAGGTTCCCTTTGCACTCCTAGTGACTGCAAAAATGGAGTGAATTGGCAGCAGCTTGAGTGGTACTCAAACAAAGAAGCACACAGTCCCCCATACAACTCAATTATGTCTGCAAGCAGACAGCTCTTAAAGAGACAGTACCAGAGGCTCTAAAACACTCACTAATAAATGGCTTAAACGCCAAACACCATTCAGGCTTGGAGCATTCAAGCAAGCTCCTGAAGTCTTTTGGGAACCCCATTTGCAGGGGTTACACCTTCCTGGCTTGGGAAAGCTTGACGTCCGTCAAGCAAGTACCCATAAGTTTTAACTGCAACCATATACATTGCATTAGGCTCACACATGTAATCATCAGTCAATATATCATTTTACCAAGAACACATTTCTGAAACATTGCAGTACGTCACTCTTTACATAGTATTACACACACATTGTACCATAACTCAAGTTATTACCTCTTGTACATGAAACCTGAAGAGAGGGGGCCCTTCCCTATCAGTTACCTTGGGGCTGGACGGGGCAAGGGCACCATACTTAGAGGGCAACACAAGTAACTTGGAGTTAGCACTGACGCTCAGTTTGGGCAATGAGCTTGGGACACATACACTCCTTTATGGACAACATTGAGAGGCAAGTCCACAGGCCTCCCAAGTGAATCATAACTGAGGTGCACCACAGGTTTTACAGCTCGACCAGTCTTTCTAGGGGGAACTGTTACAGTCTCTGCACTCTGAGCCTCATTTTCAGCATTGTCCTCACTTGTCAGGGGAGTCTCCATGGGGGTAGAGAGGCTAGAACCTGGGGCACTTTCAGCTCCAGGAGTTACAGTTTCTGAGTCCACAACATTTGGCTGCATGGAGAGCTTTGACACTGGCAGTGGACTGTCAGGGCACTCAAAATACTCTTCTTGTTCGGTGTATCACCAGTCTGCCCTAATCTATCATTTTCTCCCTGAAAGCTCAAACAGTTCAACCATGCACAATGATTCCATTTCATCTGATCTGATGCTTTGCACTTCACTTTCTGGGAGCATTGGCTCCAGGGATGAAGCTGGGGCTTAGACAGTCCAGAAGGCCCAGCTTTGTCTCCAGTATTGACTAGGGATTGCCCCAAAAATTGACTCAGTTCGTAGAAGGATAGTATTCAAAGTCACTCTCACTTTCTTCTGATATGGACTGACAGTCATGCTCAACTGGGACTTGTAGGGGAACACTTTAACTCTGCTTCTGTAGGTGCAGACTTCCTTGATCTTTTCTTAGCAGCAGCTCTAGTCACTGGTCCAGAGGGGCATCTTCTGGGGGCTCAGACTCAATCAGGATTTGTCCAATGGGCAGTAAATGATTTCTATGCATTGTTTTACATCTTTTGAATTGTTCTCAGGCCTTACTTTTGTACACTGGCAGATCTAGTTTGCCCACTACAATGTGAGGGAGATGGTGCCATCTGTCAGCAATCTTGTGTTTGCCATGCAGTCCCAGATTTCTTAGCAATACCCGATCTCCTCCTGGAGTTCCTGTGCTTTCACCTTTTATCATACTGTTCTTTGTTGGCCAGATTTCTTTGGCAGCCATGGTTTGAGCCAGTTAGTACGCATGAGTTAGCTGGGCCTTTAACTTTTGCACATACTGTAAATAGTTGTCAGCTTGAACCCCATCAGGAGAGACCCCAAAACACACATCTACTGGTAGTCGAGCTTCTCTTCCAAACATCAGGCGGTAGGGGGAGAACCCAGTGGCATCACTTTTGGTGCAGTTATAAGCATGTACCAGGGTGCTAATTTGTTGGCTCCATCTAGGTTTGTCCTTTGGGTGCAGGGTGCCTAGCATATCTAGCAAAGTGCGGTTGAAACGTTCAGGCTGTGGGTCCCCCTGGGGGTGGTAAGGAGTGGTTCTGGACTTTCGCACTCCCCACAGAGAAAGCATCTCTTTGATCAGACAACTCTCAAAGTCTCTCCCTTGATCAGAATGGATTCTTTGTGGAGCCCCATAGTGAACAAAAAAGTTTTCTACAAGTACTTTGGCCACAGTGGATGCTTTCTGGTCTTTGGTGGGGAAAGCTTGGGCATATCTCGTGAAATGGTCAGTGATCACCAGCACATTACTGATATTTCTTTGATCTGACTCCAAACTCAGAAAATCAATACAGACCAGCTCCATGGGTGCACTGGTGGTGATGTTAACAAGGGGCAGCCCTCTGGGGCAAAGCTTTCTCTGTAAGCAGCGACTACAGTTCGAATGTGTTGCTCCACATCAGCCCCCATCTTAGGCCAATAGAATCTGGATCTCACCAAGTCAAGTGTTCTGTCCATACCAAGGTGCCCCATGTGGTTGTGCAAGGACCTCAGTACTGAGTCTCAAAGGCAGTGGGCAGCACTAGTTGTTGTTTGTCTACTTGTCCCCTCTGTCTACTGTTTCTCTGTATAACAGTTTATTGATCAGTTTCAACTTAGGACCTTCTTTGTATAACAGTGCAGTTCTCAAATCAGTGAAGCGTAATTTGGACACATCTTTTCCTGCATAGAGGGCTTCTAAAGCTGCTTTGATCATGGGATCGCGGGATTGAGCCTGCCGAATGCTGTCATTGTCCAGCTGAGGCAGTGCACCAATGTCTATTGCAGAAAAGTGGCAATAAGCAGCAGGTATGCAATTCTCAGAGGGTCCCAAGCAATCCACCATGCAGTCCACTGCCTCCATGGACATTTGTTCCTCCCTGTCAAACTTCCGGCAGAGTGCCGAATGTCAGGTTCTGCCAATCGGACCCAATCATTCTGGGGAACAGGCCTCCGAGAGAGCATCAGCATCTATGTGGTTCAGACCTGCTCGGTATTCGAGCATAGTCATATGTAGATAATGCAGAAAGCCACCTATGGCCAGTGGCATCCAACTTAGCTGAGGTCTGCACATAGGTCAAAGGATTATTGTCAGTTTTACTAGTATTTTAGCCCCATACAAGTACTCATGGAATTGGTCAACAATAGCCCACTTCAAAGCTAGGAACTCTAACTTATGTACAGGATAGTTCTTTTCGGATGGGGTCAGGCTTCTACTGGCAAAGGCCACTGGTCTCAGGCCATTCTCGTGTTCTTGGTACAACATAGCCCCCAACCCTTGTAAGCTAGCATCAGTGTGCAGGAGAAGGTTTTCTTGGATCGGCATAGGCCAGCACTGGAGCATGGGTAAGTTGATATATGATCTCATGAAAAGCAGTCTCATAATCAGGAGTCCAGCGGGCCCCAAATACTTCACTCGGATGAAAATACACTCTTTCAGTCTTGAGGGACGCTGACTTTGGTATTTTTGTGGGTTGGGGATACCCTTGAGTAAGGTTAAGAAAGGGCGGATCACTCTTGAATAGTCCTTGATGAAGCTACGATAAATAACCACAGAATCCCAGGAATCTTGCAGTTCTTTAGATTTTTGGGCTCTGGCCAGGTGGTCAAGGCCTCAACTTTACTTTGGTCGGTCTCTATTCCTCGGTGGATACTATGTGTCCTATACTTTACTGATGTTTGAAAGAATTGACACTTATCAATGGACAGTTTAAGGCCAAAGTCCTCCAGTCGGTCCAATACCTTAAATAATCTGCTCTCATGTTCCTCCAGTGAGCTGCCAAACACAATAACATCATCTAGGTATACCAGGCACTCTAGTAAGTTCATGTCCCCACTGCACGCTCCATCAATCGTTGAAAAGTGGCTGGGGCACCTGAAATCCCTTGAGGCATCCTCATGAATTCATAGAAGCCAAGCGGACAGATAAAGGCTGTCTTCTCACGGTCCTCTGGGGCCATGGGATCTGGGTAGTACCCATCATGGAGATCCAACACAGAGAACCACTTGCTCCCGTTAGGCAGTCCAAAGCATCCTGAATGCGGGGCATTGTGTACTGATCAGGGATAGTCCGTGGTTTAAGGTGCGATAATCCACACACATCCTTACTGTCCCATTCTTTTCCTCACTACCACAATGGGGAAGCATAAGGGCTTCTGGATTCTTGTATTACACCAGCAGCTAACATCTCTTGCAGATGCCGTCTCACATCATCTATGTCAGCAGGTGCCAGGCGTCGAGACCTCTCACGAAATGGTCTTCGTCATGCAGCCGGATATTGTGCTCAGCTCCTTGCACGCATCCTACATCCCATTCCTTTAAAGAAACACCTGGTCTCTCTGGGCAAGCTTCTCACTGATCCTCACTTTCCATTCAGCTGGCAACGGGAGTCGCGAAATCAAACAAGTCGTAGGCGTTACTCTGTCATTCTTCTCGAACTCTTGCTGCTGGGTAGCACTGGCAGTGTCTGCACAATGCACATTAGCCAGGATGCAACCTCTATTTACTCGAATGTCTCTTTCAGACACATTATGAACTTGGACCATTACCCTTCTGGCATAAGCATGGGCTCTAGCGGGCAAAATACTAGGCTTGACCAGCAGTCCCTCTGGCAATTTTCCATCGCCTGGTGCATCCAACAGTAATATTTTATTCTTAACATCCTTTCTGATACGGACCTCTCCCTGTAAGGTATACTGGGCATTTGGTGCCAGGATCAGAGACTCAGGATCCTTCTTCCATACAATTCCGACCGGTTCCTCTGGTTCTATTTTTTCAGCATCTCTCTGTGCCTCATAGGCCTTCTTAATTAAAGCTGGAACTCTTAAAGTTCTACTAGTTTTTGACCCCTGTTTTTCATAACACAACTGTGCCAGCCTTCCGAACATATGAGCATTTGTTCCAATCAACAAAGGGACACCATCATACAGTCCAGTGGGGGGACACACTAAGGCTAGAGTCTCTACTTGTTCGGCCACTCCAGCCACGGAGGTGGGGAAAGACAGCCAAATTCGATATACCCGGAATAGGGGTAGGCCTTCTCACTTAACCCCCATACATGCAGTCCTTCTAATGGTTGTAAGGGTACGCCTGACAAATGCTTCTGATACCAATCCTGGAACATAATTGTCACTTGGGAGCCACTGTCTAATACAGCTCTTGTAGACACTCCATTCACCTTTACAGTGGTCTCCATGGAGGGCCCACTATTCTGGACCAGTCTGGAGAGGCGATAGTCGGGGCCTGGGCAACTGACCTTGCCACAAAAGGACGTGAGTTAGCATTTTTGGTGCCCTCACTGGGATCATTTCGTGCACCTCTTAACCACTGATTTGTTCTCCGAAGCTCTCCTTGTAGCCTATATCAACTTTGTCAGTGTCTTTTGGGACCGGCATTCCCTTTCATGCCCATCCTTCCCACAATTATAGCAAAACATACTTTCTGGAGTTTGAGCTGGCGAGGCGCCACACTGGGAGCCAGGGCGGGGTATTACTAACTGGAAACCTTGGTGCCATCTCTGTCTGCGCGTGATAAGCATTTGGAGACATCTTGTCAGTTTCTCCACTTCCATGGTCAAGGAATTGAGTTTGGAGCTGTTATCAGCAGGAGATACATGGGTGGGTACCCCCCACCCCATAGCAGATGCAGTGGATATAGGTCAGGGCCAGTACTTGCAGGAGTGGCCTTCATAAAGGGACTGTTTTTAATTCCGGATCTCTCTCAACAGTTCGCCCCATTGTGGCATATCTTTTTCCTTGTCAGAGCACTCATTGACTGCCAACCTCTGCCCCTGAACTTCACTTGATGGGCCACCTCAGTCACTCGGGTCGTAGCCGCAGCTATTGGTGCAGGTCCTCCCGAGGTCGCCTTTTCTCAACTCCTCGATTTCTATCATTAACTCATCATAGGAGGGTGGGATTCCAGTCGATTTGCCAGGCGTAACTGAAGCAACAGCAGTTCTGAGAAGGGGCAGACTTAAGGATCCTGTCCAGCCTGGTTCGGTCCAGTTCAATCGCTGGCAAACTACCCTTTCTGAGGCATTCTTGCAACAATTTTCCAGCCGAGATACATACACAGACAACAACTCCCTTGGTACTGTTGTGCATTCTTACTCTCACCATAGATCCTCATCAGAATCTGGGCTCCTATACATTCTCCAAGGCCTCAAGATGGGCCTGTGCAGTCACTCAGGGTTACTGGCCCGTTTAGCACGGATGGTAGCCAGGGCAGGACCTCGGAGGCTCTCACTAACCCTCTTCGGCTTTTCGGCTTCAGCATTGCCATTCTAGCACTTGGGCGGCAGCATAGTCTATCAGGTCTCCCAGTCATCCTCCCTTGGGGGGTGGGAGGGTGCCAGAGAAGATCCTCAACCTTCGTAAGAGTCGTGACTAATGGCAGGTGCAGAAATAGGAGTCTGCATTGGTTCAGCCACCATTACGGGTACTGGAGCGGGAGAGGGTGTTGGGGAGGAACACCCCAGGTGGCAAGAATAGTTTCTTCAAGTCCTCCACAGTTTTCCCTTCCCCAGCAACCATTTAGCAAATTTCTCCTCAAAGTTTCAGACAGTGGTGGGGCTCATTCCCCACGGTCTTTACTGTACTTAGTTATCACTCTCCAGGCAGTGAGGGCCTCTGGGGTAATGGTCTGTGGCACTTTGGAGCTATCTATGGGATCTTAAACCTACTAGGGCCAGGAAAGTGTGGGTGAGCAGATTAGCATGCCACCCACCACCACAGGGTTTTGTAAACCTTCCACCTTGGAAAGTACTCCTGTACAGTGTCCGTATTGATACCCAGGGGATGTCCAGGATAAGCATAGCATTTTGGGGTCAATCTCACTCCCAGTACACCTCCACCAGCGGTGCACAGCCACTTCTGTCAGGTACCCATTTTTTCTTAACAGTGGTTCGTAAATATGGCCACTAGAGGACACACAATCCCAGTGGTGCCTCAAGATGTAACCCCTAGATGGCACTATCCCAGGGCTACTACCCTGCCTGATTTGCCACTAACAGGTTGAGGGCCTGGATCCAATGGCGGGTGCCTCCACCCAGAGGTCAGGGTTTGCAATAGTTAAACTTACTTGGTCACAGCTCTCTGGGACACTGCAACCCCTTTCTTCCACTAGTGGCCCACACAATATATCAGAATTACCTTCACAGTATACACTTACCCCAGGACTAGTTCCGCACTGGGACCTCCTGTGAAATAAGATACAGTGCAACAATCACAGTATAGTACTTTAACATAGACAAATACCTCAGGCAGTATAACTTTGCTGAAACAAGCAGCTCTGATTTATTTAGGGGATATAACAAGGACAGGAAATCAGGTTAATTAGCTTATCACTTTACTATCTACCTATGGCTCTGTGCACAGCCTATCCCTACCAGTTACTGTCCCTGGGTACCCAAGCCCTAGTGGCTAGTCCAAACTGTGGCAGCTGGTAGGGCCCCTTTCACACAGTGAAAAGAAAAATTAGTTTAAACAGTCAGCAGTACAGTGATTCCATTTGGATTTAATGTGGCAATTCAACAGGGAGCGACCCTGAATTAGTACTCATGACCTACAAGCAAGATAGGGTCCTTCAACGTCAGCAGGGCTACTCTTGAGCTCCACGAGACTCTTCTCACATTTATATGGTAAAAAAGAAAGTACTATACCAGGCAGGCTGCTTCTCTATCCCGATCATAATTACTGCACAATACCCGGGAGAACACACAGCAGATTCAGTTCCTGACAGACAGAGTGCAATTCAGCAATTTCTCCAGTCTTCTACAGGGTGAGCCTGGTTCTACTCTTCAAATATCCTTTGATTCTCTTCACAGGATGGATTCAGTCCTAACAAGCAGTTACACAAGCTGCAGACCAGAACTCTGGACCTTACACATGTTTTTGACTAAAACTGTGCACTGAAGGAGCACAGGGTTCCTTTCCCTTCACTGCCAGAGCTAACTGAAACTCCAACAGACAAAACAGGGCACTTCCTTTGAGTTCCTCCCAGTTCTTGGCCTGATTGGCTGTCACTCTAATGAGCTGCTCCTGTTGGTCCAAAAGGCGCCAAAGTCTAAACTACATCTCCCAGAGTCACTGCCCATACAACCTTCTTGTGGCTGGCTCAGATTATGAGTCCAAGTTCTGATTCGTGCCAAGGCACCATTTTTAGAGCTAGCTTACCCCACACTGATTGGTCCAGTTCAGCAGTTCAAAACCAGAATGGGGAACTAGGCAGACACAGTTCTGACTGCAAAGAAAGCAGGTTAGACAAACTGTAATTTCATTATTACTCTAAATGATTTCTGGCAACCAGTTACATCTTTCAGATAGGTTCCTTTGCACTCCTAGTGACTGCAAAATGGAGTGAATTGGCAGCAGCTCGAGTGGTACTCAAACAGAGAAGCACACAGTCCCCCCATGCAAACTAATTATGTCTGCAAGCAGACAGCTCTTAAAGAGACAGTACCAGAGGCTCTAAAAACACTCACTGATATATGGCTTAAACGCCAAACACCATTCAGGCTTGGAGCATTCAAGCAAGCTCCTGGAAGTCTTTTGGGAACCCCCATTTGCAGGGGGGTTACAGTACGCAACCCAGACAAAAGGCAAGGATGGAAGGCATATGGTCTAACTCAAAGTGATGACTGGCCCTGTTGTCTACAGATATTGGCAGCCTGTCTGGGTGCTGATGGGGGAAGGGAATTCCCTCTTTCACACCGGTGAAGGCAGGAGAGGTGGACATATGGGCCAACACTTGGCAACCAGTTATAGGTACAGATTGTTTTATGTAGAATGGCAGTGACCATGACTTCTGGGCAGGCTGCCAGAGTGCAGGGCTCACAACTGGTACTCTGGGACCAGAGGGTCTATGGTGCAGGATGTGACAGTTGCTCCATTTTGATAATAGTAAATAGTAGTTGTAGGCTGTTGGTCTAGCAGATGGATGGTGGAGGTTGGCACTCCTTTGTCACTTAAAGAAGACTGACCCATAGGTCCTTCTGGATGAAGAATTCTAAAGGAGAGGGCTGAAGCTATGAAGGTCCAAGCTGGGGGCAGTGTCGTTCCTACCCACTTGGATAGCATGGCCTCTGGGACCGACTAAAGGATTATGGAGTGGAGCAGGGGCCTGAAGGGGAAGCACTGGGGATGCTGGGGGGCTCAGCACTACAAGCATATTAAAGGGATCAGGCATTGTGATGGGTGATAGAAGGGCAGTGAGCTGGACATGGACAAAGGGGCATTGAACGAGGGCCATCAGATGAAGCATCAGGGATGTCTTTTCAGCTGGGTATTTTTCAATGAATAATCATTATGATGTACTATACAGCTCAGCTGGGGCAACTTTCACCTTACAGCTGGCAGTGGGGTGAGCGTGATATAGGGTTGTTCCTCCACACATTACTGTAGATAATCTGCAAAGCTGTGGCATACCCATTTGACATCTTGAGGTCATATCTGGTAATTTTGTTGGATTCTTCTTTTTGAATCAGTGCAGTTATGTTAAAACCACACAGCTTAAGCCACAATGTTGCCCAATGGTTGTGGAACACAGCTGTTGGTTCCTTTTTCGTTGGGTTGGACTGCCTGTTACAGTCTTGACATTTATGCTGTTTACTTGTATTTTGTGATGCGGCACCACTATACTGTGTGGTAGATGAGGCTGTCACATCAGATAACGGGAGCCATGGGAGGGAACACAAGAGGGGATACTAATGGGAGAGCACAAGGACTTACAGTCTGTTTTCCACAGTGCCCTTTTACGTTTCTATGAGATGGCAAACCTCTGTAGAATTTAATATAATGAAAAGGTGGCAAACAATTTAACAAAAAAGACCCAGATTTGCTATGATTTGACTAGAATGTACACAGTTTAGTTTAGTTAGTTTTTGTCGACCGGGTAAGTGCACTAGACAAATCCTGCCTATTTTCAGGCACGACCAGGGGGAGGGGGATACAAATGAATGCCAACTGACTTTGAACCAGATTAAGCTGTTGGTGGTATTTTTAGTGAATGAGGAAAATTTGGCCAGGACACTGGGGAAATTCCCCTACTACATTGCTGTCAGTAGGGGGACCCTTGGCCATCTGAGGCGAGATGGCCAGTGTTGCTGAACCTTCGGAGGAGATGGATGTCACTGGTGCAGGTGTCTTGGCCTTGTCCCCTGTTCCTATTTCTCAAGAGGCTACTGAAGTGGAGCTTGCTGCTGCAGATTATGAGTTGCCTGTTTCTAGTGATTCTGAGATTCTGCATCCTGATTCAGATTCTGTGCCTATTATACAGCCTGAGTGCCCTGCTATGGAACCCGTGGTTTGCAAATCCAGACTGGCATTATATCGCAAAAAGTCTAAGTTTTTGCTTGAAATGCAGAAATTGGACCTTGAATTGGTGGATCTCCCTGCTGTTAGTAATACCTCTGCTCTCCTGCCTATTGTACCTGCTGTTGCTTTGCCTTTAAGGGACGCTGCTGTGGATCCTGCCTCTGTGATTTTGACTCTGGTGCCTGTTTTGTCTCAAGGTACCCTGGATTCCTTGCCGAATCTGTGGGCTGGCAGTGAAATTGGGTTTACCACTCCTCCCAAGTGCCTACAGCCTGCGGACCTCGCTAACACGGAACTTCCTCTGAGCTACCGGTTTCCGTGTGCATTTCTACGGATGCTCCTCCATGCACCGCCTGTTCCGCTCCTCTTCTGGCAGAGTTTGTATTCCCTACAGATCAGTCCAGACCGGGCTGGAGCAAAACTACTGGCTGCATTCCTGCATTTGAGCAGCAGGTCCCGAGGGCTGCTTCGACTGCCTTGTCTTCGGCAGCTGTTCCTGGTGGTCCGTCCTGGTCTCCGCAACGGGCGTTGCGAGATGCAGGGTGGGAACTCTCCGATACAGGTACCTGGTCACTGGACTCCCAGGACCAATCCTTCATATGTTGAGGAAAACTACAGCTCCTGTGGCCACCAACGCTGAGGGTATGAGCTCCATCATTTTGCCCCGAGGTAAGGACTTGGACAGTGATACTGTGACTGCCTCTACTTGCACTGTGCCTTCTACAGTTATACCTGCAAATGTTGGTGTGGGGAACTTATTACAACAACCGGCTACTGTGGGGGTTACTTTACAGGCCAATGAGGCTTCGGGTACTGGGGTAGTAGGGGAAGATTTAAGGGTGGGCCCTCCCCCGGCAGTCATTGCACAACTTTCTGAGGAAGGTCCTAGAGCACCTTTTAAGCTTTCTGATTTGCTTCAGCAGAGGAAGGAACCTGCTCCTCGCTGTAATGCTGTTCGTTTTTTGTATAAAGGGGGCACCTGACCAAGTTTATATAGCTCGGGCCTTGTTGAAGGGTTCTATGAAGTTCTTTTCTTCAGAGATTTTTGCCCTGATTAATATTGGTAACTCCAATTTTGATATTAGCTTTAAAAATGTTTATAGTTTAGATAGGTTTTGGGCCAGGTATAATGTTTGCAAGAACACACCCCTTTGGTCCCCCTTTCAGGTAATCCCCCTCACCAAACCTACTGTTAGAGTTATTACAGTTGTGTTCAAAAATGAAGGGGTTAACATTGAGGATATTTTATTTTGGCTTTGTCAACGTTGTGAGGTTTTGGGTACTCCCTCCCCTACTTTGGATAGTGAACAAATTTGGGATGGGGATTGGAGAATACAGGTCAAGTTATTTGTCATGAACTCTGGTACTGCATTTACCCAGTTCTTTTTATTCGGTCCTGTTTAAATGTGGATCTTGGGCTCATCTTAGTTCCGCCTGTGACACTATTAAATGCAGTCATTGTCTGGAGTTTGGGAATGGGTCCACTAAATGCTTGAATCTTTTTCGCTGCAATTTTTGTGAGAAAACCAGACACGCTTATTCACATAATAGGGACGATTGCCCTTCCCATGCAGGCATTATTGACCAGGCCCAACACTTGCATGTTAAAAAAATTGCGGACCTTAGTCTTGCTTCTGGTTTGCATGTTCCTGATCCAGAGGTTTCTGAGTTGCCTGCTGTTGTTTCTCAGGTAGGCAGTGCAGTTTCCCCTCCACCTTTTGGTGCAGAAGTGACTATGGATGTCCAGGTTGAGTCGGAGGAGGTGGTTGTTGCCTCTTCTTCCCCAGACCTTGTTGTGCTGCCTGACATGCCTCCCCCACCCCCAGTTTGATGATTCAGGCTTTAGACCTGTATCAAAAAAATGGACAAGGTTAGGGAGGAAGATGAGACCTCCGATGTCCTTAGAGGGACAGGACAAGGAAGGGCCACCTGAGGACTGGGCACAGGGTAATAAATTTGAAGTTTTAGGAGAGGGAGTCTGATGAAGAGAGTACTGATACCTCCTCTCTCTAATCCACTACTGATACTGAGGAGAAAGGGAGTGTGGATTCCATTGCTAAAAAAACCCAGCAGTGTTTTTATATCCTCTCTTTCTGTTGCCGCTATTAATGTTAATAGTATTAAAGGGGGGAGGAGTTGGCTAGTACTATGTTTTCTCTTCAGTCAGTTGCTTGTGATATAGTTTGTTTATTGGATACCAGACTTAAAACTCATAGTGAACTACAGGCCGCATTCCGAGCCTGGCCACTGGGAGCTTCTTTCTGGTCTATTGGGCTTGATACTTGCGATGGTGTCAGAATTCTTTTTACCAATCCTGCTTTTCAAGTCACCCGGTTAGTAGAAATACACCCAGGGCGAGCTTTATTGTTAGATTTTACTTACAATAGTGACAGATTTTGTCTAATTGCTATTTATGCCCTGCAAACTAAGGCAACTAGAGTTTCTTTATTTGAGGATATTCGCCAATATTTGCATACTTCACATTTAGTTATCTGGTTGGGGGATTTTAATTGTGGTTTACATCAAACTGATAGGGGGTTACAGACTTCTAAACTATTTTGTGACACTAACACATTGAATAGGATCCTGACTACTGCTGGCTTACAGGATTCCTATCGCAGTCTGCATCCTATTGGTGGTTATACTTTCTTTAAGGGTACATTGAAAACCAGGATTGATTTCATATTTGTTTCCAAAATTTTTCAGGTTTTAGAATCTGCTATTCGGGTGGTGGAATTTTCTGATCATGTTTTGTTACGCTCCAGGATCTCTTGGAAAGATACTCCTAGATGTAAAAAGAATAAGTGGAGGTTGAATAATGTTTTATTACAGAATCCTAAAATACAGAAAGCCTGGCAGAGTCATTGGACAGCTAGACTTTCTGTCAGTGATTGTTATACTGATGTTTCCTCTTGGTGGGAGGACACTAAAAAAGATTGGAGGGTTTTGTTCCAATCCTTGGCTTCTTCCAGGTGTCGGTCTGATTATGTGGACTATTGAAAATTAAGTCACCATTTGCAGCATTTAATTTCATTGTCTGAAACTACTAGTCAGGATTACGGTTCCCAGATTCAGATGGTGAAAAATAAGATGATGTCCCTTCAATATACCAGGGCTAAATCTTTGGAGCAGGAAACAAGATTTGGTACACAGGTTTGGTCCTCTTCTACTGATCCCTTTAAGAGTTATCAGGATAGAGTTAAGCATAAGTTCATTTCAGAATTGCTTTCTTCCTCTGGGCAGTGTGTCACTTCCCTGGAGGGGATTTTATCTATTATTGAGGATAGATTTACAGCTATGTTTACGAATCAGGAGGTTAGTGGAGATTTGGCGCAGGTTTTATGCACCATACCATTACCTCAGGTTCGGCTGGAGGATGTTTTCATGTTAACACATGATGTCACTGCTGAGGAAGTATTTCAAGTAGTCAAGCAACTGAATTCTAATGCAGCTCCGAGTATGGATGGGTTGGGGGCTGCTTTTTATAAGCATTTTCTTGAAGATTTGTCTCCGGTTTTGGTGGTTCTTTTTAACCATATGTTGCAGCCTTCCTCTTTTTCTGCTTCCATGCAGGAAGCAGTTTTGGTCTTAATTCATAAAAAGGGTGCACAGAATAATATTGATAATTGGAGGGCTTTGAGCCTCCTTAATACTGACAGGAAAATTGTGGCAAAAATTCTGTTAGATTGAATACAATTTCCGATTATTTGATTAGTATTGAACAGACCTGTGTGGTTCCGGGCCGTCAGATTAAGGATAACCTTAATGTCCTTAGAGAATTGTTTTGGCAGGCTGATTCCGGTCAGATCACAGGGTGGGTGGTGGGTGTGGATCAGGAAAAGGCTTTTGATCGAATTTTGCATCCATTTTTGTTTGCAGTTTTGAATGCATTTGGTTTTCCGGTAAGTTTTGTTTCTTGGATTACTGCACTTTACAACAATATTTCCCTATGTCCTAATGTGAATGGGTGGTATGGTCGCCCAGTGAAAATACGGAGAGGGGTCCGACAGGGTTGCCCCCTGAGCCCTCTCTTATATGTTTTTTGTCTTGATATTTTGATTAGACTTTTACACCGCTCTCCTGATATTCAGGGTGTTTTGGTTCCCCAGACTGTTTTTTTTTTGTTAAAGCTATGTCTTTTGCAGATGATATGGTGCTTACGTTTGGGGTTGAAACAAAGGAAGCGGTCTTTTGTGATGTTTTAAGGACATATGCAGCTATTTCGGGTTCCCGGATTAATTGGGATAAGAGTGTTGGTATTCCTTTAGGTAATACCCCTATTCCACCTTCTGTTTTTTTGGGGGGGGATACGGATTCAATCTGAGCCACTGCTGTTTCTTGGGGTCCGCTTTGGGGGTTGGGATATGGCTTATTCTAATTGGTTGACATATTTAGGGCAGGAAGAGCATTTAGTTCAGGGCTGGCGTAATCGGTTGATTAGTAAGAAAAAGAGGGTGCTTTTGATTAAAACGTTGCTTTTACCTATTTTTTTGTACCTTAGTTATATTCTTCCACCTCCCCAGAAATTGTTTCCTACATTATTTAGTATTTTTTTTTAGGCTTTTTGGGGATCCCGGTTAAATCCAATTAAAATAGACATTACTTATAAACCCCTTATGGAAGGGGGTGTTGGTATGGTTAATCCTGTTGCTTTTTATTTTAGTATTTTTTACAGTTATAAGTTTGGTTTAGCCTTGAAACCAGGTTTTCAGATCTGGCGTTCACTGGTTTTGGCTTGGATCACGCCAAATATACAGTTTTGGGAACAGGGTTCTCCTAAGTTGTTAGGAAAACAGACCCCTATACCAGATTATGGTATTGACTGTTTTAAATTGGCTATTAAATGGAAACTTAGACCTCAGGATTTTTTGACTTTGACTAGGAAAGCAGCTTATCTAACTATTCTGTCTAATGACAATCCTACTGTGATAGAATTTCCCTTTTGTTCTTCTGTACAACAAGTGGTTGTGGTACGTCAATTGAGGAATCCTCGTATCCTTTCCAAAATGTGGGATTGTTTATGGTTAGGGAATTTTGGTAGGCTTAGTGTGAAGGGTAATCATAAACATAAAAAATTCTAAGATAGATATTTTCCCCATTCTTCTTGTTCACAGGTGGTGGAAACTCAGTGTCATTTATTTTTTGAATGTGTCTTTGTAGTACAATTTTGAGCTTACTTGAGTGCTATTTGGGGGGAACCTGAGTTTTTAGGATTATCCTGCTCTGATATTATGTGTGGTGGGAATCATGCTTTATGTGTGAAGTATAATCCCGAGAATCTGTATCTTATTTTTGTTGTAATTCGCTATCACTTGTGGCAAATCAGATGTTTGGGGGCTCTTCATCAAAAGTGGGTCTCATATGTTGAATTGGCTAATATTCAACAATCCTTACATGATATTGTACAAATGGATTTATTGCATTATAGTAAGGAAAAGGTTGCACATTTTTGCATTCATTGTACTCATTGGTATTGAATTTATAAGTTTATTTCTTTCCTTTTTTTGCTCTGTTCATTTGTTGATGTTTCTGTATTTTTATGTTTGATTTCTTATGTATTGTTCTGTTATGAAGTCCAACTCTTTAATAAAAAATTCCCCTACTCTTTTCAAGAAGTACCATGGTATCTTTAATATCCACCTGAACTACCACGAATCCAGGCAGATGGGACCTCGGTTTAACGTCTCATCCGAAAGACGGCACCTCAGAAGTGCAGCACCCCTCTCATGCTGCACTACAGTGTCAGTACTGGGATATTAACCCAAGTGCCAGATGTGGGAACTGAACCCACAGCCCTCTGATCTCCCAGCCTCAGAGGCGAGTGTGCTACCTACTGAGCCTCTGACACTTACAATGGTGGTGGTGTTCCTCCAGGAAATGTACCTAACCCAGAGGAACATAGTAAGCTGTGCTGCTCATGGGTGGGACAAGAATATATTTGTCTTCCTGGGAGGAACACCCTCACTGTAGGGGTACTGCAGTGCTTATCCAGAAAAAACTACCCTCCAGGTCCTGAATGCCGACATGGATTAGCAGAGACAATATTTGTATGTTTACTGTTAGTATAGGGATGTTAGATGCAAATTACTGAATATCTAGACACCAAATAGAGTGGGGGACAGATTATCTTTCTTAAACAAAATTCTCACAGACACGGTCAAAGACCATGAGATGTTATATATTGTAGGATAGGATTTTAATACAGCTTTTCCAGGAAAGAAAGGGGGCTGACGGTGGGGGACTCAGGATCATTAAGTCTTATGCAGACTAGCAAAGGAGTGGAACTCATAGATATGCAATGCTACGCTCACCCTGGGGAATGTGATCACTTATTTTATTTGGCCCATCATGGGTCATTCTCAATGACTGACTACTTTTTGGCCTCCACAGAGTGGGTACCTAAGGTGGTAGATTGACAAATCCACAATTTTACGGCTTTAGACCACATGCTGGTGTCCTTAGATTTGAAATGGTCCAATTAAAATGTAGCACTATATGTAGACTGAAGGTGGGCCACCTGAATGATGCCCAGTTTATACAACACCTTGAAGATGGCATCTGGAATTTTATGCAACATAATTACCCATAGGATACGTCCCTGGCAATTAAAGGGACAACTGGACTGTGGTGGGCTCAGGGAGAATAGTGTGGCAGGTAAGGGGCACATTCCTCAGCCTGTGCCACTACAAAATTCCTTTGCCATTCTGGCAGGATGGGACTGCTGAGAGGAGGCGCCTGAAGTAGTGGCAAGGGAAAATGTGTGGGTCCTCTGAAGGGGAGGCCCCATGGTGGGAGGCAATGGACCCCAGCAGAGGAAGCGGCAGCATCTAGTGGGACTCATTTGTTGGGGGATAGAGCTGGGAACAGGATGAGGTGGGGGGGAGGGAGATTAGGTGCCTACCTGGTGCCATGACTCGGGGGGAAGGGCAGTGGATCCTAAGGATCACTAGGTGGCAGAGAATAGGGGAGAGATGGATGTTATTGTCCACCTGGGGACCAATGACCTAGAAAGTGATGGGACTGGGATTGTGCAGCAAGAGTTCATGGAACTGGGGAGGGGCCTAAGGCAAGTAGTGCAGACAGTGACAATACCCCAGGTGCTGCCTGTCTACAGCCAAGGGGAGGATAGGGTATTCTGCACCAGCAGCTTCAACTTGTAGTTGAAGGAATGGTACAGAGAGGAGAGATTTGGCATCACTGGGGACTGGGGACCAACCTGGAGGGATGTGGGCCTATACAGAGGTGATGGCCTGCATCTATCTAGGAGGGAAACTACAGTCCTCAATGGATGGTTTAAACTTTACTTTGAGGAACATTTAAACTTACTGAAGTGGGTGGCGGAAAGACGAAGGGATGCAAAAACCTGCCCTCCTCCCTTATAGACTGAAGCAGTAGGAAGAGAGGATCCCAGTGGAGAAAAATACCCCAGGGAGCAGGTTAATGGAAGCAGTGAAGTAGCAGAGGACAGGGGGACAGGAACAAAAGTTGCAAAAACAGAGGGGAAAATGAGCCATGGCACAGGGGGTGCAAGCAGAGTGGGAGCAGGTGCGGAGGGCAAAGTGTGCAAATGCAAGGAGTCTTGGAAATAAAATTCCAGACCTAGAGGCCATCATGGAGGAGGCAGACCTGGGTATTGTGGCTACTACTGAATCGTGGTGCACAGGGAACCATGACTGTGACATAGCCATATCAGACTTTACTCAGTTCAGGAAGTACATGAAAGGGAGGAAGGGTAGAAGAGTTGTGCTGTATTTAAGCAAGGGCATCAGGTGATAGAAATGCATGGGAACTGGGGCGGCTGGAGGTACTGTGGGTCACCCTAGAGACAGAAGCCAAAACCACTATTCACACTGGAGTCATATGCAGATCTTCGGCATAGGGGGAAGAGCTAGATAAGGCACTGGGGGAGGCCATCAGACCAGTGGCAGAAAAGGGAAGTTACTGCATTGCTGCTGGTAGGGGACTTCAATTTGCCAGACATGGACTGAAGCTACCCTGGCCACAGCCTCAGCTAAGAGAAGGGATATCCTAGACTCCCTGCAGAGGGTGTTTCACAAGCAACCAGTCAAGCAGCCACTTCATGATGGGGCAGTACTGGACCTGGTGCGCCCAAAGAGAGACAGTACTGCAGACATCAAGGTGGGATGCCACCTGAGTACTGGCAATTACCCATGCAGTGTGGTTTAACATAAGGATGGGTGCAGAGACAAACACACAAGGATGAGGGTCCTGGACTTCAGGTGGGCAGATTAAAAAAAATGGATGAATGCCTAGGGGACGACTTATGGGCCAGAATAAGGGAAGGCATAATGAAGGCAGCAATCTTCGGTGCAAAAGAAGTGAGCAAAAACAGGAGGAAGAAGAGACTACTATGGTGCTCAAGGGAAGTGGCTGCAAAGGTAAAGGTCAAACAGGTAGCATTCAGGAGGTACAAGGAGACATAGAGGGAAAAGGATAGGGAGGTGTTTCAGGAAAAGCAGAGGCAAGCAGGGAAGGTGGTGACTGATGCAAAGGCTCAAACTGAGAAAAGGATAGCCAAAGGGATAACTAAAGGGGACAAGAAACGTAGAAACCTAGAATTTGACAGTGGATAAGGACTGCTTGGCCCATCCAGTCTGCCTATTTCTCTCTCCCTACACTATTATAGCAGACTGTGCCCGATCTGCAGCTCTTCCTCCCTCCCCCCTTCTTTTCCACTATGATTCCTTTGTGCTTATCCCATGCATTCTTGAACCCCACCATAGTTTTTCCCCACCACCTCTGCTGGAAGGCTGTTCTAAGAATCCACCACTCTTTCTGTGAAGAAGCACTTCCTCACATCTCTCCTGAATAATTTATTTATTTATCTATCTACCCCCTCTGGCTTCAGAGTATGTACCCTTGTTCTTGAGCACCTTTCCTTCTGAAACATTTCCCTCCTGTACCTTATTCACTCTCATGAGGTATTTAAAGGCCTCCATCATATTTCCCCTCTTCCTTCTCTGTTCCAGGGTGTACAAATTGAGGTTATTTAGTCTCTCCTCATAGGGCTTTTGATGCAGACCCTGCACCATTTTAGTTGCCCTCCTCTGGACCACCCCCACTCTGTCTATGTCTTTCCAGAGATGTGGTCTCCAGAACCGGACAAAATACTCTAGGTGGAGTCTTACCAGCAATCTATACAGAGGCAACACCACTTTCTGCTGGTGAGACCCCCCTCTATGCACCCCAGCATCCCACTTGTCCTCCCTACTGCCTTGTCGTACTGCCTGGCCACCTTTAGGTCTTCGGATATGGCTACCCCCAGGTCTCTTTCCTGCTTGGTGGTTATCAATACCACTCCACCCATTTTGTACTCCGCCCCTGGGTTTCTGTGCCCTAAGTGCATTATTCTGCACTTTTCACATTGAAACCCATCTGCCATACCCTTGACTATACCTCTAGTTTTCTCAGGTCTCTGCTGATCCTTCCCACACACCCCATCCCCCGGAGTGTCCAATGTGCCCTCTAACAACTATCACTGGCATGCAGAAGACTTCTGTGTGCGGGCAGTACTTTGGGCAAAGCAAAAATTCATGTGCAAAAATCTGTATGGTTTATGCAGTTAATTACTAAATAAAAACTCAGTTCATTAGGCCTTAAAAAAAACAAACACACACAATCCAAGTTCTTCATATTACATTAATTAGTGTGGACATGCATTATTATAATTCATAAACATATGCATTTATAGATCAGCACATTATATAGGATCCCCAGTCAGACCTATTACTAGTCATTGTTTTTGTGTGTGTGTGTGTGTGTATATATATATATATATATATATATATATATATATATATATATGTGTGTAAAATAAATACATACATCAACACTGACTAGATCCTCCTCTACTGAAAACTCTTCACAGAGTTTCCTTTTCTTTTAAGATTTTCTGTTTGTTGATGTTAGGGAACTTTTTTTTTTTTTTACTTCACGCAACTTCTTTTTAACCCCAAGTGTTGATCATCCTACTGTATATTTTTGTTTCAGACTCCATTTATGAATGGTATTTCATTTTATTTTCACCATGTTAAAGCAGCAAATCAGGTATCAAATATTTAAATCACACAACTATATTGTGTTTAGCAACTTATTCGATCAAAGTACACAAGCAGCAAGTCTATCTCACACTTCATCATTAGCAATGGACACCCCCCCACCAGCACCATTCCTTTTTGTTGCAGTCTCGGAGCATCTGCCCAGTTACACCGTGCCCCTCTCCCCCCAACCAGAGTCAGACTGGACCACTAGAACACCTGGGAGACTGTTTGGTGCCTGGCCACCTTCAAAACTCTGAAATTCTTTTACTTTTATCATCTATTTTCTAATGAAATGGGGTATGTTTGGCACTGCAGGTAAATATAAGATGCAAACACGGAGTTAGTCTATCAAATTGAAAGAGCCGCTAACACAATTGGGAGAACTTATAAAAATGTATAGATACAGTTCCTTTTACATTTGATATATTGTCTGTAATTCTTTAGCCATGTATCTTCCTTACTGATCAGAATTGCATGAATACAGGCTCACTGTGCCCTAGACTTTATCTGCTCTGGCTGCTTGTTTACACCTGACATCAAAATCCCCTGTTTATGACATCATAATTATCCCCCCAGCAAGACTGTGATGCCATACACAGAACTGTTATGTCAGGTGTAGATGAGCAACAGGGGAAAGATCCAATTTTCATGCAAAAATCCTTAACAGTAAAGGATAAGGGAGAGAATTAGAGACGACAAATTTGGAACTACAAGCTGAACTTTATCTAAATATTACATTTTCTTCAAGGTTGTCCCAGTGGAGTTCGAGGCTCTTTATGTGGAATACTGATATGAGTGTGTCACCCTTAAGTGGAATACCAATATGAGTGTGTCACCCTGGGCCCTCCCCTATTGATTTTCCAGGTTGGCCCCCTGTATGCACTCTCCATGGGCCCCACTGTACCCCAGTCCAACCCTGATCCCCCACACATTTCCACCACTTCACAGGGCCCTTGTGTGTTGCCCATCTGGTGAGCAACACAACCATAAAATAACGACAATAAACAGAACAGCTTCTCTGCCAAGCTGAAACAATCAGCCCAGAGAGAGCCTCAAAGCTATCTGCAGATTCTTCAAGTATGTACACTGCAAACTTCGAAATACCCCTCCCCAGACAGGATGACTAGCAAGCAAAATACACGTTGTGTGTCTATTTTGTGTCTCTGAAATATATTTGGCCAAGTGGGCTAGGCGTACACTAAATAGGTTGTGGTCCAACATAAAAATACAGGCCCAAGGCTACCATGCCACTGCAGATTTCAATCCCTGACACTGCGCCAGAGTTGAACTCACATACAGATCTAGTAGGTCAGCAGTAGATGGGTTACTTACTGAACAAGAACAGGGCAGGCAGGAACATAGGTGCCGGAACCAGGGGGGCGGAAGGGGCGGTAGCCACTCTACTTTTTATTTCTGTATGGCAAAAACTAGTATAGAAGTGCCCTTTTGATTCTCAGCCCCCTCAGCTTTTACCATCTTCCGGCACCCTTGGGCAGGAACAAGAAGTCTCAATGGAAAAACAAGCATTTGTCAATGTCGAATGTTCGCTACTGGTATTTCAGTCAGGGCAAAAAGGGCATATGTAGTTGGGAGGGTTACAAATAAAGGTTCTGATTGATGGGAGCACAAATAGCTCCTGTGTGTTGATGCTTCCTTCATTACCAGCAGCTGCAAAGACCAACCCAGGGGTATACCTCTGGTAAGTCTCTTAAATGCACTTTTCAGATATAAGAAAAGACACTGTTCTGCTCGCCAGTCTTTCTGAATGCTGTTACTGTACTTCTGCCCTTTTGGTGTGCATGAAACTGTTCTTGATGTGTGGGATCTGTCAGGATATGAGAAACAGTAGCAGCATAGCCAAGGATGTCTGCTTGTTACAACACCTAGAGAAGGGGCAGTGGTGCAAGCAGGCTTTACAGATGCTCAGGCGAGACTCAGAAGTGCCGCCCCAAATTTCAGTCCATGGGGTCTTTAGAGTGTCACAAGAACAATGGGAGACTCAGATAAAGTATGAGCTGGGAACTTCAAGTTCTTAGTCCATGCTCTGCTACAATATAGCTAGTAGATGTCAGTACAGCTGGTGTTGGAACCACATCAGTACCGAATTTCAAGCATCACATAGCAAAATATTTAAAACACACAAACACACGCACACACAAAGATGTTAACACAATTTAAAGACTACAAGATATGCCCTAAAACTAGGGCCTAAAACTTCAATGTTTTTGACCCCCGAAGAGTACAAACTAAAAACATTCTCCAAAACACTAGTATATAGGATTCTTGTCCTAACACAAATACTCTATTGTGGTCTGCTTTTAAAAATTAACTCCTTCTGTTTAGATGCCATTTGTGCTTTAGCGCCAACCAACTTCAAGTAGAATTCTGGAGACAAATGCAAATGTCCGGGGAGGGCCCAGCTCATTTATATTTTTTGACAGAGCACACCCAATGGCAAATGGGGGCACATGCCATGCACAGAACCTCAAACTACTGTCATTTAGCACTTCTCTCCAGCTGGCAAAGGCCAAGGGGGTTCTTGCAGAACAATCTTCCGAAAGAGAACAGCTTCACAAACTGGGCAGATGGAGAGTCCCTGCTGGAATTACAGAGCGGCTTACCAAGGCTTGGCCCCAATATCTCCAAAGTGAGCCCCGATATCTCATGCATCGCTGCCACTGATTTAATGGGAAGGGGGACTAAGACAGGAACACAAGGGCCCCCACAGCTCAAAGAGTATAATTCCTACATTGAGGAAACTATTTCCCATTTGGTTATCAGCTACTCTACTACAATATTAATACAATCCACGTACCCCCAACAAAATAAGCTCCAGTTCGACTGAAAAAGAATTATAAATTTGGCAATCACTTTCCTATGTTTCCCTCAATAAAAATCTTTTCCAGACGTTTTTCAAAGCTGTTGTCAAATGATGGACTGATGCACATTCTTTTGGGATGTGTAGACAACATAAGAGGTTGCTGAAAGTTTCAGATACCGAACTTAAGATAAGGACTGATCAATAGCCATCTGCTGGCTCCCTCTCCTCTTCAGTTCTGAAATAGCATGCCTTATCCTCCTTTAGCTCGTTTCAACTTACTGTTAGGAAGAGTCAATCTGAATGCAGAACTTTACCACACCTGCCCGCTGACACACCTGGTACCCCTTTCTGTGCATGGAAAATGAGCTCGAGTTGCTGGGTACAGAGCCATTAGGCTTCAGGGGCAAGATAAACTGCACTTGCTGCCTCACAGGTAGTGTTGCCTCGGATGTGAGGGAAAGGGAACAAAGGTTCCTTGAGCCATCGGAGCATAAAATTATCTGTGGCATGCTCTCTGATGGCACAATTGAGCATTCACTGATTGATCCGCTGTTTTGTGTGCTACTAATTCAGTAGTGCCTGGCCGCACAGACATGCACCTTAGTGGGAACACAGGTATCCACCCTATTGCCGATTTTGATATCATCCACAAAGTGGCAGACCTTCCCTTCCAGATCCTCTGAAATGTCACTTATAAAGACATTACAGAGGACCAGTCCCCAGTACTGATCCCTGAGGCACCCCACTGGTCACGCTCCCTTCCTTGAAGTGAACTCCATTTACCACCACCCTCTGTTACCTATCCCCTTACCAATTTCTTATCCAGTTTACAACCTTTGGACCCACTCCTAAGCTACCCAGCTGGCTTGCTGGTCTCATATGTGGACTGGTGTTGAGAGCCTTACTGAAATCCAAGTAGGCCATGTCCACCACTCCACCCTGATCTAGTTCCTTAGTCACCTTGTCAAAGAAATCTATTAGAGTCATGTAACATGACCTCCCCTTGTGAAACCATGCTGCCTTGGATTTTGGATCCCACTGGATTCAAGATATTCCACAATCCTTTCCTTCAGCAGTGATTCCATTAACTTTCCCACCACTGATGTCAGGTTGACTGGCCAATAATGCCCGCCTCCTCCTTGCTACCACTTTTGTGTTGTGGGACTACATCCACCCTCCTCTAGTCCTCCGTAACCACTCCTGTTTCCAGTGAGTTGTTAAATACAACTGTCAGAGATACAGACAGTATTTCCCTGAGCTCCCTCAGTACCCTTGGATGCACCCCATCTGGCCCCATGGCTTTGTCCACCTTCAGATTAGCAAGTCCCTTCAGGACTCTCTCTTCCAAAAAAGGACTAGTGTCCACCTCCCTCCGTCTGAAGTTTTTGTTATCCTTTTTGTGGTCCCTCCCCTTCTCCTTCATCTAAACACTGAACAAAAGTACTTGTTCAGGATGCCTGTCTTTTCCTGGTCCCCTTCCACACAGTCACCCCTTTCCCATTTAACCTTACAATCCCACCCCTGATCCTCCTCTTTTCACTTACATATCTAAAAAATGTCTCGTCTCCTTTCATTACCTCCTGGACTATTCTCTCTTCAGCTTGTGCCTTTGCGCTCCTCACTGCTTTCCCTGTTTCCCCAATACCCCTCCATATTCTCCTCCATCTCCTTATATCTTCTGAATGCTACTTTTTTAGCTTTTACCTTTTCAGTCACCTCTTTCAAGAACCATAGCAGTCTCTTTTTCCTCTTGCTTTTTCTCATGTGCATGATCTTTTTTAGGTACACATGTGAAAGCTGGAAGACCAGGGGAGGGATTGTAAGGTTAGAAAGGGAAGGGGGGAGACTGCACAAAGGAGGATCATGAAAAACAGATATCCTGAACAGATACTTCTGTTCAGTCTTTGCAGTGGAAGGAGAGGAGGAAGGACCACAGAGAAGCAACAGGAATACTGGGGGCAGGAGGTGACACAAGTCCATTCACAGAGGAAAGAGTCCCGAGAGGACTTATGAATCTGAAAGTGGTTAAGACTATGGGGCCGGGTGGGGTGCACCCAAGGGTGCAGAGGGAGCTCGGGGAGATAGTGGCTGCACCTCTGACATCCTTAGTCAATAAATCACTGGTGAAAGGAGTGGTTCCAGAGGACTGGTGGAGGGCAGATGTAGCAGCACTTCATTAAAGAAGCAGTAGGGAGAAGGCTGGCAACAGCAGGCTGGTCAGTCTGACATCAGTGGTGGGGAAGGTAGAAACACTTAAAAGAAAGGCTAGTGGGGTATCTTGAATCCAGTAGGTTACAAGACCTGAGGCAGCAAAGATTCATAGGATGGGGGGAGGTCATGTCTAATGAACCTGCTTGATTTCTTCAACTGGGTGACCAGGGAAATAGACCAGGGTGGGGTGGTTGGCATGGCCTACTTTGACTTCAGCAAGGTCTTCTACACTGTACCACATAGGAGGCATAAAAGAAAACTGGGCAGTTTGATGGTGTGACCCAAGGTGGTAAACTGGGTACAAAATTGGTTGATAGGCGACAGAAGGTGGTGGGAAATGGTGCTCACTGGGACAGGGGTACCTCAGGGCTCAGTACTGGGACCAGTCCTTTTTATAGTCTTTATAAGTAAGACTGCAGTCCAACTGGAAGGGAATGTCTGCTTTTTTCTAGATGACACCAAAAATACAGGTTACTCACCTGTAACAGGAGTTCTAGGAATGGTATATGTTGTTCATCCACACTTATTGGCAGGTTCCTTGCTGCTTTAAATCTTGCCGGAAGGTCTTCAAGCTGGCTCCTCCCACCCAGGTGGTAAAACTCTCGGCTCCGCCCCATGACGCCAGATCTAGCCCGCTGGAAGCCAGGTTGTGCGTCGAAGCCGGGGAGGTCGGGTGGGTCGTGAGGATGAACAACATATACCATTCCTAGAACTCCTGTTACAGGTGAGTAACCTGTATTTCTAGGGACATGGATATGTTGTTCAATCCACACTTATTGGCAGACTCCTAGCAGTTCTCCGGGTGGAGGGAGGCAAGGCGAACACCCCGATACTTACTTGGGAAATAGAGACCGGAGAACCGAGGCCCCAAAACCAGCATCCAGGCGTGACTCGAGGTCGATCTGGTAGTGGGTAATAAAGGCATGTGCCGACTTCCAGGTAGCAGCCCTGCAGATATCCTGGATAGGGACATCCCTGGAAGCAGCTACCGATGCAGCGGTATGGCGGGTAGAATGAGCTCTTATCCCTCTGGGAGGCTCCATGCCCGCCAACCTATAGCAGAGCTCTATGCAGGAGGTGACCCACCTGCCTATCGTCCGCTTGGCTGCAGGTCTGCCAGGTGCGGCTTCAGCATAGGTGACAAACAGCTGGCGAACCTCTCCCCAAACTTCAGCCGTCCGCTCCTTGTAATAAGCGAGCGCTCTTCTAGGGTCCAAAGTATGGCGCCTATATTCGGCCTCTGAGGTGTGATTGGGGTAGAACACTGGCAGAGTCAACACCTGGTTAAGGTGAAACTCCGACACCACCTTCAGAAGGAATTTCGGGTGGGGGCGCAGGACAACCTTGTCCCTGTGGAAGACCAGATAAGGAGACTCGATGGAAAGCACCTGGAGCTCTCCCATCCTTCCTGCTGACGTGATAGCCACCAAGAAGGCGGTCTTCCACGACAGGTGGGAAATATCGCACCTGTGCATTGGTTCGAATGGCTTGCCCATGAGCTTGGCCAATACAAGCAGTAGATCCCACGGAGGTGGAGGTTCTCGCACCGGAGGAGAAATGTGGTCAAGGCCTTTGAAAAAGCGCCCGACCACCTTCTCCTGCGCCACCGACTGCTTCCCAGCCTGCGCCCGGTAAGCAGAGATGGCTGCCAGGTGCACCTTAAGGGTCGTCGACTGAAGCCCTTGCTGAGAAAGGGACCACAGGTAGTCCAGGATGCTTGCCAAGGAGCAAGTGGAAGGGTCCAGGCCCTTGCCCTGACACCAAATGGAAAATCTCTTCCATTTGAAGGCATAGCATTTTCTGGTCGACTCCTTACGGGATGCCTCAACGACGTTGAGGACCTCGTCAGAAAGACCCAAGGCCTGGAACTCTAGCCGCTCAGGAACTAGGCCGTCAGGTGCAGGGATTGAAGGTCCAGATGGAATACCTTCCTCTGGTTGACTGAGATCAGGTCCGGGCGGGCTGGAAGCTGCCTCGGGAGCCTGGAGCTGAGGCTGAGGAGATCTGGATACCAGAACTGGCGGGGCCAGTCTGGGGCTACCAGAATCACCTGCGCCTTGTCCCTCCTCACCTTGAGAAGCACCTTGTGGATCAAGGGAAATGGGGAAAGGAGTAGAAGAGGCCCGGGGTCCACGGCCTCGAGAAGGCATCCTCCTGCAGCGAGCCCTGTTGAGGGGGGCGGCATGGAACAGATTCAGCTTCGTGATTCTCCCTGAGGCAAACAGGTCCACCTGAGGTGTGCCCCAGTGGAGAAGAGATCTTGTACTACCTCCGCAGGAGAGACCACTGTGAGATGCAGCCCCTATCCGGCTTAGGGCATCGGCCAGGGTGTTGGAGGCTCCTGCCACATGAATGGCTAGGAGATCCGCCTCCAGGCTGCGCACGAGGGACCATATGTGGAGAGCTTCCCTGCATAACGGCATGGAGCGCATCCCGCCCTGGCGGTTCAGATAGTACATGGTCGTGGTATTGTCCATCTGGACCTGAACCACTTGACCCTGTAGAAATGGAGAGAAGGTGGTGAGAGCTAGGCGGACCGCTCAGAGCTCCAGCAGGTTGATATGGCATCAGGACTCCCGAGGGGACCAGAGGCCGTGTGCTCTGTGCTCCCCCAGATGGGCACCCCAACCCATCAGAGATGCATCGGTCGATAGAGAGACCGTCGGCTCGGGGCGGACAAATGGGATGTCCTCCTGCAGATGTGCCGGAATGATCCACCACTGGAGAGCATTCCACATCTCCTGAGTCACTGTCACGGGCTGGTCCAACGGATCGCAGCGTTATGACCACTGGCTGGCCAGTCCCCATTGAAGAGGACGAATGTACCAATGGGCCCAATGGACCACGCTGGTGCAGGCCACCATGAGGCCCAGGAGACGCAGGAAGTCCCGGGCAGGGTGCGATTGCCCAACCAGAAATGATTGGGCAAAGGAGGAAAGAACCTCAGCCCTGTCTGCTGGGAGCCGAGCTCTGGCTCGGAGAGACTCGAGCTCTGCCCCGATGAAGAGTATCACCTGCTTCGGCACGAGTTCTGATTTGGCCTCGTTGATGAGGAGGCCAATCTGAGCAAACCTGGAGGGCCAGATCTCTGACCGCTCTGCCTCCACTCTGAGGGGATTGGCAATCAGCCAGTCATCCAGGTAGGGGTACACCCGGACCCTTTGGCGCCGCAGGAATGCTGTCACCACTGCCATGCATTTGGTGAAGACCCTGGGAGCTAGGGAGAGGCCAAAGGGCATGGCCTGGAACTCGAAAAGGGATCCCTCTGCTCTGAAGTGGAGGAATCTCTGATGAGATGGACAGATTGGGACATGAAAGAACGCATCCTGGAGGTCCAGGGAACAGAACCACGTGCCTTGTTCCAAGGATGGGATTATCTGAGCCAGAGTGACCATCCTGAAGGTCCAAGACCTTAACAACCTGTTCAGGTCATGCAGGTCGAGAATGGAGCACCAGCCCCCCGTCCGTTTTGGGACCAGGAAATACCTGGACACAAACCCCGGGTCTGGAGGAGGATCCGCCACCTTCCTGATCACCTCTTTTTCGAGGAGCAGGGCAATATCGGCTTGGCGGGCTGACAGCAAGGCTGCGGACCCCGTGGCCCCCCGAGGGGCAACGGCTCAAAAGCGTGGAGCCTGCTCGAGCTCCAGAGGCAGGCCTTTTCCTACCACCTCCAACACCCAGCGGTCCATGGTGATAGCAGACCAGACGGAAAGGAAGTGGCGGAGCCGTCCCCCCATGGGGAGAACCCAGGGGGAAGTGACGAGGCTGGGGGTGGCACCCCTCAACCCATCACTGGGCAGACTTGGAGGAAGAACCAGCCGAGGGACCTCCTGGGCCTTTACCTCCTTGCTTCCTGTTGGAGGAAGCCGTCGGCTTGGGTTTGGGATGCCAAACGCGAGCCTGCTGGCCCTGTTGCTGGTGCTGTTGGGCCGGGTCAAGATGCAGGGGTCAAGGATGAAAGGACTTCTGCTGTTGCTGACGCGGCCTTTGTCCCTCTGGGTGGAGGTGGACCGAGTCCAAGGTGGCATTGACTTTTCGATCCACTGGAGGTGTCCTCCACCCAGGGTCAAGAGGTCAGTGTCCCAAGAAGGGACATCCCATCTTGTGCTGGGTATCCGCCGTGAAGGTGGATGTCCTCAGCCATGCCCTGCAGCGCATGATCACCACGGGCGCTACTGACCTGGCACAGGAATCACTATGTCCAGAGCAGTCTGAAGCTGCTGCTTTGCCACCGCCCTACCCTGGTCCCACACCTGGCAGACCGTGGTCTGCAGGTCGGTCGGGAGATGAGGGACAACCTCATCCAGGGAGCCCAAGAGGACGTGGGAGAAGTGTGCCATCAGCATGGCCGAGCTGGCCTGTCGGAGGCCAAGGGAGGATGCAGCGTACACCTTGTGCCCGGCAAAGTCCAGCTTTTTGGACTCTTTGTCGGGGGGCTTATCCACATCCCGAGCGTTACCGGAACACCGGAAAACGCTGTCGGTGACTAACCCCTCGGCAGAGGGGTGCTCCGAGAAACCGGGCAAAGAGCTGGTAGGGACCACATATTTCCTGGCCATCCTGGCCGAGGGCGCAGGACAGGAAGCAGGCCGCTGCCAAAGCTCCAAGGCTGGGCTGACACTGGCCTCAGCCACCGGAAAGGCCTCCGTTGGGGAATCCCCTCAGTCCAGTATCTCCGTCAGTGGATACTTGGCCCGTTTGGACACGGGCTCGAGCTGCATCCCGGTGGACTCCGAGATGAGTCAAAGCAGACCCAAGAAGGACGATGGGCTATCGTCCAATGACTGGCCCCCGGAGGACTCCAAGTCGACCTGCCTGGAGAACAGGGAGGAATCGTCGTCGGATTCTGAAGAGTCTGCAAAGAGCTGCCTCGGCCCTGAGCCACCCTCTACCTGCCAAGGACGGTCGGGAGTGAGGGTGACCGACAACCTGTGGGGCAGGCCGTGACCCGATCGAGAATCCTTGGTCGGTGCCCCGGACTTCGGTTGTGGAGGCGGAGGTTCCACATACAATCGTGGTGGAGGTTGTTTCGCCGAGCACCAGCCCTGGAATGGGCAATCGATCGGAGGTGAGTGGTTGCTTCGGTCGCTCTGGCGACAGCCACTTGATGGCCGGGTCTGGACCGGAGTCGAGCGAGACCCAGACAACAGCAACTGCTGCCACATAAGCTCCTCGTAGCTCATCACGCACTTACGCCAAGCCTCTCATCCGAGGAAGAGGACGAGGAGGAATGGTGCCGCCGATTACTTCGGTATCGAGACCAAGACCACTGATGTTGGTGGGAATGGCTTGACCGAGATGAAGTCCGAGACCGAGACCCTCGGGGGGGACCGAGGGCGGGTCTGGGGAGGGGCGGGGAGACACCCGCTCTTCCCTCGGCTCAGGTACTTTAACCGGGGACTGCGGCCCTGAAGGCGCAGGCAGATCCTCGGTCTCCACTGGAGGAACCGGTGAAGGTGGGTTGTCGGCTTCACCAGTCGACAGCCCGTCTAATGGATCAAGAAAAATCTCGACTGCATCGATGGGAGTCTCGGCAGGCTGGCCTGATGGGGACACCGTGAAGCCAGCGGCCTGAGCCGCAACTTCGACCGGGTCGCGGTCAGCTGTCCGGGAAGGGGACCTCTCCGGCCCCACGAACGCCAACGGTGGGACTTACCTTCGACTCTTCTTGGGCCAAGAAGAATGTCCCGATGGCCCCTCTCCCTTCATGGAAAGGGACTGACAAAGCTCCTTGCACGAAGCCGTATATGAGGAACTCAGAGAGAGCAGGATAAATGCCGCGGCCGAGGAGGAGGAAGATGTGGCCTGGGCCGCCTCCTCCTCGAGAGCGATCATCTGCTTGAGCTGCTCAGCTGACCCAGCCGCTGCGGACACCGCCCAATGAGCCTCTTTTGATTTTACCGGCGGGAAATGCTTCTCAGGGTACGCGAGCTTCAATCGGGCAGCGCGATCATCCAGGACGTTGACCGAGAAAGAGCGGCACAACTCGCAGGCCTGCAGGTCATGATCTAGGCCTAGGCAGTAGACGCACGTGGAGTGCGGATCTGTCCTGGACATTTTCTGCCCGCAAGGGCACCTCCGAAAGCCGGGAATAAATTTGTCCATCACAGTTCGCAAGGGAAGATGAAGATCGAAGTTTAGAAAACTTCAAAACCAATTTCGGACAAACCGAAGAGTTAGGATCCAGTCTAAAATGCAGAGCGCTAAGGAGGGAACCTGAGCTTTCAAGCGGTAAGGAAGATCTGGTGTCATGGGGCGGAGCCGAGAGTTTTACCACCCAGGTGGGTGGGAGGAGCCAGCTTGAAGACCTTCCGGCAAGATTTAAAGCGGCAAGGAACCTGCCAATAAGTGTGGATTGAACAACATATCCATGTCCCTAGAATCTGCAAATAGGGTAGGTACTCCAGAGGGGAAGCAGAGAATGAGTAGAAACCTGAGAAAACTCGTGGAGCAGTCAAGGGTAAGGCAGCTGGGTTTCAATGTGAAAAATTGTTAAATCATGTACCTAGGGCACAGAAACCCATAGGCAGTATATAAAATGGGGGAAGAGGTATTCACGGTCACTAAACAAGAAATGGACATTGGGGTTATCATATCTAATGACCTCAAGGTGGTGAGGTCATGCAACAAGGCAGTAGGCAGGGCTAGTGGGATGCTGGGGTGCATAGGGAGGGTATCACAAGCAGAAGGAGAGAAGTGGTGTTACCCTTGTAATGATCATTGGTGAGACCCCACCTGGAGTAGTGTGTCCAGTTTTGGAAACCACACCTCAGGAAGGACATAGACAGGGTAGAAACTATTTAGGGCAGGGCAACTAAAATGGTGCATCAGCCATCATACACCCTATGAGGAGAGATTGAGGGATCTCAATATGCACACCGAAAAATTGAGGAGGAAGAGGGTGACAGGACAGAGACGGGGGTGAATAAGGTAAAGGAAGGGAGTATTTTTCAGAAGAAAACGTACATGAGAACAAGGGGGCATGCAATGAAGCTGGAAGGGGGAAATTTAGGAGCAACTGAGGAATTACTTCTTCACTGAAGGAGTCGTAGATGCCAAGAACAGACTTCCAGTGGAGGCGGTAAAGGCGAAAACAGTGGTGGGCTCCTGCATGCATGGGACAGGCACAAAGGAATGTTGGTAGAAAGCAGGGGAGGAGTTGCCAGAGCTCAGGTAGGGCTTGCGGAGACAGTATAGGCATGGACAAATGGGCAGACTGGGTAGGCCAAGAGGCCCTTTTCTGCCAACAGATTCCATGTTTCTAGATGGGATGGACTCAAGGTATTCCTCAGGGTGCTCATAATCCAATATGCTTCTAAAATTAAAAGAGAATGGGTGCAACAGGTGAGAGCACTAGAACAACAGATTTCAGATCTGAAATTTGAGCATTAAATCCAACATGATGTGAAGGTAAAAAGAGACCTAAACTGAAAAAAAATCCAACCTGCATAAACTCCTCAAGGACAAGAGTAAGGCTAATTAACATTTTATGAAACAATGTTATTATGAAGAGGGCAATAGGGCAGGGTGTATTCCAGCATGGCTGCTCCATAAACGAGTGAATGATTCAGTCCTACAAATAAAACAGGCGGGAGGCTCTGGGAGGGTAACGGGGATCCTTAAGAGGATTCTGGATCAGTCTGAACAAGTTTACAGATGTTTATATGAGGCTGGAGGTCTGAGTGATGCATCAGAGTTCCTGAGTTACCTTGGCCTTACAGAACTCTGACAGTGTGACAGCTGCTTTAGGTAGCCCAATCACAGCCTAAGAGGTAGAGGAAAAGATTAAACAACTGAAAACCTTGAAATTACCTGGAACCAATGGTTTCCCTTCAGAGTGGTATAAAACAGGGGGCACACTTTGTACTCCACTTTGATAGAGTTTTTCATGAAGTGCAGGAGGGAGGAAGAATAGCACCATCCTAGCAGCAATCCCAAATTCCCATCCTGCTGAAATGAGGGAAACACCTCACAGGGTGTGGGACATATAGGCCCATATCTTTACTCTGCACTGACATGAAAATATTTACTGATATCTTAGTAGACAGGCTCCAAAACCACACAGCTGCATCAATATACCCAGACCAAATGGGACTTATCAAGGGCAGATTTACTGTAGATTAACAGTGGCAGATCCAGGAATTTACAGAAGGGGGGGGAGGTGCACACTTGGACTAAAAAAAACAAACCTCTCTAGGGGAGGTCTGGGGGGGCATGGTCCCCACAAGAAATTCTGAAAATGTAATGTGTCAAATGGTGCATGTTAAGCCCAGTTTTCTGAGAAAAGTGTTGATTACCCACCTCATCTCCTAGTTCCCTTTCCATCACAGAGACGTTGAGAACAGTAATTGCTGCCTCAAAGGGATATATTCGATGCTGAGGGAGATGCCTGGTTGTTCGCTAGAAAGCCAGTATTATCTCTACAAAAACTAAATCAATAAATAAAATGTATCTACCTACCTCCTTGTATCTCTCTTGTGTCATGCCTGAAAATAGGTCTCCACTTAAGCCTCTTAATACATTTCTACTCGGGTACCAAAAATTACATCAGCAAATAAATAAATAAGACCACAGCACAGTGCTTTTTATGTCTGGTTGTGGGCTTAGCAGCAGCAAAATCCACACCCTCTGTCCACTCCAGATCCTTCTGCGGTCATCTGCTGGGCTCTGGTAGCTGTATAGAGTTTTGTTGATACAGGATTTTTAAGTTCCTGCTCCCCTGGCATGCCCGTTAATTCAAAATTAAATATCTTGGTACAGTGCTCTGCCTTGCCAATTGCCATCAGAAACTCATGGTATCACCACTCCAGTACATCCAAGTATGATTCTAGTATGTACATACATGTGATCAAGGGAAGAAATTCCAAGTGGCTGTTAAGTTTAAAGAAACATAGAAACATAGAATTTGACGGCAGATAAGGACCGCTTGGCCCACCCAGTCTGCCCATTTCCCTACCTAATGGATAAGCTGCAGTTCCTAGTTAGCAGCAGCCTACATTTTCCTACCCCCATCCCCTAGAATTACCTTATGACTGTCCCATGCATGCTTGAATTCCACCACTGTTTTTGACTCCACAACCTCCTCTGGATAGCCATTCCATGCATCCACAACCCTTTCTGTGAAAAAATACTTACTTAAATTACTTCTGAGCTGCCCCCCCTCTATCTTCAAATTGTGCCCCCTTGTTCTTGCACACCTCTTTTTTTGAAAGATGCTACCTTCTTGGACTTTGTTGATTCCCTTGAGGTACTTGAAAGTTTCTATCATGTCCCCTCTCCCTCCTTTCCTTGAGGTTATACATATTAAGCTCCTAAGTCTCTCTTCATATGTCTTCCGTGCAGACCCTGCACCATTTTAGTTGCTCTCCTCTGAACAGCTTCCATCCTGTCTTATGTCTTTGTGGAGATTGGGTCTCCAGATGGGGTCTGACCAGCTGTCTGTACAGAGGATAATAACTTCCTATTTCTACTGGTGATGCCTCCCATGCATCCCAGTATCCCCCAGCCCTCCTTGCTGCCCTCTCACATTGCTTGCCCACCTTTAGGTCATCAGATATGACTACCCCAGGTCCCTTTCCATTTTTGTTGTTGTTAGTATCTCATCCCCATTGTGTACTCTTCCCTGGTTTTTGTTTCCCAGGTGCATTACCTTGCACTTTAGCATTGAATCTAAGCTGCCATACATTTGACCATTCCTCTAACCTTGCCAAGTCCCTTCTCATCCTTTCCACCCCACTTTATGATCAACTCTGTTGCAGATCTTGTGTCATCTGCAAAGAGACATACTTTTCCTTCCAGTCCCTCTGCAATGTCGCTTATAAAGACATTGAAGAGGACCGGTCCTAATACTGAACCCTGTGGTACCCCACTAGTAACCCCCTTTCTTCAGAGTGGACTCCATTTACTATTACCTCTGTGTCCTATTCTCCAGCCAATTCTTTACACAGGCTGTCATCTTGGGACCCACTCCTAGACTGGCTAACTTGTATATTAATTTTTTGTGTGGGACTGTGTCAAATGCCTTGCTAAAGTCTAGGTAGGCCATGTCCGCAGCCCTCCTGATCTACTACTTGGTCCAAGTCAAAGAAATCTATCAGATTAGTCTGGCATGACCTTCTCGCTGTGAATCCATGCTGCCTTGGGTCCTGTGCCCTCTGGCCTCTAGATACTCGACAATTCATTCCTTCAGAAGTGATTCCATCATTTTCCCTATCACTGAGGTTAAACTAACAGGTCTGTAGTTTCCTGCTTCTGCTTGCTCACACTTTTGTGAAGGGGAATCACATCTCCCTCCTCCAGTCCTCGGGTACCACCCCATCCTCCCATGATTTGTTAAAGAGGGTAGTCAGTGGTGTCACTGATTCTACCCTTAGTTCTTTTAGAATTCTGGGATGAATCCCATCAGGCCCCATTGCTTTGTCCACCTTCAGTTTTAGAGATCTTTCAGAACCCTTTCTTCTGTAAATGGGCTGGTATCAACTTCTGTATCCAGAGTGTTTCTATTGTTTGTTTTAGGTACCTCCTCTTCATTTGTAAATACTGAGCAAAAATATTTGTTTAGTATCTCTGCCTTTCACAGTCACCTCTCTGCCCACCCCCTCCCTTTATTAAGCCTCACTATCCCTCCCTTGGTCTTCCTTCGCCCTGATGTACCTATAAAAGGTTTTATCCCCTTCTAACTGAGTTGGCTATCTTTTCCTTGGTTTGGGCCTTTGCTGTTCTGAATGCCTTCCAGCTTCATTTTGCTTTAACTGATACAGTTCTCTGTCCTGCTCCTTCTGTGATTCCTTTTACTTCCTGAATGCTTTTCTCTTGAACCTTCACTGCCACTTCCTTTGAGAACCATAGTGGTTTCTTACATCGTTTAAGTTTTGTTTATTTGCTTCACAAAGGCTTGTTACTTCTGTGATGGCAGTTTTTATTATTCCCATTGTTCTTCCTCCACTCTCCTTCCTGCCCATTTGCTAGTGCATCTTTAGCCCCACCTATTTTGGGCAAAGTCAGCCTTCCTAAAGTCCAATACTTTCGCTTTTAATGGCTTGACTTATTGCTGTGTTTATTAGAACTATACTGTTCGATGATCGCTAGTTCCCAGATGGCTACCCACTCTACATCTGTAGATCCTCTCTCCATCTCCATTTGAGAGAACCAGGTCTAAGATTGCTCCCTCTCGAGTGGGTTCCAATGCTAGTTGTCTAAGGCATGCCCGCTGTAGGGCATCTAGAATAACCCCACTCTTCGAAGTGGCTGCTGCAACTGCACTCCAGTTAACATCTGGCATATTCAGATCTCCCATCAGCAATATCTCCCCTTTTTCTGCCATTCTAAGTACTGTATACTTTCTATCATTTCCTTGTCCATTTCCTCCCCCTGAGAGGGGGGTCTGTATACAACCCCTGAGCGGATTGTGGTGCCATTGCCTGTCTCCAAATTGACCCACAGTGCTTCTTCTCCTCCCTGTTTACCCTTTTGTTCTGTTGCTTTAATTCCTTCCCTTATGTAAAGAGCTACTCCTCCTCCTCCTCTTTTACCCTCCATGTCCCTCCTGTAGATAGTGTATCCTGGTATGTTTACGTCCCAGTCATGGTTTTGTGTGTATCATGTTTCTGTGACTGCCACGATATCCAGATGTTCCTCCTCCATCAAGGCCACTAATACAGGAAGCTTGTTACCCAGACTACGGGCATTGATACTCATTGCTCTCCATTTTTTAATGGCTTTACCTTCTGTTGCAGCATCCCCCACTGGCCTTTCTACCTCAGTCTTTTTCTCATTTAGTACCCTGTTTTGTAGGGAGAGGCTGGGATTTTCCTGCTGCTTATCAGTGCCTCCCCCCTTCACTAGTTTAAAAGCTTGCCAATGAAGCATTTAAACCGATTGCTCAAAAGACTTGTTCCTTCCTGGACAGATGCAGACCATCCTGTTAGAATAGGCTGGTGTCCTCCAGGTGGAACCCCAGTCCCCAATGAAGCCAAACCCATGTGCTCCACACCATTTTTTCAACCATTCATTAAACTGCATGGTGCAAAGTACCCTCGCCTCACCCATGCCATTGACAGGCAGCACCTCTGAGAAGGATACTGTCTGTGCTACTTGTCTTAGGCCCCTCCCCAACTCTACAAAGTCCTCCTGCACTGCTGTAATCTCATGATGAGCCAAGTCATTTGTCCCTAGGTGGATAATGATGTCCAGCTCAGACTCCCGTGCAGCTGTTCTCGTGATCCTGAGGATGCTTCCTGTCCCTCCAAGCCAGCCAGGCAGGCACCTTACTTCAGTTTTCCTGCTCCCAGTTCTATCCCCTAATAATTGAATCCCCACCAGGAGCTGCTTCCTTTCCTGTGGTGTCCTCTGCCTCCTTCCTGTGGGCCTCCCCTGTGACAGTTGTCCTCAGCCTCCTTAGTCTCCTCTGTGGTGCATCCATTGGGGAACTATGCTCCCCCAGAATGGTGTATGGATTGTGGAGTGGAACAACTGACTGGGTGTGCCTCTGTTCCACCATCCTCACCCTCCCTGAGCCCACTGTGGTCCAACTGCTGTGTTTTCTTCGCAACCTCTGAGGTGGTGGTGGTGGCTCTGGTCTCCCTGGATGGGGGAGGTTCCCTTCCTACTGTCCAGTGTGGCCTGGGGGAAGGTTCCCTTACTACTGTCCAGTGTGGCCTGAAGACGGGCAACTTCCTCCCTCAGGGCAGAGAGTTGTCTGCAAATAGGGCAGCATCTCAGCCTCCAGAAAGACTCCCGGAAGACTGCTGCCCCACAGCCATTACATTGCACTACTCCTCACATGTTTATCTCCTTTTTTTTTTGTGAGTGTGTGTGTGTGTGATTGGTTTGTTATATAGAAATATATATATTATACAATGTGTATGCTTATATTGTCAGTGCAGTGTGCTAGAGAGGATATGACAGTGATATGCACCTTGCACTCTTGAGGAAATGATGTCAGAACCCCAGGTATAAAGGAACTATTTCCAGGGTTGGGTGGGGTGAGGGTGGGCAGGGTTGGGCCTAAACTGTGCCCTCAACAAACAATCAGCTAAAAGCTCTGACCCACTGCTGCGATGAGTGCCTTCCTGTCAGCAAGATGCCCTACACAACAATTTGACAGAGAAAATACCCTGCTAATCAAACAGAGAAAAATCCAGACATCCAAGTCAGACACAGGTAAACCTCCCCAGCCCCAAAACAGCCTGGTGATTTGTGGTCTGAAAGCAGTCAGCCCCAAAATAAGTCAGCTGTGCACCAGTACAGACACAGTAAACAGTATTTCATCCCTCAGGGTTTAAACTCTTCCTGCACTGAAAATCTTAACAATTGTAACAAAAGTAAAGCAAGATCCACCTCCCTCTGTTGCTTGAAAGACTGTCTTTCCTGATAATTCTCAGTTCCTTATTTCACCTTTCAGTTAGAAGTAGCCTCCACCTGCAGAATATCTGCTACAAACCAAAGACAATTGTAAGGTTCATCTCCCTCTGTTGTGAGCACATCTCTTTCTTGCAAATCCTATGTTCAGTATTACAGCTTCCAGCCAGAGGTAGCTTAACCTGAAGAATATTAGCTGTGCAATGTAAAAAAAAATCTGCGCTTTTTCAACAGTTAATTCCCCGTACTCTGTTTAGCATTTCCCTGGTAATCTTTCTTGCCGGCATTGTACTATCACCCTGTAATTTGCTCAATTTTCCTTTGTTTTTGTTTACATTTCTGCCACCTGCCATGTTGAAAGCAGCAGTAAATGATAGGCAGCTGAGGCAGACGCCATATTTTCTGTAGCGCTACAACAACTGGAAACCGATCACTTTCTGATTAGGTTGTACTGCTGCTTTAACGACAAGTCATTAAATACACAATTAGCTGTAAAAGCAGTTTTAAATATTTGAAAAAAGGACTGCAGTAATGACAAATCAGGATGTCAGATATTGCTAAAATAAAACTGATGAAATTATATTTGCTAACTAACAAATACTGCTGCTCACCAATCAAGCAGCAGTGCACGATAGCAGTGAAAATTTTGACCTACAGTATACTTTTTCATCCTTTAGACTGCCTCTTTTGTCCTGACCGGTAGTTTCCACTTCATTTTGAGTCCACTTTAATCCCCCCTTCTTTTTTTTTTGTTTACAGTTGTCATAATAAAAGGAGCACTCCTTTTAAAGGACACTGCCAGCGTTTTATTGTAATTTTTGGTCATGAGTGACTAGTTAGCCTCTGGCAATAAATTGGAATAGTATATGTTGCAAATGCTACAGTAAGCTAACATACACTTTTTTTTTTTTTTACATTTTATACCAAATTTTTTATATGACTCTGTCCGGGCCACCAGAGTTTATCCAACGGAAGCCACCTCTGATTGTAAACGCACGTCTAACATGCGTCTGTAATGGTGCTGTGATGCTTGCCAAACTCGTTCGTGAACAAGTTATACTTTGCCATGGCCAGTTAGAACAAAGGGTCAGGTCCGACAGATCTGCACATTCTGAGCACGGCAAGATAAGTATGACAAGAAAACAAGCATGGAATTACTATAAAACAAACTGGAAAAACTGAGGCAAGATCCCAAGCACACGCATTAGCAGTCATTGCTATGTTATCAATGCTGAGGCAGGAGCAGAAGCACCAGACAGATTCTCTCAGGGTGGAACTGTGAGAGAACTCTCACAATTACACCATCAGCATGGTCACGGAGGCTAGCAGGAGGATGTAAGGTGACCTCAGCTCTGGTGTGGAGGGTGTTCTGGTGGAGAATTCTTGTACGTTTCTTCAGGACTCCCTGATTACCAAACACTTTGGAGCAATGCAGACAGATGCATGCTGGTGTCACTGCGGGCAACAGGTATACACATACATATTTTCTGGTCCTGTCTGAGACTGTTACAATGAACAGAATCCAGCACCACCATCAAAACCAAAATGAGTACCATGAGGTAGAACACATGTTTTCGGTGGATCTCTGCTGGTATTCCTGAAAGGGGCTAACATGATATGCACCTTGGCATGAGTTGTCAGTAATAAGCATGTGTCTTTTGCGTACATGTGCTCTGGCTCATGGTACTCAGTTTGGTACTGACAGTGATGGTGCTGGACTCTGTTCATTGCCACGCTGTTCCTTGGTTACAGCATGCCATGCAGTGGGGTGGGCCTCCTGCTGGCCTTCCCACCCAAGACTAGCAGAGTACTAGGAGGTGGTACATAGAGCAATACAAAGGGTACTGAGGAGAGAATACTCATATGTTCACAGACATGTTCTTGGGTTTTACTAAGGCAGGCACATCTCCCCCCTCCCCCCCCAAAAAAGAACCTTCTGTATACGTTTTGGGTGGTATCACTACTAAATACCAACACTCGGCATCCCGACATTCAGGATCCAGAGTTTGGCAGCCTGACACATACCCACCCGACAGAAGGAAGCTGGTGCCGACAAATGTAACGTAGCAGATGTGACGAATCACTACCTACCCATAGTCGGACACCACAAGTCTGGAGAAAATGCAGAAGCTGGCCGAGCTGCTCGTGTGGCATGGAGGGCTAGGCCACTAGCAACTTGGCCAGCATGGCACTCTCGACCTGGGTTCTGTTCCCAGTAGGAAGGGTAGATATCAGCGTGGCTCAGCTGATAGCACATCCGCCTCTGGACCAGAAGGTTGTGGGTTCTTGTCCCTCACCAGGATTGGGCTTGCACCTAAAAAAATCACTGGCATCTGAGTACAGTATTAGGGGGGTGTTGTACTGCTGGGGTGTGACGTCCTTTGGATGAGACGTTAAACCGAGGTCCCTTCTACCCATCCTAGTGGATGTCCAGGTGGAAGTAAAAGAACCCAGGGCACTCTTCGCAAAGAGAGTAGGGGACATTCCCGGTGTCTTGGCCAACATTCCCCTTCCCATAAACTGGTTCATGCAATTATCCAGGCTGTGTGTGGGTGATGATGTGCGATATGGCTGCCACTACACATTCAGTCACTTCACTACCAGTCTAGCATTGCTTGTAAAGCGCTTTGGGATACACTGTGTATGAAAAGCGCTATATAAATGCTGATTCTTCTTCTTCTTCTTTTGTTCTTCCTGTTGTTGCCTCTAACATTTTTAACCTACTCTGAGGTCTGCTCCCCCTCGGAGTTGGTTATTTTAGTTACAGGGGGTTGCAGGGAGCTTGCCCCTGCATTGCACTAAGACCCTGTCGGCCTTCCGACAGTCAGTCTCCTAAAGCCGGGCTTATGAAGTTTGGGAGACTGACTGTCGGGATTTCGTAGATGACCCATTTTTGGCAGTAGACTCTGAATGCATTATTAAACACTTGCTAAGAGATGTTTCTCCGCAGCTTCAAATTTAGACAGACAAGGAAGATATGGAATCTATTAAATGGACATCAGTTTACAGACTTCCAGATTTCCAGGAACTATAGCAACCCTGGATCCACGATATGGTGCCCTTCAGGGAAAATGACTGAGATATGAACTACACATTGGTAACATCCTGAGACAGCAAACTTCCATGAGTGACGAACTGCAACTGCAATTACAGTAATGTCCTATCCAAGTGTTGCTGTACTTTGTAAGGTACCAACACTCATGCAGAAGCAAAAAAATAAGCTGTAGCCACTGCTGTTACATTCACAGCAGTGTCGTTATCTATGTCACTAAATGGGTTGGAATACCCATGTGGCTTTGCATGCGCTTGATCAGGACCTGTATGGGCTTCTGGGTTCAGCGGTATAGTTCAGCATTAATGTAAAATATAAATATAGCTTGAGGAGTTTGGTTATAACAGCCTTTTGACTCCCGCAGTGGCATGACAAGGTATGTGGGAACAGAAGCAGGCTGCAGCTGCAAGCTGCAGGACACCTTTAAAAAAATCCCAATTTATCTTATTATTAGTTCAAAACATGTACTTTCTTTTGTTGAGTGCAACAAGGAAGAACCGCAAAATCACACAATGGGGGGGGGCACCCCTCACAAAATCCCACAACTACAATCACTCGGTGTATCCTGTGGAAAACAGAATCACCTTGCTTCACAGATCTCTACAATGTGCTTCAGTCGCAATAGTCCCAGATGACTATTTAAGGAAACATTTGTAAGTCAATTTGCAGAGTAAAAAAATATTTATTACGAATGCAAAATCTCAAAGACAGGAGCAAGTAGAATATAAGCCCAGTCATAGACTACACTCGCCCTGGCGCTTCAGGTCCAAACAACCCTTCCTCGGGGGCGTGTGGGGTCAGTAACTTGGCTAACTCTCTACTTGCCTCTACCTTTGATATTTTGCATTTGTAATAAATATTTTGGCTACTCTGCGAACTGGGCTTACAAATGTTTTTTGAAGTAGTTATCTGGGACTAGTGCTGTTGAGCACATTGTGAACAGACCTGGTAGGAGCAAAGTGATTCTGTTTTTCCACAGACATGCACTAAGTAATGGCAGTCACTTTCTTTTGTTATAGGGACACTGTCTGCCTTCTACTTACTTTTTGGCCCATGTTACGAAATTTACCTTCACCACATGCAGTAGTGTTTAAATCAATCCAGCATGCATTACAGAAATGGCTGCCTCAAATCCATACCTAGTTTAAATCCATTTTATGGAAAACTCTAATACCCTTGATCTGCTTGAATTTGCAGTCACCGACTGAGATGGGACAGCGGAGTTGGGGGGGGTGCTGCATGACCCTCTATGTCAGAGAAGGCATTGAGGCATCAGAGGATGGGAATATTAGGTGTAGCTCAGAGGAGACGGCGTCCCTGTGGGTTCAACTCACAGAGGCATCTGGGGCAAAACTATGTCTGGGGTTTGCTGTAGACCACCACAGTAGGGGGGGAGCAGAAGATAGGGAGCTCAGAGAGGAAATCTGAAGGGGAACAGCAAAGGTGGATGTTGTGGTGGTGGTGGGGGACTTTAACTTACTGATGTAGACTGGGGTATTCCTGTGGCCTGGAGTACAAGAAGTCAGGCTATGATTGATACCTTTCAAGACTGCCTACTAAGGTAACTTTCAAGGGAACCCATGAGATAGGACGTCATCTTGGATGTGGTGCCCATTAACACCGATGTAATTAAAGCAGTGAGAGTTGGGGAGCTGCTCACAAACAGTGACCACAACTCGGTTTGGTTTGAAGTAGCCCTCATGACTGAGAACGCACACTCTAAAATGGAGGTCTTGGATTTTAGAGGAGTAAACTTCAACAAGCTCAGAGAAGTGGTTCGAAACAAATTAAAGGGGGTGGGCTATGGGGCAGGGGTAGAAGACAGATGGGAGGTAATCAAAGGGGCCATTCTTGAAGCTTCATGGCTTTGCTTAAAGAGGGTAACTAAAATAAATAAATTCAAAAAAACACTTTGGTTTTCTGTGAAGGCAATGGAAACAATAATGGCCAAAATGAAGCCCCTCCGCAAATACAAAGACAAGCAAGGGGAGGCAGAAAGGAAAGAATACATTTGGAGGACTAGAGAGACAAAAAAATTGATAAGGGAGGCAAAGACAGAGACAGAAATGCACTCAGCCAAAAGGTTCACATGTGGAGAAAAACACTTTTTCCGCTATGCAAGTGAAAAAATAAGGAGGGGTGGGATGTAGTTAGGCTGTTAGATGGGGGGCATGTGATAGAGGAAGTCGAGCAAAAGGTTGGTAGGTAACTATTCCATCTTCTTCAAGGATATCGCCCTCGATTGAGTCACATCATGGAATTATTCTCAAGCCATACCAAGTACTGAGGGAGGATGGCAGGACTTACTGATCCTGAGTGAGGAAGCTTTGTAGAGCACCGAGGCCAAAGCTGGGAAAGCTATGAGAGATGCTGTCCAGACTATAGTGTTTAGTGAATGTATGAACAGTACTCCAAGTGGCAACAGCACAAGTCTCAGCAGCAGACATTCTGAAAACTAGCCACTGAGGTAGCCACCCCTGGGTGGAATGTGCATGGACAGGACCAGGAAGCTGCTTACCGCACTTCTGGTAAGAAAACATAATGTAACTGGCCAGTCATTTACCCAGGTCTTGCTTAGAAATCAGGGAGTCCACCATTCAGCAGGAAAAATCAATAAACAGTTGAGAGGATTTTCTACAGTCTTTAGTATGATCCAGGTACCAACGCAGCATCCTATGGACATCCAGCATATATATATCTACAATGCTCCTCACTATCCATGGGAGAGAAAATGTAAACAGGAAGGTATATGATCTGAGTTAGTGTCCTTTCAGACAACCTTTGGAAGAAAATGAGAATTGCTGCGTAATGTAACTTTGTCCTTGTTAAAAAATAATAAATGGAGGATCCATGACCAGAGCCTGTAACTCCGAAATACCTCTAGCAGACATCACAGCTACTAAAAACAGTGTCTTCCAAGACAGGAAGAAGTGCATCTCACAAGTAATCATAGGCTTAAAGGCAGGAGCAGTGAGAGTCTCTAAGACCAAATTAAAATCCCACACTGGAGCCGGGTCTCGGACTGGAGGGTGCAAAAGGAGGATGCCCCTTTGGAATCTCTGGAAAACCTCTAGCTAGGACACTGTCTTACCCTCAAGGCATGAAAGGGTGGCAAAATGGCCATAGGGACCTTTATATAGGAATACCCTAGTCCTGAGTCCTTGCGGGGCAGTTGGTAGTCCATAAGTTTAAGAACTCAACATGTAGAGGGATTCAGTGCATGCCCAGTACATCATACAGTAAATTAACTCCATTTTTGTGAATAAGGGTGATGTGTGGACAGTTTATAGCCACCAGGAGCACATCAGCCAATGCCAGGGAAACCCCGAAGCGGGAGAGCTCTACGTCCTCAGAAGCCATGTGTGTAGGTGCAGGGATCGAAGATCCTGGTGCACCAAGCACCCTGCTCCTGTGTAGGATGTCTGGCTCACAAGGAGAGTGGGACAGGAGGTTCCACCACCAACTGTTGTGGAAGTGAAAGCCAAATCTGCCTGGGCCATTGAGTTGCCACCAGAATCAGGGTGGCAGCATGCTTGGCCTGCAGTTTTGCCAGAACCCTCTGTATGAGAGGGAATGAAGGTAAAGCATACAAAAACCACCCTTTCCAAGAGAGGGACAACATGTCTTGCCAAAAAAACTCCAGGTCTGGAGTGAGCAAGCAGAAACATAGCAGTTTTGAATTCTTTGGAGATGCAAACAGACCCTATTTTTTCATAGGCCTTCCACGACAAAATCCGACAGTTCCCATTCATGGCAGACTGCATGGGATCAACTGAGATGATCTGCAAGTGTGTTCAGGCTGCCTGGGTGGAACACTTTTTTTTAAATTTGCCCTTTTTCCTGGCAGGACCACCGGGGCCATCCACCCTGGTCACGGCCCCCGGAGACCTCTACCTTCGTCAGTTGCTGCTGGGGACCCACAGTCACCCCCGGCTTGCCCCTCGGAGGGTGGGGCCACGGGCCACCTTCGTGACCCCGGAACTGTAACTGGTCGGGGTCCTGCAGCGACGGAGGCAATGTGAGGCTCTCCAGGGAGGGCTTCATAGATCGGTGGTCCTGCCCGCCTTCTTTTTCCACCAGATTTTCTCCCCGGAGGAGGTGGGGACGTGCACTGACACCAGCGTCCGCCCAGCCTCCTCCCTCCCCACGTCGAGCGTCGGTTGCGTGGAACTCCAGTCTCCACCAGGGGTCCCTGCTCGCCCAAGTGCCCGCCCCCCCGGAGTAGGAGAGCTGCCCATCGGACGCCGATCCCGCCCCCCGGCCGCCCTCGACGACCCAGATCCATTCCCCGAACCCGCCGCCGGGTTGTAAGCTGAAATCCCACTGCTGCGCTGGCCGGCCGGGCGCCGTCTGGGTGGAACACTGCTAACAGGAATATGTCGTGTTCATCATCCAATGCCAAACTCTCATTGCTTCTTTGCCTGGAGTGTATGAATGAATTCTGCCCTGTTGATTGATGTAGTGCATCACTTACATATTGTAGGAATCAGCAATTGATTCCCTGGAAGAAAGGCGGCAAAGGCATGTAGGTCACAAAAAACATCTTTCTACTCCAGAGTGTTGCTGTGAAGCACCCTATAGAGTGGGCCTCATTGGCCCTGGGTCGAGAAAGGGCCCAGATGAGCCTCCCAACCCATTCCTGAGATATCTGTGGTCATGACCAGCAGGGGAACAGCCAAAGGAATGGTAACCCTTTCTCCAGGTTGGATCTATCCAGCCAACAGAGAAGGAAACAATAAAGAGAAGGAGTGACCTGTATGAAGCGCTTCAATTTGTCTGAATGCCGATTCCATTGTGCACTGAGAAACCATTTTGGGATTCCCATATGGAGGCAGGCCAGCGGAACTGTGAGGATGGCAGCAGCCATCAAACTGATTAGTCCTAAGAGACAACTGGCTGACACATAAAATCGCTGGAGGTTACCAGCTGTGCTTGTGCCACTAGTGCCGTGGCATAGTCACATCAGTGTCAGTGGCTCAGTAGGTAGCACACTTGCCTCTGAGGCCGGGAGATCAGAGGGCTGTGGGTTCAGTTCCCACATCTGGCACTTGGGTTAATATCCCAGTACTGACACCGTAGTGCAGCATGTGAGGGGTGCTGCACTTCTGAGGTGCCGTCTTTTGGATGAGATGTTAAACCGAGGTCCCATCTGCTGGAATGGTGGTAGTTCAGGAGGATGTTAAAGATCTGGAGAGAAGCGTATGTCCTGTTTGCATTGTTGCTTAGCAACAGGACTTGGGAGCGAGTCGACACCCAAAATTGTACTGTTTTAAACTTGAGGCACTAGCCAGGAGCAGGGCAGTGCAGGAAACCTCTAATTAGAAGTCATCTGCATGAAGAGGAGGTAAAAAGGTATCAGGATTTTTATTTCTGAAACGAGCTGGGGATTGCTACACAGGAAGTGAGACACAGCTACTTCCTGTGATAGCAAGATAAAAAGAAGCCCCATTATGGTAGGCGGTAGACAGATCATACGCACATCCAGCGCATGTCTGCGTGTTCGCAGGTGAGTGTCTGAGTGGGGAAGCAACAGGAAAAGTAAGTACATGCCATTATTGCAAGAGAGGTGTAAGTGGGATTGAAATCTAAGACACCCTTATAAACATGGAAAAACAGGATAGGGTAAGATCACTGTTAACTAATGACAGGGACCCGTTGATACAGTGTGGTAGTTGTCGTATCTATCAAATGGAAGAGGAAGAAATAGACTTTACAGCTTTTATGTGTGTGAAGTGTAAACAAAATCAAGAACTTCAGTTTAATATTAGCATGATTAGTGAAAGGTTAGAAAAAGTGGATAGTAGCCAATCAGAGCTGGCTGCTAAATTGAGGACACTAACCAGTTTCAGCAAAACATATATTGATTAAAAAAATTGTGAACCCTTAGAAGGACTGGGAAAAAGAAAACTGGGTAGTGATACTGATGATACAAACAAAACAGAGTGGAGTGTAATAAATAAGGTAAGACGTAAAAGACGGGGGGAGGAGCCCATTACAACCAGTACCTAGTAGTAGCACAGAAGATACATCTTTCAACAATGAGAGAGAAAGCAATGTTAATGGATGAGAGATAACTTGGATTTTCAAATCCCAGTTTTTAACAGTTATGAGACATTAGTTGAAGACATAAATCAGTAAGAGGGGACAGTTCAAAATGGTTTGGATGTAAGGGGAGCAATTAACTGAATGGAGCTGAAGACAAGTCACAGTGATTGGTGACCCAATTATTAAATATACGGACAAATATATATATACAGTATATGTAGAAAGGATAAAACAAACAATATGGTGAGAAGTTTTTCAGGTGCAGGTGTGAGTGATTTGTATAACGTGGCAGACAATATATCTGCTGATGCAGGTCCCAAACCAATTGTAGTAGTACACATTAACATTAATGATGTGGCAAGGAAATCAATGCCAGTTTTACAAAAATAATTTGAAGAGCTAGTACAGAAACTAAGGGAGAAAGATAGTGAAATCCTGATATCAGAGATCCTACCTGAACCAAGAGCATCTGTGTATAAAGCCAAGAGAATAACATTAGCTAATGCATGGTTGAATAGCTGGACAAAAAAACGGGATAGTTTTTATAAAACATCGGGAAACTTTTTATAATAAAAAAGAATTGTACTGCAGGGATGGACTTCATTTGACCTTCAGGGGAAGTAGAATACTAGGTATTCGGATAAGAAATGAAATAGAAAAACATTTAAACCAAATAAAAGGGGGACAAATGGTCACCATCCCATGTCTCAAATACCTAAAAATAGAATTAAGAAGCAAGGTTCTGAGATTGACGTGTTGACGTTTAATGCCAGAAGCTTAAACAAACAAAAAATGGCTGAATTAGAATTAATAGTGGGAATTAATGATATAGGAATAGTGGGAATAGTGGAAACCTGGTGGAATACAGATATGGAATGGAATCAGCAAATTCCTGGGTACCAACTTTTTACAAATAATAGGATACATAAGAGAAGAGGAGGAATAGCATTATACATCAAGGTGGACATCGAGTATAAAAATGTTGGTACAGAAAATTATGTTGGTAATATTGAGACCATTTCAGGAGATATAATAGGATTGACAGGTAAAACCTTTAAGTTAATGATTTTTTTATAGACCGCTGGATACAATAGTGGGAGAAACAGAAGTTTTTATAGACAAAATTGCCACCCTAGCAGAAGATCAGGATATATTATTTATCAGGGATCTAAATACACCACAATTTGGAAGAAATGATTTAGCCCAAAGCAACCGATTAGGAGGGCATCTATATGATATATTAACAGCAGCTGGAGTTCAGCAATGCATAAATGAACCTACCAGGGAAGAGAACATATTAGACGTAGTATTGACTAATATAAAGTGAGGATATTGATAATATGAAAATTGGACCTCCGGTTGGAACAAGTGAACATGGAACAATTTAATTTACCATAAATAAAAAAAGGAAACGAAATAAGGGAAAAACAACTCAGATTTTGTACAATAGGGCTAATTATCAGAATATAAGGGATGAACTCATTAAATTGGATTGGAGTGCTTTATTGAATGGATTATCAGTTGAAGAATCGTGGGCAGTGTTTGTTAAAATAATAAACATTATGACAGAGAAGCATATTCCCAAAAAGAAAGTGTAAGGGTTAAAAACCACTTTGGATAAATAACAAAATGATTAAACTGTGTAACAGTAAGAAGAAACTCGATAAACAAGTGAAGAAGGAAAAAACTGTATCCTCTCAAACTAGGTGTAAAAAAATCTTACAGAGGGTCAAATATGAAATTAAAAGAGCAAAAAGAGAATTTGGAAAATAGATTAGCAAAATCCAAAAATGACACCAAGAGTTTCTTCGCATACATTAACAGTAAAAGGAGAAAAAATAATTCTGTGGGGCCCTTAAATATAGATGGTGAACTATCCTCTAAACCTGAAGAAATGACTAATATATTCAGTAAAATATTTGGTACAGTGTTTGCCAAGTCTGATCATAGTAGAGATAGTGGGGCATATGTTTTGGGAAATATTGCACAAACTGACATAATCAATGTCAAGAAAATTCTTAATAAAATACAAAAACTTAGAGGATAAATCGGCAGGCCATGATGGGCTGCATCCAAAGTTTATCAAAGAACTTGGAGACGTATTGGCACCAGCCATTACTATATTGGGGCAAAAATCACTGTCTGAAGGGTGTGTACCTAGGGATTGGAGAACTGCTTATGTGATTCCGCTATTCAAGAAGGGAAGTAGAGCAGAGGCTAAACATTATCGACCAGTAAGCTTAACATCGGTGGTATGTAAAATTATAGAAGGTATACTAAGTGAGGAGATTTTAAATCATATGACAAAAAATGGTATGATAGATATGACCCAACATGGTTTCCTAAAAAATAGATCTTGTGAGACTAATTTGATTAGTGTCTATGACTTTTTTGGGAAACTATTAGATCAAGGGAACAATGTAGATATGGTCATGTTAGATTTCAGCAGAGCCTTTGATACTGTCCCTCACGGAATAACAATCTTAACATTGAAAAAACTAGGAATTGATGAAACTATTATAAAATGGATTGAACATTGGTTAACAGAGAGAACACAACTGGTTAGGGCTCAAGGTTGTCTTTCCGATGAGGTGAAGGTTTCAAGCGGGGTGCCACAGGGATCTGTCTTGGGACCCCTGATGTTCGGAATTTTTATTACTGATTTGGCAATTTTCAGTGGGAACAAGTTAATAAAATTCCCTGATGATGTAAAATTGGGAGGAATAGTGAACACCTTTGAGGACAGATTAAGATTTGGTCAGAATTGGGAAAACAGCAGAATGGGCCAATGCTAATAAAATGAGTTTTAACTTAGAAAAGTGTGTAGTGATGCATTTGGGTCGGGGAATATAAACCAAGAATAGTACATACAGAGGGTAAAATTTAAAGATTCAATCAATGAAAGGGATTTAGGGATTTATATTAGTCATGACTTAAAGAAGGAAGCTTATTGTAAAGTTGTAGAAGGTAAAGCTATGCACCTGGTCAATTGCATCAGAAGAAGTTTTCACTCAAGAAATGAAGATGTAGTGATGCCCCTTTTTAAAACTTCCGTGAGAACAAGCCTGGATTATTGCTTTATAGTTTGGAATCCTCATTTAAGTAAGGATAAAAGATTGGTTGAAAAACCTCAAACAGCCTGTATAAAAATGATTAAAAGACTTAAAAGATATACCCTATGATGAAAGATTAAAGGACTTAGAGTTATGGGCATTGGAAGTTAGACGTTCTAGGGGAGACCTGTTGATGTTATACAAAATTTTAAGTGAAGACATATTAAAGAAGGATCTTGAACTTGTAAACAGGGAACAAAATTATAATCTAAGAGGGCATAAATATCAGTTAAAAGAAGAATGTTGTAGAACAAATCTAAGAAAATTTAGTTTTGTACCCAGAACAATCAGATTATGGAATAAACTTCCAATGGAATTAGTAGAGGCTGTTAGTTTTGGTGCCATTAAAGCAGGTTTAGACAAATTAATTTCAGTTGATAACTTTGGTTTCCTACACTGAAATGGTGGGGACAACCAACATGGGCCTAGGCCTTCTGGTTGTTTTATAAATCCAGTATTAAATCCCATGACACTTATCAAAAAAGAATAGGGGAATTTTTATTAAAACCATAACAAATCATAACAGAAGGCAAATATACAAAAACAGGTAAATCAGAAACTAATACAGAAGGTAAGAATCAGAACAAGCAAAAGGAATACCTCAAGAAACCCCCAACCCCCTGTGAAACATAATACATAATATATAAACAAACTAGAATATACTCAAGGCTACAAAGATTCCCATCTGCAAGCAATGAAATAATGAAAAAAAATGAAAAGGTCTGTACAGTAAGTAACTAGATCACCAAAAACCCCAATATCTTTCCCAAATGTTCCATTTGAGAAGTTTCCTTTCCCCCTCCTCAATATGATCAATGTTGTTCACAATTTTGTGAAACAGATCCGTAGGGGATACATAATGCTGTTGAAACAAAAAGCAACACCTAACTTGCCAAACCCAATACAGTATAATAACACCTATTAAATTAAAGGTACTAGGGTCATACCTATCCCATGAGGCCGGAAATAAACCAAAAAACAAGGATCTCGGGTCCCACATTTGCCACACCCGGTGCCAATATTTACAGCACCACAAAAAGCAAAATTGTTTAATAAAGGGCAAGAAAAATATAAATGTACCATAGTCTCAGTTGTCTCAGTACAAGAATCTCTAAAACAGTAATGATCCAAAAACTGTTTATGTTTATGATTCCCCCGAACATTTATTTTGCCATGCACACCCAGCCATGATATATCCCACATGGCTAAAGGAATTCTAGTATCAGTAAGACGACTACCAATCTTCACCTTCTCTGAAACCGCAAATTCTGGAAAAACTTCCTCCGAAAACCAGGAATCCACTGTGGCCATGTATAAACTTCTTCAAGAAAGCTTAGTTACCATTGGTACCATAATACGCCATGTCTTAAGCATGTCAAACACCACTACCCAATCGGAGGACAAACCATATTTCCACTTATTTTTGTGCACAAAACTTGCCGTAAACCATTCTTGCAAAATCTCTGAACAAGAAGCACTGACCAATGGGACCCAAAGTTTAGGTGGTCGATGAAACAAAGGCTTTAAATTGGTGGAAAAAAAACAGAATAAAAGAAAACAATCGGGTGAATCATATTGACCCCCCATGGCGGTAGTCAGTAAATAAAATATTCCTTTTAACTGGGTTTAGCTGGCTACCCCAAAAACAGGAAAAAAAAGAGACCCATAAGCGGCACAAAAAACTGTTTAGGCACTGGAAAAATGTGAGCAACATATAAAAACAAGGCAATAAACAAGTTTTAATCAAAAAGACCCTTTTCTTTTTCCCCATAAACCATTTGTTCCATTTACAAACCTTTTCCTTACCAATATTCAAACGTAATTCCCAATTGTACTGTGCCATATCAGACACACCAAAAAAAAGACCAAAAAATGTGTGTGGAGAATCCACCAACCGAATACCACCAAGATGGGAAATCCCAACAGAGGGTCCTGCTAAATTGAAACAAACACTCTTCTGAAAATTTAAACTAGAACCAATATAACGTAAAAAAAACAGGAAGAACATGACATAATAAATGGCCAACCAGTATGGTCAGTACCAAGACACATAAATCATCAGCATAACATATAATTTTCTGATTATACAAACCCAAACCTGAAATACCCGGAAGTCTAGGAGATCTTTGACGTAAATGAATGATAGAGTCTAATGCCAATACAAACAAAAGTGGGCTTAAAGGACAGCCTTGTCAGACACCCTGACGGATGTAACAGGGAGACCCAATCCACCCATTCACATAGGGCCTGACATAAGCCAAGGAATAACATAAGCTAAGCCAATTGACAAATATCTGGGGGAAACCATAAGCCTGGAGGGTTAACCAAATAAATTCCTGTGACACACCATCAAAAGCCTTGGATAAATCAAAATTAAACAAATAACCAGTAAGAGCCCCACTGTGCCCCTGAGAAAACAATTCCCTTACCAGGATCAAAGCATCTCGGATGGACCTACCCGGGACAGAACAATATTGAAAGGAAGAGATCAAAAAAGGTAACAATTTCAAAATCCTATTACCCAACAACTTTGCAAAAATTTTAAAATCCGTATTCAACAGTGTAATCGGACGCTAATTACCTAAATCGGATCTATCACCCTTTTTAAAAAGAAAAAGCATCAACCCCTCATACATTTGGTCTGAAAGGCGGTCCTCAGACAAAAAAGCATTAAAAACAGCCAATAACTGAGTAGGTATAATACCCCATAAAGATTTATAAATTTCGGATGACAACCCATCTGAGCCAGGTGCCATATACCTGAGAGTGGTGACAACCGCCTTCACTTCTGCTAATGAGAAGGGGGCCAAAACTGCCTGCTGTTGAACCAATGTCAAGGTAGGTACATCCAAGGCTTGTAACAATAAATGCATTTCTTCCGATTCCGATACCGGGGATTCAAAGGTGTGCTTTACAAAATCTTCAACATACTGCAAAAGTTTTGACTTCCCCTTAACAGGGTGACCTTGGTGATCAATGAGCTGAAATATCTGCCTATCAAAACCCTTCCCCCTACAGGTATCATAAGGGTTAAATTGACTCTGTTTCCCAGAAGTCCGAAATCGCTGTTCAAAATCTAAAGACTTCTGTCTATCATATTGTACTTGTGCCAGAGACAATTTAACATCCCTGATACGATCTCCACAATCAGACTGTGACAAATAAGCTGCAGAAAACAGCTCATACTGCTCAGCCCAAAAGAGCCGAGAGTGGTGGTGCCTACTATCAGCTAAGAGTCTAGAGCGGAATTTAAAATAGGCCACTAAGCACGTCTTAGTATCTACCCACCAATCAATCATAGAATCATAAAGAAAAATCACAGAAGTCCGATCTGAGAGCAGGTCCAAATAACCCTTATGAAACTCTTGATCTAATAATAAAGTTGTATTCACCCTCCAAACCCCAGGCCCATGAGCAGTCACCTCTCCCAAATGGATTTGCAACCCCAACAAATTATGATCTGAAGTTGCAAATGGCCAAACCACACCCTTAAAATCCCTGATATTTCGTGAGCAAAGCCAGAAATCTATCCTAGAGGTCAGGTTCCCTTTCAAAAAGGTATGAAATGGATTTTGGGCAAACACATCAACCAGATCTAAGTCTGCAATAATAGTTCGTAATGCATGTGTATCACAATATACTTTCCTTGTAGGGGGAATGTCTGAACTGGAGTTAAAATCCCCTCCCCATAGAACTATCCTAATTGTGAACAAATAAGGCTTAATCAACTGAAAAATCTGTACTCTAGCTGCCTTTTGTTGAGGGGCATAAATATTAATAAACCTATAAGGCAGAGCATGCCACAAAATATACAAGAGCAATACCCTCCCAGGGACCAAATCCACCAGTTTTTGAAAAATAAACCCCAAAGTAGAAAAACAAAACCCAATACCAGAACAGAGGTCCTGACCAAGAGACCAATAAGAAGGCCCAAACCCCCAGACTCTAGTAGCCCTATCAACCTCCATGGTATTATAAAGCCAAACATCCTGTAAAAAATAAACTTCTTAAGGTAAGGAGTGCAAAGCTGAAAAGGTAGCCTTCCATTTATACAGTGTCCTAATACTATTAACATTCAGACTAGCCAAATTAATAGCAGGTGATACTAGAGACATAACAAAAATGGCAGAAAAATAAAGAAAGAGACCCCAGAAAAGAGACCAAATCATTTCTTTTTCCTAGTTCTGGTAGACCTCTTCTTCAAGGTAGTTCCAGGGGTGTCAGCTAAAGGGAGAGGAACTGAAGGAGCCTCAGGTTGATAAGATGAAGGGAGAGACTCAGCTAGATCATCCCCATCCATAATCTCTCCCCAGCTCTGTAAGGGTTCATAGGGGTTATCCACTGAAATGGAAAACTGTTGCACGTGCTCCACTAGTTTGGTGGAACAAAGTCACATACCAACAGGGGGAGAAGTCTCCAGAACCGCCTCCGACCCCAGATCTACTGCCTCTGAAAGGGGGGGAGGCAGAATCAAGGTAAGGAGAACAGAGGTAACAGGTGGAGGAGGGGACTCAGGGGGAGGGGGAGGAAACTACAGGGGTCTCTCGCCTCTGAGGGGTGGCAGGGTCACCATCCGAAGCAGTCGAGGGACGGGTCGAAGGCACAAAGTTAGGAACCGGACCCGGGCCGGGGAAAGGACTTAGCGGACGAAGCCGATTTGGCAATGTAAAAGTCATGTTCCATATAATCAGTGGTACTGTGGACTGCCCACGGGCAGGCTGCAAAAACATGAGTATCCTCCCCATTGCAAGTGGGAGGAACAGTACAAGACAATACTGAGTGACCCAATACCCCACAGGCCGCACACTTCAGCTGATCACAATCAGAGCTAAGATGGGACAAAGATTCACATCTATAGCAGGAGCAAGGCTGGCCTGGATAAAACAAAATACCACGATCCCTCCCCAAATAAAAACAATTAGGAAAATGTTGAATCCCATCTTTGGTCATTTTTAGTTGGACATTAAACTTCCACCCTCCAATCCCAAATCCATTGTCATCAATTAGGGCATGAGGCACCCCATTAACAGTACAGCGTTTCTCCAACCAATACAAAATATCCAAAACATTGACCCCTTCGTTTCGAAAGAGAACAGTAATGACTTTAGCAGTAAGCCTAGTAATGGGAATAACTACAAAAGGCTTCCAAATAGGGTCTGAGCGGGCAGTATAATACGCAGCCCAGAATTTATCCAACAAATTAGCCGAACGAAAAGAGACATCAAAGTTATGGTCCCCCGAGGTGTGGATGAAAGCATACACCTCAGTCGGCTTTATGCCCAGAGAGTTAATAATTAAACGCTTGCCCACATAGTTGCGGTCCGGGGGGAGGTCCAAACCACCTCTATAATAAATACGAGCCACAAAACGCTTCCTTGCAGGGACATCCAACAGTTTAAACAAGGAAGCATAACTGGCAGGTTTAGAAGAACCATCCCGGAGAGTTCGAGGCACTGCATCCCCAACAGGACCCAAAACCAGGTTGTCACCCAAAGCAGAGAAAGACTGACCTGCAGAAGGAGAACCAGGTCACAGGTTGGAGGGCCGCTGATCATCCTGAGAAGCCACTGGGGCAGTAGAAGCCTGCAAAAAAGGCCGCAACTGACGAGAATCCAAACATGGAGCAGGAATTGCCAGAGCAGGATGCACAGCTCCTCCACGAACAACCGGAAGTGACGCAACGCCCCGGTCTGGCTCCGAAATAGGAAAGCCCTGCTGACACTGCGATGCACAGGGTTCCAGGGCCAGAGGCAACCCTTCTCTGGGCAAAGGAATGCTAGGGTCAGGTATCCATGAGGTGGGGGTCTTAATCCACCCTGCCTTCTCAAGAGCCGACTCCGGGGACCAAGAAGAAAGTCGTACCGAAAACGGAAAAGAGCCACCATCCAATAGGGCGGCCGACACTGTAGCCGGGTCGACCGCTGAGTCCTCCACAGAATCCAAATTACTCTTCTTCGCCGTCCCAGGGGGCACCGGCTGACAGCAGTCTGGGCGTTTACGTTTTTTGTCATCCTCCAGGGTCAGAACCGCAACCGGGTTGGATGAAATAGCCACTGGAAAGAGCTCAACAGCGTTACGCTGAAAATCCACAGCTTCAGCAGGTAAGGAAACAGCTAGATCATCCACCAAATCCATCATAGCAGGTTCATCTGAAAGCACATCAGCAGGGTCCTTGGAGTGCTCCATCAACACATCCACACACTCAGCAGTCAGAGACATACTGAGAACAGTCCAGTCGTCCCAGGGGGTCCCCCTACTGCAACAGTAGGGGGATTTCCCTGGTGTCCTGGCCAAATTTTCCCTCATTCACTAAAAATACCACCGACAGCTTAATCTGGTTCAAGGTCAGTTGGCATTCATCTGTACCCCACTCCCCCAGGTCGTGCCTGAAAATAGGCAGGATTTGTCTAGTGCACTTACCCAGTCAACAAAAACTGAATTAAAAGAAAAAAAATAGTACAAGGGCAGAAACGCCCGACCAAAACCCCTGTCTAGAACAGCCCCTATTGGAGGCATTGGCAGAGTGTAAGGACAAACTTTGGCTTGTTGACCAAAATGGCCAGTTGGTCAAACAGTTATCTGGTCCGAAACAGTGCGTACATTATTGCTTCCTGGGATGAGGCCTTTAATAGCCAATCATCTATGTACAGGAAGACATACAGATCCTCCCTGCGGAGAGATGCTGCAACTACTGCGAATACTTTGGTAAACACATGTCGTGCAGAGCACAAGCCAAAGGGCAAAACGTGAAATTGGTAGTGAAAGCCCTGAAACATGAATCACAGATACTTTCTGAGAGATTTTCTGATCTTGACATGAAGGTAAGCATCCTTCATGTCCAGTGCAACCATCAAGTCCTCTTTTAACAGAAGGGGTACCAAGGACTGGAGGGACATTATTCTGAACTTCTTGTATTCTGTATACACGTTCAGGTCCCACAGGTCTAAGATAGGCCTTAAATGCCCTGTCCACTTTGGAACTAGAAAGTACCAGGAGTAAAAACCTTGGTTCATTCCTGCTGCTGGCACCTGAACCTCCTCCAGCAGAAGGGGGGATGTCCCAGAGGATACCGGTTTGGCAGTATGGGAGTAACTGGAGGAACAGTATGGAGCTCTAGGGCATGCCCTTGCTGAAACACCACCAGAACCCAGGCATCTGTTGTAATGTCCCTCCATTTTTCTAGAGAGAGGGAGATATGACCTCCGACCAAAACCTCTTGAGGCTGTGAGGATGAAGGCAAGGGAGATGAGTCAGAAGGCAGCAGAAGTAGCAGAGTCTCCGGTAATGGTCTGATCTTTTGCCACGGACCATGCCACGGTCTGGTTCTGCCTGGACCTAGGAGGGGTAGAAGGCTGCACAAAGACGGAGGTAACTGACTTCAGGGGGGCGGATTTTAAGGAAATGGGAAGGATCCTTAAGGAGCATTTGGATGGGATCAGGTCAGATATGGATGCTGATAGTAGGTGGAAATCATCAGGAGAGGGGTGCAGGATGCTACCAGCACCTGTGCAAGAGTAAGACGAAAATGCGGTAGGGGCCGAAAACCCTTCTAGTCGACCAGGAAGGTCCAGTAGGTGGTGCGGGGAAAGGAAGGCAGCCTACAGGCAATTCAAGTGCTCAAAGAGTGAAAGGGATCGAGGGGAGTATGAGCTGATGGCTAGAAGGGCCACTAGGGTGGTGAGGGTGGCTAAGGCAAAGAAGGAGCAGAACCTGGCCATGGAAATTAGGAGAGGGAACAAGGGGTTCTTTAGATACACTGGGGAAAAACGAAGGATGAAGGGGCAGATTAGCAGGATTAAAACAGGGAGAGATGGGCACAAGACCCCGGGGAGCAGGCTGAGGAGTACTAAATGATACTTCATTCAGTTTTCACCAAGGAAAATGGGGTGCTGCATCATACATGGGAGGAGACAGTGATACTGAGGAGGGGACCCTTACAGATCGGGCGGGTCTGGGGAGAGGGAGAGGCATCACTGGCAGGAGGGGGGAAGGATAAGCAGGGAGAAGAGGTAGCGGAAGTGGAAATCACAGCAGAGAGACTGAGGGAAGCCCTCAGGTCCCTTAAGATGGAGAAAGCACCGGGGCCAGATAAATTACATCCAGAGTGCTGAAGGAACTTGTGGATGTCCTGGCGAAACCCTTGGCGGAGCTTTTCACCATTTCTCTGAGGACAGGGTGGGTGCTCCAGGACTGGAAGGTGGCGACATAGTGCTATCCACAAGGGGGATCAAGGGAGGTGGCGAGGGAACTACAGGCCTGTCAGCCTGACATGGGTGGTGGGCAAGGTGATGGAGGTCATTGTCAAGGAGAGGGTAGGGGGGACCTGGAAAAGTCAGGGTGCCTGGACAATAGACAGCATGGATTCGTCCCAGGGAAATTGTGTCAGACAAACCTTGTGGAGTTCTATGGCTTGGTGACGAGTGCCTTGGACCTGGGTAGACCAGTGGACGTCCTCTTTCTAGACTTCAGCAAGGCATTTGACTCTGTTCCTCACGTAGGCCTGTTGGATAAGCTGGGAGATATGGTGGTGGGGAACCAGATGATCAGATGGATAGGCAATTGACTCCAGGACTGGACCCATAGGGTTGTAGTTGGCGGGATAGTCTCATCCCCAAGGAGGGTTATTAGTGGGGGTCCCACAGGGATCAGTCCTTGGGGCCCTCCTGTTCAACGCCTACGTCTCTGACATAAGGACAGGTATCAGGAGTGAGATGAGTCTCTTTGTGGATGACTCAAACCTGGGGGTGGTGGTGGATGGGGAGATGGGGAGGGTGGCCCTACAGGGGGACCTGGAGGCTCTGGAAAGATGGTCTAGAAAGTGGAAGCTGAGGTTCAATGCAGGGAAATGCAAGGTACTCCACCTGGGGGCCAGTAACCCAGACCAACTGTACACCCTGGGGGGAAATGCTACAAGTCTCGATGGCTGAGAGGGACCTGGGGTGGTGGTGGATGTCAAGATGAATAACTCAGAGACTTGTAGGAGGGCAGCAGCCAAGGCCAACAGGATACTGGGATGCATCGCTAAGGGGATCACCTCCAGAAGGAGGGAATGTGATACTCCCTCTGTATAACTGCTTGGTGAGGCCGCACCCTCGAGTACTGCATGCAGTTTTGGAGGCCACACTTAAAGCGGGACATTAAACTCCTAGAGAGGGTCCAGAGGAGGGCAACCAAAATGATTTGGGGCTTGGGAGACAGGACCTATGAGGAGAGGCTTGAAGAGCTAAATATGTACACACTGGAAGAGAGAAGGGACCGGGAGAACATGATAGAGGTCTTCAGGTACATGAAGGGGGTAAATAGGGGAGGAACAGTCAGGGTGCTTCCAAGGAAGAAGGGGGGCCACTAGAGGGCATGGGTGGAAGCTGGAGGGGGGAAGATTCAGGGGAGAAAGGAGGAGGTGTTACTTCACTTAGAGGGTGATGGAGCCATGGAATGCTCTGCCTAGGGGGCTGGTGGAGGTAGAGACGGTAGAGGGGTTCAAGAGGGGGTGGGACAGGTACAGGGGAAGGGTTCTGGAAGCAAAATCCAATGCAGCGAGAATATCTGGAACTGGGAAGGGAGAAGCCAGAGAAGGCGAGGGGGGCAGCAAGGTCAGCTCCCAGGGTGGGGGCTGACCAAACGAGCAGACGCGAAAGACCGTTAGGCCTATTCTGCTGGCATTTTAGTATGTTATCATGTTAGTAAGTTGGGCATGGGCACCAGGGGACAGGTTTGTGGCCTGGGAGGTAGAGAGCTGAGGTTGCTGTAATCCACAGCCAGGGCCTCTGGAATAATCTCTGCCAGGACAGTTATAGGGCCTATGAAAAGAACCATAACCCCTTACCCCTGGGTTTGAGTTTTAAAGTATGCAGTGACCTGGAGCCATTCTTGAAGTCGGCAGATACCTTAAAGTATTTTCAACATAATTTCCAAATAACTGTTATCCCCTGAAAGGGACATTCACTACTAATTATTGCCCATCAGTGGAAAAAAACAACCACTCCAAGCCATGAGTGGTGCCTAATGCAGATTCCTGAGGCAGCAGCTCTGGCAGCAGCATCAGAAGCATCATAAGCTGATGTTAGGAGATGCTTACCTGCCTCTTGGCCACTAGCACTTGTTTGCTGAGCCAATATTTTGTCCTAACCCTTAGGCAATTTTTCAGCCAGAGTGGTCCTAGTCTTCCATACTTGATACTTGATTACTTGATCATGTATGCCTGATAGTTTTCAATCATTGGGCCAAGGGTAGCTGAGGCAAAAGTCCTCTTACCCATTACATCCAACTACTATGACTCCTTGTCCGGGGGCAGGGAGCTCAAGTGTTTAGGCAGTTTAAATCTATCATAAGTGACCATGATTACCACAGAGTCAGTTTCAGGCTATGATGAATAATATAGCTTAGCAGTAGGAGCAGGATACTGTTTATCTGCCTTTCTAGGAACAGCAGGCAGCTGTGCAGGCCTATGCCAGGTAGCCAACATAGAATCCTCTAGAGCTGAGTGCACTGGAGGGATGAATACTGTAGGGGAGGCTGAGACTTCCCAGAACTCATAAAAAATGATCTTGGAAGAATCCTCTTTCTCATCTTGGACCCCCAGTTTGACCTGTACCTGTTTTAAGGATGGCATGAGAAGAGGAATCCACAGTGGAGATCTGGGTGTATTCACCACACTCCCTTCAGAGCAAGAGGATAGAATACAGCTTGATCTAACCTCATGTATTATCTCCTCTTTATCTTAGATGGCTTCATCCATATATTCTGGATTATACTGCAACTCATCATCAACGTCAGCCATTACAGACATTGGGTCAACCACAGGAGGAGGAACTGGAAGAGGTGCTGATGATGAATAGTCCATCAATGTCAGCCCCTCCAAACCTGGCCTTGAAGCAGGGGCAGAATATGTAAGCATCAATGGAAAATGGAAAACAGACTAGACAGTGGTGATCACATCACAGGTGTCGATGGTGGCAGCAGTATACACTGAAAGAGCTCTGACACTGTTTGGTACAATGCATGCATGTCAATAGAGCCTGAAGGAGTCATCGATGGCGGAGTCATCAACAGGACAGTGCCCAATGGCAGAATACGTTGTGAGTCCCTGATTGGGAAGGATAAGTCAATGTCAGAACCTGACCTTGGTGTCTGTAAGGCAGTTGGGGGGGCAGGACCCACGGCCATAGATGGGGCCGCATCTTTTTCAGTTGACTTACCCCACCTGAACTGTGAACAAGAATGGTCAGGACAAGGCAAGGCAAGGCAAATTTTATTTTTCCAGGTGCCCAATCCCAGAGACTCCGGGCGCTGTACATTAAAATACACTATCCACATAATAAATAAAAACTAAGAATAAATATAACAATATTATCAGTATAAAATTAATGAGTCCTATGATGACACAAGACACAGCTAAAATCAGACATAAAAGGGAGAAGGGGAAAACACCTAAGAGATTAGTGGACTAGGTCTGGCTAAATAGGAAGGCCTTGAAAACCTCAACTGAAGGGGCCTCCCGTATGGCTGGTGGAACCGAATTCCACAGGACGAGACAGGTGAGACACCAAATGCTCGGTCACTGTCTGTCTTAAGCCTCGTCCTGGGAATCATCAGGAGGCCCCTAGAGGAGAGGAGAAGCTTCTTTTTACTTTCAATGCTTCTTTTTGTCTGTGTGGGGGCGTTTATCCACGGACTTCAATGATATGTCTTTTTCTTTTCTTGGACCAACTTACCGAATATCTTCAGAAGTACAATCTTCTCTCGCCTAAGCAGCACAGCTTCAGAAAACAACATTCAACTATCACCACCCTGGTGGAATATACTACCCATCTCTATACCATACTGGACAATGGTCTGGCAGTGCGGCCCATCTTCATAGACCTCACCAAGGCATTCAACGCCATCAATCACCGGCTCCTACTTCACTGCCTGTCGACTACTGGGCTGTCCACAAGTTCCGTAAAGTGCTTTGAAAGGTACCTCTCAAATAGATCATAATGTGTGCAACTAAATGGTGCCATCTCTGAGGAGAGGGTAGTATCCATAGGGGTCCTGCAAGGATCAATTCTCGGACCACTCCTGTTTAGCCTTTTTATCAACTCTCTACCATCCCCACCTGCCTGGCACACATGGTGCTCTATGCTGATGATACTGTTATCTCAGTCACGGTTATGGGAACTGCCCACCATAACTTCCAAACTAGAGGGCAACCTTCATAGTTTAGAAGACTCCAGTTGTGTTGATGGACCCCTTGCATTTGGCTACCTATAAACTACAAGTATTTGCACTACGAAACATATGAAACTTTGTAACCAATGTAACCTTGTCTGTAACCTCTGTAACATTTGCCTGTGTTTTCATTCAGATATCATCCTGTTGTGTACTGACATCTGATATGATCTTGTCTCTTGTTTTGACTCGGAACCTTTGTAAAAGAGCCTAGTGCTCAAAGGTATTTAATCCAAAACATGAAATAAATAAATAAATCAGCACTAGTTGATGATGAACGATGGGCTGATGTTGAGCTGGGAATGGAAGCAGGTAATGACAGTGAAGTCATCTTTGTTGCAGCCGATTTCTCAATTATTTGGATAATTTGAAAGTTTTCTAAAGCTTCCCTTCGATGTCTCTTGGTTGCCTGATTAAAGCCTAGGCAGATTTTGCATGCTTTAATGTCATGGTTTGTACCAAGGCAATGGGTACAAACAGAGTGGTGGTTGTCATCTTTATAAATTTGAATGTCACTGCAGCAGAAAATAGCAGAACAGTGGTTCATTGTCTGTTTGTGGCATAAAATATATTTAAAATAACAAACAAGAGTAATAATTGCAAAAATGCGATGGCATTCTTCAGCAGTGGAGGACAGTGAGTGGTTGGTGGTGGAAGAATGAACTGAGGCATGCTGGGGATGCTGATGTTATATAGGCATCAACATAGTGCGTCAACATGGGCGTCACCAGCCTCAAAAAGTTTCTGGGTGGTCTTGACGACAATGACTTACAGTTTCATGATATGTCTCAATAGAGGATTGAAAAAAGATCTAACTGTGCTGCAAGGCAACCAGAGCAAGTCTAGGATTAGTACAGTCCAGCAATGGGGCTTGTGGTAGCCAAAAAACAAGGCAGGGCACCAAAGAGACATTGAACTTGAGGAGCTGGCCAAAAAGACCAGATGTTTCTCGGTCTCAAGGTAGCCCTGCTGCAGGAGCAGAAGTCTAACCTGTAAGATGGGAATCTCTCTGGGTATTACCCTTCCTTACTACCAGAAAGGTCTTGATAGAGAGACCAGTGTGCAGCTCCACAAGTGAAGTCCTAAACATCCTTTCCCTGATCCTTTTTTTCTTTGCCCTGTCATATAAATGTTGATAATACATATACAAAGAAAAGAGAACATGGGCCCAAACATCCCAGGCATTGCTTGTAACAGCCAGCTTTGGACATAATTGTAGGCAAAAACATGCCCATTTAACCTCTTCTTTGATATGACTGTTAAAAAAAGAAACATTTTTATTTATTTTTTAATTTTATTTAAACATTTGGTGACCGGGAAAAGCACGCTGAGCCAAGGCTCATCTCCAGGTATGACCCGGGGACAGGGAAGATGGGATCACTATATATAGTTACAATGGTACACGACAGGAAGCATAATAATACATCACATGATAACTAGTACAGCATAACATAGTATGCAAATACAATAGTACAAATAAATGAAGGAGCTGCAGTTAAAGTTCCTTTCCTTTCACTAATCCAGAAGATCCACCTATTTATGTGGAGTAAACAAATAGGAAGAACAGAAATTGAGAATTAATGAGTAAGGGAGGCAAGAATACAAAAAACTGGCAACAACACTGCTGACATTAAAAAAAACATAACAAAATGGTTAACTCAGTAAATGGAGACCACTTACATGTTGTCAAGATCCTTGACATGACACTGCAGTGAAACGCTGTAAGAATGGTGGCCAACTGAAGCAGACTGCAGATGTGGCAGACTGAGTCCAAATGAGGACGAAACGTGTCTGTGTGTCTGCTGTTCTCAGCCTTTGCTGGTTGTGTTGTGAGGCCTTCTGGCACCATGCAATTCTACTTAAAGTTGAGCCAGTCCAAATTAATTCATGGACATATGCATATGCTTCCCATGATGCTTTGCATTATTGGGGTATGTGCAATTTGTGTTTTCTTAAAAATTTGGCTGTATGGCCAATATCCTTCAGGATAACCCATTCCCCATTGCATTTGATCTTGGGTTCTTTTGTAGTATATATATATATACATACATACACACAGACACATACAATACATTTTTTTGTTAACTTTATTTTTCTCTCTGTTCAGGTGGGGGATATACCCTATATCTGCCCACTTAAGCTGCCAGCCCTCCACCCTCACCTGGTATCCATCCAGCTGCCTGGGCTGGGAGGTCTATGGCTTACCCCTCACAGTGGAGCTCCCCAAGGGAAAAGACAAGATCAATCACTGAACCCTGGCCGAGTCTTAAACTGGCATCATTCAAGCCAGAGAAGAGGCTATGGTCTTGGGGCACCATGCTGCTCTGGCAGAAAGTTTTCTTCCTTTGTTTCCTTAGTGGTTTGGATGTGCAGTGACATCACAGGCACACCACACATGATCCCGTGCATGTGGGTGCTGATGACTGCTAAGACCACCAATCCTGGCTTGCACTCGGGTGTCAGACACATTGACTCCCTACCACCACCAGAACTCAGAGTACTGCCAACTGCCTCCATCCACCAACTCCAGAGGAGGAGAGCAGTCTACTGGATGCCTGATCCTCCTTTCCTGGCCAACCTTCCGATGCTCTGGGCTCATTCCTGAACCCAGGTAATTGGTGACATGAGCAGTAGTGCTCCCACTGCATTGGCAGATCAGCCAGCCCAGACATTCTTGATGGTTGTGTACTGGGTCCGTGGCCCGCTAAGTTAAGGCACAGAAGTCAAACTTTACAAATTAAACTAAAGGCCCAGGCCTTCAGGTTATAGTCTATTATACGATGGGCATCAAGAATCCCTCATTTTTATTGGCTGACTAGCACTTTTGGACATGGCTAAATCTCATGACAACCCACATAAAAAGCGCCAGTCAGGCAGAGTAGCAGCAGCACAACAAATACAGCAGTATCCATGCACCCCCTGAAAATTTCAAAACAAACCTGCCACCATTTTTTCCTTTGCTAAAGCCGACTACAAACAATGCCACATAAAAAACAAATTGTCATGTACAGCCACTTCCTACTTGTTTAATTAGTCACTGCTCCCTCCCCGGACAGCATTCTTGCTCCAAATCCAGTATTTTAATATACTTGCTTACCCTCGGTTCCAGTAACGCTCCCAGTCTCTCTCAACACCACACATGGTCTTTCATGCTCCTCACTCTCCTCATTTCCTCCAAATACCCTGTGCTCCTAATCCTAGTGTAAGCTCACAAAAAAGGCCTGTTTCCCCGAGGGTTTTGGTCCCACCCCCATTCTTTTTTTATACTGAGTCCTAGTTTCCCCCTGTGTTCCTGGGTACTCCCTTGGTCTTCTGCATTGGTTTGTTAAGGAAGCGGGGCTGAGGGAGTTGTAGTGTGGAGCCACCAGTCTGTTTGCTCTGCCGGGTGCTGGGGCGAGCTCCATGCATGCGCACTTGCGCAGGTTCATGTAGTCATTTGCAGCCGATTCGGTGTGCCTCTCCAGTGGTCATGGTCTCATTGGGAAAAGAGAGAGGAACCAGAGACATGGGGAAAACTGGAGAGGCGGAGGGAAAGTGGCAAAAGCCATTTTTGAAAGTGCCAATTGCACTGTAGAAGATGGGAGCCGCCTCATTAACTTTCATGAGGCGGCGTCCCACTGAAGTAGCAAAGCCTGTCTAGCCCTGAGGGCAAAAAAGGTAGCACCAGGACAGGCAGGAAAACAAAAAGGAAATAAATAAAGAATGTGTGCCAAAGGAGAAGGAAGGCTGACAGTCTGTGGGGGCTGAATAAATAAAAAGATGGACTGCAGCCAGAGATTAAAGCTGGGAACTTGTGTAAACTATGTTGGGATTATGTGTGCTGCCTAGGGGCAAGGTATAATGGCAGCAGTGACTGGGAAATGGCTAGAGAGATGTGTAAAGGAGTGCAGTCGCTATGCAGGGCACAGGGGTGGCTACTTAATGCTGGGGCTAATGTTAAATAAAAGTAAAGTGTTTGGCTGCAGGAGAGTTTGAAACAGGGGACACTATATAAATGTTGGGACACTGTTTATATCAGCCACCATGTTGCAGCAGGCAGGTGACACCAGCCAGCCAACCACCAAGCCAGGACTAGCCTGGAGGATTCTGAGGCTTGTGAACAGACTCGGGGGATACGGGGGAATATCCAGGTGCCTTTTTAAACAGCCTATGAGGCATTGAGGGAGCCTCATACATAAGCATTTTTGCCTAAGGACAGTGACTCCAGCCAATGGGGAGTGAGGAAAAGGCGCCCAAATAAAGCAGAGACTGTGGGACTAGAGGCAGTTAGGGGAGAGCTCCTACTGGGGGGGGGGTCTCTTGCCCCAGGAGAGATCTCGGCTGAGAGATGGGCCTGCCTGGGATCTACCAGCAATTTGTCCCCATGGTAGGGAGAGCCTGCTCCATTGGGAAAGGAAAGAAACAGCTTGGAAGAGAAAAGGGAAAGCTGCAGGTTGTGAATCATCTGCATTGTTCTGAAGTTGCACCACATCAGTGAGGCCAAAGAAGCAGAGAAGGAAAGGTTGTGTCCTGATCCTGAGATAAAAGGACAAAGGTTGGGTCTAAACCTGGGAAAAGACCAAGATTGCATTCTGAGCCTGGGAAAAGAATGAAGGTTGTGTCTGAACCTGTGGAAAAGATGCAGTATGGACAATAAGGAACAAAGACATATAAATGTGCTGCAAGAAGAAGAGGGAGAGTGAACCTCTTTGATTCAGAGAATTGCCAGTACCTGCACGGTGAGAAAAGGGCCTGTGTGTGCAGGGGACATGTGTGAGCCAAAGTGAAGAGTGTGGCCATGTTCAAATTGAGAAACTGTGAAAGCAGAAGGATGGACAGGTGCTTTCTGGTCTAAGTGCCTGTGGGGCTGTTCCTGAGGTACAGCCAAGAAGAGAAATAGATGGCTGTGCTACATACCGTAGCAGGTAAAGATAGACTAGGAAAGAGAAGCAGCAGAAGAGAATATGCTGAATGTTGCTGCTGGCGTCCAGGGCCAGGTGATGAATTTGCTAACCTCCAGCGAGTGGGGTTTGCCGCTGCAGGGGTTCACGGGTCTTGTACCTGAGTGCTAGGGCACTCCAATTGAGGGAGCTGAGCCGTGGGGCCACCCCCCGGTCTGTGTCCTCTGTAGTGGTAGGCCTTGCACACATGCTCTGCATCGAGGCCTGTAATGGGCCAAAGGGGACAAGCTGCAAGATCCACGAGCAAGTTAAAGAAATCATGCCTGGTTCTGCCTGTGCCATCACTCCCCAGGATTCCTGTGAACTGTACCAGCCACAGGACTGAGTTCTGCAGAACCGTGAGTAAAATGCAGGAACTGGCCTGCACCTGGGGACTGTAAATATGTTAGCACACTAGGGCTGGAGGAAAACCCAAGGGAAATGTAAAAAGGTTTAAAGATTAATTCAAGTAGGTGTGCCAATGCCGGCTACCAGCTGCACCTCAGGCCTGCAACTAAATATGGGTACCCAATGTAGGACTTTGGGGAAATTGGACTGGGACCTGCGGGCCTAGGTTTTGGACAGCTGCAGCAGATGGCTAGACAGACAGATGAGATGGCTGCACTGATAGAAATATGGGAATTAATGTGATTTGGGGAAATGCAGAACCGAAATGAAAATGCTTGAACTCTATTCCACTGCCCCACTCCTAAACCCTCTCCCTGTAAATAAACCCTGGAGTTATTGTTTTACAGCAGAAAAGGAATCCAGAGCCTGATTTTGAGTGAGTCTATGCATTGATGAGATAACAAGGTAAATGTGGGAACTGAATGTGGGGAGATTCAAATCCTGGTAAGTACATGTCTAGGGTAACTGTTGGGGAAGTGGGTTGGTGCAACATGTAGTAGTAACATTTTTTATTCATATTTGATATGAACAGGATCAAACTCCACTGAGTAAAAAAAAATTAATTTGCAAGGTGCCCATAAAATACAGACAGCGGTTCCATATATAAACCTAACAACAATATACAGTACATATAAAATACATATCAATCTTAAATTATCCAAAAACATTTCAAATGACAATATGAAGGACTTAATTATATGCTCGTACTCCCTCCTGAGAAGAAAGATAACCCCAATAAATACATAGTCCATATCTCCTTTTCATATTGTACCCAAAATTGATATTCGCTAAGGTGCATAATTATGGATACTAGAGTGTGCAGCATATTCTTGGCTCATGTACTAGCTTTACGAACCATTTTTTATTGGATTTAGGTTTGTAGGAGTATCCACACACCTCAGATGTGACAGTAAAGTGTTCCATACTTTCGGACCCCTGCAAAGGGGAAATGTCCTACCCAGCCCCAGGCTGCACCTAGGGAAAACAAACTCTGCCCCGTGAGGATTTTAAGCCCTTCCTTTGTTCCCTGACCTCAAATTCACTCAGGGTACAACTGAGTAATTGTTGCCTTCTTATTTTACCCATAAATGTTGCTAGATGCCAGTTCCCCCTGTTCCCCCTGTCCTCTAGGCACCGCCAATTCAGGGCTCTATATAAATCACAGTGGGGGTATTCCTGGGGGCATTGAGGACGAAGCGGGCAAGCCTATTGTGTATAACATCTAGCCTTGCCAGCTCTGTCCTCGAGCCACCCAATACACCAAATCCACATAGTCTAATACAGGCAGAACCATGAGGTCCACAATCCTACGCTGCACCTCCAGGGTCATATAGGGCTTCAGTCTGTAAAGCATACCTAGTTTTCTACTAAAATTAACAAGTTTTTCAGATGTATATCCCATTTTAATCTATAATCCAGCCAGACTCCCAGATACTTGTAATGAGTAACCTGTTGGACTACCCCCCCCCCCGCCTTTAGTCCTAATGTCCAGTAGCTGATGTACTCTTGTGGTACCCAGCTAAAAATGCACTACATGTGTCTTTTTGACATTTAAAGTTAAGTGAAATAAAAAATGATTGTACAGTAGCTCAGTAAAAACTGATTGTAATTTAGTGGTGATGCATTCCAGGGTGCTACCTTCCAGTGTTGGTGTTGTGTTTGGCAGCACCTGGAGGGTGCTCCCCAGTGTCACACAGTGAAAACAGCTAGGGTGGGAGGTACTAGCTGGCACCAAGGATTGACACCCCAGTGTCAGAAAATTAAAAGTAAGGGGTGGGAGAGGGTGCTGAGTGGAAGGGTTGAGTGGGGGAGGGTAGCGGCTTGTGGTGTAGGGTTTTCAGAACCCTCTGAAGTTCTGAGTTCTAGTTCTAGCCTAGAACTTTTGAAAAAGTTCTAGGGTTCTAATCTTTTTTAGAACTTGAACCCTATTTTTTAAATTGTGCTGCCTCCTTGATCTATAGCTCTCTCTCTCCCTCTTCCCTTCCTTTCCACAATGACTCCCTTGTGCCATTCCACCCACCTGCAGGGTAAGGGTGATTTTTATTTTCTTTTTTTAACTACTTTAATTTTGGTAACACAGAGGAAAACACTGGAGTTGCATGCTAGGCTAACCATATAACCCCCCCCCCAGCAGCCCATACCAAAGCAGACATAGTCAGCCTCAGCTGGCACACAGGAGAGACACTAGACAGCACAGCATTTTAAATCAGACACTGACTGTAGACAGTACAGTAGATACGATCAACACAGCAGAGCAGACCAGCAATACACATAATTAAACACCACCTACCCTTGCCTTCCTGCAGACTAGAGCTATGTTAGCTCAGGTTGTGCAGTTTTGTGCTGCTTTGCTGATTGCTATGCTGGTCACGGTCACTGGTAGAGCCACTGACCCACTCCAGACACAACAGGGAGAGAGAATGCCTCTTAGATTGCAGCAGGCTTCTTTTCCTGGGCACTCCCTGACCCTGACTGGCACCAAATCAAATGGCCAATAGTGTGTAGCACCTGCCAGCTTAGAACTGCCTTGTGCAAACTGTAATTCCCTTGCTCCCACCACCTCCTCTGCTTAATTACTTTGTCTTGTTTTTGTCCATACAGCATAGTGAGCATATAGTCCCCCCGCAGCATGATGATGTAGTTGGCTATCCTCCCAATTACTGCTCGCCCCCACCCACTGAACTGCAGCACCACCAGTCAGTCCTACCTCCCAGTTAGTTGTTGCCTGCAGCAGCAGCCTCCACCTCGAGCCACCAGCAATCTGTATTCCTAGTGAAACCCAGCACCTCCTGGAATGGGAGGCTCTCCTAGCGCACCAGCAGGCAGCAGCAGCAAAAGAGGCTGAGTAGTGGGCATGACGGGTGTACAACATTTCATTTCTGTCATTTCGCTCCCGACACTTTCACTCCCACATAATTTCGCCCCCATGCAGATTCACTCACAGGCATTTCACTCCCGCTTACCTACTATTGGTCCCCTTTCCCCATCCTTGTACCAATCCCCCTTCCTCTCTGCACTCCGACCAGTGAGATCTTTATGGGTACTGAGTAACAGTAAGCAGAATGCCAATTCAGTTTATCTGCTTAATAAAGACTTTGCTGGTGCCGAGTTGGTGGTCTTTGTATATCACAAAGTCTAAAACAATATACCAACTACAGTACTTGCTAAGTGATTGACTAAATTAAATTGCGTGCTTATGGGAGAATTTAAAAATGTATGTCTGCCTTGGCATTCCGTCACTGACTAAGCAATTTGTCGAATGTCAGTGTCAGATGGTGGAAAAATACTGTATGCATCCATAAATGAAATGATTCAGGAAAGTGATGCAAAGAAATCAAATCTCCCATCCGGACAAATATTACTACACTCCTCAGAGCACTTTTCAGGCTGAAACGGCAGGTTCGTTTTTTATTTTTTTATTTTGTCGTACCTAATGGCAGAGACAGGAGCTGCTGGTGAATGGGGGCTTTGGTCAAAGAGAGAGGAGGTAATGAACAATTGCAGATTGGAATCTGAGCAGACAATTCCTCCTGGTGGAAAAATACTGTATGCATCCATAAATAAAATGGTTCAGGAAAGCGATGCAAAAAAATCAAGTCTCCCATCAGGACTAATATTACTACTGAAGCGGCAGGTTCCTTTTTCATTTTTTATTTTGTCGTACCTAATTGTGCAGAGACAGGAGCCGCTGATGAATGTGGGGGTTCTGGGTCAAAGAGAGAGGGAGTAGGGTGGACAGTTGCAGATTGGAATCTGAGCAGACATTTCACTCCTGTCATTTCGTATCAGTGAATTTGCTGAAGGGGCGTAATGATCAGGAGTGAATTGGACCGGGAGCGAGAAGTAGGGGGTGAAATGACGGGAGCATAATGTCGTGCTGTGCAGGACAAATGTGCTCACCTTTGCCACCTCATCCCCCCATAATTATACCCCTGCATCATCCCCCTCAGTGTCAGACTGTCAGTGTCCAGAGTCAACCTCACCACCCCAGGAAACAGCAGGCAGTGGCACTGCAGTGCCGTTTAAGTAATAAAAAAAAGTTGAACCCTTTTGCGAACCCTCTAGTGTTCAAGTTCTAAATCAGAACTCGAACACCAGGGTTCGAGGAGGGTTTGAATCTTTCTTGAACAAGTTCTGACAACCCTATTGCGGTGTGCCAGCGATAACAACAGACATCGATGGACGGTTTTCTTTTTCACTAGATGTATAAAAAATGAAGAAAAAAGAATATGAGGGATGGTTTTCTTTATTTCAGATACTGACACTGGGGACTGGGCACCCCAGAGTCAGTGTTATGTTTGGCGGCACTGGGAGTGGGCTCTCCAGTGTCACACAGTGAAAATGGGTTGGGTGGAGGGTACTAGCCGCATGTCAGCGAGGATTGGGCAACCAGTTGTTGGAAAATTAAGCAGGGGCAAGCAATGGGAGGTGGGAGGTGGGAGAGATACTTGGCAGAGGGTGGGAGGGACTGTTTTTACATTGGGGAGTTAGGACCACAGCATCCTGATTATGACACTGATCAGTTCTGCTTGCTATGCGGCTTATGCAGATCAGAGGAAAGAGCCGCCCTATGATTCGGGCAGTTCTTTTCTTTGTATTACATGAAGCTGCCACCCAGAAAGATCAGAAGAATGTCATGATCAGCCTGGAAGATGAGTGGTTTGACTCCACTGAGTCACTTGCGGACTGCCCTGCAATGGATCGACACTGACACACCTCTCAAAACTCACTATCATACCAATATGTTCACTTTGTGCAAACGTAAAGGCAAACATAAAAAGCAGCACTATACCACCAATGTAGCAAAATACTGTAACTGATTTCAGTACAGCAAACTGGAATGCAAAAAGCTACTTGTAGTTAGAGTAAAGACTGCCAGCGAGGATGCCAACAAACGCTTCACAAAATGGCAATTTTTGTGACGTGTTTGTTGGTGTCCTCACTGGCAGTAGTTTCCATAACTGCAAGTAGCTTTTTACATTCTAGTGTGTTGTACTGAAATAAATCTGTTACAATGGTTTGCTACACTGGTGGTATGGTGCTGCTTTTTCTTTAACTGAGTCATACGTGCTGGAGATTTAGCACATCACTCTGCGAAGCAGCCATTTACTGTGTACATTCTTTCTTGACCCACCCTGCCAGGCTGGGTAAATAAGAGGAGAATTTGGAAACATGTTAATGGAAAGGAAAAAAAACAGTCTAGATAAATCAGGCTGTAGTCTTCAGACATAGGGCTCCCATTATAGCCTAGAGGTTAGGGCAATGAGCTCTGAATGAGCTAAGTACTGTACATCCAGGACACCTGGGTGTGATTCTTACAGTATCTACTTGCATATCGTATGACTGTGAGCAAGTCACTGCACCTCTCTATGCTCCAGGATATACCTGTAACAAGCACTGGCTCAGTGTGCCTTTCCTGGCCAAAAATTGTAAAAAAAAGAAAAAGAAAAAAACTTGTGTATGCAAACTGAACTACTGAGATTTTGGTTGTTTCTAAACATTTTAGTTCTGGAATGACCAAATACAATTTGTACACCAGAACCCTTGTCTGGTTCTCCCAGCTGATTACTGTACATACATAACCCCATTGTCCCTTAGCTGTATATCTTATGTTGTTCTCTCACATCCTGTACTGTATGTGTAATGCAACAGGATACTAATAATGCCAGCACTAATGTTTTACCATTTGATTTTTTTAAGCAGAGCTCAAAAATCATATTACAAATATGAGAAAGTAGAAGAAAATGGTAGTAATCCTGACCCACCATGTTGACCCCCAAAGCTCAATTTGCACGTCATGGTATGCATAGCATATGGGATCCTTATACTAATAGCTTCCACTGTTAGCCTCTGAACTGGGCATCTCTGCTTCATCATTATGGGGGGCCTCCAACTTCACCCCTGTATCCCACTGGAATCCCTCTGTTTGCCAAGTCGCAATCACTACAGCTTGGGCCTGGGTGGGTGCTTTCATACAAGTCTACTACTAAGTCTTTTTCATGAACTGGCCAGTAGAAGCTGCCATACAGCCCACTCTAGTGAACACATCATTTCTCATAGGTTACCTGGGAGAGGGGTCCTGAGTGCCCAGAACCCCCCTCCCATCTAGTTTCCATTATGTTTTGATAACAAAAATGTGTTCACCTGGATTAAACATCGGAATTTTCTTGGTAGAAATCCCATGTTCCCAAATCCTGGCTAAACCCCTGTTTCTGGTGACATATGTACTCTCAGCTGGTTTGGAAATCAGAGTCCCGATACTCTTCCTAACCCAAGGACTCCTGCTTTGTAGTGCAACACACTGCAACCATGCCATGCCTGCCCCCAGCTAGCTTTGTGCTACTGATTTTATTTACCTAACAAAACAAAAAGAAAGCCGCACTTGGTAAGCAGGTGCTTGAAATACAAATCAAAACTGCAATGGCAAAAAGTATTGGGCATTCTCCACTGATTTATGAAAAAAAAGCGACACCACTCCAAGTAATATTCAGTGCTACAAAACACAAATATTTATTCGGTGCTAAAACATCAGGGGCCTGATACTGGAAAATGGGCAACTGCAGAGCGCAAAGGTTAGTGCTCCGCTTGCCCTTGCCCATGACCCCTAATAAGTTTTATTCAGTCACACGGCCATGTCAGGACTGCACAAAGTCGAGTGGTTCTGCCCTCACGTGGAACTGGGCTGTATGCACCCCAGACTGAAGTGCATGGAACTGGTGTGCACCCAGATCCATTAGTGCTGGGAGCCCGTGGTGCAATATTCAGCCAGCAACATGCAATTGAACCCATTGGGCATGCAAGGCACTAAGGAGCCATATGCATGCCCATTATGGGCTCATTTACATGACAAGCGATGGTGAGTTTGCACCCCTGTGACTGCCCCATCAATAACTAGCCCGTATTAAAGGAAATATTCTCTGGTGTCCAGTGGCACCCCACCGCCCTCATATCTGCATCCCTGTTAAGTGAAACTCATACTCTGGTGTCTAGTGATACCCCCCAACGAACCCTGGCCTTGTTAAGTAATACTCAGTCCCTGACGAACAGTGGCGCCCCCTCCCGTCCTCTGATCCCCGTCCCTATTAGGTTATTATCATTCCCTGGTGTCTAGTAGCACCCCCTGCCCTCTGATCTCTGTTAAAGTAATAATCTTTACCTGGTGTCTAGTGGTACCCCCTGCCCTCCGATACCTGTCTCCATTAAATTGTAATCATTCCCTGGCATCTAGTGTCACCCCCAACCCTCCGATCCCCATCAAGTTATAATCATTCCCTGGCCTTTAAGGGCACACCCCCATCCTCTGATTCCTGGCCCTGTAGAATACGTAACAGTCCCTGATGTCCAGTGGCACCCCGCATCTCCCGGCCCTGTATTATATCGCAATTCACTGGTGTCCAGTGGCACTCCCTGTTCTCCAATCCTTGGTTCCATATTATATTAAATAGTTCCTAGTGTCTAATAGCACCCCCAACCTCTGATCACCGTCCCCGTAACAATGTACTATTTCCTGACATCTAGTGGTACCCCCCAACCACCAATACCTGTCCCCATACAACTGTAATCAGCCCCTAGTGTGTAGTGGGCCCCCTTCCACTGCTGACACTGACCAACCCACCCTGTCACCCCCCTTACTCTGTTTACCAGTGCAGTGGATCCATTACAGTGACTGGCACAGCCCTCCTCATACCACCTCACCTGGCCGCCATGTGGACTGACAGGGAGCATGTGTCCTCTGTACTGTAAAGGGAGCATGTGTACTGTCTAGAACACATACTTCCTTTATAGTACAGAGGACACACTCTTGCTGTCAGTCCATATGGTGACCAGCCGAGGTGGTGTAAGGAGGCCTGTGCCAGTCATCGTACTGGATTGGTGGCACCGGCGAATAAAGTAAGTGGGGGTGGCAGGGTGGTTTGGTCAGTGCCAGCAGTGCAGAAGGAGGCCTGCTTGGTGCTAGTGACCAATTAAGATTGTATGGGGATGGGGATTGGCGAGTGGGGGGTGCCACCAGATGTCAGGGAATAGTACATTTGTTATGGGGATGGCGATCGGAGGTTGGGAGGTGCCACTAGACACCAGGGACTATTTAATATAACATGGGACTGAAAATCGGAGGGCGGGGAGTGCCACTAGATGCCAGGGAATAACTATAACTTAATAGGGATGGGAATCAGAGGATGGGGGTTGTGACTAGATGCCAGAGAATGATTATCACTTAATGTGGGTAGGGATCAGAGGGCAGGGGTGCCACTAGGAAAAGAAGTGCTTGTGCTGTTATGGGGATTGGGTTCTTGGGGGGGGGGTGCCACAAGACCAGGGAGCAGGTGTGCTCCTCCAACTGCAAACTTGGTTATTAGTAAGTCAGGCTTTTTCTCAGTGGTAACTGCAATGTGCAAAGTGGCCTGTACAATTCCTTTTGCGTAGTCCTGTTGCACTGAATATTGCGCTGCACCCACATTCCTGTCTTCACCCCTACATTGGCAAACTGATCCTTGCATGTGCACTATCCTGTTTGGCATGCTCTCCTGCTCCCTTTGAATACTGTGCATGGGTGCAGACACCAGGCAAACCACACACAATGACTCTGCCCACTGGGCAAACTTTTGAATATCTGTCCCAAGGATGTGAAAGCACATCGTCCAATGTATTTTGGATTGCAAAATATTTTTCAAATGTCTTTAAAAAGGATCTTTTCAATCTGAAATATGTCAATGATGTCCTGTGGCATCCTGATGTTTTAACACCATATAAGTGTTTGCATTTTGTAGCACTTCACATTACTCTGAGTAGCATATTTTTTAATAAATAGGTGGTGAGTGCCCCATACTTTATAGTGTTGCAGATTTTTTTATTAGCATGCATTTACCTGGCTCCTTGAGAGCAGTAAGAATGGATTTCCCACTGTCATGTTCAGAATAGGTAAACCTCATGACACAGTCATTTTCAGTTTTGTAGAGACACAGAACGGCATCCTGGTCATCTGTTTCTGTACAAGAGACAAAACGCATATTTCAGTTCCTCATGGATTTAACAGCTGGCTGCAGTGCACAAGTGTGCAACGTGTCAACATGGAAATGAAGTAAAGGGCGAGTGCTGTTGGGCTTGCTCCACTGCTCCAGTCAGCTACATTTTTCTTACAGTGACATAACTCAGTTTTCTATTCAGCTGTTTTAGAGGAAATAATCAGCCCCTTGATCCATGAGTTAGCAACAGCTCTGCATATTTCATAGAACTCACCCTCTGGGGACTTCAAATTCCACTGAATGTGAATGGCTTCCTGCATGTACATATGGGGCACATTAACGTACTGATTTAATGTGCTAAAATGGTGGAACGCATTTACTTTTTAAATACCCCCCAGACACACAGAGACAGACACACACAGACACACACAGACACACACACACACTTATAATTTATGCCACATAGGACTGCTCATGAAACCAAAACAAAGGCCAGAGTCTGCCTGGACTACCCCAATCAGCAGCACCAGATCAGATTGGGATGCTTGAAACAAAGACCATGTTTCCTTTGACGAGCAGATTTATGCATATTTTAGAAATTCTTTTGGGTCTAAACATAAAGCCTCAGGTCAAGAAATTGCAAACGCTTGATAGAAGCCTTCTACTTACCCACAGACCATTTGCACAGTGTCCTTATTCATCCCTTCTTGTAAAGTGTGTGTGTGTGTGTGTGTGTGTGTGGGTTCAGATATAATAACATAGTAAAGTACAGTTACGCAAGAACTTACCATAACAGTATATGTTCAAGATGAGCTCTTGTAGCAGGCAGCACTGGTAGGACTAAGCCACTGGGTGCTTGGACCACATGGAAAACTTCTAGCTAGCAGTCTACATTGGGGGACCGGCCCCCCAACAGCGGCACACTGCCATCCACCTATGGTATAAAAGAGGGGCGGTCCCCCAGTTCCACCTAAGTTCTCCCACCAGAGACCCCAGCATGTTCAGAAATAGAAAGAATCAAGGTGGTTCCTCATAACAGAGGAAAGCTGAGAAGCCAAGAAGGAGAAACAGCAATCAGGGAGTAGGAGGAAGGGAAAGCAACGCCTGCTGCAAGAGCTCCTCTCGTAGATCTACTGTTACAGTAAGTTCTCATGTAACTATACTATCTTACTTCGAGGGTGTTCTTGCAGCAGGCAACACTGATAGGACTGAGTCCCAAGCAGTATTGGAACTGACCGGGTCAGCAAGGAGGAGGAATGAATAGGCATAGGCCATTAGGAAAGGAGTCCCTGAAGGACTGCAAGTCCAAAGCCAGCCCTACACCTAGAGATAATGTCCAAACTGTAATGTTTGATGAAGGTATGGACAGAACTCCAAGTGGCAGCTGCACAAATGTCTGCAGTGGACACATTCTTGAAAGAGGCAACTGAGGCAGCCATGCCTCTGGTAGAATGGTCTTTGACTGGTTCCGGTAGAGGCTTGTCATATGTGCAATAGCAGTAAACAATACAATTGGCTAACCACTTAGACAAACACTGTTTGGAAACAGGGGCTTCTTCTCTCCAAGGAGCAAATGAAACAAACAACCGATCAGACTTTCTGATAGCACAGGTGCAATCCAAATAATACATAAGCACCCAGTGAAAACCTAGAGTATGAAGTAAGGACTCCCCTTGATTAGAATACTCAGGAAAATACACAGGCGATTTGAAGTAAACTGAGACACCACCTTAGGAAGAAACCTAGGATTAGTTCTCAAAGACACCCTGTCTTTGTGAAAAAACAAATAAGGCACATCAGAGCCCGCAGCTTGGAAATCCTCCAAGCAGAACTAATGGCAACTAAAAATAACGCTTTCGAAGAAAAGAAGCATAGCTTGTAGCTTGCAGCAGACTCAAAAGGAGGCAATGTGAGCTTCTCTAAAATGAACAAAAGGTCCCATGGTGGGACAGGCTTCAAATACAACATGCCCCACAAGAAAGTGCTGGAAAGGTCCAGTTGAGCAATCGTTTTGCCCTCAACGGGTGTATGGTATGCTGAGATGAAGGAAATGTGCACCTTGAGCGAGGAGTAATCCAGACCTGAGTCCAAAAGGGATAGGAGGTATGCCAGGATGAGATTCATTGGACAGGTGAAAGGATCTAAGTGCCGAGCGGTGGCCCACTATGGAGAACCGCTTCCACTTCATGGCCTAAGTGACTCTGGTGAAAGATTTCCTAGCAGCCACCAAGCAATCTGCTACCCAGAATGAAACTCCAAAGCAGGCAATGGCTAAGTCTGCAGGAGCCACACATGAAGATGCAGTGACTTGAGGTCTGGATGGACCAGAGTGCCCTGCTCCTGCAACAGCAAGTTATAGCACAGGGGCAAAAGGGACTGGTGATTCCACCACTAGTTGCTGCAGTAGTGGAAACTATATCTGACGTGGCCAATGGGGGGCTATGAGGATCACTGATACCCCTTGGACTGTAGCTTGAGGAGAACTCTCTGCAGAAAAGGAAACGGAGGGAAGGTGTATAGAAACCTCCCTGTCCAACAGAGGGACAATGCATCACAACAGAAAACACTAGGCCCTAGATCAAGTGAGCAGACATTGGGCAGTTTTGCATTCAGTGAGGATGCAAAAAGGTCCAGCTCATGGTAGCCCCACCTGTCAAAGAGGTCCTTGACCACTGAGAACAGAAGCTCCCATTCATGAGCCCTCATCCTAGACCTGCTTAGACTATGTGCCAAGATGTTTTGGACACCTGGAACATGTACTACGGCTCGTTTCAGGTTGTGCTGAATGGCCCGGTACCAGACTCTCAAGATCTCCCTGCAAAGGGAATCAGAATGAGTCCCCCCTAGCTTGTTGGTGTAATAGACTACAACATGTTGCCTGTCTGAACCAAGAGAGGGCCTGGAAGAAGGCGAGTCTGGAAGGCCTGCATAGCATAAAGGATGGCCCTCATCTCTAGGACATTGATGTGGAAATGTTGCCTGTCCTCTGATCAGATCCCCTGAATCTGACGATGGGCAAAGTGGGCACACCATCCCAGGCCCAAGGTGCCTGTAATCAGAATCTGTTATGGGGATACGGCTCTGAAAGGAACCCTCTTGAGGAGATTGGAGGTGTTCTGCCACCATCCCAGGGTCTGCCTTACCGGAGTGGAGACCAGGACCTGTTGATCTAGGTCATTGGTGCATTGGTCCCATTGGCCTTGAAGAGTACATTGAGGTACTCTCTTGTGCAGGTGGGCTAGAGGAACCGTGGTTATAGCTGCCACCATGTGCCCGAGGAGGTGCAGGAAAGACCTGGCTGTGGTGTGCCGGGAAGAGGCAACCAGCTGGGCCTGTGCTACCAAACATTCTGCTCTGTCCTGAGGCAGGAAGGTTTTGCCCAGTGATGAGTCTAGGAATGCCCCTATGTACTGTATTGGAGGCACTGACTTGGCAGGAGACAAGACCTAGGAATGTTCAGAGTAATCCCCAGAGTCTGAAACAACCGAAAGGTGGCGTCCAGGGTCCGGATCAACTGAGCCCTGGAAGGGGCTGTCAACAGTCAGTCATCCAAGTAAGGGAAGACATAATGCCCATGTCTCTGTAGGGTTGCAGCCACCAATGTCAGGCACTTGGTGAAAACCCCAGGGGCCAAAGAAAGACCAAAGGGGAAGGCCCAAAACTGGAAATGGTTCCTCTGAAAACAGAAACGGAGAAACTGACAGTGGGGTAGGAAAACCAGGATATGGAGATAGGCATCCTGCATATCCAGTGTACAAAGCCAATCCCCCTGACGAAGAAGGGGCAGCAACCTGTGAAGGGTGACCATCCTGAAACGCTTGTACTCTATGTACATATTCAGGTGACTGAGATCCAGAATCAGTCTCAGGTCTCTTGTCTTCTTGGGGATGAGGAAGAAATAAGAGTAGAACCCCTTCCCTTTCTGTGCAGGGGGAACAGGCTCTATGGCCCTTTTGTGCAGTAGGGCCTGAATCTCCTCCTGAATTAGGAGGACGTGTGCCTGAGGGTAATGGGACTGCATGGGAGGGCTATCCACAGGGATTTCCAGAAATTCCAGAGTGCCTCCTTTCCACCATCTGAAATCCCCATTGGTCTGAAGTTACAGTGCGCCCCAACGAGGTATAGAGAAAAGTGACCCCTACCACCTCCCCCAGGGCTTCTGCCAGAGGTAGGGGTCGGGCAAGAAGTCAGGCAGTAGTACCAGGGGTGAGCAGATCGGCTGAGGACGCTCTAAGGGCCCCTAGTGGTGGAAGTTCCTGCTAGTTGGATGGAAGCCTTGTGCGTAAAGGCGCCTTTGGCCTGCTGGCCCTTGGGCTGCTGTCTAGGGGTTCGACGAAAGGACTGACACTGGTTGGACCTGGGCTGAGAATGGTACATAGATCGCATGATCACAAGACTTTGCCCAATTCCTGTAGGTGAGAGATAATGTCCTGGGCTGCTCTGCCAGAAAGGACAAATCCCCAGAAGGGGGCATCCAGGAATTTCACCTGCACATCTGGTGCAAAACCTGATACCTGGAGCCAGGAGTGGCGGCAGACGCAGACACCAGTAGCCACCAGTCGACCAACTGTGTCCACTGTGTCATAGGCAGCCCGGAGGTTGCCCATGTCCGAGCCCAACTTAAGGAGCTTGATCAGTTGAGTTTTCGTGGAATCCTCGGTGAGGGTCTGCATGAGATCCAAGGTCTTGTCCCACAAGGCATTTTGATACTGCACCAAGTGGGCCAGGTAGTTTTGAGTCCTGATGAAAAGCATGGCTGATGCATAGACCTGCTTGCCGAATTGGTCAATCTGGAGAGACTCCTTATCAGGAGGGTGGGTGCGGAAGTGTCTAGGTTTCTTGGTGTGGTCATGAGCCTCTTCATAACCACTGAGTCTGCCTCTGGCTGCTCTCCCAAACAGGCTTTGCCAATGGGGGCATGACAAAGGCAGTCAGCCTTCTTGGCCAAGGCCGAATTGGAGGAGGGGTGGTTCCAGGAGGCCTCGGTGATGTCCTCATATGACTCGATGAGAGGTGGCACCACTAAGGGAAAGAGTCTCTTTTCTGTGGCGATAGACCACCACACAACAACATTCAGGGTCTAGTTCTTCCATCTCCCAGCCCACCAAGGACTGAATATGCCCCATAATGTCCATAAACGTAGGACTGTCAGAGGGTGACCTAGGAGTTTTCCTGGGGTTTTCAGGATTGTCAGAAGGCCCCCTTGAATCATCAGAGTCCTCCAAAGAGGACGAGGAGGAATCCTTGCCAGACAGGTCACTTTCTGCGACCGGCATCGGTGGGTGACGTTCCTCCTTTCGTCTGTCCATTTGAACCGGGGAGGGTCCTGGAAACTGGGGTTGGCTAGGCCCCACCTGGCTAGAGTCCTGAGGAGGAGGGTCCCTAGGAGGTTGAGTGGGGGCTTATTGGGGGTTTTCTTATCGTTCAAGTAAGCCCACCAGGCTGAGAAAAGTGCATTGTAATCAACTGGTGCAGGTGGGTGATAAGGTGGGTATGGATATTGAGGAGGTGGCACCTGGTACCCCAGCGTCGGTCCCTCAGGAACGTCTCAGGATTGCCCAAAGGGCCAGCTGGTGTCAGCTGAGGTTGAGGTGATGACGGTTGAGGCATTGTCGGTGTCGACACTGGCAAAGCAGGCATCAGTTGGATGGGTGAAGGCTGTTGCCAGTCCAGTGAGACAGATGCCTCCGGCCCTGAAGGGGAGGTGGGAACCTGAGCAGGGGAGCTAGCTTCAAACGGAGGCAGAAGCAATGCCTGTGTAGAGGAGGTGAGTGCTTGCTCTGGGCGTTGCAAAAAGGTGCCGGTCCCAGAGTCGGGAACTGACATGGGCAATACCAGGACTGGGGGAGCCATGGGCAAAGACCCGTTGCCCACAGAAGAGAGCCTGGTCAAGCCACCAGACTGTGGACCTGCTGGGAGTATGGGCCTGAGCATCAGGGGCTTTGGGGCAGTGGACGAAGTCCGGAGTCCCGAGAAGCCACTGCCCAAGACTGAAATGAAGGTGGGGGACTGAGAAACAGGAAGCCCTGAAGAAGTGAGGGCTGCCAATGGAGGAGAGGCCAACCTCCCGGGGGGACCGGGAAAGGGAAGCTAATTGGGGGAGATCCCTGTGCTTGTCCCGGTGCTTATGTTCCCAGTGTATTTCTTCTCCTTCTGGATGGGAGAAGAAGTTGAAGCCTCGGAGACAAGGGAAGAGGAAGAGCCTTTGCCCTGGAGCTCCTTCTCCATCGCGGCTAACTTCTGCTGACTTCTGCTGCAGTACAAAGCCTTGAAGGGTCTTCAAATGGCATCTCTGTGTGATCTGGTTGAAGCCTGTCAGAAGACGAAGCTGGAGAAGAAGACATACACAATAAAATAAACTATTTTAATTTTAAAGCGAAAATAAAGAAAAATGCAGAAAAGTGTGAAGCAAAATGGCAGTCGACTCAAGCAAGTGTCCCTGAAGGTCCGAAGTGCACCGGTCAATGGCGGGTCAAGAAGTGAGGTGGATTTGGGGGACCGGCCCTTTTATACCATAAGTGGACGTTGGTGTGCTGACGTCGGGGATGGTCCCCCACTATAGACTGCTAGCTAGAAGTTTTCCGAGTGGTCCTAGCGCTTAGCAGCCTAGTCCTTTTGGTGTTGCCTGCTGCAAGAGCCCCCTCGAAGTAAGATCACAGTAGTTGATGGCAGATTGACAGATTCCCTTCTGACCTTAAATTGCTATGTTACCTGTGGGTTCAGACATGATTGACTTAGAGTCCTTTCTGACCTTAACCTTTGTAAGGCCATGGACTGATATCAGTCCAGAACTCCAATATGTTCTAATTATGTTGGTAGTCTACGGGTTACGTTGCTATGTTATCATGTTACCTGTCAAACAATGCAGGTGAATATGGTGCAAAGTTATTTAGGCACTTCTATAAATACTCTCCAAATCTGACCTGAATGCACTACCTTATCCAGGGCTGACCATTTAATCCAGTTTCTACAGTGTTTCATTTTTTTTCCAAAGTTTTTTTGTTTGTGAATTTCGTGCTCAAGAAAGGTGCTGGACTGACAACATTGGAACCTGAAGGTCCAAACTTATCCACATGACAGGTGCAGCACAGATGATCACAGTGTAAGCTTCCCAACACTGCCCCACTAATGTGCCTCAACCCAGCCATGGAGGTGCCATCACGTAGGTGAGACAGTTGTTCACACTCAGTCCTTGGCCTTCCATGTGAGACTGCCAACAAGAGTGCCAATAAGGGCCAATGTTGTTGGTTTTTGTGATGTGGACACTTGCCCACTGGGAACTGGACTGAGACCACAACAATGCATTTCACTTCTATAGTCCTTTAGTTCTGGACTTTTGGGCAGTCTGCCAAATGTGCCACACTGTATCTGGCACCTTTAGTAAATGCAATATTGCAAGCTCACCACATTCATTTCTCTCGTGTCTTCCTGAACCAGAACCAGATGTTGCTCAGTGATGTGTCAGTACATGTAACATGCATTGTAACACACACTAAAAAGAATAGCCTAGCCAAATCTGTATGACCCTAATCTACAAGCTCTGTAGCAACCCTGCTTTAAATAACCTGAAAAGCAAATGCATATTTTTCTAATCCTTGCCTCAGTAAGCACAAAGAGGATGTGAACAAACTTGTCCATGTTACTCTGGGGAACAAAAACTACTTTTAAAGTGTGTTTTCATGATATACCCAATGTTTTGAATGTGAGAGCTTATATACAGTAGGTCTTGAAAGACAGGGACAATTCTAGGGTCAGTATTCACTTTTATAGAACAGCCTCGTAAAAACCACAGTATGCTGGGCTCATGAACAGAAAAATGTGTACAGCAGGGTGTGCCCACTGCCGCCCATGTCAGTGGCCTCTGCTGTGAGATACGGCTGTCAGCACTAAATCAAGACACTAAAACAGACCTGGGCTCCAGTTAGATGACAGCAAAACCTGTTGAAAATACTGTCAAGAGCATCAGCTCTTAAGATTTAAGCTTTGTTTAAAAAAACATGGACTTACATTTGCAAAGCCATTTATTTTTCAATGGCTGTTTGGTGGATGTGGTTATTTTAGCGTTCAGTTTGCAGCAATTAACTGCATTAAACTGGATTTTGATCTGCACTTTTTAATCCCATGTCAGATCTTCTACCAAACACAATGGGGAATAGAGGTGAAATGTTAACATAAAGCTGGTGAACCAGAATAAATATAGTAGTCCCCTGTTCTGTAACAGAAAAACATATTGAGCCAGACCGAATAGCTGAAGTTTCATTTTACTTAAAGGGGAACTCTCGGGAAGCAGGCCTCTGCTAGACTGGTATCAAAGTGGTCACAAAGGGGGTCCCAAAGATGAGGCAGACAGTACTTACTAGGGGTAGAGAATGCCTTATTTTGAATATTCAGCTGAATAGTTTAATTCCAGGCCCCAAACATACGGAAATCTGATATTCGTATTCATTACTTGTGTACGGAGGGCAGTGAAAAAAAAAAAAGAGCCTCCCACCTTCCTCCCCAGCCCATTCACATTGAAGCAACTCACCCCCCACCCTCCTCCCCTGCACCCACACCTTAACTTACATTACAGAAAGCTCCCTCAATGAGTGGCTGGCACAACTAGCCTGGCTCCACAGCTGGCCGCCATCTTCTCATACCATTTTTTATTTCATAAATTATCCCTCCAGCCTGGCACCCAAATTTCATAAAATGTAACTGTTCCCCAGGACAGAGAAGGTGACTGACGCAACCCATCCTCCTTTGAGGCTGGCTGTGGAGGCGGGCAGGTTGTGCTGGTTGCTTATCGAGGGAGTTTTCTTTTAATGAAACCTACAATTGTGGGGTTCTGGCAGGAGGGGGGTGGAGTGGCTTGTTGCAGAGAGTGGGGGGATGGGGGCTGCTTTTAAAGTGATTGGGCTGGGGAGGATGGTAGGGGCCTTTTTTTTTTTGCTTCTTTTCTGCTGATACTATTTCCTGAATAAGAATAGGCAAGAATAGAGCCACAGTTCATTATTCAGGTCTGAATAATGTATAATGCATTATTTATGGTATTCGGGGAATACTATTCATTACATGCACACCCCTGGTGTTTACCAGCGAAACGTTCTGAAGAGAGCTACCATTCCAAAAATAAGATAAGGCCTGCTGGGATGCAATGGATGGTACTCAAAGAACTGGCTGAACCCCTGGTAGGGCTGTTCAATAGCTCATTACAGATGGGGTAGTTCCAAAAGACTGAACAGTAGCAAACATAACTTCAGATCCATAACAGGAGGGATAAGGAGCAAATGGGGTACTACTGACCTGTCAGTTTACCTCTGTTGTGGGTAAATTGATGGAGTCAGTGGTCAGAGGATCACATGGGCTACCCGGAGAGCCACAGTCTCCAGGACAGCAAACAGCATGGGTTCATGGCAGGGAGATCTGGTCCAACCAATCTAATAGTTTTCTTTGACTGGTGATGAGGGTACTGGGTAAGGAACATGCTGTGGATTTACTCTTCTTTGACTTCAGCAAGACTTTCAACTCAGTGCCTCACAGAAGTCTGCTGAAGAAGATGGAAGATCTGGGTGCAAGAGACATAGTAAGATGGGTAGGAAATTGGCTTAAGGAGAGGCAGCAGAAGGTTGTGATTAATGGTGTCAAGTCAGAAGAGGGGGGAGGTCACAAGTGGGGTGCCACAGGGATCCATCCTGGGTCCCGTTCTCTTCAATATGTTCATCAGTAACATTGGAGAAGGAATCTGGTGTAAGTTGTGTCACTTTGCAGATGACACTAATGACAAGAGAATTAGGGAAATGCAGCATGACCTGCAAAGACTGGATATGGTCTATGGTTTGGCAGTTACAATTCAGTGCCAAAAATGCATGGTGATGCACTAAGGGAACAAGAACTCCAGGATAGAGTACTGGATGGGAGGGATAAACTGAGCACTCCAGCCGAGAAAGGGACCTAGGAGTTGTAATTAGTGACTCCTTTAAACAATCAGGGTAGTGCAACAAGGTCCATAGTAAGTCATATACGTAGGATGCTGGGATGTATCAGAAGGGGTATTGACAATAGAAGAGAAGCGGTATTACTTATAGATCATTGGTGAGGCCACACCTGGAGTACTGTACCCAGTTCTTGGGTCCTCACCTCACTAAAGATGAGGAAAGGCTAGAGATTGTGCAAGAAAGAGTGACAAGGATGATTCAGGGCAAGCAAGACAGATCTTATGAGGATTGCCTTCAGGCACTGAATATGTACTTGCTGGAGACCAGATAAAGGAGGGGTGATGTGATGTAATATAAGACCTTTAAGTTCCTAAAAGGAATAAACAAGGTGAACTGTGAGCATGAGTAACAGTTTAAGGACAAGGCAGCATGAGTGAAAACTGACAGGGAGGTTCAAGAGGGATATGAGGAAGTTTTATTTTACAGAAAGGGTGATGGAACTGTGGAACAGTCTGCCAGTCAAGGTGGTAGGTGCCCAAATCATAAATGGTTTAGGCATGGCTGGGACAGAGTGAATGGCATAGTGGTTACTCAGGGTGGTAGTAGTAGAGAGGGGAACAAGGGAGGTGAATAGTGAAGGCTAGAACTTGTATGGACTTAGAAGCATAGAATTTGATGGCATATAAGGGCTGCTTGGCCCAACCAGACTGCCCATTTTTCCCCTACTTTAAGTACCCCCGGACACTTCTGTAAATGAGCTTCTTATCAGCTCATTTTGTCTTTCCTGGTGAAACATTTTGTAAATAAAAAAAAATAGAAGTTTCACTGTAGATCCTATTGGAACTCTGGCACTTTCTCCCTCTCCCCCTTTCCTTTTCCCTATGATTCCCTTTTGCATATCCCACGTGTTCTTGAACCCCACCACTGTTTTTTCCCCCACCACTTCCACTGGAAGGCTATTCCAGAAATCCACCACTCTTTCTGTGAAGACATACTTCCTCACATCTCTCCTGAATCTACTCCCCTTCAGCTTCAGAGCACATCCCCTTTTTCTTGACCACCCTTTTTCTGAAAAATACTTCACTCCCATACCTTATCTACTCCCATAAAGTATTTAGTCTCCATCATATCCCTTCTCTCTTCCAGGGTGTGCATATACCGCATCCTTTAGTCTCACCTCACAAAGCTGCTGAGCAGACCATGCACCATTTTAATTACTCTCCTATGGACTGCCTCTGCTCTGCCTATGTCCTTTTTGAGATATGGCCTCCAGAACTGGACACAGTACTCTAGGTGGGGTCTTACCAATGACCTATACAGAGACAACACCACCTCCCTCCTTCTGCTTTTGATACCCCTCTCTATGCACCCCAGCATCCCACTATCCTTCCCAAATGTCTTGTCACACTGCCTGGCCACCTTAAGGTCATCAGATATGATTATCCCAGGTCTCTTTCCTGCTTGATAGTTGTCAATATCACTCCACACATTTTATTTGTTTTTGTTAACCGGGTAAGGTGTGCTAGCCATAAGAATGACTATTTTCATACATGACCTGAGAGGTTGCAAAGCAGTGGAACAGAGTACAAGAACATATTAAAACCAAGTCAGTGTAACAAAGTAGTGGTACAAGATACATGACAAGATAAAGAATTGGTACAGAAGAACATGGCAGGATCTGAAACAATACAGAACAGAGATAATTGCAGACCAAAACTGAACAAATCTTGGTACACTAGGTAAGGTAAAAGACAGAAAATCATAGAATTAGCCAACAATACATATTGTATAGGGTAACTGCTAAAATAACAGGACTGAAGCATGTTTTAGTATGGTAACAGGGAGAAGCGTTACCTAGGGAGGATGGAGGGGATAAACAAGTCATGGTGAATGAAGACTGTATGTTCAAGAGGGATTGAAACATTTGCACTGTGCATTGGCAATGAGGAGAGAACGATGATTCTTTTTAAAAGAGGAATGAGTGGGTGAGAGTCGCAAATCAAGAAGAAGTGCATTCCAGTATATTGGGGCAGCATGAGCAAAAGTGCTGGCACCCTTGGAAGTTTTACATCTAGGTATTTGAAGCAGGGCATGGTCAGCAGATCTGAGGCCATAGGAGGAGGACTGGGGTAGTAGAAAGGAGACAAGAGTCCTAGATCTCATAATGCTGTCTGTAATGGAGCCAAGGGCCAGGTTCCTGAGTGCAGAAGGAGGAGGCCAATTAAGGTCGGTGTAGAGCTGACAGTGGTGCTTGAGCTGTGGGGCTGCTGAGGCATAACGGCAGATATTATTGTACATAGTGTCCCAGTTGTGGAGAGAGGCCTTGGACACGTTAGCATAGGTTGCAGCACCGTAAGTGAGGGATGGGAGTAAGATGTCTCTGGCGATGGCCAGTCTCACTGAAGGAGTCAGGGCATAGCTAGTTTTAGAAGTCACTCCAATTTTGGAGTTGACAGATTTTCAGGTGGCTAGAAAGTGGTGATCAAAGTCAAGGGACCCATCCAGCAGAATCCCCAGACATTTAAAGAAGCTTACCATTTCCAGTACGGAGCCATTAAGACAAGAGATTTTCAGAGTTTTGCCTAGTTTTGAGTTAGGCTGCTGAGCCAAATAACATGGCTTTCTGTTTTGCCTATGTTGAGGACAAGCTTCTTAGTATGGAGCCAAGTCTGAATGGCATGAAAAGAAGCTGAGAGACTGAGATTAATCTCGGAGATGTCATTCGAGTTCGAACACAGGATCAGATCATCCACACAGAGAAGGGACGAACATGAAGGGGTATCATTTTTAATCTGGTTTATTAAAATACAGAAGAGCAAGGGGTCCAGAACTGAGCCCTGGGGGACACCTATACTGACAGAGGTGTGGTCAGATATGGCCAAATTGAATTTGACAACCTGGGTTCTGTTAGGTAGGTTAGTTTTCAAACCATCCCACAACCTGTGGTGAGAAACCCAGGGAGAAAAGACTGTCAAGAAGAGGGTGATCCACAAGATGAAATGCTTTGGTAAGATCTATGAAGACATCACATGTCAGACAGCATCCATGGCACAGACAGTGTCGTTTGTGAACTTAAGCAAGGCAGTGACGGTGCTGTGCCCTTTGCGGAAGCCGTGTTGATCATGTGAAAGGGGATCATATTTAGTGAGATAATTGATGGTTTGAGAGGCAACCATTTTTTTAAGGATTTTGCTCAAAACAGAGAGGATAGCTATGGGTCTGTAATTGGAGATGTCCGTCTTATTCTTATGTTGAAAACAGGAGTGATTCTAGTGATTTTCCATATGTCAGGGACTTTTTACTCTACCTTTAGATTTCTGTGCCCCAAGTGCATTATTTTGCACTTTTTTGCTTTGAAATCCAGCAGCTGCCATACCCTTGACCACTCCTCAAGTTTTCTCAGGTCACTGATCATTCTTTCCACGCACCCCTCCCAGGGGATGTCCACTCTATGCAGATTTTGGTGTCATCTGCAAAGAGGTAGACAGTACATTTATGTAAGAACTTACCATAACAATAAATTTTCTAGAGGAGCTCTTGCAGCAGGCAGCACCAGTAGTACCAAAGCTGCCAGGCAACAGGACCACAAGGAAAACTTCTAGCTAGCAGTGTATCATGGGGACTGAATGGCAGCAGTCCCCCGGACCTACCTCAGTTCTCCCACAGGAGAACCCAGCACAAAAGGTAAAAATGGAGAACTGAGGCAGTTTCTCAGAGCCGAGGAAAAGTATAGAAACTGAGAAGGAGAAGCAGCGAGGGAACACAGCACCAGCTGCAAGAGCTCCTCTCAAAGATCTACTGCTATGGTAAGTTCTTACATAAGTGTACTATCTTACTTCGAGGGTGATCTTGCAGTAGGCAGCACCGGCAGGGCTGAGTCCCAAGCAGTACTAGAACTGACCATAAGTCAGTCAGGAGGAGGCAGAAACAAAGAAACTGCTCATGAAAGAAGGCCCTGAAGGATAGCTAGTCCAAAACTGGCCCTGCATCTGGAAGCAAGATCCAGACTGTAATGATGGTGGTGGCTGCACAGATGTTCACAGCAGACACATTCCTGAAACAGGCTGTAGAGGCAGCTATACCCCTTGACTGCCCTGGGCAAGGGCTTGTCGTACCTGTGGTAACAGTACCCAATGCAATCTGCCAACCATTTAGACAAACACTGTTTCAAAACAGGTATCCCTTCTCTTTTGGGGACAAATGAAACAAACAACTGATAAGTCGTTTGAACTGGTTGGGTGCGATTGGTATAATAATGGTTAGAGATGTGCAAAACTGGAAAATTTCGCCCAGCGAAATATTAAGTGTAATTAGCACATTTCATAAAATATTTCACTGGGCAAAAGGTGAAATTTCGCCTGCAGTAATGTGGAAAATTTTGCCCCCATGCCGGCGAAATTTCACCAACCACGGGTGAAATTTCATTTTTATCAACATAGTGGTGATCGATCCCCCGCCAGCTCACTGGCCCAACAAACAAATTCTCCCTGTTGTTCAGAGTCCTCCCCACTCCCGCCGATCACCGCCCAAATAAGTTTTAACACATTAGCTGCCCAAATGCGTATAATATGCCATTGAATAAATCCATAGGGCCAGATTCTCAAAGCCCTGCGGCTGACACAACAGATATGGTGCAAGGTGCACCTTGCGTCCAGGGCTGCTACCATGCAATTCACAAAGGTGGCCTGCATTGACCACAGGCCACCTGCCCCAAATGGCACTTGCACCATCCCTGCACCCAGAGATGGGCTGCGACAAGGTGCAAGAAGCACTGTGGCAGATACAAGCTGCCACAGCCCGGGCACGGGATTCACAAACTGCGCCCTGAAGGCAGAATTCTAGGTACCCTTAGACCAGCCAGGGGTGGTCTTAGGGGACTTAGAATATGCTCTGCTGGGTGTAGCCCCTGTAAGTGGCACTATGCCGCAGTCCTCCAGTGGTGCCAGGGCCCATGTTATGCCCATGGTAATGTACACCCTCCATCCCCTATGCGGCCCATGGTACATATGGTAGTACTGTCCCCTTCCCACCCCAAACCCTGATGCTGCCCCAGTATATTTACTGCTAGTGCCACCCACAAGGTGGCATAGTGCTTCCCTCACCCCAACAGTAATGCCCGCCCCAACCCCAGATAGAGCAGAGGACCTGCAGAGCCCTCCACTCACCTTCGCGGAGGTCCCTGACTGACTGGAATGTGCTGTGGACTGTACAGTGTACATGCAAATATTAGTGTGTACACTGTACAGTCCGCTGCACATTCCGGGCAGTCGGGGACCTCCACGGAGGTGTGTGGAGGGCTATGCTGGTCCCCTGCTCTATCTGGGGATGGGGTGGGCACTGTCTGTTTTGGCATGGGGCTGGACCACCACTGGGACATCATTGGCCTGCATTGGGGTCATCTGAGATAGGGGGTACCAGCTGGGCATTGCCACAAGGGGCTTGTGGCACACCCCATCCATGCGCCTTGTGTTAGATGCATGGGGGGGTGCTGCTGCACGTAAGGGGACTTAGACTCTGGGACATGTCCCATACCTGAATCGGGCACAGGGACCCTGGTGCAGGGGGCTTTGGTGCAAGCTGCAGTTTGCCACAGCTTGTGCCAAACACAGCCCCCTTTGAGAATCGGGCCCACGGTATCATACATATTGGAAGATGATCGAATCTGTCATAAAAGATCTCCATAATATTGATAAATATTTATTTTCTCACCCTTTAACAGAGTTTTTGTTGGTCAGCTTTACTACATACACAGCTATCCCCTTAAAATACTGGAGGCTTTGTTGCTGGAAATATATTCCTAAGGAGAAAGGGGAATGGCTCAGGGCAGTATCCTATGCTATAGAGTTTCCAGCTAATAATATAGATGCCGGTCTCAAAATGTGGATGGAGAATTGTTTAAAATACATGTACCAATGTTTTTACTACACAAGGAAAGATGTTTACTTAAAAAAAAAAAAAAAAAACACTCCCTGGCGTCTAGTGGACCCCCACCCTGTTATCAGCACTCACCCCGCTCTACCCTGTACCATGATCAGGCCACAAGCATAGTCCTCCACTCACCTCCACAGCTGGCAGCCTGACTTAGCTTCTATGAATGAGCGCGTGCTTGTATAGCTGCGTGCTCATTCATCACTTTACCGTACTTCAGTGAAGGAGGCGTGTGTTTTGTACAAGCACACGCTCATTCATTTTGGCTGCAGGCCATGGAGGGATGTGCCAGTGGCCCGATCAGGGAATGGGGGATGGGTGCTGAGTACAGTGTGGGGGTGGGATCCACTAGGCACCAGGGAATGTTTTTTAAGTAAAGATGGAGGGGGGCTCCAGGATCCAGGCTGGGGGAATGGGGAGGCGGGGGAGAAATGTGTGTACTTTGGGCGGTAATACTTACTTGGGCCGGTGTTCGGCCAGTTGGGGGGGAACCACTGGACACTAGGGAGGATTTTGTTTTTTGAGCCTGTGAGTGGCTGGGGGGGCAGCCCATTAGACACCAGGGCTGGGGCTCAGAGCTTGGTGGGAATCTTTTGCGGCAGGCAAAATTTTGGGTGAAATTTCACCACCATTTTTTTAAAACATTTCGCGTGGCAAAATTGCCGATTTCACCACAGTTTCACCAGCAAAATTGTATTTTGCTGCATCCCTAATAACAGTATAATAATGGAGCACCCTATGAATATCCAAAGTATGCAATAAAGCCTCCCCCTGATTAGAATGCTCAGGGAAATAGATGGGGAGGTGGATGTATTGATTTAGCGTGAACTCAGACACCGGCTTAGGCAGAAACTTAGGATTAGTACACAAAGACACCTTTTTCTTTGTGAAAAACTAAGTAAGGTTCTTTACACATCAGAGCCTGAAGCTTGGAAATCCATCAAGTGGAAGTAATAGCAACTAAAAATAACACTTTCCACAACAGAAACCACAGCTCGCAACTTACGGCTGTCTCAAAGGGAAGCAGAGTGAGCTCTTCCAACATGAAAGAAGGTCCCATGGAGGGTTGGGGTCCTGAATGGGAGGTTTCAAGTGTAGGATACCCCACAAGAATGTGTGGGATACCTCCACCTGGGCAACAGCTTTGCCCTCAACAAGTGCATGGTATGCTGAGATAGCAGAAAGGTGCACCTTAAGCGAAGAGTACCCCAGACCAGAGTCCAAAAGGGAAAGGAAGTACTCCAGAATCGGGTTCACTGGGCAGGTGAAGGGATCCAGGTGATGAGCGGAGGCCCATATGGAGAAACACTTCCACTTCATAGCATAGGTAGCACTCGTAGAGAGTTTTCTGGCAGCCACCAAGACATCAGCTACCCTGGAAGAAACTCCATAGCGGGCAATGGCTAAGACTGCAGAAGTCTGACAAAGAGGAGGGTAATGGGTCTGAAGGGAGTACAAGGGGTGAGAATGGTGCAGAAATGGACACAAGTCCCTTTACACGAGAAAGGGTCCTGAAGGAACTGGAAGTAATAAGAGTGGATAAAGCAATGGGGCCAGATGGGGTGCACCCCAGGGTCCTTAAAGAACTAAGAGAGGTGGTGGCTGAACCTCTGGCTATCCTGTTTAGCTGATCACTGGAAACAGGGGAGGTACCCAAAGACTGGAGGACAGCAGATGTAGTCCCCTTATACAAAAGTGGGATTAAAGAGGAAGCGGGGAACTACAGACCAGTCAGCCTCACCTCGGTAGTGGGGAAGATCATGGAAGCACTACTGAAGGAGAGATTGGTGGAACACCTGGTTGTCAATGGACTACAGGACCCAAGGCAGCATGGTTTCACCAGGGGGAGTTCATATCAGACCAACCTCATTGAATTTTTTGACTAGGTGACTAGGGAGGTGGATCAGGGAAGGGCAGTGGACATGGCCTATCTGGACTTCAGCAAGGCCTTTGACACTGTGCCACATAGAAGACTATTACACAAACTGGGGAATATGGGTGTGGCCAGGATAGTAGTGTGGTGGGTAGGTAACTGGCTGGGTGGCAGGACACAGAGGGTGGTGGTAAATGGCTGTCACACCACAGAGGGAATAGTGACCAGTGGGGTACCACAGGGATCAGTGCTGGGACTGGTCCTATTCAACATCTTCATCAGTGACATTGCGCAGGACATAGAAGGCAGAATTTCATAGTTCACTGATGACACAAAGCCCTGTAACAGAGTAGACACACCAGAGGGTGTAGACAGAATCAGGAGGAACCTGCAGAAACTTGAAGAATGGTCAGGGGTTTGGCAGTTGAAATTCAATGCAAAGAAGTGCAAGATAATGCATTTGGGGCACAAAAACCCTGGCACAATATATCAGTTGGGGGGATGAGGATATAGCATGCACCAAGCAGGAAAGGGATCTTGGGGTTATCATCTCTGATGACCTCAAGGTAGAAACAGTGTGACAAGGCAGCAGGTAAAGCAAATAGGATGCTGGGATGCACAGGCAGGGGCATCACCAGCAGGAAAAGGGAGGTCATAATTCCACTATACAAGACACTAGTGAGGCCCCACCTGGAGTACAGTGTACAGTTCTGGAGACCTTACCTATGTAAGGACATAGACAGAGTAGAGAAGGTTCAGAGGGCAACAAAGATGGTACATGGATTGCATCACAAGTCCTATGAGGACAGGTTGAAGGAACTGAATATGTACTCCCTGGAGGAGAGGAGGGAGAGAGGGGATATGATAGAGACATACAAATATCTTACAGGGAGGAACAGGTGCAGGAATACACTATTTTAAGCGAAAAAGATGTTCCAGGACTAGAGGGCATGGGATGAAGTTGGAGGAGGGCGATTCAGAGGAAACATGAGGAAGAATTTCTTCACAGAGCGGGTGGTGGACAAGTGGAACACCCTGCCAGAGGAAGTGGTGGGGCTGAAACAATCACAGGATTTAAGAATGCATGGGATAGACATAAAGGAATTCTGGAAGTCAGGGGTAAGGGGCAACAGACTTCTAGGAAAACATAAACTGAACTTACAAGCTCAACTGGGCAGACTGGGTGGGCCATAGGCCCTTATCTGCCGACACTGTCTATGTAAGTCACGCATGGAGATGCAAGGACTTGAGGTCTGGATGGACCAGGGTGCCCTGTTCCTGGAAGAGCAACTCACTGCAAAGGAGCAAAGGTACTGGAGGTTCCAGTGCCAGTTGCTGCAGCAGGGGGGACCCAAATGTGATGCAGACAGCAGGGAGTAATGAGAATCATCTCTGGCCCCTCTGACTGAAGCTTGAGGAGAACCCTCTGTAGGAGCAGGAAGGGAGGGAAGGCATACAGAAACCTCCCTTTCCAAGAGTGGGACAGTGCGTCATGCCAGAAATCTCCAGGCCCTGGATCAAGTGAGCAGAAAAGCGGCAGTTCTGCATTGAGTGGGGTCGCAAAAAGGTCCAACTCTGGATGGCCTCACCTGTTGAAGAGATCTTCAACCACCAAGGACAGGAGTTCTCATTCATGCATCCTTGACCTGGACTGACTGAGACCGTCAACCAAGGCATTTTGGACTCCTGGAACATGGACGGCTAGGAGTTCCAGGCCATGCTCAATGGCCGAATACCAGACTCTCATGGCTTCCCAACAAAGGGGGTAGGAGTGAGTGCCCCACTGTTTGCTGTCGTAGCATACCACGCACATGTTGTCCTTCTGTACCAGTAATGGGCCAGGAAGAATATTGGTCTGGACGACCTGCAGAGCACACAGAACTGGCCTCGCCTCCAACACATAGATGTGGAGATGCTGCTCTGACTCGGACCAAGTCCTCTGGGTCTGACAGTCAGCTAAGTGAGCACCCCAGCTGAGGCTTGAGTCATCTGTTGTGAGAATCTGCTGTGGGAACACAGCATGGAGTGGGACCCCTCTCAGAAGATTGGTGGGGTTCTGCCATGACTCCAAGATCCTCCTCAATGGGTTAGAAACCGGCACCAGCTGGATCCAGGTCACTGGTGCGCTGGTCCCACTGGGCCCAAAGAGTCCATTGGGGAACCTTCATATGCAGGCGGGCTAGGGGAACGGTGACTATGGCTGCCACCATATGTCCCAACAAATGAAGGAACGCTTTAGCTAGTACGTGAAGACTAGAGGATACCAACTGGGCCTGCGCTATCAGGTGTTTTGCTCTATCCACTGGCAGGAAGACTCTGCCCTGGGATGAGTCCAGGACTGCTCCTATACACTGGAGGTATTGGCCTGGAGATAGACAAAACTTTGGAAGGTTGATAGTGATCCATAGGGCCTGGAAGAGCTGAAAGGTGCCTTCCGGGGTCCCCAAATGGAGATCCCTAGAGGGAGCTGTCAACAGTCAATCAACCAGGTAAGAGAACACATAAAAGCCCAGTCTCTGCAGAGCCGCAGTTACCACTGCTAGGCACTTGGTAAAAACCCGAGGTGCCAAGGAAAGACCAAAAGGGTGGGCTTAGAAGTGACAGTGGTCATCCTGGAAGCAGAGGCGGAGGAAATGGTGGTGGGCTGGGAAAATCTGGATATGGAGATAGGCATCCTACTCATCCAGAGCAGAGCCAGTCCCGCTGGTGGAGGGGCAGCAGCCCCTGAAGGGTAACCATCCTGAACCATTTGTATTCTATGTAGAGATTCAGGTGGCTGAGGTCCAGGATCGGCCTCAGGTTTCCTGTTTTCTTGCGGACTAGGAAGAAATGGGAGTAGAACCCCCATTCCCCTTTGTGCTAGGGGGACAGGCTCTATGGCCAGTTTGCGCAGGATGTCCTGAATCTCTTCCCAGATGAAGGTGATGTGGGCTGGAGGGTAGCTGGACAGCAAAGGAGGGCTTTCTGGAGGGAGCTCCAAAAATTTGAGGGTGTGACCCTGTTTGATAATCTGCAGCACCCATTGATCTGAGGTTATTGTGCGCCACTGGTCTAGGTATAGGGAGAAGCGACCTCCTGCCACCTCCACTAAGGCTTCTGCTGGAGGGGTGGGGTCAGGCAAGGAGTCTGGCAGTAGTGCTGAGGGTGGGCAGAGTCGCTGCAGGTGCTCTGGGGACCCTAGGACCAGATCCCCTGGCTGGTGGGGTGTGAGCCTTGCACTTAAAAGGCCATTTTGACTGCTGGCCCTTGGGGCTGTCGAGAGGACCAACGAAGGACTGATATTGGGAAGACCACGGTTGGGACCGATACATGGAATGTACTGACCTTACCGTGAAGTTTCCTGGGTCTGAGATTGCTCTCGATCCCAAGAATGTCAATGGAGAGTCTTCTCTTTTTCCTCTCAACTCCTTCTTCTTCTCCCAGGAGCGTGAGCTGTGCGAACCTGAGGGGCCTTCTCCCTTGGTTGGGAGAGACTGGCACAGCTCCTTGAAGGAGCCTGAAAAAGTGGAGCCCAATTTCAGCGGAACGAAGACTGAAGCCGAAAAGGACTATTTGGCGGCCTGAGCCACCTCCTCCTCGAAAGCCTTCATCTGCTCCAGTTGCTCGATGGACCCCGCAGCCGCGGAAACCACCCAATGGGCTTCCTTAGATTTGACCGGTTGATTTCGTCTTTCCAGGCGGCCCAACTTGATGTGGGCAAGGTGGTCCTGAACGACCGACGGCAAAAACGAATGGCACAACTTGCAGACCTGGGGATCGTACTTGTGGCCCAGGCAATAGATGCACGAGGCGTGCAGGTCCGTACATGACATCTTCTGCCCACAAGGGCACCAGTGAAACCCGGGCGAGGACTTTTCCTCCATCGTGGTCGAGATCGAAGAGCACGGTAAAGACAGAACTCTAATGAGTAAGTTTCTGGATAAAATCCGAAGATTCGAGCGCCAGAGCCTACTCAGTGTGGGAGCGGTAAAGAGGGAACCTGGTTCTTCAGGTGGAAAGGAAGATCTGGTGTCATGGGGTGGAGCCGAGGGATATACCACCCAGTGGGTGGGAGGAGCCAGCTTGAAGACTTTCCGGCAAGATTTAAAGGGGAAAAGATATTGCCAGATAGTGTGGATAGAGCAACATATCCACGTCCCTAGAAATACAAGCTATGTTTTTCAGTGGAACACTGTGAAACTCTTTCTGTATTCCAGTTCTCACTTCCAGTATATCAATGGAAGCAGAGAAGGTGAAGGAAGTGGATTGGCCTCTGAAATTAGGGAAAGGGAGAGAAGAAACTTTGAGATAGCCAGGAGCAATGGCTAAGAAGCTGAATTAATACTTTACTTTGGAGTTTGCCAAAGGGTCCAGGGGTGGGGGTCTCACTGGAGACAGATATGGTGTCACAGGACTCCACCTAGTCTGCCCAGACGTTCCCTGCCTAATTTACTTCCACAGACCCTATCTGGTCTCCAGTGACCCTCCTCCTTCCTGCCTCTTTTCTAGTATACCCATTTGTCTATCCCATGCATGCTTGAATCCACCCTCACTGTTTTAGCCTCCACTACTTCCTCTGGCAGTCTGTACTATGCATCTACCACACTTTCAGTGAAGAAATATTTTCTCACATCTCTCCTGAACTTCCCTTCCTCCACCTTTATCGCATGCTCCTTGGTTGTGCTCTTTTCTCATTTGAAAGAGACCCCCCCCCACACTTCCTGTTCACCCCAGTGAGGTACTTGTAGGTTTCTATCTTGTTACCTCTCTCTTCTCTTCCAGCATGTACATGTTCAGATCCTTCTTTCTCTCCTCATGGGATTTCTCATGTAAACCCTGCACCATTTTAGGGGCCTTCCTCTGGACTGCCTTCACCCTGTCTGTGTCCTTTCTGTGGTGCGGTCTCCAAAACTGGACATAGTACTGCTGGTGGGATCTCACCAGCAAGCTACACAGTGGCAATACAACCTCCATCATCCAGCTAGAGATACCCCTCCAAATGCACCCCAACATCCCACTAGCTCTACCTAATGCTTTGTCACACTGCCCTGCCACCAGCCACCTTAGTGCTCAGATATGATAACCTCAAGGTCCCTTTCCTGTTTAGTGTATGTCAGTATCTCCTCTCACCTCCTATCCTATACTCTGTTCCTGGGTTTGTATGCCCTAGGTGCATGACTTTGCACTTTTTGACACTGAACACTTACAGCCATGCTTTTGATCACTCTTTGAGTTTCCCAAGATCCCTGTGCATTTTCTCCACCTCTCCTGAGTGTCAACCCTATTGCAGATTTTGGTATCATCTTCAAAAATGCATACCTTTCCCTCTGGTTGTTCTGCAATATCCCCTATGAAGACACTGAAGAAGACTGGTCCTGGTACTGAACCCTATGGTTCCCCACTGATCACTCTCCCATCATTACAGTGTCATTACCACCACCACCCTCTGTCTTGTAACCATTAACCAGTTTCTAACCCAATTTACTATTTTGTATCCCATTTCTAGGCTGTTCAATTTCTTTATCAGCCTCATGTGTGGCACAGTGTTGAAGACCCTCTCAACCACAGAGTTCAATAGTAGCACACGGGTGCATTGTACCAACAATGGAAGAGCTGAGCAAGGAGCATAAACTACATCATACAATTCTAAAATGGTATTTACCCACTGCATGTAAATAAGAATCACCCACTAGGATAATTAAAAAGCCTATAGCGATGGAACAGTAACAGAACTGGAACCAGTACTAAAAAAAACGTTCAACAGGAGAAAGGGATGTGCAGGTTCAGTGCAGTTCTCCTTTAAAGGGGAACAGTCAGCACTAAGAACCCCCGCCCAACTGTGGGGCTGGTCCCAATTTGCACTTTGTGCATACCTCTCAACTGTCCCTGATTTTCAGGGACGTCCCTGATTTCGCCTCAAAAATTTCCTCTGTCCCTCGTAAAATTTGTGTTTTTGTGATAAAACAGTGGGGATTAAAAGCACAAAATAATGTCAAACATTAAGGTTACAGACTTGTTCTTCTTCATAAAATGCATCTTAACACAAATCCTTCCATTCTATCATCTTTCTGAGTGAATAGTAACAATTTTTAAGATGTGTCCCTCATTTGGGGTCTTTGTCCCTGATTTTTTTAAGCCTTGTCCCTGATTCATGAGGCAAGAGGTTGAGAGGTATGACTTTGTGTGCAGAAAATAAATGTTTTACTTACTGTTTACCACAGTATAGTAGATTGTATCAGGCTTATTCTGCTGACTCCCAAGCTGACATTTGCTGTAACCAGAAATCCCAGAATCCCCTGTAGGTGATATCAGAGCTAGGCTGCAGCATTTGGAGATTCAATAGCCTGCAGTGCATGTCAGAACTTGAATAAGCTCTGATAAGATGTTTGCTGGTCCTTCTGTTCTCCTGGGGCTAATTTTTTGTTGTTGTTGCTTAAAATTTGATAACTGGATAGCTCCGAGAACATCAAATGCCCATTTTCATGGAGGACCCCAACATAAAACAAATTTAATTACAGTACATACATTAACTCCACACAATACAAATGCAAACAGTCAAGAATAAATACAAAAAATGTCATAAGCCATAATTCATTTAACTAGTACATCAACATATGGAACTCTCAATACAAAACTGTTTTAGAACATACAAAAACGCCAGCAGATACAGGCCATATGGTTTATCAAGTCTGCTTGAGTGTACAGCTCCCAGTCTAATCTACTGCAGCTGCCCCCCCAACCCTTGCCTGTCCATCTGATTTATCGCTGCCTTCTGCTGACTCCCCCCTTCCACAGCTTCCCAGTTTTGACCTTACCTTTGACCCCGCCCCACCCTCTTAAAACTGCCCACAGATTTCAATGATATCACCTCCTCTGGAAGTGCGCTCCACCTCACTACCACCCTTTCTGTAAAGTTGTGCCTCCTCATTTCCCTCCTGAATCTTCCACCCTTCAGTTTCAGACCGTGTCTCCTTGTGCCCCCCCCCTTTTAACCTAAACATGCCCTCAGTACTAACCCTATTCATGCCCTTTAAGTATTTGAAGGTCTCAATCATTTCCCCTCTCTCTCTTCAATCCTCTAGGGAATACATGTTAAGCTCCCCTAGTCTTACCTCATATGGTTTATCACCCAGCCCAAGGATCATCTTTGTCGCCCTGCACTGAACCCCCTCCGGTAGTCTGACGTCCTTCTTTAAATAGGGGCACCAGAACTGCACACAGTACTCCAAGTAAGGTCTTACCAGTGATCTGAACAGCAGCAGAATGACTTCCTCTCTCCTAGAGGTGATTCCCCTGGCAATCACCCCAGCATCTTATTAGCTTTGGCTGCTGCCTTCCTACACTGTGCTGAATGATTCATGTCCCCTGTGGCTAGCACCCCCAGATACTTCTCTTCCACTGAAGTGGATAACTGCAGTCCCCCCAGCCAGTAGCAATTCCCAGAGTTCCTGGCTCCCAAGTGCATGACTTTGCACTTCTTAGCGTTGAACCCCAGCTGCCATGTATCTGACCAGCGCTCAAGTCTTGCCAAGTCCTCTTGGAGTACCTGCCCCCCTTCCACACTATCCACCTCCGCATCGATCTTTGTGTCATCTACGAAAAGGCTGCTCTTACTCCTAATTCCATCCCACATCTTGGCAAATCATTCTGCTTAAATGATGGATAAGACCTAGATTGGTGTAAAGCAATCAGAAGTGAATACAGTCCTCTGTAACTGTACATAGCTCGTGGGAAGACGGGGGAGCCAATATGCAAATAAATCAGAGCTCATAAAAACTGTAACATGTACTGGATGCTTCCAGTGTTGCAGCCTGGCTCTGACATCAGCTGCAGGGGATTCTGGTTACAGAAAATGTCAACCTGTGAGTCAACGGAATCAGCCTGATATGTTCTACTATACTGCAGCAAACAGAAAGTAAAACATTTCTTTTTTGCACACAAAGTGCAAATTGGGGCTGGCCCTACAATTGGGTGTGGGTCTCTTAGTATTGACTATTCTTCTTTAATGTATAGTCATAGGTTTTGATTTCTGTTTGCCTACTTACTTCGTTAAAGACCCATTCCATAAATGCTGTAACACATTCAAGTGTGTGCATTAAACTATAATCACTGCACACGACCCTGGCAGTTGAAGGCACTTGGCCAGTGGCTTCACAACACACCAGGGTTCGCAGAGATATAACTTAATGCAGACCCCGTTGTGTGTTATTGCATACTTATTCACAAGGACCACTGGTTGCTGCTTCCCGCTCTGGCCTTTCCCAAGAAAGTATCTTAGAAACTGAGCAAGTACTTACTAAGCACATCCACTGTGATAATCTCATCCTTGCAGAGTCTTTGGCAGGTCTGATTGTCAGCCAGTCTTCCTGAGTTAAATAGTCTACACTCAATGCAATCCCTGAAAACAGAAAAAAGTAAAACTTTACAAATGTTTTGCAAAACTTAAACAGTCCATTGTTAAATACTATCCCATGCAAAGCCACAAATAAACTTAAGAAAGAATGTAGGGCACACTGTAATTTTAGTGTGCTGTTGCTGTATCATCTGGGAGTAAAGCAAACAGCAGCCATGTAAAAAACAAAGACCACATGTACTGGTTAGAAAACAAAGCTCTTGAAACTGAGACATATATTCATATCTCCAGACACTTCATGGATTGCCTGCTACTGCCATACAGATAGTGTTGGACAAGAGCAGCAATCCAGCAAGATATGGTAGTGCCCCTTATAGTATAGTGTCCTATGTACAGAGAATTTTGACTTAAGGTATGTAATATCTGCTACGATATTTGAAAAACAGTGGAAAAAAACAACAAAAATAAAACTTAAAAAAAGATCATTTTTGCGATTAGACTGACAATCACAATAATGACCTCAGAGCCATTCATTTCCTGTTGATTAATGACCAGCTGGGTGGGTCTGGCCCTCAGCTGTGCCTCGGGCCACCCTTCCCCCCCAGCCAGTTTTTAATCTCCAGGAAATGACCGGCTCTTCGGTGATTATTGCTTAAGTATTTTCCATCCCTCTTTTCCAGGTCAACAAAAAACTAAACTGTTACGATGTCTTTTTAGAACCAACCCAGTGCTGCTCCTAGTCTGTTGTGTTTTCTATAGGATCCAGTAAGATAACGAGAGAAGTTTCCATTTCCAGTGATTTACTGAGTGAAATCCGTTCAGCATGTCACTCCACCTCCCTCTGTGCTTCAGTCATCCCAATTATAAAATGGGTGGGAGCTGGACCCCACTAAAAATGAAATGTTTCACTTCAGTTGGATTATTCTGAATAAATAAACTGCAACATAAAAATAAAAGATTTAGCCCCCATTTCTGCACAGCAGAGATGATGAAAATTCCAACCACTTGGTGGCAATGGGATATTATTTAACATAATAAGTCTCCAGTGTACTGCAGTGCGTGCTTTGAGCCTATGTAACCCCTCTACAAATGGGGGTTCCCCAAAAGTCTTCCTTGGGCTTGCCTAAATGCCCACTGCCCGGCTGGCGTTATGTGTCCTGGCAAGTTAAAAGTGTTTGCATGTGAGTGCCCTGTTAGCCTCCGTGCCTGTCTCTTTAAGAGCTGCACATTTTGTGGTGTATAATCGATCTTGGTAGGAGCCAAGTAGTTTTAGCCTTGAGTCCTGCCCGGGCTACAGCATTATCGCTCCATTCTGCCATTGCTAACTGCGTAGAGGGAGCCCTACAGAGATCTGTGACTGTTAGCTGATTATCTGCTTTAATAGTAAAGATATTGTAGTTTGTCTAACTGCCTTCTTTTGCAGCATGGACATTTCTGTTAATCACCACCATCTTGGTTTTGGACTGCCTATTGGGACCAATCAGTACCTTTGGGGACCCTAAAATGGAGTCTGTCCCCAGGGGTCTTGTGGGAGTGAATTTCTGTAGGAATTGTAGTTTTTACATGTTGGCACCTAAATGGACCTGGAAGGGGAGCCCTTGCTTTAACAGACAGATGGATCAACCAACCGAACCCTTTTGGATCAGAAGGAAGTCCCGGTGCTGCCTGCAGCAGAGTCAGTGTGGAGTTAGCGGTGAAAGAGTGAACAGCTTGAGAAATTCGAGCAGCTGCTCCTGCGTGGTGTGCAGGGGAAATTGGTGAGAAGGCTGTGTTTGGCCTGCCTGCTACCATCTTCGTAAGTGAAGAGACCTTGAGCCTGAGATCAGACTTCATCCGAAACTGCAGCTTTTGCGATTGGATCCTGAATTGTGATGAACTGAATTTCTCCTGAAGTGGGCCGAAGATTTGCCGTGGTGTGATCGGTCTGTCGGGACTTGAGACTGCCGCAGAGCGTACGGTTTGCACAGACACACTGAATTGCAACTGGACTGTCATCCAAACTGTGGTATTTACCTTGCTTTTACTATAAGTGTGCTGAATGCTGATGGTCGTGATCTGGTTCCCCACTGCTTGAATGTGTCACGCTTGCTGGAAGCTGTATCCAGCATTTACCAGACTGTCTCCAAACTATTCACCCAGTCTGGGCCTTGCTACCTTGACCCAGACAGCCGCTCATGCCACAGAGAAACAACCAACGAGAGACCTGCCTGGGGATTCGGCTCCCTGCTCAACACTAATGAACAGGATCGGCACCACGGTGCTTCGTGTGGTTGCTGCTTCACCTGGCAATCCAGCACTTCATCCAGAGGTCTCCATTTCATCCATCCTGTACTGGTAGCGTGAGTAAACACCAGGGTAGCTCCCCTGCAACAAAGCTCAAATCAAAGTGTGTCAATTGATTTAATTGTTGTTGCTAATTATTTTGGGACCGAGCCATCCGGCTCCGGATTACAAATGGTGGGTTAAAGTGCATGCATGTTTTCTTTCCATCACAGGGCCCCAATCAGCTGCCATGCCAGCTACACCAGGCAACGCTTCAGGCTAGCCATAGTTCCAACTCAGTACCCAGAGTGTGTGTGACTGTGTTACAGGGACCTTTGAGTGCATGCCTTATAACCTGGCCTATTCAGATCTTGAATCAACCACTAGATTTTGCCCCCTTCCTTGTTACAGCCCCTTGAATAAATCAGATCTAAATCTTTTTGCATTTAAACTGGTTGTGGTGTACCTCTGTATGAACAGCACTGAAATACTGTTGGTTGCTTTGCTAAATCTTATTTTACTGGGGGTCTCCAGGGCCAAGCCAGCTAAACCGGCCCTGGTGGTAAGTGCAACAAGTGTGGGGTTAAAACTACTGTCAGGTGTTAATTGCAATTGTGTATTTTGTGAACCAGTTAGGCCACTAGAGGGAAAAGAGGGGGGTAACAGTGTCCCGGAGGGCTGTACCCAGGTCAGCTACGCTACTACTAACCCTGTCCTCTGGGTGGAGGCACCCGTTTTCAGTACCCAGGCCCCTCAACCTGCACTTGGTCACACAGGCAGGGATAGTATCCCTTGGGATAGCGCCACCTAGGGGTTACACCTATCTCTGGCATCATTTTGCAGTTGCATAGACGTGACATCATGTCCTATAACCATTAGTTCTGTCCTTATATATGTGCCTGTGAAGCATTATATACTGTACTGTTTTGGAACTTTATTTTGTACCAAGAAAGTTACTGTGTTATACTCTTTGTACCTTCTGTATCCTTTTCCCCCCGGTTGCACCTGGAAACAAGCCTCAGTTCAGTGTAGTAATGAAAGGGTCGCACTTGGTTGGGGTGCAGAGACAAAGCAAAACATCCAAAAGCAATCACAATCAGTTCCGCACTCACCAGTGAAAGAAATGCTTCTCACTGCGTCTGCTTCATGCACAATATCCTTTATTCAAGTGGAGTCACACACTACTCCATACGCTTTGACGTGTTTCGAAGAAACCCTTTTTAAAAAAGCATATGGTGTTTTAAAAACAGCACTTCTTTCGGTGGTGAGTGCAGGACTGACTGTGATTGCCCTCAGTTTAGGGTGCCTTTCTCGATTAGCAATTTTCAAATAAATAAAAATGAATCATCTGTTTTTATCAAGTCACAGTCCACTGCCAATGCAGTGGTTGTGCTATTGCTTGTGATGCTACGACCTGGGTTTGGGAACCAGCCTGAGTTGTCGGAAGGTTGGCTGCTGGAGGAGGACTGAACATCCCAGAGGATGTTCTCCTGCTTGGGAAGGGAAGGCATGCAGACTCTGCTGCGCTGCCACCTGGTGTCTACAGGTAGCAGTGCAAGCTGGAGCTGGTGCACAAGGAAGGGGGCAGATAGACAGGCTCTGAGGGACATTGATATGCATCTATGTACTCATCTCTGAGCCTAATGTCAGCTCCCTGGGGTAAGAGAAGGAAAAACGGAACCCCTGGATGTAGCACTATGAAGCTGCCCCCGCACTACAGGCCTTGCACTGCTGCATGAGGCAACCACAGAACTGAGTTTCAACTCCATCGGGGGGGAGACCTGTCTCCCACCCACCCAGTGGCCTGCCTTGGAGAACAAGTCAAGGAGGACCAGGTAGTGAAGATAAGTCCTGGAGAAAGCAGATGATAGGGCTAGGTGACTAGGAGAGAAAGTACAGTAAATTAAAATAAAAAAATAAAATCACATCCTCTCAATTCTTTTTTAAATATCTCCTTCCATGAGGCTCTCTTCATCTGTGAAACCCACATTCGTAATGTGACTATGTCTTCTAGGTGATACAAGAATGTTTATGGTGATTAACAGCATAGTACTGCCACAGACTACTTTGATTTATCATGGTGGGCCAGGCAAGGGAACAAGAGTTTTTCAAAACTTCACAAACAATTCTCTTGCCTTGGCATTGAAATAAACTGGCAGGATAGATTCGTATCCATATATTGTTTTTTTCTACTCTAAAGGTTGTTTCAATGTTTCCTATCCTGGGCTGTCGCTTTAATGTTACGTGTGCACTGCTGCTGCCTGAGACCCAGCTGAAAATGAGTCTTTTTTGACTCATTCTTGTAAACATAGTTTAACAAAATAATTAACAGACAAAATCTGAATTTCGAAGTGTCACCCCTTATCGTAACAGAGAGTAGGAGGTGCTTAAGGACAAATGTGTCATCATCTACTAGGATTTGGAAATAACACTATTTAAGATTTCAAACATCGGACACAGACTCTAAGTGCAGTGTTTGCTTTAGTAATTCCTTCTCATATTCCAAGTTTATATTTTAACACAGTTGGGATAATTACTTCAAGCCTTCCAACAATGACGAGACTGTACAGTCTGAATAAACAGAACATCAATAACCACAGAAAATTAACCTGCAATGAAACTCCAGAAAAAGAAGAGAAAGAAGAAGAAAAACAGATCTACAACACAGTGACTCTTAAAACACAGTAATATGGTAATTTAAGGTTGGAAAAAAAAGCTACCTTGCCCAAAGCACCCAGGTTGTAAAAATAGCTGGAGTTCTCTCAGACCCTAAGCCTGTCCTCTCAGGAGTTCCGCAGGGATCCATCCTAGGCCCGCTACTCTTCAGCCTCTTTCTAAACTCCCTCCCTAAATCCTGCCTGGAGCAAATCATCCTCTATGCTGATGACGCTGTGATTCTATCCTCACACAAAGACCCTAACCCCTTACGCCTCAGCCTATAGCACACATTTGCCAGTGTTGAGGAGTGGTTCGTTGAACACAAGCTAGTCCTAAACCACAAAAAAACCAAAAACTATGCTCTTCGCTAGTCCGCAGAACAAGAAAAGGCAAGCTCCATTTACTGTCAACACTTCCCTGGGAATCACCCTTGAACAAGTGGCTACCTTTAAATATCTTGGAATCACATTTGATCAAGGCCTAGTCTTTGCAACACATATTGATGGTATTTCCAAAACTATTAATCAGCGGCTCAGAATACTCTACCGAAACAGACAACTCTTCACCCATCCAGCACTGAAGCTAGCTATTCAATCCTCAATCATCTCAGTGATCGACTACAGCTTAATTATTTATGGGTCCGCCCCTCCAAGCGCACTGAAACGGATCACAACCTCCCGAAACAAAGCATGTCGGCTGCTTACAGGTGCACATCGACTTACTCATACCTGTGAACTCTATGCTGATACTGGGTGGTTACAACTATCAAACCGTTTAAAGTTCTTCACCTGCCTAATGGCCAAGAAATCCATCATGGGCCTCACTCCACCCTGCATTCAAGACCTGCTATGCCAGAACTCAAGTGTACGATCTACCAGAAGATCAGACACCCATCTCCAGGTCCCCACTGTCGGACCACACATGGTCAATGATCATTTGCCTGTCGTGCCCCCGACTGGCTAAACACTCTCAGCACCTCTATTACCTCCTCTAACTCATTAGGTGCCTTTAAATCTAGACTATTCTCTCACCTAGCCACCTCAAGCTCCTGTGACTGCCTTGATTAAATCCTAATCTATTCTCACCACTTCTCCCTCGCCCTCTTACTTGACAAAGGCCTACTAGTGGATCCTCGTCTCCTACAATGGTCTGCTCCTCCTCCCACCCCTCTTTCCTCTTTTTCTCACTTACACTACCTAACTACCTCCTTTACCTATCTTCCCTCTCCACTTGTTTTCTATATAGTGAAAGTGCTTAAGTGATTTATCTGCTGTTCATAAATGTCATTAGATTAGTTATTTCTTGTCTCTGTCTATTTCTACAATGTTACCTAAATGTGCAACCCTGTACCCCTATTGTTTGTAACCAATTTTTAACACGGAACCTTTGTAAAAGAGCCTTGGCTCAAAGGTATTTAATTCCTAGAATTTACAATAAACAATGGAAGGGACACTATATCTATCAAGTCTGCCCCCCCCCCCCCTCACAAGCAGAGACCAACAAGTATACTATGCAATCATACTATGTTATATGGATTTTCCACTTAACCTCCTACCCAGGGTACCCTGTGAATCTCTTAATAAGCAGAAATGTGTTCAGGCTTATGTAGTTTCATTTCTTTTATTATTGGGAGATCTCACAAGCCTTTGAACTGAAATCCATTTTCAATGGCGTAGTATGTGAAGTGAATACAATAGTGTATAGACTGTAACATAAGTGAGAAACAGATACAGTAAACCTTGAAATCCTGTACAGTCTTCATGTCCAGGCTCTCCACTGGTAGGCTGTTCCATAGGTCCACCACCCTCTGGGAGAAGATAAGAAGTACCTCCTAATGTTTCCCTTGAACTTATCACCTTTGAGCTTCAGTGCATTTCTCCATGTCCTGCCGGAGCTTACCAGATCATACATTTCTGTCTGTCTGACCTTTTCACTGCCCTTCAGTATCCAAGAGATTGAGGTCATGCCCCCTCAGCCTCCTTTTCCCATGGATGAACATGTTAAGGGCCTCCAGTCTCTCCTCATAGTTTTTGTCCTCCATCCCCCAATTATTTTGGTTGTCCAGCTTGGCACTCTCTTTACTGCCTCAATGACCTTATTGTATTGGGTAGCCCAGAGCTATACACATTACTCCAGATAGGCCTGACCAGAGCTTTGTGAAGTGACAAGATAATTTTCCTGCTCTGTTGGTCAACCCACTTTTGATGCACCTTGGCATTCTTCCAGTCTACTTGGCAGCAGCCATGCACTGCTCGTCATTCTTTATTCTCTTGTCTGTAATGACCCACAGCTCCTTTTCCTGCTTCCCTGCAGCAGTACAGGAGTCCCACACAGAGGGTAGGTCCCAGCTCTGTTTCTCATCCCCACATGTAGCACTTGGCATTTGGCAATATTAAATCTAAAACTGCAGGAATCCAACCAATCACCCAGACTGAATCCACAACTTCACAGCCTAGAGGCAAGAATGCTACCGACCAAGCCAGGCTGTCACTTAAAGAAGAACATTTAGGAACAGTATCCATTAGTCCATGCGTTTACACGGCAGTGAACTGTCCAATCTTATTCTAAATACTCAGTATTCTGAAAAGGTACTCCAGCAATGTCAATGGTAGTATTCCAAATAGGGAGTGAATATTCTAACACAGCAGGGATGTCCCACTTGGATTCTGAATACTAGTGGAATACTCTGCCATGTAAATGCAGAAGGCTCAGTATATGGAATATGCCCCACCCTAAATGCATAAAGTGCATGCATGACCTCTGAAACTTTCTTCCAGAGTGCCACTTAAATGCCACACAGTGTACTGAGCATGTTTGAAGTGCTGTTATTTTGAATATTGTAACTTAGGCCCAGTACACACTGTGGACCTCAAAGGCTCTGTATATACAATGCTTTTTAAAACATTTTAAGTGGTCTAAAATGTTTTAAAAAGCCAAAACACGGTTTGCATCTGTACCTAACACGGTTTGAAACTGCGTTTACAAATCATGCTTAAACTCTGCAAGGGACCTAGTCTTAAAACCAGTTTTAAACACAGTTTCAAATGAAAAATGTTTTATCTTGTCATGCGGATGGTCGAACACATGCAGCTGAATGAAAACCATGCTACAGTGCAGCCACATAACCGTTCTCAAAAATATTACCAGACCTGACATGTGGATGCATCTTTACCGCACCGGGTTACAACACAGTGACTACCAGTGCGGATGGGCGACCATGGTGAGTTCAAAACCACTTTTTAGAACGGTTTCAAAGTCGCTACTGCAGTGTGTACAGGGCATAAATGGTTTAAGAGCCTTAAAATGTTTTAAATCCCCCTAGCACATTTGCATCCGGACAACAAACCCCTTAAAATGTTTTAACAAAAATGTTTTCAAACCCTGCTAGATAACTTGACTTAAAACCGTTTTTTAAAAACATTTTAAAGCTAGCATGGTTTTACTTACATGTCTTGACAGAAGTAAAAACATTTTATGCTGTAACAGTTTAACTAAAACAGTTCTAGCTGCAGTGTGTACATGCAAGCACAGTTCTGTGTGCTGGAATTAACACAAGATAGTTACAGGGAGAACAGCTTTAACGCCAGCAGTGTGAACACACTAAACCATTATCAAAAGTGGTTACTGAATAGTGTGGATGTACTGAAATGGTTTAGCTAAACTGGTTTTAAAAACAGTTTTCAAAAACAGTTCTATAGTGAGTACAGAGCCTTACTTATAAGAAAACAAATGGAATATATATTCCCGTGCCATGTAAACACAATATTCGGAATACTTATTAGGAATACTCAGTATTCTGAATACCAAGGCCATGTACAGTAACTGCACTGATAGTTTAAAAGCACATAAAACGTTCTTTTAAATAAGGTATTGGGCTTACCTGTAGCTGCAGTAATCCAGAGATACTGATGACAAAGTGTGCTCAATGCTGACACTACACTGCCACCGTTTTGTAGACCCTTATGATGTCACGGTGGGTGAAGCTCTGCCTAAACACATTATGTATTTATTTATTTATTTATTTGAAAATTGGTAACTGGGAGAGGCACACTGAGCCAAGGCTCGATTCCAGGTGCGACCCGTGGGAAAGAAAACGGTGAAACAATAAAAAAATAACACAGTCTCAGTGAACGGTACAAAGTAAAGTGCAAACTGTGTCCAATTTTAATATGGTAACAGTGCAAATAAAAAATAAATGGAGCTAAGCGAAGGTACTATGAGCAGCTTATTCTGTGCAAATTAGAGACAAGGGCATAAGTAATGCTAGCATTGTGGTTGTAGACTGGTAGAAGCCTGATATAGGCTGAGGTAGAACACTGGAGGAGGTGCCCATCAATTCGTCATGGGTGGTAGGGGCACCAATATGAGAGGAGCAGGGAGAAGGCAAACAGGAGCAGGTGGTAGCGTGGGGGGGGGCTAGTTTTAGCTGGTGCCTAAGCATAATGGGGGAAGGGGAGAGAGGAGGGGAGCTGGTTTCAGAGAGAGGGAATGTGACAGAAGAATGCTTATTGCCTAGCAGAGGAGTGAAAGTGGGGAAGGGAGAACATGCAATGATCTCTGTGGCAGGAGGAGTACGAGGCAGAAGGAATTAAAGAGAGGAGTGAGGGCAAGTAAGAGATTATAACTAAGCACAGTGTGGTATCAATATAAGGCAAACATAACATGGATTTCTCTCGGCTGCTTCCAGCTACTGATAAGCTCAATACCTCATTTAAAAGACCTTTTCACAGACTTTCAAACTGATGGCTATGATTCATGGTCCTTGTAAGTGAGATTAGGAGTTCAGCAAATTTGTAATGTTTTTAATAGGCTGTGTCAAGTCATCTGGTTACCAGTTAGATCATTTTTTTTTCTTTTTTGAACTTGTAATAGCCTGTATAATTTATGCATGTACACTTTGTATAGTCTCTTCCTTCTAGGGAAGCTCGTAAAAGGGACTTAAAGGAGACACTAAGTTCCACAGGAACCATACATTTCCAAAAGATTAAACACATGTCTGTACCAAGTTTCAGAAAATATATTGCTCTGTTGCAAGAATTGTCAGATTAAGCTGTGCTATCAGATGGCTGCTGCCTTTCTTTTCCACATACAGTGACACCATCATAGTGTGATTATGTTTCACCATGGCGTCCCTCCACTGTAACCATTCAGGAGTCACATACAGTGACATAATCACAAGGAGACTGTTTCAGAATGATGAGTTAATTCCCCTGCAACATTAAAATGGCATCATCTGGGGGGGGGTGAGGGGGTGCAAAATGAAAATACTGGCTATGCAGTGATGTATATTAAGAAAACTGGGTGGTAGTTTATCATTAGTAAGCATTTGCAAATGCCTTTTTTCTATAGAACTTCATGTCTTTAAGTCGCGAGTGTGTTCCTTGGCGAACAAATAACACACAAAGTAAAATTAAAAATAACAGACTGAAGTATCTAAACAATAGACACAGGAAGATTTGGATTCAGAGTAATTCTATATAACTGAAACATCATTTAATGGGGACGTGTTGTCTGCCTAGGTTTTTTTTTGTTTGTTGAGGCATCGGCTGTATCAAACACTTATCAATGGTGTCTTTGTTCAGACACTGAAGGTTAACTACAGCTCACTTGTAAACATTGAGCACCAATGAAGCATAACATTTTTGCTTGATAAAATTAAAACTTGGACCCGCTCCCTTATCACAGCATAAACTTGTTTGAAACTGGTGGAGTATGCTGTCAACACAAAGGCAGACTAAAGAAGCATCCCCCCACTTATGGCATCTAGGGGATAGCAGACAAAACCTAATAAAAAGGCAGGCATGCTAACCGAATGAAAAGTTGGGGAGGCTACTTTTTTTAATTATTTTGTGAACTTTAACAATCAAGAGACAAGCAGTAATGTTTCCAAGTTCTACACCTACACTTGAACTTCTGTTCTTTGGAAATGAGTTCAGAGAGATCTTGCATGTCTCTCAGTATACACCACCACACTGCCCCACACATTAGTTCTCACCCTGCTGCTACAAGCTGGCTCAGGAGCTGAGTACACAGATCTCACAAAGTGGTCTAAGTTTAGCAAGTGAAGATTAGCGCGTGCGTGTGTATGTGTTTATGTGACAGGCAGCTCCCAATTTGGGGACAGAGAAAAGCAATTTGTTTATATGTTGCACCATACACTGATATGACAACATGCACAAGGACAGAAGATGGACAGAGCCCTAGGTGAGGCCATCATCAGAATGGCAAGGGAGGGGGAGGTGCTGCTAGTTGAAGATCTCAATCTACCGGCTGTGATGTGGAACTTACCAGCTGCAACTCTGTCAAGGAGCAGGGCTGTCCTGGACTCCCTAGTGAGCTTTTCTTGGACAGGTTGTAGGAGAACCTATTAGGGGTGGGCAGTACTGGACTTGGTACTCACAAACAGGGACAGCATTGCAGATGTCCCAGAAAGAAGTCCCCTGGGTACCAGTGATCACCGTTTGGTGTGGTTCAACATAAGGAAAAGAGCTGAGGTAGACCACATGAAGAAGAGGGCCCAAGATTTCAGGAACATGGATATTGAAGAAATGGGAGAATGCCTCAGAAAATGCCTCAGGAAATGGGATAGGCAGGGAGGGGTGGAGGTGCAGTGGAAGAGAATAAGGGAAGGTATCATTAGGGCAAGGAGTCTTTGTGTGAAAGAAGTAAGAAAAGGCTGGTGGTAAAGGAGACATTACGGATCTCCAAGGAGGTGGCAAAGGCAATGAAAGAAAAGAAGCAGCATTCAGAATGTACAAAGAAACTCAAAGGGAAAAGGACACGGGAGTGTACTGGGCCAGGCAGAAAGAAGCAGAAAAGGTGGTTAGGAGAGTTACGGTACAGAGGAAAGGATTGCACAGGAAGTGAGGAAGAGGGACAAGACTTTTAGGGAAGTGAGGAAGAGGGCTAAGAATTTTTTCACATACGTTAGCGAGAAGAGAAAAGTTAGTAGTGGGATAGTGAGGAATAGAAGGGTGAAAGGAGGAGACTGCAGAAGTAGACACCCCAAAAAGTGGACATTTTAATTAGGTACTTTTGCTTTGTCTTCAAAGTACAGGAAAAGGGGTCAGGCCACCAAAGAGTAGAAAGAATATAGGTGGGGAAGGGGTGGACACACAACCATTTTCAGAGGAAAGAGTACTGAAATGACTTGCAGCTCTGAAAGTAGATAAGATTACGGGACTGGATGGAATACACCCCAGAGTATTAACAAAGCTCAGGGAAGTGCCAGCTGGTCCAGTGACAGCCTTGTTCATCAGCTCACTGGAAACAGGATTGGTTCCAGTGGACAGGAGAAGGACTGATGTGGTTCCTCTGCATAAGAACTGCAACAGGGAGGACTCTAGCTACTACAGGCCAGTCAGTGTAACTCTGGTGTTGGGGAAAGCAAAGGAAATTCTGCTAAAAAAAAAAAAACAGACTGGTAGATGGCCTGGAAGCCAATGGGCTGCAGGACCACAGGCAGCACGAGCTTACGAGGAGTAGGTCATACCAAACAAATCTCACAGATTTCTTTGACTGGGTGACCTAGAATAAAGACCAAGGGAGGGCAGTGGACATAGCCTATCTAGTCACTAGCAAGGCCTTTGATACTGTGCCACAATGTAAGCTGATAAGTGAGCTGACCAATTTGGGAGGTGGGGGCCAAAATGGTAAATTGGTTTTGAAACTGGTTAATGGATAGGGGGAAGGGGGAAGAGGGTAGTGGTAAATAGCACGCATGCTAAAGAGGAGGGGGGTGACCAGCAGAGTACCGCAGGGTTCAGTGCTGAGATCAGTCCTCTTCAGTATCTTCAAAGGGGACATTGCAGAGGAACTGGATTGGGAAGGTATGCCTTTTTGCAGATAACACCAGGATCTGCAACACAATGGACACCCAGGAGCAAGCGAAAACATTGTACAAGGATCTAGGAAAACTAGAGGACTGATTGAAGGCATGGCAGTTGGAGTTCAATGTCAAACAGTGCAAAATCATGCACCTAGGGCACATAAACCCCGTTGCTGAGTACAGGATGGTGGAAGGTGTTGGCAGTCACTAGGCAGGAAAGGGACCTCAAGGTTATTATTCTGGAAGACCTCAAGGCGGCAGCATAGTGTGACAAAGTCATGGACAGGGCTAGTGGGATGCTGGGGTGCATAGGGGAGAGGAATCTGAAGCAGGAGGAGTGAGTTGGTACCAACACTGTACAGATCTCTGGCATGTCTCCACCTGGAATACTATGACCAGCTCTGGAGACCTCACCTCAGGAAAGATATAAACAGGGTGGAGGCAATCCAGAGATTGGCAACCAAGATGGTGCAAGGGTTGTAAGGGAAGCCTTCTGAAGAGAGACTGAGAGATCTTAATATGTACATGCCGGAGGACAGGAGAGTGAGGGATGACATTATCAAGACCTTCAAGTACCTCACAGAGGTAGCCAGCATAGAGGCATAGAGAGCTAAGGCGCTGTGCTTCTAACGTCTCATCACGCCGATGACCCGAGTTTGGGAACGAGCCAGGGTCGCCAATGATCATGGGGGGGGGGTGGTGGTTGGGAGAAGACTCAGTGGCCACTCTCCTCTCCTGATTCTGGGTGGTGTGTCATCTCAGCTCTTCGCTGTCACTAGGTGGAGGCCTGGTGGTAGTGCTGATCCATGAGCAGTAGATGTGAGTCAGGGGAGGGGGAAGCTATGGTTCCGGGATGCATACATGCCTTCTTGTGCAAGCCTGAGTTTGTTGCAGCTATGGGGATGAGACAAAAGGGAGGAAAACACAGTGAGGCAGGCATCAATGATGCTCTGCACACCGATCCCTCACCACCCAACCCATCACCAAGAAGCACCTTCTGGCCTACTGGATTATGACTTGGGGGGGTGGCCCTCCTCCTCCTTACCCCAGCACAGGTGGCATTCCATGGAGGTACTGACCTGGCCAAGTAAGCCGGTGGAGATGGTGGATGGCGGGGGTTGGTGGGGGCAGGGCAGATGGGAGCCCAAGCCTGCCTCGGCCATGGAACAAAAAAAAAATAGAGAAGAAAAAAAGCATTTCACGGGGAGAATAGAGTGCAAGGAGGGAGGGACCCTCTTCCAAGAAGGGTCAAGCTCCAGGACTAGGAAGCATGAAATTAAATTGGAAGAGGGAAATTTCCAAAAGGATGTGAGGAAATACTTTATCAAAGAAAAGCTGGAAGAAGCATGGCACCAAATGCCAGTCACAGTTGTGGAGGCTAGATTAGCAGAAGGCTTCAAGCATGCCTAGGATAGACACAGGGGCATATTACAGAATCAGGAGTGGGGAGTGTCCCCGGTGTCCAGTTAGGATCTGTGGAGATACAACACGCAGGGAATCCTTGGGCAGAATGGGTGGGCCTAGCAGTCCTTATCTACCGAAATGTTTCTGTTTCTATGACCATAGATGTAGGAGTATTCACATTTTGCAAAATAACTCATTTACTTTTGTGTACTCTCTCCCTCCATCAACTGCTTGCACATGCTATCCCTCCAACTAGAAGAAAATAGAGAAGCTCCTTGTCCAGTCAGTTCCAATCCACAGATAGGTGGGCACCCTGCTCCACTCCCATCTCCATGTTGCACTTAATACCAATCTGCACAAGAGCAGCTACTGTAAATGATGTGGAAATTTCATTATTCTTTTATCATTTCTTTCATCCTTATTGACAGAAAAGAAGTCAAGGATTCTACTACTTTAGAACTCAAGGATTCTAGTATTTTTTTTTTTTTACATTTTTTGTGATCTGAGGTTTGGATGAGTTACAGCACATAGAAATCAAGAAAACTGTGTTGTTTTCCAGGTTCCCAAGTCACAAGATACTAAACAGGCAGAAACATGACTAGAATTTTCATCAGGGGCTCATTTTAGCTGATATTAGGACTACTGTCTCATTGCACCCCTCACCCCCTCTTTGCAACAGTCAGTATCCAGTCTCTTTCTGGACTTCAGCAAGGCATTTGACTCTGTTCCTCACGTGGGCCTGTTGGATAAGCTGGGAGAAATGGGGGTTGGGAACCAGATGATCAGATGGATAGGCAATTGGCTCCAGGACCGGACCCAGAGGGTCGTAGTTGGTGGGATAGTCTCATCCCCAAGGAGGGTCATTAGTGAGGTCCCACAGGGATCAGTCCTTGGGCCCCTTCTGTTCAACGCCTACGTATCTGACATAAGGACAGGAATCAGGAGTGAGATGAGTCTCTTTGCAGATGACTCGAAACTGGGGGCGGTGGTGGATGGGGAGGAGGGGAGGGTGGCCCTACAGGGGGACCTGGAGGCTCTGGAAAGATGGTCTAGAAAGTGGAAGCTGAGGTTCAATGCAGGGAAATGCAAGGTACTCCACCTAGGGGCCAGAAACCCAGGTCAAGTGTACACCCTGGGGGGGGAAATGCTACAAGTCTCGATGGCTGAGAGGGACCTGGGGTGGTGGTGGATGTCAAGATGAACAACTCTGAGACTTGTAGGAGGGCAGCAGCCAAGGCCAACAGGATGCTGGGATGCATCGCTAGGGGGATCACCTCCAGAAGAAGGGAAGTGATACTCCCTCTGTATAACTGCTTGGTGAGGCCGCACCTTGAGTACTGCGTGCAGTTTTGGAGGCCACACTTAAGCGGGACATTAACCTCCTGGAGAGGGTCCAGAGGAGGGCAACCAAAATGATTTGGGGCTTGGGGGACAGGACCTATGAGGAGAGGCTCGAAGAGCTAAATATGTACACATTGGAAGAGAGAAGGGACCGGGGGGACACGATAGAGGTCTTTAGGTACATGAAGAGGGTAAATAGGGGAGGAACAGTCGGGGTGCTTCGAAGGAAGGAGGAAGGGGCCACTAGAGGGCATGGCTGGAAGCTGGAGGGGGGAAGATTCAAGGGAGAAAGAAGGAGGTGCTACTTCACTGAGAGGGTGGTGGAGCCATGGAATGCACTGCCTAGGGGGCTGGTGGAGGCAGAGACAATGGAGGGGTTCAAGAGGGGGTGGGACAGGTACAGGGAAGGGTTCTGGAAGCAAAATCCAATGCAGCAAGAATATCCGGAACTGGGAAGGGAGAAGCCAGAGAAGGCGAGGGGGACAGCAAGGTCAGCACCCAGGTTGGGGACTGGCCAAACGAGCAGACACGAAAGACCGTTAGGCCTATTCTGCTGGCATTTTAGTATGTTAGTATGTAAACAAGCCACAGATCTCAACAGGGGGAGATTAATCTAGACTTGGTTCCCTGATACATTCCTTATCCAGGACTGAAGAAAAGTTTTCAGGGGATTTGCCCAGAACCCCAAAGGCTTATTCAGCTTTGGCCTCCACCTTGCTTCCTCCTGTGCATGATTATGTGGGTAGCACAGTGTTTTAGTACGTTCTAAATCAAAATAAATCACATGTGATGTAACACTCCCCCATGGGTGGTGCTTACATGTTTTTGCCCTTGGAGGGGCTGCCCCATCCTGTCGCTCCCCCAGTGTGCTCCTGTTGCCCTCCAGAACAAGTCCTGGGTCCAGTAGTGCCCTGTGTCCTCTGTCCTGCCATCGCATTGCTTCCTTTAGTTTTTTGGAGCCATAGGAGCAGAGTCGCGGAACCACCGTGCTGCAGCCACATGAATGTGTGAGCTGGCAGTCTGTGTATGTGTACTGTCATATTCTAGTCTTGCTGCAATTGCGGCAACACAAACACCTCTCTGGTGCTCTGGACACCCAGAATCAGCTAGTCAGGGGTTGGAGACATGGAAGAGGCTGCCCAGAAGCCGAAGGTTGTTTTAGTTTGGAAGTGCCAATGAGTGCTTAGGGAGCAGCTTATAAATAATAATGAGGAACTCTGATGGGTGCAATGGCAGCCTCATACATATTAAAGAGGCAAAATTAATATTAATGATCTGCCTGCTCCTGGGGGGACTGTAAATCAGACCTTGCGACAGGCAGGCGGAAGCATTTTAAAAGTTAACTCTGCAGCCAGATTACAAGGAAAAGGGGCTGCTAACATATTGTGGTGCAACTATTTCTCAAAACTGTATTGCTGGGCTGCAATAGGACTCCAAAGTTGAGGCTCCATATAGACTGTGTGAACTGTTTGCTGTAGCAGCCATACTGTTTACCCCTGACCTCCAGACAGCCAGCCAGCATTCTAGGTGCCTAAAATTGGAAAAACTGACTGCTGGGAGGAGGTGTGAACCATATTTTAGGTACCCAAAGTAATTTCCAATCAACAATTAGAGAGACTTACTATTTAATAATTTTACTGACAGACAGCTGTTTTCAGCCAATCAGGGGCTGCCATTTCTACAGTGAAACCCCATGGACAGTTACAGCTTGGGGCAGTCTGTCTTGGGCTCTCAGTGAGACAGAAGGGCTCAGACTGTGTTGAAAGGAGAGACTGGAAGTTGGCCCAAGGCTTCCACAGCCAAAGACTTGGAGAATTGCCTGTGTCCAGCCCCTGGAAGCCCCAGGGTGAGAGTATTTTCTTCTGACTCCTGCATCATCCTGAGAAAGTCCTCAGCATGGAGAAAGTGTTGAATTGTCTGCCCAGAGTTGCAGTTTGGCTAAATTGGCCTAAAGCTGAAGCCATCAGCGGAAAGAAGCCTGCGGATGCTCCTTTGTCAGGAAGCCAGAGAATATTGTGGAATCCTGCTGTTTGGAACCTGGGGCTTTCAGCTAAGAAACTATGTGCTATTCAGCCCAAAGCCACACTGAGTTGTATGCAGAAGTGTTTGTGCTCAGGCCACTCTGGAGCCAGATAAGGGACCAGCCAGCCTTTACCGAGTGGGGTGGATTGGGTGCAGGGAGCCACAGGCATGTGCTTGAGTGCTAGGGTACTCTTGACCCATATGGGGGAGTCAGACTGTGGGGTCACTCCTTGGGTCTGGACTCTTTGTGAACCAGGAAAACCTGCACAGGGCTCCTGCTCTCCAGTGAAAAAGGTGATCAGCTGCAAGCAAGACAGAAGGTGACAAACTGCCAGATCCTGAAAGCCAGCCAGAAGGCATTAAGTTGCTAGACAAATCTACCTCATCCAGCAAACCTACTGCAACCCACACTGCTGCTCAAGGCCCCAGCTCTGCGGCCTGCCTTCAAACACTGTTTCAGACCCTGAAAACTGGGACTTCAGAACTGTGAGTAGAACAGGGCCTGCCCTGACCTGGGAGTTAGCTTAAAGTTGGTTACAAGTTTAAAGTGTGCAACAAGTTACAGTTTATTAGAAGTTATGTCTAAGGGCCCCAACACTGGACAACCCATGGCAATGATCAGGCATGCACCTTAATCTGGGTACCCAGGTAGACTCTAGGGACACTGGCACCGGTGAGGAGGTGGGCAATCTAAATGTTCTGTTACTGTTGTTGTGGGTGGGCACTGTTGTTATTGTTCATGGGATTTGCCAGCTTAATCCATATTGTAATTGACATTTCTTTGCTTTTCCACTCCCCTTTTCCCTATAATAAAAGTGTTGTTACTGTTAAAATTGTACGTGAGCATGTTATTAGCTACAGTCATTAACTGCATGTGTTTTACAGTGCTACATTTTAAAGTGATATACTGTGTGGGGGGTGACTGGAAGAGGAGGTGGGTAGGTACAGCATCCCAGGGGGTTGTACTACACAAACATCTAGCCCGCTATAAGTTTACTCTGGGTGGAGGCACCACGCTATTTGTTTACATCTTTGGGAAAGAACCCATTTGTCTCCAGAGCAGAACCCAGGCCCCTTAACCTGTATTGTAGTCCTCAGGCAGGGGCAGTAGCCTGCTGGTACACAGCACCCGTGTTACAGTGATATTGCTGCCAGGAGCCTTAGACTGTTCCAGCACACCCAAACCCAAATAAGACCACTTCAGCTGGAAATGGCATATTGTTTGGTCTCGATACGTTTGACTGTAACATTCTCTGCAGTTGTAAGTAAAAACTGGAACATAGCATTCAATACTGCATGTGACTTTCAGTACATATTTCAGTTGTATCTTTGTAGCCAGCTATGCTGAGGAGATCCACAGAAACAGCATTTAATCATTAGATATCCCTTTCTTTGGAAGGACATGTATTTCAGACTGACAACAACATTTGAGATACCTGTCTGATGTATGGACTTTAATATTAGTTAGGTAATGTTCAGGCATGGCAGCCACACTTTGTAATTTATTTCTAGAGAAACAGACATTTTCCAGTCAGAAAAAGACCAGTCCATCTAGTCTGCTTGCTACCTAACATGCATTTCTGAGTCCCCTAGTGGTAGCTGAGCCCCCCAACCCCAATCAATGTTGTTGTCAGTTATAAATAAACCGTTTGTGTCTAACACACAATCTCTTGAAGACCACTACAGTTTCATTTCCACCACCTTCCTAGATACCCTACTCCACATGTCCACCACCCTCTCCATGAAGAAATGCCTCCTCACATCCCTTCTGAACCTTCTCACTACCGGTCTGTACCCATGCCATCTTGTGGTGGGTCCCTCATAAGGCTTGAAAAGTAGCTGACTGTCTACCAGTTTAATTCCCCTAAGAAACTTGAAAGTTTCTGTAATAACCCCTCCCTACAGTTGGGGGCCAAGTTGATACTAGCAGCACCCAACAGAGGGACGTGGCACCATCCTCTGCCCATATATTGGTGAGGGGGAAGTTTAGGAGCAGCTTTTATACAGTGGTCTTCTTTGGCCCAGAGGGGTGGCGTGATGTGGAGTAGAGGAAATGGAAGTGAGATAAGGTGGTAGTAGGAGCTGGCCATCTGGCCAGGAGCCCTTGAGGGTAGGGTTTAGGGGAGGTCTTGCATCAGTTGCATTTGTTCAGAGCCTGTGGGCATGGGTGAGGGATGGGCTCAGTGCCCCCATCATGGTCCAGGTCAGGGGAAGCTCTTCAGGCATCACCAACTGAAATTCAGGGTGCCAGGGTTGCTGCTGCGTCAGAGGAGTAGGCACACAAAGTGTTCTGCCATAAATATTTGTATGATGCTGTACCTATTCAAACTGTATTGAGGCAAAGTGCTAAGACTGTACTGTCTACTGTCTCTCACTGAAACTGTATTGCACCAACCACTGTAACACTTGTTTTGCACCAATCTCTGTAACTCTTGTCCTGCTGTCTCCCTGACACTAAATCACTTGAAAATAGGCCCTGCCTAAATGGTTCTGTGTGAAATAAAAATGAAAATGAAATGAAATGTGGCAGGGGCAAGCACAGTGGAAGGGTTTAAACATGCCTGGACATTTACCGGAGGGCCCATGTTATAAACACAAGCGCTTCGTGCCTTATAACACACCTGGACATGCTCTTATCAGGACATAACCCACACCTCGTCATGTGTTATTGCTTGCATAGTGCAGTTAAAAAAATAATAGAACATGCTTGCAAGGTATATACTTGCATGGAGGAAGGACTGACACATGAGAAGGAATTTTATGAAGAAGCAAGGGTAAAAGGGTAGAGGGGCACAGCATGCCAGGTGGGAGAGAGGAAAAGAAAGACAAGGGGGGAAGGGGAGGAGAGAGAACAAGAAAGGCTGGGGAGAAGAAAGAGCAGAGGAGGAAAAGCAGTGAAGAATGAGGCAAGGGGCAGATGAAGGGGGAGGAAGGAATAGTGGACAGAACAGCGGGTCCCAGCAAGGATGAAGGAATTCCTGGAGGGGCACCCCCTAAAGGAGTACTACTTGATGGCCCCTGGGCATGGAAAGGCTTTCCCTGTAGATGGGGGGGTGGGGCTTGTTGATTGGGTCCATGGTGGGTGACCCTGAGAAAGGAGATGTAGACCTTCTAAGTTGATAAAGATGGAAAGTACAGTTAAATAAGAACTTACCATAACAATATATCTTCAAGAGGATCTCTTGCAGCAGGCCATCACCAGTAGGACTAAGCCGTCAGGTGGCAGGACCACACGGAAACCTTTCTAGGCAGCAGTCTACCAGAGGGGGCCACCCACCTCCAACGTCAACGGCTGACATCAGCCTATCATATATTAAGGAGGGCGGTCCCCATGCCCTCCTTAGTTCTCCTGCCAGAGACCATAAGCAGGATACCGGAAGAGGGGAACCAAGGATGACTCCGAGGTACCCCTGTCAAAGAAAAGTAAAAGCAGAAGGATCACTCCAATGGAAGGGGTGAGATATGCAGGTAAAAAGGGAGGGAAAGCAGGGCCTTCTGCAAGAGAGCCTCTCGAAGATCTACTGTTATGGTAGGTTCTTACGTAACCATACTACCTTACTTCGAGGGTATCTCTTGCAACAGGCCATCACTGGTAGGACTAAGTCCCAAGCAGTTCTGGTACTACAGGCAGGCAGACCAGGCAGTAGGGTAAAAAATAACAGCCTATGACAGGAGGCCCTGGAGGACAGCTAGGTCAAACTGGCTTGACACCTAGAGGCAATGTCCAGATTGAAATGCTTGGTAAAGGTGTGGACAGTGCTCCAGGTGGCAGCAGCGCAGATGTCAGCAGGTGACACATTATGGAAGCAAGCCTCTGATGTGGCCATACCTCTTGTAGGATGGCCCTTAACCCCTCCAGGAAATTCCTTGACATACTTCTGGTAACAATAAACAATGCAATTTATTAACCACTTAGACAAACACTGTTTGGACACTGGGGCACCCTCTTTTCCCAGGGGTGAACAAGACAATCAACTGACTGGATTTCCTAGAGTCCTTAGTCCAGTGTGTATAGTACATCAGAATTCTATGCACATCCAAGGTATGGAGCAATGCCTTCCCTTTATTGGAATGCTTCAGAAAATAAATGGGCAGGTGGATGGATTGATTCACAGTAAACTCCAACACAACCTTAAGAAGAAACTAAGGATTTGTACGCAAAGACACCCTGTCTTCGAGGAAAATTAAATAAGGCTCCTTACACATGAGGGCCTGAAGCTCTAAAATCCTTTGAGCAGAAGTAATGGCAATTAAAAACAATGCTTTCCACAACAGAAGAATAGCTCACAAGACATGACTGGTTCAAAGGGAGGCAACGTAAGCTTTTCCAACACAAAGTTAAGGTCCCAAGTGGAACAGGGTCCCTAAGTGGGGGCTTCAAGTGCAAAATGCCCTGCAAGAATGCATGGGACACATCAAGTATGGCCATAGAGCACCCATTCACAGGTACATGGTATGCAGAGATGGCAGTGAAATGTAACTTCATAGATAGTACCAAAAACCCAAGTCTGAGAAGGACGGAAGGTACTCCAACACCTGATCCACTGGGCAAGTGAAAGGATCCAAATGGTGCAAAGTATCCCAAAGAGAGAAGCGCTTCCATTTTGTAGAGTAAGCGACCCTGGTTGAGGGCTTCTTGGCTGCCACAAGGACATCACCACTCTGGAGGCAGACCCCAAATCTAGCAATGGCTATGTCCTCAGAAGCCATGCATGGATATGGAGATACTTGAGGTCCGGATGGACCAGGGCGCACTGCTTTTGGGAGAGCAAGCCAGTGCACAGGAGCAGGGACAGCGGTGGTTTCACTTCCAGCTGTAGCAGCAGCAAGGGGAACCAGATCTGATGATGCCAGAAGGGGGTGATTAGGATCATTGTAGCCCCCTCCATCTGGAGTTTGATCAGAACTCGTAAAGGCGGGAAGGGAGGAAGGGAAGGTATACAGAAACCTCTCTCCAGGAGAGGGACAATGCATCTCACCAGAAAACTCTAGGCCCTAGAGCTGGCAAGCAGAAAAGTGGCAGTTTTGCATTATGTGGGGATGCGAAAAGGTCCAGCTCGGGATGACCCCATCTGTCAACTAGATCTTGACCACTGAGGTCAGAAATTCCCACTCATGAGATCTTGACCGCGAGTGACTTAGGCTGTCCGCCAGGATGTTTTGGTCGCTGAAGACATGGACGGCTGAGAGTTCCAGGCCTTGCTTGATGGCCCAATACCAGATTCTCATCGCTTCCCTGTACAGGGGATAGGAATGAGTACCCCCCCCCCCCGCTTGTTTATGTAATAACCTACACACATGTTGTCTGCCTGAACTAAAACTGGCCCAGGGGAGACTCGAGTCTGGAAAGCTTGCACGGCATACAGGACTGCTCACATCTCCAAGACACTGATGTGGAGATCCCTCTTGACCTAAGACTAAGTCCCCTGAGTTTTGTGGGTTCCCATGTGGGCTCCCCAATCGAGGCCGGAGGAGTCTGTCATAAGGATCTGCTGAGGGGGAGGTACAGAAAAGGGAACTCCCCAAAACAGGTTGCTGGGCTCCAGCCACCACAACAGCACCTTCTTGATAGGACCCGACACCAGCACTAGTTGATCCAGGGTGTTCATGCTTTGGTCCCACTGGGCTCACAGAGCCCACTGAGGGATTCTCATGTGCAGCCTAGCTAAGGGAACCATCCCAATGGCTGCAGCCATGAGGCCCAAAAGCCTTTAGAACTCCCTCACCTGAATATGGCGGTCAGAGAAAAGAAGGTAGGCTTGAGCTATAAGACACTCCGCTCTGCTCTGTCGAATAAGGAGACCTTGCCCTGAGCAGTGCCCAGGACTGCCCCTATGTAAAGGAGGCACTTGCAGGGGGTGAGAAATGATTTGAGCAGATTGATGGTAATGCCCAAAGCCTGGAACAGGCTGCAGGTACTCAAAAGAGTTTGAAGCAGATGGGCCCTGGACAGGGCTGCTAATAGCCAGTCGTCCAGGTAGGGAAAAACGTAAAAACCTTGTTGTTTCAAGGTTGGGGCTGCCACTGCGAGGCACTTGATAAAAACCCTGAAGCTGAGAACAGGCCAAAGGGCAGAGCCCAAAACTGGTAATGCTCTCCCATGAAATGGAAGCAAAGGACACGCCTGTGGAATGCAAAAACTTTGATGTGCAGATAAGCATCCTGCATATCCAAAGAGCAGAGTCAGTCCCCCTGATGAAGCAGAGGCAGCAATCCCTGAAGGGTGACCATCCAGAAATGTTTGTACTGTGTACTGGTTGAGGTTGCTCAGGTCTAGGTTGAATCAGAGATCCCTTGTCCTCTTGGGAACCAGGAAGAAGTAAGAGAAGAACCCCCTTCGCTATTGGGACTGGGGAACCAGCTTTATAGCCTTCTTTGCAGTAGGGCTTAAATTTCTACCCATATGAGGGGAACATGGCCTCAAAGAGCTGCAGACTGACCTGGAGGATTTTCTGGAGGCCTCTCCAGAAACTCTAGAGTGTGGTCGTGTTTGATGAGCTGCAGCACCCAGTTGTCCGCAGTGACTTTCTCCACCTGTCTAGGTGGAGGGAGAAACAACACTGCCTACCACCTCCTGAAGCCCTGCGGGGGGTGTCTGGCAATGAGTCAGGAGGAGGTGGGGGCAGTGCCTGGCTGGGCTGCAGTCACACCTCTTGTGGTTCAGGGAGGGGCTGGGGCAGGCGCAGAAAGGGCAGCACTTGCTTTGCATTTGCCCTGGGCCTTGGGTAGGGGTTGGGCCTGTCTACGGGAGAAGTGGCAAAAGGGGACCTTGTGACCTGACTTCAGCTGGGTGTTGTACATGGAATGGACAGATGTCAAGGCCCACCTGGAGGTTTGGAGCTCAGAGATAATGTCTTGAACATCTCCCCCAAACAACTTGGGACCCCAAAAGGGAGCATCCACAATGCTGGATTGCACATCTGGAGCAAAGCCCAAGACTCTAAGCCAGGCATGGTGCCTCATGCTAATGCCAGTGGCAGCCACCCAGCCTGAAGCATCCACAGCATCATAAGCTGCCCTGAGGACATGGGTGCTAACATCTGACCCAGTCTTCAGGGCCTTAAGGGTTTGCTGTTTTGAGGAGTCATCTGGCATGGCCATGGCCACCTCTCTCTAGCCTGGTCTCACAACAAGTTTTGGTATTGTACCATATGGGCCAAGTAGTTAAGGGCCGGGATGGCTAGGGTGGCAGACGCAAAGGTACACTTGCCCACCTGGTCCAGCTGTCACGACTGTCTGTCCGGGGGTAGGGCACTAGGGTGCTTCAGCCCCTTGGTGGGGTTGTGAGCCACATTAATAATGACAGAATCCACCTTTGGGTGCTCACCAAAGTAGGATTTGCCAGCAGAAGCATGGTAAAGCCGGTGAGCCTTCTTAGAAACCGCTGGGATAGTATGTGGATGGTGCCATGTGTCCTTAGTGATGTCTTCATAAAACTCAATGAATGGGGGGACTACAAACAGAGGGGGCATCATGCTGATGAAGGTAGACTTCCAGGCAGTGAACTTTCCAGGTCCTGCTCCTCAGCTTCCCACCCCATCATGGATTGGATATGCCTCATGATATCCATGAAAGTGGGGTCATTTGGAGGTGATTTAGGAACATTACTGGGCTCCTCTTCATCCACCGAGGGGTCGCCCACAAAGGAGGAAGACTCAAAACAGGCACTGTTGTTGGTGGTAGAGCCACCGTCCCCACTGTTGCCTGGCTGGTGGTCGACCAGGTGAGCGGGGTGCCCGTGTCGGTAGGGCTCCTGGGAGTATGAGGAGCGGTCGGGGCTGGAGGTATGGGGTCCAGGGGGTGTGTGGAGAAGGGACCTGCGATTGCATGAAGGTCCATAATGCTGAGATCAAGCCGTGGTAGTCCACAGATGCCGATCCCCCAGACACTGGGTAGTTGTAGAGTGGCTGGGGTCCTACAGGTGCAGGGTAAGAAGGCACTAGTCCCCCAGGTAAGGGGGTCAGGGTAGGCCGGTGTTGGAGCTAGAGGCAGTACAGCTGCTAGTCCCCTTAGCAGTGGCAGCGGGAGGAATGAAGCAGGCTCCCCCAGGTGTTGAGAATGGGAGGGACGGCGAAGGCCCTGCTGGTGCCAGAGGCAAAAGGGCCGGTGTAGCGCCCATGAGCTGCAGAAGAACAGGTGGCCTGTATGATGCCGGGGGGGGGGGAGATCCACAGGTGCAGGTGTAAGAGAGGCTGACACTGGAGATGATGGCCCAAGATGTGAAGGCTGAGGGGAGACTGGGCTCTGGGAGACCCCAGTGCTCTGCAGCATAGGCACCTGTGAAAGAGGGGCAGGACTGGCAGAGGTCCTGGGGGTCAAGACAGGCGTCGGGGCGTTAGTGGCAGGGTAGAAGGTAGAGAACTGGTACCAGCAGTACCCATGCCAGCCAGAGGAGCTCTGGCCAAGCCACCTGCTGAGGAGCCCAAAGAAAACAAGGGCTGAAAAAGCAGGAGCTGGGGAGCAGGATATGGAAGACCCTGCCCCAAGGAGCCACCTCCTGTAACAGAGATCTGGGTGGGCAGCGGGACCACTTGCAGCTCTGCCAGGGTAAGGGCATGCAGGAACAAAGATATCAACCCCCTGAGGGAGAAAGACCCTGACACGGTCTGTTTAGGAGCCTTGTGCGGCAACCATGTACGGGAAGCAGACCAGGGTCAGTCTTGGTCCTTGTCCTGATGCTTGTGGTTCCCTGAACATTTGTCCTTGGATTTGGATGAAGACGAGCCCAAGGACTGGACCAGGGAGGCAGAGGAGCTCCAGGCCTTCAGCTCCTTTTCCATCAGGGTGACATTCTGTTGGAGGAGATGACTTTCCAGGGTCTTCTGGTGGTGTCTCCTGGTGGCCGGGTTAAACTTCTGGCAGACCTCGCAGACTTGCATGTCATGGTCTGGGCCTAGGCAGAAGAGGCAAGCACAAAGGCTATCCTTGTCTGGGATCTGTTTGCCACAGGCACACTTAGTAGAGCGGCTGGAAGAAGAAGATGGTTGAGAAGACATAAACATGAGGAAAGAACACCGAAAAAATGTGATGTTTAACTAAATAAAGGAGAAAATAAGAAAGCATGGTAAATGTGGGAAAAACGGCAGTTGACTGTAGCTATGATGGAGTCTGTGGTCCAATGTGCACTGGTCAACAATGGGAAAGAATGAAGGAGGGCTTTGGGGCCACTTACCTTGTATAGGATAGGCTGACGTCAGCTGTTGAAATCAGAGGTGCGTGGCCCCTCTCTAGTACACTGCTAACTAGAAAGATTTCTGTATTATCCTGCCGCCTGATGGCTTAGTCCTACCAGTGATGGTCTGCTGCAAGAGATACCCTCAAAGTAAGATCAGGATAGTTGTTCCTTGAGGATTTATCAGCTCCAGTTGCTTCTTCCCAACCTGATGTCATAATGCTTTATTCCTGACATCACAGTTAGTCAACTTGGCGCCACATGGAAGGATGCTCAGTAAACTGAGGAACCTGGTAGCTGGGGAGAAACTGGTAGAATGGGTCAGGAGCTGGCTGCAGGTTAGGCAGCAGAGGGTAATTGTAAGGGGAGAACTCTTAAATCCCAGAGCTATAACCAACGAAGTCCCACAAGGCTCAGTACTTAGGGCTAGTGTTATTTAACATCTTCACTGGCGACATGGCAGACGGGATTAAGAGAAAAATCAGCCTTTTCACAGATGTGGACAGTGTGGAAGGGAGGCAAAAACTCCAAGAGGCTCTGGCAAAGCTTGAGTGCTGGTCAGACATATGGCAGCTGGGGTTCATCGCTAAGAAGTGCAAGGTCATGTACTTGGGAGACAGAAACCCTGGGAATAGCTACTGGCTGTGGGGTCTGCAGTTATCCACTTCAGAGGAGGAGAAGGATCTGGGGGTACTAGTCACAGGGGATAGGAATTATTCTGCATAGTGCAGGTAGGCAGCAGCCAAAGCTAAAAAAAAAAAAGTGCTGGGGTGCATTGCCAGAAGAATCACCTCTAGGAGAGAGGATGTCATCCTGCCATTGTACAAGTCACTGGTAAGACCGAACTTGGAGTACTATGTGCAGTTCTGGTGCCCCTATTTAAAGAAAGACGTCAAACTGGACCCACCCTATACAGAATTTGCACCTATTATCATCCTTGCCCCATCTTGAACCCTGATGCATGGCAACCCTGAACCCAACATGTTGTCACCTTGGGACATAGCCTTTACCGCCAAACTTTTTCATCATCAACAACAATTGTGCAATCCCTACCTACTAGCCATATGTCAGTACCCTCACACACATATGGCTACCCTAGCTTCCCTGGTCTTGTTTACTGCAACTGTGACACCCCTCCAATGTCCAAGCGCATTACACGTACCCACCATCTAATAGGTACCAGCACCTTCTTAAAAGTTTCTTCTGCCCGACATCCTCTCCTCTCCCAGGGCCCTCCTGCCTCCAAGGCATGGGCCTCACTTATGCGTCACCACAAAAAACACCAATAGCACCTCTCTCTGGCCCATACAAATTCAAAACTCCACAAACTCATAACCTTCATTCTCTGGTTTTGCCAGCTCATAATAATTGCAGGGGACCTTTGAAACCAACCCAAGACCAACTTCCCCAACCCACTCAGCCAACACTGGATGGAAAGATATGAAGGGACTTAAAATTGCTAATAAGGAGTCTGCTATGAAATATGCCTGAGCTCTTATCATGGAAAGTCCAATATCAACCAGACATCCTGTGTATCTCGAAAACATGGCTAAAGCCCTCCATACCTGACTCCTTGTGTGACCTAGCAGGTTATAGCTACATCAGGAATAACAGGACATCCTCCAAAAAAGGAGGAACAATGATATAATAAAATCCCACCTAAACTTATCTATCTCTCAGTCTTCCATACAGGCCAAAACCGACATAATCGAGCTATGTCATGAAATCCTTACCCTGGGGATAGCAAAAAAAGCTCCATATCCTCTGTGTTTACCTGCCACCCAACACCAGCTGCAAAGGGCTCCCTGTCCTCATAGACACAGTCAGACCAATAGTAAACAATAACGAATTTGTGATACTGGGTGATTTCAGTATTAATTACTTAGACCAAGCCAATTCAGTCATAGAACTCTCACTTAATAAGATGCGTCTGACCCAAATTATAACCCAGCCAACTAGATTCTCCAACAACGCAAACACATCCACACTTATTGACTAGATCCTTGTCCCTGATCCCAACAAAATAACAATTTCTGGTGTTGTCCCAGACACCCTAAGTGATCACTCACCGATATACTGTGTTATGCGCACTAAAGTGCCTAACAATCCCCTTGGATCATCCATTTCCATAATTCTTCCAGACTTGACCCCTCATTATTCAAAGATGAACTTGCCAACCAAGATTGGTCCTATCTCTGGACTTCCTATAATGTAAACTCAGCTGTCTCACATTTCAACACAATTCTCCTTAATCTTCAAGAAAAATATGCCTCTCTTACTTCCAGGCGAGTCCATGGAACAAAAACCCAATGGCTCACACGTCCAATCCTGGTGCTCCTAAAAGACAGGGATAAATGCTGGGCCTCTTCTAAAGCCTCTAATTCCCAGACAGATTGGTCCTCATACAGAGCACTCAGGAAAAAGTGCAAGCAGGTCATCCGGCACAGTAAACGTGCCTACTATAGAGCAAAGTTGGCCTCCCTGAACAGCAACCTAAGCCAATACTAGGGCACTCTTAACAAGGTCCTTGGATGCTCCAACCCTTCTATTACCCCTGATTTTGAAATTGATGGTGTAAATTGTAATAACCCCTACACCATTTCGAATGCCTTCAATATGCTGTTCACGGATTCACCACCCACATCAGATACATGCAATATGCCACTTGACGACTCACCTCCCCCTCCTCTCCACCAGTAGAGCAACATCCACCCTTCCTATTTAAAAAAGTCACCCATAGCGAGGCATTTAAACTTCTTAAGAGAATTCCTGAATCAAAATCTGCCAGTCCAGATGGTCTGGAACCCAAGCTTATAAAACTTGTGGCGCATGATTTTACCGTACCCTTAACCAGAATCATCAACCTCTCCCTCCGCACCAATACTGTCCCAACAATCTTGAAAAAAGCAGACTTTGTATCGATCTTCAAAAAAGGAAATAAAAAAATTCTAAAAAATTACAGACCCATTGCAATATTACCAGTACGCAGTAAAATACTAGAGAAAATAGTTGCCACTCAACTAAACTATCTGAGTAATCACAAACTACTCAGTCCAGCCAAACATGGTTTCCGTTAAGTGTCACAGCACCACCACCACTGCCTTACTCACATTCACAAATGATATCTACACCTCGCTTGGCAAAGGGGAATACACCAGAGCAGTATTTATAGACCTGACTAAGGCCTTCAATATGGTGGATCATAATATTCTCCTCAACAAATTACACTCCCTAGGAATCTTGGACAACTCCCTTCCATGGTTCACCAACTACCTAACCGATCTCAGCAGGTCAAAATAGTACTTCCTTCTTGAACTATCTCTCTACCAGTATTGAAGTCCATCAGGGTTCAATCCTCGAGCCTCTTCTTTTCTCTCTGCACATCAATTCTCTTCATCAGTGCTTCAACTATAGCTCCCATCTGCTGTATGCTGATGATCTTGTGTTTGTCAACAAAGCCCCCAAAGTAGAATTCATTAATTATGCCCTCTCACCTGAACACAAGGCAGTCCGGTTATGTCTCTCACAAAACAAGCTTACAATGAACATAGCCAAATCCCAACCCATGCTCTTCGGGACTCCAGCGCAGCTAAAAAACCTTGCTACTCCCCTATCAATCAACAGTAAGAACGGCTCTCAACTTATGACAATCACCTCTTTTACGTACCTGGCGGTCACCCTAGACCCCTCTCTAGACTTCTCTGTACACGTATCTACTGTCTGTAAAGCTACCAACACTAGTCTTGGTGTTGCTTATTGAGTCAGCTCAAACCTCTCCCCTGTAGCACGGCTTAATATAGCACATGTAATACTGCTGCCCAAATCTGGCCTACCAGTTTTTGCCAACACCACTGTAACCATAATGTGCAAGTGGATCATAGGCTATAACAATATCTGCCATTTTGCCCTTGCCTGCAACCGGCTAACCCACCACTGCCAACTCTACCATAAGCTACGATGGCTCCTTCCACCTACACTAAATGAACTAATCCTAGGGAATGTGGTCCACAGTTTAATACAGAACAAAGCACCCTCCTCTCTTTTCATCCACCCACCTATTACCCATCACCAATCACTACTCACTAAGATCTTCTGAATCTGAACAGCTGTATGTCCCCAGAGCCAGAACAAAATATAGTAAACTTGCTTTCTCCTTGGTAACCCCTAAACTATGGAATGGCATACCCTTACCAGAGAGGCAGAACTTATCTGCTGGCCCTTTCCGATCACCGTACCGAACCATCCTGCTCCAAAGATGCCAATGCAACTGTGCATAACTTAATTTACAACCTTCCCTCAACAAAATTATTTTCCCAACAGATGCACGTATCTATCTACCTACCATACTTTCTCACCACCACTCAGCTCTCACCTGTATATCTGATTCTCTGCGAGTGGAGTAAATAACTGATTATCTGATCCGAATCCTTAAATAAATAAAAATAAAATAAATAAATAATATGACTTCTATATGCGATTAATATGGACTCAGAGACCACCTTGTGAACTGTGTACCATCCTACCTACTCTATTTGATACTACCTTGCTACTGTTCTTCTAATGGCCAATCATGTTTTTGTGTATTACTATTTGAAATATGTAAATTCACCGTTGTTGTTAACCAAGGTAATTTTGTTTATTACTACTTGAATCTGTATAATCCTTGTTGTTGTTAACCAATGTAACTCCCATTGTAAGCTCCCAGATCATGCCTGAACACAGGCAAATGTATGCCTAGTGTATCCCACCCGGTTAACAAAAACTAAATAAACTACTGAAGGAGCTACAGCATAAGGTGACAAAGGTGATCCTAGGCCTGGTGGACAAACCATATGAGGAAAGACTGAAGGAGCTCAACATGTATTCCCTGGAGGATGGAAGGGAGGGAGGTGATGTGACTGAAACCTTCAAATACTTAAAGGGCATGAATAGGGTTAGTACTGAGGGCATTTTCAGACTAAGGAGGAGAGGAACATGAGGGGGCACAGCCTGAAATTGGAGGGGGGGGGAAGATTCATGAGAAAAATGAGTAGGCACTATTTCACAGAAAGGGTGGCAGCAAAGTGGAACGAACTGCCAGAGGAGGTGATATCGCTGAAAACTGTGGGCAGTATTAAGAGGGGGTGGGGCATGGTCAAAGGAAAGGTCAAAACTGTGGGGAAGCTGGGGAGCGGGAATCGGTAGACTAGGGGGATAAATCAGGTGGATGGTGATGTGTTTAAAATACTTATTTTCAGCCACCAAATTCAACAAACTGGTGACAAGGATGGTGAACATTTTCATAGCTTCAGCTTACTGAATTATACCATTTTGTGACTTTCTGCATTGGAGGCAAATAAGCAATTTTGAATTGTACAGTATTATGACAACTTCAGCCAGCTTTGAGATTTTTACAGGAAAAGACTGGGGTACATGGTCCAGATGATTTGAGCAGTGGTTATTACTTAATCCTGCCATACAAGCTGCAAATGTTAAGCTACAGGAAAATCTTATTCAAGCTGCTTTTTGTACTTTCTTGGGGAGTGAAACCTTCAAAGTTTTATGCAGTCTGTCTGCACCGGACCAGCCAGAGGATTTGTCCTATCAGGAGCTAAAGGCTAAATTGAATGCACAATACAGTTCAACAACTTTCCCAAGGGCTGAACGTTATAAATTCCACAGTTACCAGTAGAAACCAGGTCAGTCATTACAATCTTATTTGGCTGAGATCAAATGCTTAGCTCTCACGTGTGAGTGGAGTAGGGAGCATCTTGAATCTAATTTAGCTGATAAGTTTGTTATTGGGCTGAATAATGAACTCATATTCAGCAGTTACTTTCTGTAAGTGTCAAGAAGTCTGCTGATGAACTTTTACAGTTGGCACAAATGTATGAGGCTACAGAAAATGAAGCACGTGCTAAGATGAACGCTAAAAATGAGGTACAGGTAACTGCAGTAAACCCCAAATTGAAACAGCTCAAACCTAAGTCTAAATCACTGTTTTCAAAGAAAATTCAACTGCTCCACCTAAACTGCATGGCCAGTACAAATGCGCATCATGTGGGTCTTCTCAGCATAGCAGGGACCAGTGCAAATTCAGAGAAGTTCAGTGTCATGCATGTAAATGTCAGGGGCATATTGCTAAGGTTTGCAGAAGCAGGAGAAATGCAGCGGCCAGTTTGGAGAGCACAGACAGTGCAGTGATGCAGTGGATCCTATTGAACCACTAATGCAGACTAAAGATGTTCCTCCTTTCTATGTGTTACTTCAGTTGTCACAACTGAGGCACCAGTTGCATTTAATGGTAGATTCTGCTTCCCCAGTTACTTTTATTAACCATCAAACATGGTCTGATCTGGATAAGCCACCATTGTCTCCTTGTAATAAGTTGCTGCATGCATTTGAAGGGCAACTAATTCAGCCACTGGGCTTGTTTACCACTTTAGTACGCAGGACTGATTCTCCTAGTACACCTTTAACTTTTCTGGTTTCAAAAAAGGGTGTCAACATTTTGGGCAGACACACTCAGGTTCTTCTAAACATTCATACTGGTCCAACAGATTTTGGCCTACTTGCTGCTGTCCACGTATCACAAAGCAGTAATGCGCCCAAGCTTGGGGAGATTTTAGACATGTATCCAGAGCTGTGGAGAGGCCTGTGATGTTGCACAACTGCTAAAGCAAAGCTAGCTACAAAGCCTAATGCAGTCCCTAAGTTTTGTAAACCACGGAAACTTCCTTTTGCCTTAAAACTGGTGGTTGGGGCAGAATTGGACAGACTAGAAAAAGCAGTTGTGCAGGAAAAGGTTTCAAGTTCAGATTGGGCTAGTCCAGTTATGGTGGTATCTAAACCAGGTAGTAAGGTTCGAATATGTGGAGATTTTAAGGTGACACTTAATCCAATACTGAGTACAGATATATTTCCTTTACCCTTACCTGAGGAACTTTTTCATAGACTGAATGGTGATGTGGGGTTCTCTAAACTGGACCTCACTGATGCATACCTTCAAGTGGAACTGGATACAGACTCTGAGAAACTGGCAGTGATTAATACATACCAAGGACTGTACAAGTACAAACGGTTATGTTTTGGCCTTAGTTCTGCACCTGCTATTTTTCAAAAAATGATTGAGCAAATGGTGGGTGATATGGTATACCATTGCCACAGTGACTCTCCGACAGAGAAGACCATCACAGCAACAGGATTTGGGCAAAATCCAGATGTCACTGTGATGGTCTCTGAACAGTCAGCAAACTGCCACTCAGGATGTTTCGCCTACCCCTCCAGTCCAACTCCGACTCGGAGTTGGAATCCTAGAGACCGAGGATGTTGGTGAAGCCCCACATAGAGGTTTGGGGGCCACAGCCCCTATGGAAACATGGAGGCATCCCCGACACCACATTGCCGACACTCTGCAATGCGGCTGTTGCTTTCGAGGATGTCTCCGTGGCCGCTGTCGCTTTGGCATGGTAAAACTGGGTGATATACCAGGTGTTGCTTGTTATTTGGATGACATCATTGTCATGGGCAAGAAAGAAGCAGAATATTTACTTAACTTACAAAAGACTTTAGAGAGACTGCAACAGAGTGGATTCAGACTCAAGAGAGAAAAATGCCAATTTTGTCAACCAAGCGTCATGTACTTAGGTCACACTACTGACAAAGATGGAATTCGTCCAAATGATGAAAAGGTGGAAGCCATTGTGCACATGCCTAAACCGCAGAATGTTTCAGAGTTGCACTCATTCTTAGGTATGGTGCATTACTATGATTGTTTCATACTTGGCTTAGCCACTAAATGTGCTATCCTGAATGAACTGTTACATAAAGGTACTCCGTGGAAGTGGATCAAGGGCCACAGTAAGGCAGTTCAAGCCATCAAGCTCTCTCTAACGAATGTGAATAATTTAACTCATTATGACCCTAACTTACCTATCACATTGGCCTGTGATGCTAGTCCTGTGGGTATAGGAGCTGTCCTTTTCCATACAGATCCAGAAGGAGTGGAGAAACCGATAGCCCATGCCTCACACAAACTCAATGCAGCGGAAAGGAATTATGCCCAGTTTCAAAGACAGGCACTTGCGAGTGTGTTTGGAGTCCAGAAATTTCACCAATACTTGCTAGGTCGCAAATTTCACCTGAAGACGGATCACAAGCCACTAGTAACAATTTTCAGTCCAGAAAAAGGAATTCCAGAGACAGCTGATAGCCGTCTTCCATGATGGGCAATAATTTTGTCTGCCTATAATTTCGAGGTTACATACCAATCAATGGACCAGCATGGAAATGTGGATGCCTTGTCAAGGTTACCAATATCCAGAGAAATGGAGTTCGATATGGGACTTAAAGAGGAGCCATTAGTATGCCAGGTGGGGACAGATAGTTTTCCAGTGCAATTCAAAGATATGGAGCATTCTACTGTTGTGTGTGCAATGGAGCTACGACAGTTAGATCAGCTTCCAGTACTAGCCAAGGACATTGCAAAAGTGACTAATCAAGATGCAGTTTTGAAACAAGTGTATCAGTATACGCTTGAGGGTTGGCCACAAGGCACTACATGTTTGACTGCACTATAATCCTACTATACAATGAGTCAGCAGTTGTCCATTGCGGAGGGGTGTCTTCTATGGGGATTGTGTGTCATAGTACCCCAATGTTATCACTCAAATGTGTTGAATCTTTTGCATGCGGGCCATCCAGGCGTTGCTAAAATGAAGTCCCTAGCCAGACTTCATGTATGGTGGCCTTCCATTGACAGAGACATATACCAGGTTGTGCAAAGATGTGAAGGTTGTGTTGTATCGATGGGAAATCCAGCAAGAGCTCCAGTTTACCATTGGGGACGACCTGAAAAATCCTGGCAAAGGTTGCATATTGATTTCGCAGGACCTTATTTAAATTCCATGTGGTTACTTTTAACTGATGCTTATAGTAAATGGCCGGAAATTCATCAAATGTCTTTGACAACTACTGAGGGTACCTTCAAAGTGTTGAAATCTATCTTTGCTACCCATGGTTTTCCACAAGTGATTGTCTCGGATAACGGACCACAGTTCACGTCTGTTGAATTCCAAGCATTTTGCCAGCAACGTGGTATCCACCATATTTTCTCACCTCCCTACCATCCAAGTTCAAATGGTGAAGTGGAACGCCTGGTTCAGACTTTTAAAAAGAGTATGGACAAACCTAATCCTACTACACCGACGGCAATACAAGTAGCCGTTTTGGACTTTCTTGCAATGCATCAAACACCACCACATTGTGTCACAGGAATATCCCCTGCAGAATTGTTGTTTGGACATCAGATTCAAACTCAATTGGACCTTCTTCATCCTCTAGGCTATAAGTTAATAACTGAAATGCTTCCTAAGACCAGATCCTTCAAACCCAATGATCTTGTGTGGGTCAGGATCTATGCAGGCCTGAAGAGATGGGTAGAAGTCATGGTAGAAAAAAAGTTCAGAAATGTTTTCTATACTGTTCAACTGACTAACCAGAGGAGAGTGAAAAAACATGTGAGCCAATTACATACTAGAATTGAGACAGAACAAAAAAGGGATACCCAGAGTCGGGGTAGTTATCCGGCATTATTTCTTCCAGAACAAGAACAGGAAGAGATAGTGGAACCACAGCAATTGAGACAAGATGTGGCTGATGCTAATCAGATTCCAGAGCAACAGCCTCCAGTCCTACTATGTAATTCAGGACGTGTAAGTCATCCACCAATGAGAATAAACTTGTAGAGATATAGCCTAATGACATAGACTAACTAAAAGGGACATTGCAGTAATAACTTTAATAGTTTCATATTACTTCTGAATTATTGACTTACATACTTTCTAACTGTCAGGAGGGATTGTTATGTGTAGTACAGGTTTAAAAAATGTTAAGAGACAGTACAGCTTTAAGAGAATGTACACTTCCTGTGGATGCTCTTCCTGTGTGTGCTTAAACAGTTTTCCCCTTATGTCTGAGCTGCATGGAAGTAAACAGAGAAGGCCTCAATTTCTGTGGTGCATGTTTTTCTTTCTACCAAGACCCTGATGTTTTCAAAGGTACCTATTTTCAGCCACCAAATACAACAGATGGGAAAGGGGTGGGGTGGGGTGGGGGCAGCTCCAGTAGATTAGACTGGGAACTTCACACTCGAGTAGACTTGATAGACCGTTATGGCCTGCATCTGTTGGTATGTTCGTATTCCCATGGCAGCAGACTGTGATGTCACAACAGAGCATTATCGTTTTAAATATGGAATAAGCTACAGAGGCAGATGAACTATAAGGGATAAATATCTTGTTTTTGTGGGAATTCCTTCAGTAATCAATAATGCAGAGGAGAAATCTACAGACAATATATGAAATACAAACTGAACTGCGTCTAAATATTATGTTTTCCAAAGTTTTCCCAAAGGCACCAGTCACTCTTTAATTATTATACATCCTATATCTGTGTCATATGTACTAGTTTTAACATGATTAGTAATCATCTTTTTAAGCTAACATGGCTGAGATGTGATCAGGTGGTACTGAGGGGTGAATGGTACAGTGAAGAGTCAGCATATAAAATAGATGTTTTACCATAAATTTTTCTAACATTTGCAATGAATACATGTCCATGTGTGCTGCTTTTAGTCTGCCCAGAGTGAACACTTGACAAGACCTGGAACTTTTCTGCTAGGTTATGTGGAGCAAGACCATTTAAATACTGGTACACCATGGCAGCCAATGTTATAGTCCTTCTGGTTTTTACATTTTTGCTAACCTACTAGAACACATAAATTCTTCCTTTGAGGTTCATGAGTGGCTCTACCAACACTGTTTTGTAAAATCTGAAGCCTTGCTAGGAATCTCCGATTTCTACATTCCCTAGATGAAGTCAGCCTAACCAAATTAATGGCTGAATGAGAGAACAGTGCTGTACTGGAAACTGTGTGTGCCGTTTTGTGCCAGGCAATGCCTAATATGCCGTAAGAGTGCTCCAGATAACATTTTACCAAGTGGGTTAAGTATTCACCATTTTTTATAAATATCACACAGCATGTCCATTTTATTAGTCTGAAGATATTTAAAAGTTCAGGTTGCCATACACATTAATTGAGACAGTTTCACAAGTTCCACGTAAGTGTAACAGCTTCTGTTTGGCACTCTGCTTCTCCTTTCAGAAGTAACTTTTTTTATATGGAAGATTTCTTCATTTTTTTGTACTTCTACCACTGAGGGATATGTTTGTAAAGGTTATAAGATCACAGAGAAGTATGTGTATGCTTTGTGCCCTGGTTTATAATGGTGCACTATCATGTACACATTTCTGGATTACCCTGCTAAACAGAGTCTATTTTTTGGACTCCTTTCCAGTTTCAGGACTCGTGGACTCAAAAGTCACAACTGTGACTTTCAGTAGTTTTTCACTTGGGATGGACATTCTCCTCTATACAGTATGTATTTATGTCCATAGCCTTGCTGCAAATAACTCTTATTTCTTGTTTAGCAACACTTCCCATTATATATTGATTCACCCCTCACGTGTGTAACACTGGATGTGGAGTGTGTTCTAATGTGATATTCCTGTTATTTTATGGTGATACTTAAACCCAAGTAATTACGGTATGTACTTGATTATATTGCAGTTGACTAATTTCACCATTTTTAAAATGAGGCAACTAAGATCAAATTTGGATGCATACAAACTACAAAATCCTTTCCCTGAAGACTGCTTTCTGTTAATGATGAGGGGGTGCACATGGGGAGTGTTGCAAGTGGGAGAGGAATAAAATAGGTTGTGCCAGGGCTAGGGAGGTAGGTTCGGGGAATTTGTGTATAACAAAAAAAAAAAAACATTAAAAAGAAAATTTTCTAGTCCCTCCATGTAACAAATCAACTTTCTTTTGATGCACCCCAAAACAAACCAGTTCCCCTCTCTCCGTGAAAAACAAATCTGTCCCCCTACCCAGTAACAAATTAATCCTCACTCCCCTACACACTACAGATTTTTGGGTGGGCAATAGGTATTACTGTATAGATCATACTTCACTTTCTGGCTTAGGCTAACTCACACCCTAGTTCAATATACACTAGCCGGGAAAAGTTTGTTTTAAAACATGCACAAATTCATAAAAACAAGACTGTTCTGTGACCCCCCCCCCCAATACACACACAATAGTCTGCCTAGCTGCAAGACTGGTCCTGATAAACACTTCTGTGTTTGGGTGAGGAGGAGGAGGAGGAGTAAAGCCACAGTGCAAACTGTGCGTGCATGCATGAAGGGAGCCTGGTGGGGCCTTAGGGAAAAGCGTTGATTTTTGCTATGAAGGAGTGGTCAGGAGGATAGGCAAATTTACCTGAAACACTGATAAGCTGCCAAAGTGTCAAGAAGAACTGTGGTTTGTCACTGTGCATAACACCATGAATAGTAGGGCTCCCAAATATTCGGGAGCCCTTCCTGAAAAAGGGACTATTTGTGTGTGGGACTCTTATTTGGCCACCTGCTGAAATAAAAAAAAAATATTAATAAAAAAAATATAAACAAGAACCAGCCTTCCTCTTCTTCCCCCAGTCCGAACCCAGTTAAATAATCCATCCCCCCATTTCAGCCCTGTGTTAGCACTCCAATCCCATCCTCCACCTCCAGCTCCCACAGTGTTTTTATATCATTATTATTATTGTCCCACAAGGAGTGACCCCCCCCACCAACCCGGTGGTGCAGAGGGTTAAGGAGCTGGATGCCACACCTCATGCCATGCTGGTGACCTGAGTTTGGGAATGAGCCTGGGTCATCAGAGGTTGGTGGGGGGGAAGGAGAGGATGCAAGTGGCTGCCAGCTGGTGGCCATCTGCCTCGGGTGGGAGGAACAGGTTTCCTCAGAGCCTGGCTGCCCCCTGGTGGAGGACGAAGTGGCTGCCTCACTCCGAGGACTAGGTCGATGGAGGGTTGAAGAGACTGGCACTGGAGCTGTGGTGCGCATGTGTGCCTCCACGCGCATGCGTCACCACTTCTGGGGTCTCAGGAGTAGGACTCACTGGGGTCAAAACAGAGGAAAAATAGGGGGCCACCAAGGATGAAGCCTTCAGACTGGCTCAGGGATCTCTTGGGGCACGCATGGCACCATAATATCCCAAAAGACCCAGAGACCGGTAGCGTTGGCAGACAAAGACAGTGGTCTGCCGAAGGAGGATAAATACACTTGTAAAAAAAAAAAAAAAAAAAGGAGTAGCCCCCCCACTTCTAAAGATGACCACCATCTTAATGATTAAAAGTGCTTGTATGTGCTAAAAGAATGCGTCCTCTAATGTCTTCCCATCCCCCCACCCTGGCAGCACACTGCTCCTTCCCTCTTCCCAATTCAGCAATGAATTTTAAAATCTGAAGGCAACTGGCACAACTCACCCTCCTCTCCATCTGGCCACCTTCAGAATGAATGAAAGAGCTCTTGCAATTGCTCAGTCTAATAGTAAAACCAGGTGATCACTGATCAGCTAGTTTTACTATTAGACTAAGCAAAAGCGCGAGTGCTTTGATTCATTCTGAGGGTGTCCAGCTGTTGAGGCAGGAGGTTGTGCTGATCAGTCTCAGAGTTTAAAACTGGGTAGTGGGAGGAGATGGGAGGGGAACAGGATGCTGCTAGGGTGGTGGGACATTAGAGAATTTATTCTGTTACTGCAATTTCAGTCATGAAGACAGTGGCCAGCCAGGGAGGAAGACGGGTTGTGCCAGTCACCCATTGCATAGCAGTAGTAGCAGTAATAGTCCACCAAAAACTTGGGCTGTTATATCGCCTTAGCGCCAATATGATACCTGAGTCAAGGCTGGCAGTCGCTCAGCGTATCCTCCTACCTACGCGGCCCCAACCTTACTCAGCATTGGAAAACTCGACCTTGGCAGACTACAGATATTGTACCACAACATAGTGCGATTCACCACAAAAGGCCATTTGAGGACACACCACTGTGAAGCCCTAGTCACACTCAAATGGCCCACGCTGAACCTCAGGCTCCAGCACCCCCTGCTAAGTTGGACATATAAGCTCCTCTTGGACGATCTCCCTGCAGGGCTAATCGGGCTACTTGCCCCAAAGCAGCCCAGCAAGCCCCTCTGCAACTCAGGCAAAGCTCTCCTTGCACTCCCCAGGTCCAAATCTGCAGCCGGCAGTAAATCCTTTGCCCACATAGCCCCTACGCTATGGAACAAGCTCCCCTGTCACCTCCAACAAGCCCCCTCCCTAGCGATTTTCCAGATGGGGCTATGTACTCATCTCCTGAACGTCACCTCCTGTGTCTGTCCAGATGGCTAGCTAAATCACGCTCCCTGTTGCCAGGACATAGGTGACCTAACTGCCACTACTGGCATCTAGCTGCCACCATAGACCATGTGCACCTGACCTGTAAATAGTTGCCTTCCCTAATGAAAACCTGTAATTCCCATTGTAACCCTGTATTCTGTTTTGCATTTGTATTTTATTGTTCCATCTGCCCTAAATCTAACTGATGCCACTGTTGTGATTTTATGACTGGTTACTGTACAATGTCGCAGCCCTTCTGTATGCAATGTCCTACTATGTATTACTTGATTGTGCTTGCTTAGCTCTATGTAACTAACCCTGGGTCGCCCCTGGAAAAGGGACCTCTTGGGCCCAGTGGGCCTACCCAGTTAACAAAATTTAATAAATAAATAATAAATAAATAGCAGCAGCAGTAGCAGTAGTAGTAGTAGTACTAGTAGTAGTAGTAGCAGCAGCAGCAGCAGCAGCAGCAGTAGTAGTAGCAGTAACAGCAGCAGCAGCAGTAGTAGTAGCAGTAACAGCAGTAGAAGTAGTAGTAGCAGTAACAGTAGTAGTAGCAGCAGTAGCAGCAACAACAGTAGCAGTAGTAGTAGTAGCAGCAGTAGTAGTAATAGTAGCAGTAGTAGTATTAGTAGTAATAGCAGCAATAGCAGTAGTAGTAGCAGCAGTCGCAGTAGTAGCAGCAGTAGGAGTAGTAGCAGTAGTAGTAGCAGTAACAGCAGCAGTAGTAGTAGCAGCAGCAGAAGTAGTACTAGTAGTATTAGTAGTAATAGCAGCAGTAGGAGTAGTAATAGCAGCAGTAGGAGTAGGAGTAGTAGTAGCAGCAGAAGTAGTACTAGTAGTATTAGTAGTAATAGCAGCAGTAGGAGTAGTAATAGCAGAAGTAGGAGTAGTAGTAGCAGTAGTAATAGCTTTATTTATTTATGGCGCCCTTCCCTGGAGGCCCAGGGGATTATAAATGATAAATTATAACAAAACAAAACATTGTAAGTGCTGGAGGGGGAGGAGGGTGGGATGTGGGTGTTAATAGAAGGTCAGGGGAGAAGTGTGGGACTGGAGAGCTAACAGAGGCTGGGGGGATGGGGGTTGTATTATCTACTGGGTTTGGGCTGGGGAGGAGGGTGGGAGATTGGGAATAAGCAAGGGTTGGGAGGAGGTTTTTTTTTCTCTATATGAAAGCTAAAAACGAATACCCAAATATTTGGCTGCCGAATATCAAATATGGGATTGACGATTTGGGAACAGGTATTTGCAAAGCCCTACTATTCTTCTAGGCACATTTGACAGCTGATCAAAGTTTCCTCAGGGCTCATGCAGGTAACCCTGAGTCTCCTCTTCTCCACTCCTTCAAAGTCATCACAAAGGACCCAAGGACAAAGATCATTTGCCTTTCAGGCATCCAGCTGGCTCAACTCTCTTGGCAGCGACACAGCGACCACTCCAACACTCGGCCTCTTCAAGTCCAAGCTGTGCCTCTCACTGCTTCTATCCTGCGATTGCCCATCTTAACATTTCCACCGTTCCAGCTGCAAATGCCCCAGCACCCAGCACTTACAATGTCTTTGCACCCCTAGCACCTTACCTGTCATATTCCCTCAACAAGGCCCCCTGGCTGCACTGTCTCCCACTTCGCCCACCTCCCCTGCATCTCCACTCCTGCCCCGCCCAACCACCTCCCCTGCATTCCCCTGCACCTCCTTCCTCCCCAATCTCCTACCCCTCACTTCCCCACCACCCACTCCCCTTCCCTTGTCTTGCTCATAGCTCAATGTCTTTGTACTGGTTATTACATGTCTGTAAGTCAATGACTATATGTTTGTAACTAAAAATGATGACTGTTGCACACACTGACATGAAACATTTGTAAAAGAGCCTCTGCTCAAAGGTACTGTAATCCTAGATTGAAATAAATAAATAAAGTTTTATTCCTAAAATTTCTACAGGCTTTCTTAATTCTTGCGCACAGCCTACCCAGGAGCTTCACATATGTACTGTATATCTGAAGCAATGAAAGACCAAAAATAAATGTATTTATCATTTTTTTAAATTGTTACAAGGCCTTGTATGCAGCTTACTTGGATCAGTGCTCCTAAAGAAAGATACAGTACCTGTGTAGGTATAACATAGAAACATAGACTTTGACGGCAGATAAGGACCGCTTGGCCCACCTAGTCTGCCCATTTCCCTACCTACAGGATAAGCCACAGATCCTAGTCAACTAACAGCCTATTTCTTCCTACCCCCCACTAGAATTGCCTTATGTCTGTCCCATGTATTTTTGAATTCTCCCACAGTTTTAGACCCCACAACCTCCTCAGGAAGGCTGTTCCATGCATCCACTACCCTCTCTGTGAAAAAATACTTCCTCACATTGCCCCTGAACTGCCTCCTCTATCTTTAAATTGTGTCCCCTTGTTCTTGCATGTCTCTTTTTCTGAAAGATGCTACCCTCTTGGACTTTGTTGATTCCACTGAGGTACTTAAGCATTTCTATCATGTCCCCCCTCTCTCTCCCTCCTTTCCTCAAGGGTATACATATTAAGCTCTTTTAGTCTCTCTCCTCATATGGCTTCTCTTGCAGACCCTGCACCATTCTAGTTGCCCTCCTCTGGACTGCCTCTATCCTGATATGTCCTTGTAGAGATGGGGTCTCCAGAACTGGACGCAGTACTCCAGATGGGGTCTCACCAACTGTCCGTACAGAGGGATAACAACTTCCTGTTTTCTGCTGGTGATGCCTCTCCCTATGTCCCTATGCATCCCAGTATACCCCCAGCTCCTGGGTAGGCTGTGTGCAAGAATTAAGAAAGCCTGTGGAGATTTTAGGAATAAAACTTTGTGATGACTTTGAAGGAGTGGAGAAGAGGAGACTCAGGGTTACCTGCATTTTACAGATAGTTTTGATAAATGGGAGTGAACCATCATGATAAACTCCAAGGATGCCAGCTTGGTGGTAGAGTGGTAGTAGTATCACCTGCCACACCACCAACCCAGGTTTGGAGGCAGACTCAGTTGTTCAGGGTCAACCAGGAAGAGAGGCTGGAGCATCGGAGGGACAGCTCTCCTCTCTCAGTGAGGAGGGGACTCAGGTGGTCAGCTCTAAGCCTGCCACCTAGTGAAAGACAGGTGACAGTGCAGTGAGCTGACCTCAGCTGTGGGAGGGCCACCCTCAGATGGTGGCACACATCTGCAGTGCATCAGTGCACGTTGGTGGCCATGGGGAGAAAATGCCGGAGGAAAAACTCAGATCAGCTGGGTGACTCTCTGAACACACCCTTCCCTCCCCTCCCCCAACAGGCTCACACCACCAACAGGGCAGGGTTCTGAATCTGGATTGTGCTGGGGAGGGGCAGGGGGGCAGCATCCACTCCTTCAGTTCTGCCATGGGGGAAAATCTTCCATTGGGGATTTAAGTAGCCAGGTAAGTCTCAGAGATGGTGGGTGATGGGGCTGGTGGGGGCCATTGATGATGAGGGCTGGCCAGGAGACTAAACAAATGATAGGGAGGAAAGAAAGATAAATGCCAAGGTACTTTATTATATTCACTGTTTCTAATGGAATGTCACCGGCATCCACCCTAAATGACTCATTTCTTGACAGACACTGACTAGACACATTATGTAATGCTTTAGTCTTTTCATTACTTAGAGTGGGGTGGTTCTAAAAGTCATAAAATGACTTGGCCTGCTTTCAATGGTCGCTGAATCCTTATTTACATGTAGGGCAGAACTAGTGGATTAGGTACATGTATTTTGTTGGCCATTCGTGTAGCAAGAAAAGAAAAAGGGACCAAGGGTAGAGCCCTGAAATACATCCATGTTTTACTGTATTATCCCTCCAACAGAACAAGATCCAACTGCATGAACTCTTTGTAGCCTGTCAGGTAATTTTACCCATCGTACTACTGCATTTGATAAATCTACATTAAACAGCTTTTCACAGAGGAACCCATGATTTAGAGTGCCAAACCTTTTCTACAAAGAGTTTGTGACATCTCAGGTGACATGCTGAAAAAATACTTATTTATCATTATCAATTAAGAGAATAAACTGAGCTAATAGTCTTGTTTCCAGGAACGTCCTGTGGGAAAGGGAAGGGATTCCTTTGCAGTATGTTATGTAAGCAAAAACACACTACGGGGTGCGCATTAAGTAAGCAGTAGATATGACAGGGTGGTGGTTGTCACGGGTTAATGCAAACCCAGGTGCCTTCAGCCCCTGGAAGTGCATCATCAACTCCTGACAGCCACCACTCTGTAGTATCTTACTGTGCTTATAAAATGGATCCCATGCTAAATAATTTGATCCTTCCATCAAAAAAAAAAAAAAATAATACAAAACACACACACACACACCAGGGTTTTAAATAGCTGGTATCGCATCGCATTTTGCGATGCAATCCGGCAGGTTATGCAACTCAAAATGTGGAATGGATCGCAAAAAAGTGCAATCCATTTTTTCCATGTTTTTACACCATCAGATGTCATTTTAGGGATGATTTTGCCTCCGTACATATGTATCATGCTAAAATGGGTGTCACTGTGCCCTTAGCTCTGCCCACCTGTAGCTGTGATTGGCTGCCTAATACCGCGCTTCCATAGAGGGAAAGAGGGAAAGATGCAAAAATGTGACTCCAGCAGTGTGGCGCAGTTGCTGAGATTGGCAGAGTTGCAGCTGAACACCGTGGGCCGGAGAGAGGAATCTAATCGAGAGAGGGAAATTGAACAAAAAGGTGGGTTTTCCGAGAAAACACTGTTATTAATGTGGAGATATGTTTGTGGCAGTGCTGGTTTCATTATTCTGTGTGGGGGATGATTATCAGGCTGGCAGAAAGGGGTGAACTTGATGGCGGCAGCAAATGTGAGTAGCAAGGGGGGGTCAAGGCCTGTGTTGTAATGTGTTGGGTGGCCAAAGAGTCTGCTGCAGGTTCCCCAAATGATGCAGTTACCCACCCTCCTTGTATGGCTTCTTGTATGCCTTAGCTGCTGCTGCTCAGGATCTGATCGGGTGGTTTGGGCTAACGGGAGCACGGCTGGTGGTCTGAGAGCAGCTTGGGAATCCGGGGGCGGGGGTGCTTGCTTTAGGTAGGCCTGTGTTTGGGTGCCCTTAGTGAAGTCCGCATGTCCATTCCTGAAGCGATGTCTCCTCTCCCGCACTGTCCAGAATCTCCCAGACAGTGTAAGGGACTGCAGCCCTTGCCCTCCATTAGCGAGACTGCTCAGTGAGTTGCAGCGGCCTACCCTTGGCTTGCCATCCGTTGTCTGCCCACGTGGCCTCGCCCTCCTTCATGAGTGCAGTGACGGTGATCCAACTTGCTCTTGCTCCGACGATGATCCAACTTGCTCTCACTCTGATGAACGATGATGAGTGCTGGGTGAGGATGAGAGGGAGACTGTGTGGTGCACCGGCCTACCTAGCTGCAGCTTTGACACCCACTGTAATTCATTTGTGACACTGTGCCGACCACCGCTGGCTGTCTCGGGAGTCGGGAGCCTGGGATGGGGGAGGTGGTCTCTCCGGCTCTGAGGTCAGTGTACTTCTGCGTGCCTATCTTGGAGTCTAACTAGGCTGGGCCTCACATTTGGGGGGGCGGGGGTCTATTCTCACTGGGCACACAAATTAAGAATCTGAGTATGCTCAGACACAGGCTAAGTTCTTTGTGGCTCAAATCCCTCTTGGGAAGTTTCTCTGGCCCTTGCCTGGGGGTGAGGGGTGGGAGGCTGCAGTCTATCTCTGCCAATACGTGACGAGCCCACATGCCAGCCACCTGCAGAGGGGGGCACGATTCACTGCTCCATCATGCCATAAGACAAGAAGTGGTGCAAGCCAAGCAAGAATAGTCTGTACTAGGCTGGTCCTCATGGGGGGGGGGGCCAAGGCGCCAGAGACTTTCCCTAGATACCACTCCAGACTGAGGGGGCAACCTGTATGGGCACACAAGCTCAGGCTTAAGCTTAGGCTACTTTTTTGGCTGAGTCTTGATTCCATTCCTGGATGGCCTTCTGGCCTGTGGGGGTGGGTGTGGGTTACTTCAGTGAGTCTTGGTCGCAGTCTGTCTCTGTGCCCTGCCAATCAATTGTACATTTCTGTCCCACACATGGATGAGCTCCTGATGACCTAGGCCCAGGGGTGGAGGTAGGGGAGTACTTCGCTGACCGGCAGACGGACATTAGTGGCAGCAACTACCCAGATAGATTGCCCACCAGAAGAAAATGCCAGTGAGTGTAAACAAGGGCAAAATTAAAGTTGTTATGCCACCGTGGGCCTCTTAGGGGGTGCCGGGGGTGGGTTTGAACATCACCACCAAATGGTTGTTGCCTGGCTGGGCTGTCAGTGGGCTGTGGTGCTCGGAGGGCAAGCCAGCAGTTCGTCACCCCTGTGGTGGCCCTCAAGTTTTTTTTCTGGGATAAAGAGCTCAGACAGAGTGAGTCGTTGAGAGGTGCCAGTGAGTACCGGACTGGGTCCTTCTTCTCACTATGGACTGCCCCTGCATTCAATGACTGAGGTCCAGCCAAGCATGATCAATGTGGCCCATGCATGCATTTGATTTGTGCTAGTCACAGCTGCTGGCAGGTACTCCCACTCCCCCCCCCCATGGTCGCGTGGTATTAATTTTGAATCAGGTGGTTTGTGCAGCTGCTCGCTAGTGAGCTACTCTGTTGTGTAGCACAGTCTAGTGATCGTCTGGCGTTTTGGGGATTTTTGTGTTGCTGGTGAAGGTTATTATGGTGGGAGGGTGGTCAAATTTATTGAGTCTGATCTTGGTTTAACTTTTTTTTTTAGGTTGGTGTGACCAGACCCAACTGTGTGAGAACTTTGTTCTGGTGGCACGAGAGAGTGAAAGAGGAGCCCGCCCCAACTGGTGGACCTGCGGTAAGTTACTGTTGTGTTACTGTCCTGAGTGAAAAATGAATTGAATAGCAAATGAGTCTCTGAGTGTAATGTCCTGTTGTTTTGCAGGGGCTCGCTGCCACAGTGGTTCATTGATTACCAGCCTGGCAAGCCAGCAGTTGCATCCAGTTTTCCAGAAAGGTAGGGTAACTTACATTTGGGGCATTTGGCAAGCTAGCTTGGGGACTGTAAAGTCAATCAGATTAGGTGAGTATACCAACACTGACAAATTGTCATTGTGTTTGTAGGTTCAAACTGAGCTGCAGCTAGCTGCACACGGACTGAAGTTGCGCAGCCAAAAGGAGCCACTGGGTGGTAGACTGGGACTCAGGAACAGGAGGAGGAGGGTCGGGAAGAAAAAGATTGACAAGATTCAGAAAAGTGCCAGGAGTAGAAGCTCTGAGGGAGGAAGAACGAAGTCAGAAAAAGCAGGCTGACACACTTTGGACTTAAAAAAACAATAACTGTGTGAAACTCTAAAGCCAACAGTTGTACTAGACATTATATTCGAAGTCAGTGGAATGAGGGGTGTTGTTTGGTGAGCCTGTAGGGCTAGCAATCAAACTCTGCCTGAAAACATTTGGGGGGGGTTTAGTCAGTGTAGCAAACAGACTTTTACACTTTGGGCATTTGAAACTTGTGATGGTTATAAATAGTCACTTTGCTGTGCTCAAGGTGGCCATTTTGTGTCTGGTCGCGCCGCAACGTTCAAAACCAGCAGCTGTGACAGAGTGAGACAAGTAGTGTCTCTAGGGCCAGCCATATTGATGACTGCTTTTTAAGTCCAGTCTATTAGTATTTTGTTGTCTGACCCCCCCCCCCATAAAACCAAGATTTGGTCATCAGCCCTGCAGAGCTGTGCAGACAACAGCAGATAGCGATTGTCAGTGACCATTTAAGTTAGAGGCTCTGACCTTTACTAGTACTGTGTGGGTACTGACTGACTGGTCCATTTAAGTTATAGGGCTCAGTCAATCAACCTCCCACCCAGATGGTCATCTTCTGCCCTGCACAGCTCTGCAATGTTGTGTAGGAATGGACGGGTTCTGAAACCGTTTAAGTTAGAGGACTCAGACCCAGCATTACTAGGGTAACTACAGATTTGTCCCCGGCTCCCGTTTAAGTTAGAGGGTAAGTTAGTCTCCCCCCCTTCCGGGGCACCCCACCCCCTGACAACTGTTCAGCTGCAAGTAATCACTCTGGTGTTGTCTGTAGGAAAGAAGAGACACAAGACAGAATTTAGAAGCCTGATGTCTATTGTTAAATGTCTTTTGACAAATTATACACACTGGAAAGACACACACACATATTCTTCAAGTTGTTTTAACATACTCAGTGAGTCAGTCAGTGTCACACATGGCTACGTGAACCTAGAGAATAAACAGCAACCATGGCAACCGGCACCAAAAAAGTAAGGAGGCAAACTGTAGAAAAATGGAAAAAGGAGATAGATCACCGCAATGGATGGTTAGTGTATGAAACAGACAATGGTGGTGAGTTTGTAGACTGGGTAAAATGTTCCCTGTGTGAAAAATGGGCAGACCAGTTAAAGTGCTGCAGAAATTTTAGTGAAAGTTTCATTGTTGGCATCCGAGGTACAGCTTTGAAAAAGGACAATGTTGCAAAACACAGTCAATGTGATGCTCATAAACGAGTTGTTACACTCAACCAAAAAACAGAATCAATTGCCTCCATATACAAAACTACACCAATACGACGTGCACTGTTGGGAGCAGAAGTAAAAGACAGAGCTGTAGTTCACCGTCTGATTGAAATTGCTTATCTGCTTGCTAAAGAAGAGCTTTCATTTACTAAATTTGAATCATTTGTTAAACTTGAAAAAAGACATGATGTTGATCTCGGAAGTGCATATGCAAATATTAACGGCTGTCGTATGTTCACGTCAGTTATTGGTGAATTGTTACAGGAAAATCTACTCACAGCCCTTCATAAAAGTCTATATTTTGCAGTTCTTCTAGATGAGGCAACAGATGAAAGTTGTATTGAAAAAGAATTACTGTATATTATGCATTTTAATGAAAGTTCTTGTTTAATGGAGATGACCTTTTTCAGATTAAAAGACGTTCAGCACGCCAGTGCAGAAAGTTTGTTAGAAACACTTCAAGAAGCCTTCTTAGAGTTTGGCATTTTAGACTTGAATAGTCGCATGGTTGCTATGTGTGCAGATGGTGCTGCAGTAAACCTGGGGAAAAGAAAAGGGCTATCAGCTCTGCTAAAAGTGGAAATGCCATGGTTACTGTCTATTCATTGTCTTAACCATAGACTTGAATTGGCAATTAGAGATGCACTGAAAGGAAAATTTTTTGATGAAGTGAATGATAATCTCATGACATTGTACTACCTTTACAAAAAAAGTCCAAAGAAACTTTGCGAGCTCAGAGAATTAGCTAAAATAGTGGGCGGTGAAGTCAGCAAATCAGAAAAAGCATTTGGAACAAGGTGGGTAGATCACAAACTTCATGCCGCTCAGACACTAGTAAAATCCTACACAGTTATGATTCATTCATCTTGAAACTCTCGCAGAAGCTGCCACTACGCCACCAACAGAGAAAAGCAGAGTTAAGGGCATTTTGACCAAACTGAAAACTGCCAAATTTGTCACTCATTTAGTCTTCTATATTGACCTTCTAAGGCCACTGTCATGACTCTCCCTCAGTTTACAGGGTTCTTCTGCTGACTTGATCTTAGCTTTGGCTTGTGTTGATGCAACCTTATGGCAACTACAGCATCTCGCAGATATTCTTCTCGGAACGTGCAACTCTGAACTGAAGACACTCTTACAGCAACATGATCATGACGTTACTGACAATGATGAGTATGACGATTCTGAACTGGTCGTGTTTAAAGAAGTTACGGTCTCTAATGCTAACAACAGCATCAGGCACCTTATAACACAGGTACCTAATTACGTCAGTAGTATACAACAGTGCATTTCTGATAGATTTTCAGATATCACTGACTGTGACTCTCAGGACCAACACCCAATTTTTAGGACTTTAAAACTGTTAGATGTGAAACAGTGGCCTAGGAGTGCTGATGAGCTAGAAATGTTTGGGAACGTAGACTTGGACGGATTTGTTAATTACTATGGACAGATGCTCACAAAACATAATGTTGACCTTGCTGCTTTGCCAGGAGAATGGTCCGAACTTAAAACTTTATACAATAATTTTTTAAGTCACTTAAATAGGGAAGACTTTTGGAACAGCATTCTGAAGTCCTACAGAGAACAGTTCTCAAGCTTCTACCACGTTGTCGTTATTTGTAAGCTCATTCCAGTGTCCAATGCAGAGCTGGAAAGGTCATTTTCAATAATGCAATGTGTCAAAACTGACTGGAGAAACAGACTGAGTGAAGTAATGTTGGAACACCAGGTTAGAATTTCAGTTGAGGGTGACAGTCCAGACATTTGATCCTTTTTCAGTTGTAGATGGAGTCTTCTGCACTCCTAGAAGAGTTTGTGCGAAACAAAGGCAGTCAGAAGCAAAAAGGTCAGATTCATCCCGCACCACAAATATAACTAGTTCAGAAGATGCAGCAAGTAGTACTAGCATTATGTTTTACAGTACTTCCGAGTCAGACAGTGACGACATGATCGTTATTCAGTAGCGAGCCCCTGTAAACTGAGGGAAGTACACTTTTGGCTTATAAGTTTTAGCCTAAGTGGCAGTAAGTGTCGTGGGGAAAAATTTCAGGTCCTCAGTGTCAGTAGTTGGTCACTGACTGGAGGGAACTGGGTCAGTTGAGAATCCACGCCAGTCAGCCGAGCACCTCTCTTCATGTCTGCCTGCCAGCCCCTCCCCATGCTTAGACGTCCAGATAGATCTCCAAGCAGGGGAAGTGCACTGGCAATTATGGGGGGTGCCCTGCACTCTTCCTACTTAGCAATCTAGATCTCAGTCATTACAGGGGTTGGCACAGGCAGGCAGATGTGGACACCCGGAATCCCAGCTGGCCATGGGAACTCGGCTCTTTCAGAACTTCATTTACCAATCCACACAGGTCAGGACTTTGCTCACTTCAGCAAATGGGCTGCACTTGTCTTGAGTTCAGCAATGTGCACCTGTACATGCCGGGGCACCAACCATGCCATGAGATGAGTAGATCTTGTTTAAAATTACATTTTTTTCTTGTGCTGACTTCATCACAAGTTTACTAATTGTACTGAGCTCTCAGAAGCATGTGTGGTATTTGGGACACCACTAAGTCTCACGTTAAAATTTAGCACTGACTAAAGTGCTGCTTATGGTAAAAGCAAGTAGTTTAAGGAATTAGTTTTCCATCTAGTTAAACTTTTTATAGGGCATTAAGTCCTCAGGTTCATTTGCTGGTGGAGACACTCACTGCCATATGTATTTTTTTCAGTGGCTCAAGTTGAAGACCACAGTTGTTAAATTTCTTCATTGTTGGTGAGAATGATATTAGTGGCTAGAAGTGTTTATAATAACTTGCACTGTGACTAAACAAATCAAAAATCCCGCCACTCAACTGTGGGGTTGGGGGGACTCATGAGCAGGCTTCTCAGGTGGGTACACAAAAGCCATCATCACCTTTTGTGCTGAGCTCTCTGGCTGGTCCTGGAAATAAGTCAAAAGACAAGTTAAATGCACAGTGAGTCTGACACAGTGTATGCTGCTTGCAGCCTTAAACTGGCGCTTTCTGTTCTAAACTGTAAATCTGCACTTACATAAAAAATTAGTGGGATCTGGCTGCCGGGAACTGGGTCTACAGGCCTGAGTAGACAACTACTGACTGTTCCGAACCACCCATCCATTTAAAATTGACCGTTTAAGTTAGAGGCTCAATCCAAATCTGGATGGTAGTTGAGAACTGCAGTAGTAAAGTCCAAGAATAATAGTAGCTCATGTTTGTAAATCAGTTTGGGTGCTGCAGCTGCATAATCTCAGTATGATTGCTTCCCAGCCACCGCAATTAAATTTCCGTGCCAGCACAAGTCATGACTGCACCACAGGCTTTAGGCTTAAGGTCAGATAATGTTCGGTACTGAACATAACTTTAAATTTTGTTTGAGACACTAGACTCCCGACTACTGTTCCCAACCACCCATCCATTTAAATTTGACCGTTTAAGTTAGAGGCTCAGTGCAAAATGGATGGGAGGTTGGGAACACTAGCCAGTTGTACTTGTGTCTGTTGTTAAATTACTTTTAGGGTGCAGCTGCAGCTGCTTATTCTCAGTTACCTTACTAGCTGTTCACTTTTGGGTCCGTCACAAAAGTAGTCATGCTTGGAAAGGTTGGCAAGTGGAAACTGTTATTTAAGGTCAGAAAATGTTCGGTACTGCATACTAACTGAACTTTAAATTTTGTTTCAGACACAGTAGACTCCCGACAACTGACTACTGTTCCTAACCACTCATCCATTTAAAATTGACTGTTTAAGTTAGAGGCTCAGTGCAAATGGATGGGAGGCTGGGAACACTAGTCAGTTGTACTAGTGTCTGTGTAATAAATTACTTAGGTGCAGCTGCTTATTCTACTGCTACTTTTGGGTCACATAAGTAGTCACGCTTAGGAAGGTTGGCAAGTGGAAACTACATTTAACAAGGCTGGTGGTCAGAAAATGTTCGGTACATACTGAACTCTTTAAATTTTGTTTCACTAGACTCCCGACAACTGACTACTGTTCCCAACTGTCCCATTACTTTTCTGACCGTTTAAGTTAGAGGCTCAGTGCAAATGGATAGGAGGCTCTAGGGACACTAGTCAGTTGTACTTGTATCTGTGTAATAAGTTTAGGGTGCAGCTGCAGCTGCTTATTCTACTGCTCTTCACTTTTGGGTCACATAAGTAGTCACGCTTAGGAAGGTTGGCAAGAAACTACACTTAACAAGGCTGGTCAGAAAATGTTTGGTACGTACTGAACTCTAAATTTTGTTTCAGACACTAGACTCCTGACAACTGAGTACTGTTCCTAACCGTCCCATCCATTTAAAACTGACCGTTTAAGTTAGAGGCTCAGTGCAAATGGATGGGAGGTTGGGAATACTAGTCAGTTGTAACTTGTGTCTGTTTTATTACTTTTATGGTGCAGCGGCTGCAGCTGCTTATTCTGAAATTTGTAGCTGACTGTTCCCTATGTAGTCAGGCTTGGGAAGGTTGGCAAGTAGAAACTGCATTATTTGAAGAATCAAATCTGTTTTTAATACTAGTAACTCATGTCAAAGTTATAATAAATTCTGTGAATTTCACTCAGAGACACTGATGAAAAAAAATGAATAAAGTGACTCAGTGACTGCACACACTCCTGTACCAGAGTCTTGTTTTCCCCTTTTGCTCCACGCATCAAAGGAAATCAGAAAAGTGTTTATCAGGTGAGAAATAACACCAATCATACTGTCTCTATTAAATATGACATTTTTTTAATTTGCTAATCAATTCGATCCAACTGCTACACATTTGCAACATTGATTAGCACTTTTCTGCGTAAAAGTGCTAATCAATTTAAAATCCTTATTTAAAACCCTGACACACAAAGATTACATTTACAGGGTTTTTAACTTAATGAAAAGTCCCTTTTTTAGACTTTTGACAATATGTGGCACTGTTGATATGCAGTTCGTTCTAACTTTTTCATATTGTTTTGAAATCATTCATTTCATTTTGGTATAATTATTTATTTGGCATTAATATGGCTTCATTAGTTTATTTGTTAGTGTCTGTATCCTACTTTGGAGAGGGAGAGAGAGAGAGAGAACGATAAAAAGCTGTGCCATTGATAAGACAGAAACAGAGCAATTCAAAAGATCCAAGGCTTTGTGCTGCCATGGTAACACAGTGAGACAGCACACAGGGCATTAAGTGGCACCGATCATGAACACCAACATATTTTATTGATGAAATTCTTAGTGTGACTTTTTTTATTTTTTTAAATTGAGCACTATCCATTTAACACTGCTGATGTAACTATGCTATGTTAACTGTGCTGAATATTTTGAAGGGTATATTTAAGTGATGCTTGTATATTTTCTTTTTACTGATGTGGAACCTTTGCAAAGGAGTCTTTGACTCAAAGTCTGCAATTCCGATTCTTTCAATAAATAAATAAATGCTGCCACCTGACAGTGCTCAGTGACAGACAGGGGAGTATGCTCTAGTATGGTGATGCAACCACCTGTATGTAGTCTCATTGCGGCAGCAGGACTTCAGCAGAGCCTGCTGGAAGCTGAGCTGGAATTTTCTTATTTATTTTTATTTGTTTTAGTTTCTGCTTTTCTTCCTTTGACCGGCCCCCTTCCACCAGTCACCCCAGCCCTGATACCTTGACATCCTCCAGCATCTTCTCCCCAGGGCTTGCTCCCCCTGATGAGGTTGTCGGGGTTCCCTAATCCCCACCAAACAGGATCCGGTATGCATGGTTGGGCCTAGAAAGCTGGGTGCAGGGCCTGTGGAAGACTGGTGTCATCTTGTAAGTCAGTTGTTTTCTTCCGTTTCTCCCCTGGGAGGTACAGATGTGCCATGACATCAGGAAACCCGTCACACACTTCCATGCAATATGTGTCAAAAGCCTCCACACCTCCTTGCACTCTGGTAGTCCCAGACTACTTCCCCCAAGTCTCTCCATCCTGCCATCCCTGGAGGAGGAGAGCAGTCCTTCGGATGCTTGATCCTCCTCCCCCTGGCTGATGCTACAGTGCCCCGAGTTCACTTTCAAACCCAGGTTGTCAGCAATGCAAGTGGTGCATGCTGTGTAAAAAATTATTTTTCTTCAGTATTTAAATACAGTAGGATCAGAAAGCAGTCGTGCTATAACACAGCAGAGGAACAGTGTTGTTGGGGGAGCAGGGAAACACAGATAGTTCTTGAGGGGGAAGGTATTAGATGAGCTGGCAGAGATAAGGCAATTGAGAATGTAAAAAAGCACTTTAATGCACAGTCATGTGACACGTTTCAGCCAATCATGTTTGTCGATTTCCCTTTGCCATTTTATTTATTTATTTAGTTAGTTCTTGTTTACTGGGTAAGGTGCGCTAGACAAACATTTGCCTATTTTCAGGCATGACCTGGAAGGGTTCAAACCATGAAAGAGTACAATGCAAGACAATAAATTAGACACTGGAGTACATGATAAACTTGGAGAGACAACACTATTATAAGACAATAAATTAACTGAATTATAAAATAACAATTTCTTTTTAACATTAATTTCTGTTGAAACTCCAGGCATTTGCAGTCTTATTGTTTGTAAGTTCCTATGTCTACTACTGGACTACAGAAACGGTAAGCTCCTGTTAAAGCGAGTATTAATATAATACCCTATCTACAGTAAGTGTAAATGGAGAGGAAAAGGGGAAAACTTAAAAAAACACTAAAAAGGGGAAGGTTAGAAAAGTCTCATTAAAGGCTATAGGGGAAAGCCTGAAACAAATCCCTGTCTATGGTATAGCAACAAGGGATTAATCAAGGGAAAAAAAGGGAAATCTAGATACACTCTACCTGGGGTAAAGGCGCAAGTTCTTTTCCAGGTTGTAGGGAGTGTAGTATTGTGAATGTTGCGAGTGGTGCAGTGCAGTGCCTGTGGAGCAGCAGTCTTCAAGAAGACCTTTTGTAGACTGAGGTGCTGCCCCATCTGCGTACACCTCTCTGGGCTGAGATAGGAGTTCACTACTGGGAGTGTTCATTAGGAATCGGGGGACTCCTTCCCCCTCCCAGTGGCCACCAAGTCCACCATCGCTGCCTCAGAGGGTGCCAAGGAGGAGGGCTGACTGGACTGTGGTAGGCTCCAGGAGAGTGGAGGTGGTAGGTTGGGAGCACATTCCTCATTTGGTGCTACTATCCAACTCTTTCACCACTTTGGTGGGACAGGACTACCAAAAGAAGGCACCTGTGGTAGTGGCCAGGGAGGATGCAAGGGTCCTCCACTGGGAAGCCCCCAAGCTGGGTGGCAGAGGACCCCAGTGGAACAAGAAGCAACTTCAGGTGGGGGACTCAATTGTTAGGGAGGTAGACTTGGGATCAGGATGGGAGGGAAAGAGGGAGGTGAGGTGCTTACCTGGTGCCTCAACACAGAGGGACGGAGAACGGATCTTTAGAATTGCTATGGCAGTGGGGCAGGAAGGGAAACTGGATGTCACTGTCCATCTGGGGACTAATTACATGGCAAAGGAATGCAGCTTGGGTGGTGCAAGACAGGTTTAGGGGGCTGGGGAGGGACCTGAAGAAGGTAGCTCACTCGGCTGCCTTCACTGAGGTGCTACCTGTACATAGTTGAGGGGAGGCTAGGGGATAATGCAACAAGGTCTTTAACAACTGGTTGAATGTATGGTGCAGTGAAGAGGGGTTTGGCTACATTGAGAATTGGGGTCCTACTTGGAAGGGATAGAGGCCTGTACAAAGGCGATGACCTCCATCCTTCCAGGAGGGGAATGGCAGTCCTGGGTGGAAGGTTTAAATGTGACTTCGATGGGCATTTAAACTAGCCAGTGGGGAAGGCAGAAGAAATGAGGGAGGCAGTGAATGCCCTCCCAGAAAATGGAGCAGCAGAGAGGAGAAGCCCAGAGGAAATAAATTCTCCAGGGGGTAGAGGGGCGTAGGGACAAGTGGGAGGATAGGATGGGAGGGTTGGGAGGTGGTTCTGTGGCTCAGAAAAGAGTAAAGAAGGCTGGGTAGAGGGAGAAAGAAGCAGGGGAGGACAGTACCAGGGACAAGGGAAGGGTGAAGGATGGAATCGGGAAGGGAGGGCCAAGTAGGTGGAGGGAGGGACAAAAAGAGTGAAGAGCCATGTATGTCAACGCAATGAGCCTACGAAATACATTTCATGACCTTGAGGCAACCACTGCAGAGGCAGACCTGGATCTGGTGGCCATAACAAAATCATGGTGCACTGACAATCATAGCTGGTATGTGGCCATTCCAGGCTGCACCATGTTCCAGAAGGACAGGAGAGGGAGGAAGTGGGGAGTGTTGTTTCATATGTGAGGGAAGGTATAAAGGCCATGGAGACACAAAGACATGATGAGGATAAGGAAAGGCTGGAGGTTCTTTGAGTTGGCTTAGTTACAGGGTCCAGGGACTTTATCCACATTGGGGTGGTGTATAGGCCACCAACAAAGGGGGGGGGGGAAGTTAGACAAGGTTTTGGGGGAACCCACAGGGAGAAGGGCAAGCAAATGGGAGGTACTGATTATGTGGGACTTTAATTTCATGTGTAACCCCCCTGTTACCTGGGGTTACTAGAATCCCAGTAAGACCTAGTGGTAAGCAGGGAAGGGAGCTTGTGAAACTCCAGTTAAATGGATTTCACAATGTCTCACTCTGTTCTCAGTCTCAGCTGAGACTGAGGGATGACATCATTTTAGAACTGTCGCAGCTGAATAAGCCACACTGGAATGTTGCAGTTGGAGGTTAGAGTAGAATGTTGGGGAATCTGAAGTTAGTTGAGTAGAGTTCTGTTGCAGTCTGTAGTAGAAGTGCTGTGCTGTAGGCAGGCCCTCAGAGGTCTAAGCTCTGTCAAAGAGCTATTTTTTGGTATAGGTGTGTGTTCTCACCTGAAGAGGAACACAAGAAGAACACATTGAAGTGGTAGAGACCGCTTTCAGTGGTTCAGGACCCCATCCCTGCGGAGATGGGGGGAAGGAATCAGCCTGCTTCCATGGGCAACCTCCCTGTTCCGGCTAGGGAAAAAAGAAGCTGCCTGATTTAAGTTCATGCTGAGGCACCTGAAGTTCTGGATGAGATTTCCTTTGAGGAGAAAACGCCTGTGGGGCACCTGTAACCAAGGGGTGAGTTCACTCTGCTAAAGGGCCATTTGTTTTCACCTGAAACAAAATGAAACTAAAGTGACTGTTACTGTTGGGTCAGGAAAAGACAGCCAAGCACAGTTTGGAAGATGTGGGGATTGGACTGCTTAACTCTGTGGAGGGTCTAGAGTAATGGACACAGCCACTTATTTAAGTATGTTCAAGTTCAGCACAAATGGAATGTAAAGACAGTAGACTGAATGTGAATACATTTAAAAATAATCTATTCAGCAAAGTGTTTTAAAGGATGAGGTGTTACAGTCCAGAGAAATGGCCGGGTATGAATTATGGGAGCGAGAGGTGGGAGACCCTCTATCAGTAGTAACCAAATTCACCTCTACGGGTTTACTTTGGGACACCTGCTGCTTTCTCTCAGGTACTTGGCCAGTGCCTGAGAAAAGTACCCAGACATGGGATTGATGAGGAAGATTTCCTGATGGAGCATAAGTGCTCATAGTTGGTTTAGGGAGCCACCAGTAAATGTTTCCATGCTATATAGAAAGTGTCCAAGGGGCTGGCAAAGGAGCTGAGCTGGGGAAAACCCAGAGCAGTGTACAAGTTCAGGCTGTGTGCCCAGTGTGTTTCAGAGCCTGAGGGCTAAAGTGAATGACGATGTGTTCTGATTTCCATAAATCTGCATTACCAGGAGTGTAGCCCTATGGGGGCCCATCTATGCTTTGTTTATTCTGTTGGATGTGAATAAAAGCCACACTTTAGAATCCCACTTCTGGTATTGGACATTACAGTTATTGCTTCCTTTGTCTGGAGTTACTTGGGTGCTCCTGTTGCAGAGTAGCCAAACCTAACCAATGTGCCGAGTGACATACAGTGTTTCTCCCCGAACCTAGCCCACCAGGTAGAGCTGTCAAAATGGAAACGGCATACCTGGGTGGGGGTTACACAAGGATGTAGACTGCAGCATTCTGGCCACAGCTACAAGAAGAAGCAAGGTCATACTCAACTCTCTACAGGGGGTATTTCACAGATAGCTGGTCACAGAACCCACTAGAGATGAGTCAGTGCTGGGCTTGGTACTTACGGAAAGGGACAGCATTACAGACATCACAGTGGGTGGACCCTGGGTACAAGCTCATTATCATGCACAGTGGTTTGGCATACAGATTAGGCAAGAGAAAAACACTTTAAGGTGAGGGTCCTGGCCTTCAGGAGGGAAGATTTTATATAGAAACATAGATTTTGTTGGCAGAAAAGAACCTTTAGGCCCATCCAGTTTGCTCATTGTCCCTCCCTATTCTGTTACCACTGACCCTAGTTGGTCATAGGTGCCACACCCTTCCCCATTCCTCTATATAATATGCCCCTGTGCCTATCCCACACATGCCTGAAGCTCCCTACAGTCTTTTCCCCCACTACCTCCTCTAACAGGCTGTTTCAGTTGTCCACCACCCTTTCCGTGAAGAAGTATTTCCACACATCTCTTTTAAATGTCCCCCTCTTAGCTTCATTGCATGTCTTCTTGTTCTAGTACCTTCCTTTCTCTGAAATAGACCCTCCACTTGCACCTTGTTCACTAGTGTGAGGTACTTGTAGGTTTCAATCAGGTCCCCTCTCGCTCTCCTCTCTTCCAGGGAGTACATGTTGCTGTTCCTGCAGCCTTTCTTCAAATGGCTTCTTGTGCAAGCCTCTCACCACTTTTGTTGCCCTCCCGTGTACCACTTCCACCCTTTCAATGTCCTTGCCAAAGTGTGGCCTCCAGAACTGGAGACAGTACTCTAGGTGGGGCCTCACCAGTGAGCGATACAACGGCAGCACCACCTCCCTCCTGCTACAAATCCCTCTTCCAATGCACCCCAGCAACCTGCTAGCCTTTCCCACTGCTTTGTTGCACTGCCCACCTACCCTGAAATCATCAGATATCTTTCTTGCTTGGTGACTGTAAGCTCCACTCCACCCATCTTATACACAACCCATGGGTTCCACAGCCATAAGTGTGTAATATTGCATTTTCTGGTGTTGAAACTCAGCTGCCAGCACTAGGCCATTCCTCTAATTTCTTCAGATCCCTTTGCATGGTCTCCAACCCTTCCCGAGTGTCAACCCTGCTACATATTTTGGTATCATCAGAAACAAGACACACCTTACTGTCAAGCTCCTCTGCAATGTCATTTATGTTTTTAATACAATAGGAGACTGGCTCACTAAATACCGTGAATGTTGGGGGAGAGTCACAATGGAAAAGATCAAGGAAGAAACTACTAAGGCAATGGCAAGCTGTTTGAAGGAAGTAAGCAAGGAGAAGGAAGAGTCCACTGTGGTTCACAAAGGAGGTGGTTAAGCCGGTAAGGGAGGGAAAAAACAGCGTTTAGGAACTACAATAAGACCTAGTCAGAAGGTGACAGTGAGGTATATCTAGATAAACAAACTCTGGCCAGAGCCGATAGAGCTGTAGCAGTGGAATTTGAGGTAAAAATATTGAAAATTACCAAAGTTATGAGCCTGCGTTAGCAAAATGTAACATAAGCTCATAAATTTGTTGTTTTGTAATATTTGTACACCAGATTTTCAACATAGCTTTGTTATGACCCTGCCTCATGAAGAAGGGCAGAGAAAATGTTCAACTCCTGCCCAAAAGGTGATTTTGTGCAGGGACTGTGAAATAAGCATTTGAGATGCAAAAACACATTTTGAGCAGGAGCTGAAAAATGACATCTGCCACATTCATGAGGTGCTGTAAAGAAATGGCTATGTTGAAAATTTGGGGTAAATATATTGAATATTACCAAACTTATGAGTCTGCATTTGCAAAATTCAACATAGCCTCATAACTTTTTTGTCTTTAAATATTTTTAAACCAGATTTAGAACATAACCTTCTTATGACCTCACCTCATGAACAATGGCAAAGAACATTTTCAACTCCTGCCCGGAAGGTGATTTCGCACAGGGACCGCAAAATCACCTTTCAGGATGTAAAAAAAAACCCATTTTGGCCAGGATTTGATAAATGACAGCTGTCACATTCATGAGGTGTTGAAAAGATATGCCTATGTTGTAAATTTGAGTAAAAATATAGAAAATTACCAAGTAATGAGCCTGTGTTTGGCAAAATTCAACACACTGTAGGCTCATAACTTTTTTTTTTTTTTTTTTATATTTTTGCACCAAATTTTCAACATAGCCATATTATGATCCCACCTCATGAACAATGGTGTAGAAAATTTCCAAGTCCTGCCCAAAAGGTGATTTTGCACAGCAACCCCGATATCACTTTTTGGGACAGATTTACCTAATGTTACTTGCATTGTTCACGAGGTGTTGCTCCCAAAAAAGCATGTTGAAACTTTGGGCCAAAAATATGCATAAATGACCAAGTTATGCCACTAAGTTCAAAACACCATTGAAATACATTGAACGTGCATACCTGTTTCTTCAGTTCGTGGTCCAGCTTTGAGGAGTGAAGACATGCCTGCGGTCCAGAGATTATGCACTGGACCTTCAATCGGTAAGTAAGGGCTTGAGTGGAGGTGTGGGGTGGTGGGTGCCGAGTGGAATTATCGGGTGGAGAAGTCTTGGCCGCACAAGACATCGATGGATGGTTTTCTTTTTATAGGTACAAAAAAAAAAAAAAAAAGATCAAGGATTTCTGCACTGGGGGACTGGGCACCCCCCAGTGTCACTATTATGTTTCTTGGGGGTAGGGTGGTGGGAGCTGAGAGGGAAGGTCAGGTCGGGGGTTTATAGAAAAAAACTCATGGGCATCGTGATCATGACACTGGGGGATTGGGCACCCCCAGCGTCACTCTTATGTTTCTGGGGGACGGTGCGGGGTGGTGGGTGCTGAGAGAGAGGATCGGGTGTGGGGAGCTCTATAATTTAAAAGAAAAAAAATCGGCAGTCATGGCACAATGCGTCATGCCCAAGATGGCTGCCAAAGTCTGCTGCACATGTGTAACCACTAGCGCACGTGCGACCACTAGCAAAAGCGCAGTGGTGTGCGGTGGCCATGTTGGAGATAGCAGAGTGTGCCGTGACCACAGATTTTTCTTTTAAATTATAGAAAGCTTCCACCAGACCCTTCCTCTTAGCACCTCCCCGCCCCGCCAGAAACATAAGAGTGACACTGAGGGTGCCCAATTCCCCAGTGTCACGATCAGGCAAAAAATAGTGCAGTGCCAGTTGAGACAAGGAGTAGAGTGCTCCAAGGACACCATGGATACAGAGACAACTGTGCTATGTGTCCAACATGTTGTTCGGTTGGAAAGAATGTGGGAGTCCTTTTCTCTAGCAAGAGGTCTGCAGGGCTAGACCCACTGCATCCCTAACAAAATGAGACAGAAAAGAGGGTGAGGGCAGCAAAGGCATAAACAGAGGAGAGGATCGCCAAGTAGATCAAAAAAGGTAGTAAAACTTTTTTCAGGTACATGAATGAAAAGAGGAAAGCAAGTGGTGGGATAAATGAGTTCTTCTGCTCAATCTTCAGAGTGGAGAGGGGAGGGGATGGATCAACATGCATCAGCAGGCACTGGGGGGAAGGGGACGTGCAGGCCCGTTGTTGCGATTTTTGTAAGGAGGGGTCTTTTTTTGTAGTTTGTGTCTTTTTCACAAAGACTGGGGGCCCCCAGAAGCCCCAGGGTATTACATTTTCTGTGGTGCATTTCGTGGCTTATTTTGAAACTGAATAAGTCATTAATGAACTCTCCTCCACCCCTTGCTTTAAGTAAAATTATTATCTAGCTGAATAGATAGATAGATAGATAGATAGATAGATAGATAGATAGATAGATAGATAGAAAGATAGATCGATCTCGCTGTAGGTTGAATATCTATCTCTCTTTATATATGTATCATAGGGGCACGGTCGTGTCCCTATAGTTGGGGTTAGATCTTCACTTCTATGTTAAACTCAAACTTTTGCACTTTAATAACTCCGCAACCATTTAAGCGATTCACGTGAAATGTTGCAATTGCCATCAGGGACCAGCGATCTCTCGATGTGGCAAGTTTCATTCAGGTCGGATGTGTTGGTGCGGTGTGTAAATTACCATTTTTTGTCTAATTCTTTGTCATGCCACTGCACAAAAACAGTGTGGAATTTTGGTTTGACATTTTTAGGGTATATAGGTCTTGAGTCACAGTGGTGCCCTTTGAAGATTTGGTGGACAAATATTAATCCATTCAGAAGTTATTGATTTTTGAAATTTCTCATGATTTTCAATGGGAAAAGTCAGATGTTCACCTCAAAAAGGATTCTTTGTCGCAAATGAGCAATCCTTTGTTGCAAATGGGGAATCTTTTTTTGAACTTTTTGCACTTTGATAACTTTGCAACCTTTCAACCAATTTGCATGAAATTTTGCATGTGTCATCAGGGACCAGAGATATCTTGATGTGTCAAGTTTTGTTCAGGTCAAATATGTGAGTGCAGAGATAGGGAGTGTTAAATATCACAGCCCTGTAGATAGGGTTCAACCATCACTTCTGTGTTAAACTTGAAATTTTGCACTTTAATATCATCACAACCATTCAACTGATTTTCAAGAAATCTTGTATGCACCATCAAGGACCAATGATTTCTTAATGTGCCAAGTTTCACGCTGGTCAGCTGTGTGGTTGCAGAAATACAGAGTGTCAGAAAAAAGTGAAATTTACCGTTTTTTTGAAAAATTCTTTGTCATGCCACTGCACAAATACAGCTTTGGATTTTGGTCTGAACCTTCTAGGGTAGAAAGGTCTTGGGTTACAGATGTGCCTTTTGAAGATTTGGTGAAAACATATTAATCTGTTTCAAAGTTATTAAATTTAACAACTTTCCATTATTTTCAATGGGAAATGTTAGATGTGAGCCTCGAAACAGGATTCTGTTTCACAAATGGGCAATCCTGTGTCGCAAATGAGGAATCCTTTGTTGCAAATGGGGAGTCTTTTTTCATGCTCCCATCATCTTATTTCTTAATGAGGCAAACAAAGTTTAAAAAAACAGAAAAAAGATTACGTTTTCTGAAGTAACCGACACACATGTTCTGCTAATCGTGACCCGTTCTATCGGATTCTGGTGTTAGTTTTTTCACAAATCACCTGGAAATGTGTTTTTTAACATGCTGAAATCCTTTTTTGCAAGTTTGTGAAAAAAGAATCACAAAACAGGATCCTGCTTCACAATTTGCAAAAAGGAGTTTTCTTTTTCGCAAATCAGAAAAAAAAGAAATCTTGAAAGAGGATACTCTTTCACAATCTGCGAAAAAATAATTTTATATAGTTTTTTTTTTGTCATTTCACAGTGAAGAAATGATTTAGAATTCTGGTCTGAAATTTTCAGGGTACAAAGGGCTTGCTCCACGAGTTTGCCTTTTGCTGGTTTTGTGAAAGCAGATTACTTTGCTCTGGCATTCAGGTTTAAATTTTTCTTCATTTCCCATAGCATAACATTTCTTTGTCATTCCACTCTGAAGACATGGCTTCCAATTTTTGTATGAAATCTTCAGGGTACAAAGGGCTTGCCCAACAGATGTGCCTTTTGCTGGTTTGCTGAAAAGATATTCATATGGTGCGGCGTTATATAGGTTTCAAATTTTCCTGTGATGCCCATACAAAAACATTGCAATGTGATGACTTTCTTTGGTGCTATGCAGCATGGGATGGGAGATGACTAATAATAATATGATTACAATATCTAAAAAATTATGAATGATTACTAGCATAGGGCCCAGAGGACCCTGTGCTCCCACATTGAAATACAGATACCACCATATATATATATATATATATATATATATATATATATAATGGTAACATTATTATTTTATGGAATACAGAAATAGAGGGATATGATTTGTTCTCAAAAGAGAGAAGTAATAGGAAAGGAGGAGGTATAGCAATTTATATAAAACAAGAAATTAAGAGTATGATTTACAACAAATATGATCAATATGAAGAGATTAAATTCATATAGGTAGCAATACAAGATACACAAACCCCCAAAAAACGCCTGTTAGGTCTTTACTATCGTCCACCAAATACCAACAAATCCCAAGATGAGTATATTCATGAAGAAATTACACATTTAGCAATGCAGGGAGACATACAGTAGTCATTATGGGTGATTTTAATTTACCAGATATAAATTGGGTAAAGAGAACTGCAAAGAATACAATGCATAATAGATATCTGGAGATGATGGAAGAGGTGGGGTTGATGCAATTAGTATATACACCTACAAGAGGTGAAAATATATTGGATTGGATAGTAACAAATAGTGACGATTTAATAACCAAGATAAGCATTATAGATAACCTAAGTAATAATGATCATGGTATTGTTCAATTTTACATTAAAAGAAAGTTAGTACTTCAAAAAGGGACCACAGTTATTAGAAATTATAATAAGGCAGATTTTAATAAAATTAAAATGAAACTGGCAGAGTGGAACTGGGAAGGCTCATTTAAACATAAAACAGTAGGAGAAATCTGGGAAATACCCCAATGTAAATTACACAAACTGGAAGATAAATACATCCTTAAAGAGCAGGTATCTACTGTCTGGCACCCAGCTTTCCTCAAACATATATAATGGTAGATCTGCTCTACTGTTGAGGGGCATTACAATTTCTATGCGCTTCCTTCTGGTTAAAAAGTTATAGCACCCCAAATTTGCACCCCTATAAAAACAAAGCTTTGTCTAACATGCCTCCTTTTGTGATATCAGAAAATGAATACTGAGGGTGCATGTCATTAACCTGTATGTATGTGATAGGCCTATGGCATTTAGTACTATTTAGAGGTGCCATGTAGACAAATCAAAGCAGCCGCTGGAGTAACAGTCCCTATTTACTGGAGCAGTCACTTTCATTGTTCCAAGTGGCAACTCTAAATAGTACTAAACTTCCTTGATAAATGGCACTAGTATAGGTCTATGGAGCACACACAAGCAGTCTTCATTTTCTGACATCACAAAAGGAGGCATGTCAGACAAGGCTTTGTTTTTATGGAGGTGCAAATATGGGGTGCTATAACTTTTTAATCAGAGGGAAGCACATAGTAATTTTAATGCCCCTCAACAGTAGAGCAGATCTACTATTATATATGTTTAAGGGGAGCTGGGTGCCTGACAGTAGGTAGCTGCTCTTTAAGAGGAAGTTGTATAAAAAAAAGAGAAAAAACCTATGTGGTGTACAAGCAAACTCATGAGGTTGTGTAAGGATAAAAAGAAAAACATACAATAAAATGAAAAAGCAAGGGACCATTGAGGCTGGTATGGAATATAAAACAATACTGAGGATGCTAACAGCAAAAATTAGGGTAGAAAGAAATAGATTGGAAATAAATCTAGTATATAGAAAAGATAATGGGAAAGGATTATATTCCTATATAAATAATAATAGGAAGACATCAAATCAATTTGGGCCCCTGTATACAAATGGTGAAGAAGTGTCAGGATCAGTAGAGATGGCATAACAACTAAACCAGTATTTTTGTTACGTGTATGATAAAAAGGCACAAGATAGTGTAATGCTTAAAATGAATATAAACAGGAATTTGTATATGGAGATCAGTGCAGAGTATATAGAAAAATTGCTCAAAGGACTGAAACCCCATAAATTATCAGGGCCAGATTTGTGCACCCTAGAATGCTGAAAGAAGTGAGGACGCAGATGGCAGCACTGTTGGCATTTTTATTTTGTCGGTCATTTTTCACAGAGGTGCCAGGGACTGGAGAAGTGCTGTAGTGATCCCATTATATAAAAAGAAAGGGTTAAAAACATTTATGACAAATTATAGGTCAGTTAGTTTAACTGCTGTTTTGTGCAAGGTAGCAGAAGGCTTTCTGAGGGACAAGTCTGAAGAAAATCTAAAGGGGTTAGAAGTGAATGATGTTAGACAACATGGATTTAAAAAAAAACAGGTCACGTCTGACTAACCAGCTTACTTTTTATGAACAGATTAATAAAAGCATTCATGATAATAAGCCAATGGATGTTTTTTCTTGATTATCAGAAAGCATTCGATAAGGTACCACATAATCAGCTTATTGCTAAAATTGAAAAAATAGGAGTGGATAGCAGATTGATAAGATGGGTGCACAGCTGGTTTCAGGGAAGAAAACAGACAGTTAGGATTAGGGGTGTACTTTCAAGGCAAGCAAGTGTAACGAGTGGGGTGCTGCAAGGGTTGGTGCTGGTCCCTGCACTCTTTTCATTGCATATAGGGGATATACACCATGGCATACAGAACTTTATGATAAAATTTGCAGATGATGTTAAGTTAGGAGGGCAAGTGAGTATACTGGAGGGTATTCAGGGATTGGAAGGTGACCTGAAACTACTGGAAGTATGGGCTAAAGAGAACAAGATTCCATTTAGTATAGAGAAATGCACATGGGGGAAAAAGAATCCCAGACATGAATATTGTCTAAATGGCTTTAAAGTGGAAGCTTCAGATAAGGAGAAGGATTGTGGAACAACAATAGATGATGGTATGACTTTTAGTGCACAGAGGTCAGAGGTAATTAAAAGAACAAATTATATGAGGAGAAATATTAAAAGGAACTTTATAAATAAGTCTAAAGAATGCCTTGTTCCACTGTATAAAGCATATGTAAGGTCAAACATAGATTATGGATCACCACTGTGGAGCCCATATACAAAAGGGGAAATAAACAGAATAGAAAAATGCAAAGGACCTATACCAAGATGATCTGATCAGTGAAAAATAACGGCTATGACGACAGGCTAAGAAGATTGAATATGTTTAGATTGGAGGATAGAAGGAAGAGAGGGGATCTCTTACAGTTATTTAAGATTATGAAGGACCCAGAGTTAGCAAAATAACTAGGGATATAATTGGTGGACAAACCAGAAGGGCTAAGAGCACATAAGTTTCAAATAAAACTAAAGACAGAACACATTTCAGATATTTTTCATTTGTGCAGAGAACTGCCAGAATATGGAATGCACTTCCAGAATATATTGTCCTGAGTAGTACATCAGATAAATTTAAATGAGAGATTGACCAAATAGTATGTTTAAGGAGATAAAATGAGCCTGCTATGCGGGAAACAGTATAATGGGCAAAGGGGCCTTCTTCCGTTCTATCACCCAGTATGAAACCCAGTATAGACTGATGCAAGTGCAGGGCCCAGAGGGCCCTGCTCTCCCACAAGGAAATAAGGATACAATTACAGTATATCAAAATTATGCATGGATGAGAGTGCAGGGTCCTCCCTGTATGCCCACAGGCAAATAAGGATATGATTATACTATCTCAAAAAGCAAGGAAATCTTTGTAAAAAAAAAAAACTTTGTTAATGTACTAGTTAGAGTTCCAGCATCAAAAGCAGGGAAATGTCACATTAGGGTTTTCAACCCTAACACCCCACCCAGCAGGCAGCAACAGGTGTGGGGTGTGCCTTGGGGTTGTCAACCCTAATGGCCAGCTCATTTTCATATGTTTATAATGTACTGTACCTGAGGCATAGCATCTATAGCTGTGGTTGGCTGGGTATTGTACTACCTTGCAGCTGTGCCTGCTGACTTCTAGGCCAGGGGTCTGGGGGCCGCTAAGCCCCCACAAGCCCTGGGGTACTAGATGCTCTCTGCTGCATTTTGTGGCTTATTTTGAAGATAAATACCTCAATGTCTGAGCTCTCCTGTTAGAGAAGATCCTTCTGTCAATCTTGCATAATAATCACAGTCTGTCCTGTGGCAGGAGTAAGCTCCCTGGCCCAGCTGCAAGGGTCACTGTGATGACGAATACCACAACCAACCATCCCTGGATGAGATGCACTGCCGATTAGCAGCTGTCTTGGCCTTGGCCTGCCTCCTGACATGAGTTCCTGGGCTTGTTTCTGAACCAGGTTGTCAGCATGGCCTCTGGGCCAGTGGGGCAACCCCACAAACTACTGAAGTTTAAATGAATTCGTTCACATAGCACCATCCAAGGAGGTATCTGTGCCAACTGTTGTCTGAAGTCTGATGTGAAAGGGTGCTGAAGGGTCCATTGGACACCAGGGAGACATGGCATGGAGGTTATTTCAGCAGGTGGGGATGTCATTCTTTCTGGTGGGGGAAGGTAATGGTGTTGGGGAGTACAGGGGTATTCTGGCCTGAGGAGCACAGAACACTCGATTTGCAATGTGCCCAGAACTGGAACAATTCTGGTTTTCCATTTCGCATGCCCCTGACCTGTCACAATGCCCACTGCAACCTGCCAAAGTGCCCGCCCTGACCCCAGTAGGATGGTCACTGACCTACCAGAATGTCCCCCAATCCATTGGAATGGTACAACCGTAACCAGCCACTATGGCCTTCACCGGCATGCTTCCTGAAGGGAGGGAACTTTCCAGCAGGACAAGAAGCTCACTGGTTTAATGGGGGATTCCAGTGGCTCTGGTGAACATTCCAGCTGGTTGTGGCAAGGTTCTGCCTTTCCAGCAACTTATGGGTCATGCCATTCTGCTTGCACGTGGTGCTATTCCAGCAGGTTGATGAATCCCTCTGGCAGGCTGAGGCAATATCAGCAGTTCAGGGTTGGCATTCTGGCCTGTCAGGGGTTGTGCCACAATGTTCTGGTTCTCACTCATTCCCAGAGCATTAATCTCTAACAATGCCTTACAAATAATGACCCACCATGCTTAAAACTATTTTCAGAAAAGATGCTCATAATGTATGTTGCAGTTGCAACCCTGTCTCAGTACTTGCATCTGCCAGACACACACAAACACACACAGACACACACAGTGAAGCTTTATCTTGCCAAGAAAAAATACCTACACAAAAAAACACTGGCACAGTGACATTGATAGCATTTACACAGCATTTATATTCGGCATTAGGCCACATGGCAGCCGACAAGGGCCACATCAAGTAATGGTGTAAGAGTGAGAGAAATGACTTCATCTGTCCCATATGACATCAGTTCGTCTTGACACGGTCAGAAGAGGGGTACTCTTTTTTTTTAATTAGATGCAGCAAGTATTACCTTGTCCCAGAAAATAACAGCTAATAAATCAACATCCATGCCTGCTTAATTTTTCTCTCTGCATGTCCTCTCTGCCACCAGAATGCTTCATCATCTCATCCAACCAACCATCATCACTGTGGCACGCACTTAGGCTGCCATGGTCGCCTGGGTTCACAACACTCTAAGACGAGTCACGCAGCGTCTGATTGGCTGATCATGATGGGGGGTTGGAAAGATGTGAAGGCAGGAAGGTACAGGGCAATTGCGTGGACCACAAAAACTCTACTGGCCAGGCAGGGATAATCTGAAGGAACAGTACAATGCAAAGAAAAACAAATAAAAAAAAACAAACTTTAAAACGGGGGTTCATCAGAAGCTGATAAACCTCAGCTGGCAATGGGCCTGGAATGAACACAAGTTCATTTTCCGAGGAGGGAGACTGAAGGTGACTGGAATCCCTAAAGAAAAACAAGGTGATGGGGCCAGACCTGATTCACCCAAGGGTACTAAAAGAATTAAGCATTGTTCTACCTGCCCCCTCTGTCAACACCATTCAGCACCTCATTGGAGTTGGGGTGGTTTCAGTGGACTAGTGGAGGGCCATTGTGGTCCCTCTGCACAACAGCAGCAACAGGAAGGGGTTAACAAATAAAGGCCAGTCTCACACACAGTGGTGGGGAAATTAATGGAGACCCTGCTGAAGGGAAGCTGATGGAGTACCTGGAGACAAATGGGATGAAAGACCACCAGCAGCACAGTTTCACAGAGGGGAGGTAATGTCAAACAAATCTCATAGATTTCTTTGAGTGACTAGGGAGGTGACCGGGGGAAGGCAGTGGATGCAGCCTATCTGGACATCAGTAAGGCCTTTGACAGTGTGCCACACAGGAGGCTAACAAAAGAAACTTAGCAACCTGGTGGTTGGGGAGAAGGTGGCAAGCAAACTAGCCATGGGGGGAGGTGCTGATAAGATGCAGAAAATTTCAAGCCTCCCCCCACAAAACATGTCAAGTAGTAAGGTAAACACTGAGGTACAGTGCTCAACAGAGGGCAGAACAGGGGTAAATGGAAAAATAGACAAGGGCAATAAGAGCAGGCATGGGGGGAGAAAAGGATAAAGCCAACATTAAATGGAGGGCAATGAGTACCAATGCCCCGTAGTCTGGGAAACAAGCTTCCTGAGCTAGTAGCCTTGATGGAAGATGAACAATTGGATATTGTGGCAGTCATGGAAACATGGTACATGAAGAACCATGACTGGGATGTCAACATACCGGGGTACACAGTCTACAGAAGGGACAGGGAGGGGAAAAGAGGAGGTGGAGTAGCTCTATACATAAGGGAAGGGATCAAAGCTACAGAACTAAAAAGTAAAGGGGGAGGACAAGAGGCACTCTGGGTCACCTTGGAGACAGGGAATGGCATCACAATCCGCACAGGGGTTGTATACATACCCCCATCTCAAGGGCAGGAAATGGACACGAAAATGATAGAGGACATTCTCAAAATGGATGAAAAAGGGGAGATACTGTTGATGGGGGACCTGAATATGCCAGATGTTAACTGGATCACATGTATTACAGCCACATCCAAGAGCAGGGTCATTCTTGATGCTCTGCAAGGGGCAGGCTTTAGACAGCTAGTGTTGGAACCCACTCGGGAGGGAGCAATACTAGACCTGGTACTCTCAAATGGAGAGAGGATCACAAATTTAGAAGTCAGTAGACATCTGGGAACAAGCGACCACTGCACAGTGTGCTTCACAACAAGCACAACCATGGAGACAAGCCATACAAAAACAAGGATACTGGACTTTAGAAGGGCTGACTTTGGCAAAATGGGTGAATACCTGAGGAATACACTAGCAAATGGCCAAAAGGAGGGGTGGAAGAACAATGGGAGAAAAATCAAAACTGCCATCATAGAGGCAACAAGCCTTTGTATGAAACAAATAAAGAAAACAAAGCGGAGTAAAAAAAACACTATGGTTCTCAAAAGAGATGGCAGGGAAGGTTAAGGAGAAAAAGGCTGCATTCAAAAAAGTATAAGGAATCACAGAAGGAGCATGACAGGGAACTGTATCAATTAAAGCAGAAAGAAGTGGGGAAGGCAGTCAGAATAGCAAAAGCCCAAACCGAGGAAAAAATAGCCAATTCAGTTAAGAAGGGGGACAACACCTTTTATAGGTACATTAGGGAGCATAGAAAGGTTAAGGGAGGAATAGTAAAGATTAATAAGGGAGAGGGGAGGTGGGCAGAGGGAGATAGTGAAAAGGCAGAGATACTGAATGAATACATTTGCTCAGTATTCACAAAAGAAGATGAGGAGGAGTTACCTAAACCAGACAATAGAAGCACTCTGGGTGGGGGGGTTGACACTAGTCCATTTACAGAAGAAAGAGTCCTGAAAGAACTCCTAAAAATCAAGGTGGACAAAGCAATGGGGCCTGACGGATTCACCCCAGAATCTAAAAGAACTAAGGAGGACCTAGTAACACCACTGACCACACTTTTTAACAAATCATGGGAGGATGGGGTGGTACCTGAGGACTGGAGGAGGGCAGATGTGATTCCCCTTCACAAAAGTGGGAGCAAGGCAGAAGCAGGAAACTACAGACTTGTAAGTTTGACCTCAGTGGTGGGGAAAATGATGGAATGACTTCTGAAAGAAAGAACTGTTGAGTACCTAGAGGCCAGCGGGGCACAGGACCCAAAGCAGCATGGATTTACAGCAGGAAGGTCATGTCAGATGCATCTAATTGATTTCTTTGACTGGGTGACCAAAGTAATAGACCAGGGAGGGGCTGTGGATATGGCCTACCTAGACTTTAGCAAGGCATTTGACACAGTCCCGCACTAAAGATTAATAATCAAGTTAGCCAGCCTGGGAGTAGGTCCCAGGGTGGTAGCCTGGGTAGCAAACTGGCTGCACAACAGGACACAGAAGGTAATAGTGAATGTAACACATTCTGAAGAAAGGGGAGTTACTAGTGGAGTACCTCAGGGCTCAGTACTGGGTCCAATCCTCTTACACATCTTTATAGGTGACATTGCAGAGGGTCTGGAGGGAAAGGTATGCCTCTTTGCAGATGACACAAAGATCTGGAACAGAGTTGATACATGGGGGGGGTAGAAAGGATGAGAAAGGATTTGGCAAGGTTGGAGGAATGGTCAGACATATGGCAACTCAGATTCAATGCAAATAAGTGCAAAGTAATGCACCTGGGAAACACAAACCCAGGAGAAGAGTACACAATAGCAGGGGAGGTACTAACAACAACAAAAATGGAAAGGGACCTGGGGGTAGTCATATCAGATGATCTAAAGGTTGATAAGCAATGTGAGAAGTCAGTAAGGAGAGCCAAGGTGATACTGGGATGCATAGGAAGGGGCATCACAAGTAGAAAAAGGGAAGTGGTTGTCCCTCTGTACAGACAGTTGGTGAGACCTCATCTGGAGTACTGTGTGCAGTTTTGGAGACCTTATCTACGCAATGACATAGACAGGATGGAAGCAGTCCAGAGGAGGGCAACTAAAATGGTGCAGGGTCTGCATCAGAAACCATATGAAGAGAGACAGAGAGCTTAATATGTTTACCCTTGATGAAAGGAGGGATGGGGGGACATGACAGAAACATTCAAGTACCTCAAGGGAATCAACAAAGTCCAGGAGGGTAGCATCTTTCAGAAAAAGAGATGTGTAAGAACAAGGGGGCACAATTTAAAGATAGAGGGGGGACGCTCAGGGGTAATGTGAGGAAATTCTTTTTTCACAGAGAGCGTGGTGGATGCATGGAACCGCCTTCCTGGGGAGGTTGTTGGGTCTAAAACAGTGGGGGAATTCAAACATGCATGGGACAGACATAAGGCAACTGTAGTGGGGGGTGGAAAGAAGTAGGCTGTTGGTTAACTAGAATCTGCAGCTTATCCAGTAGGTAGGTAAATGGGCAGACTGGGTGGGCCAAGTGGTCCTTATCTGCCGTCAAAGTCTATGTTTCTATGTTAAACTGGTTGAAGGATAGGAAGCAGGAGTGGTGGTAAACGGCAGTCACAGGGACTGTGTCATGTCCTCTTCAATATCTTCATAAGTGACATTGCTGAGGAACTGAAGGAGAAGGTGTGTCTCTCTGCAAATGGCACAAAAAAAATCTACGACAGGGTACACACCCAGGAAGGGGTGGAGAAAATGCAGAGGGATCTGGGGAAACTAGATGAGTGGTCTAGGGTGTGACAGTTGGGTTTCAATGCCAAAAAGTGCAAAGTCATGTACCTGGAGTGGGGAAACCCAGGGGCTGTGTATAAGATGGGGGAGGTACATACAGCCACAAAACAAGAGAAGGACCCTGGGGTGATCATTTCTGATGATCTCAAGGTGGAAGGGCAGTGCAACAAGGCAGCAGGCAAGGCTAGTGGGATGCTGGGATGTGAGGGAAGGGGACTTCTAGCAGGAGAAGGGAGGTGTGTTGCAACTGTATCACTTGCTAGTGAGACCCCACTTAGAGTCCAGCCTGGAGGGCACACCTCTGCAAAGACACTAACAAGGCAGATGCAGTCCAGAGGAGGGTTACCAAAATGGTGCAAGGGTTCTGTTTCTATTGTCAAAAGTGATTTTTACCACTTGAGAAGCATCACCTGGATTAAGACCCTAGTTACGCCCGAAGATATGTCATCACTGGTGCACGCCTTTGTGGCTTTGAGGCTGGGTTACTGTAATGCTCTATATGTTGGGGTTACTGGAAGGACCCTATGCCAACTGCAGCTGGTGCAGAATGCAGCAGCTAGGCTGCTGACGGGCCTGGCAAAGTCCAGTCATGTGACTCCGGTCCTGCAAGCTCTGCACTGGCTGCCTGTTAGGTGGAGGATCCCCTTCAAGGTGGGCTTGCTCAGCTATAAGGTCCTATATGGCCTGGGTCCTGGTTATCTGGCTGATCTCCCAACACCTGTCTCCCCGGTCCGTTCCCTCAGCTCCTTGAGACGGGGCATCCTTGATGTTCCCAGGGTCAGGCTAAAAAACATCTGGCGACTGTGCCTTCAGCGTCGCCAGGCTGACTCTAAGGAACACTTTGCCAGCTGTTATCAGGGTGGCCCCAACAGTCGAGCTGTTTAAAAAGGGTCTAATGACTTACCTTTTCCATCTGGCCTTCCCTGATGAAGGTGACTGACCTGTACCAATTATATGAAGTTATGCTGAAATTTATTTATGTATTTATTGTTTTAAATTTTTATTGTATGTTGTATTTGTATTGACCCCACCTTTTAATGTAAGGTGCCCAGAGCCTCAGGACTGGGCGCCAGATAAATACAATCTGACTTGCCTTGCCTACATAAGAAACCATGTGCAGAGAGGCTGCAGGAACTCAGCATGTACTCCTGAGAGGAGAGGAGAGGAGAGGGAGAGGAACAGGAAGAGGAGACATGATTGAGACCTATAAGTACCTCACAAGGGTGAACAAGCTGCAAGTGGGGAGTCTCTTTGACAGGAGGAGGAGCACTAGAACACAGGGCATGCAATGAAGATTGGGGGGTTAAGAGGGATGTGAGGACATACCTCTTCACAGAAAGGGTGGAGGATGCCTGGAACAGCCTATCTGAAGAGGTGGTGGGGGTGAAGACAGTGTAGAGTTTCAAGCATGCATAGGATGGGCATATGGACATACTAAGTACAGGAAAGGAAGGAGGGGATGGACACCTGAGACCAAATAGGGTCTGGAGTGTAGTAATAGGCAAGGAAAAATAATGCAGACTGGATGGGTTTACTGGCCCTTTCCTGTCAAGAAATTCTATGTTTCTATGTTTCCATTTCTTATTATAAGACAGTTCTGATGTAGGATGTTACCGATACTAAGGCTGAAACTGCGAGTTGCTGTATCACTGCTGCCTCAGGTACCATAACTGAAAGTAACCTGAAACTTTCTTATGGGATTTCTTTTTCCTTGAGCAATATGTACTGGCAGTTGAACCCAGGCCCCCAGAAATAACATAACCTACTGGGAACAGGCATTCGGGAACCCCAGATGCAACCATGTGAGCCTGTGACTCAGTGGTTAGAGCACTGGCATGGTATTCCAGGGACCTGGATTCAGTTTCCCGTAGGTCACATTATTTCTTTGTCACTACAATTTGTGGTAACATTCAGTCCAAATTCAGTAGTACATTTTAAAGAATACATAGAAGCTCCTTCTTAAATTACCCATATGGACATGCTTAACTTTAGTCTCTTCTCCCGATATCTACCTAAACAGAAAGAGCACTTTATAATTGTTTTTCAACCATGAAACTTATGAAACTGTATTAATTGGGGGTGGTTGTCAACATTTACAGTGAACCACTATAAAAACAAAAACTAACCATTACCTTTTAGTTCCACAAGCATCTGGACACGTAGGGCATTTCTCACAGGTGTCCCCAAAGGCTCCGGGTTCAGTACACTGACATTTCCCACAGACACAGTGTCCTCTGCCACTACACATCTGTCCGTCATTTGCGACACAGGAATCTGTTTCTGTTGAGCAGTTGCAGTTGTCTCCAATATAACCTGCATGGCACTTGCATTCTCCACAGTGGCACTCTCCATGACCTAATGACAATTGAAGGGAAGACAGTGCATAAAGATTATATTTCTTACGAGCACGGTACGACAAATACAAAGACATGGTACCAGTGGTAACCACCAAGCCAGCTTTCATGCTGGATACAAGGTGGCACTTTCACAGCTGCTGCCTGAAGTCTGTAAGGGTTTTGCAAAGCTCTTATGAGTGGAACTGCATATGCCAATGGGTATTGACCACCACAAATGGAAAAAAGGGGGCTGGAATAAGGCCTCCGTGGTGTCAAGTAGTGGGCATCCACTTTAACAACCCAGGTTCACTCTGTAAAGTCCGGGTTATCAGGAGAGAGACTGGCAGGAGGGGCTCAGAGCATCCAGTGGACATTTTCTTCCAAGGGGAAGGGGTTACCAGCCCATCATTTACTATCATGATCAAGTACATGTCATACATAAATGATTTACCCAACTATTGTTCATCTGAGACCTATATACAACTTTATGCTGATGATACTATATTGTATATCAGATGTGATGATATAGACACAGCAATGCTGATCCTGCAGCAAGATTTTCATAAAATACAGAGGGAACTTATTGAATTAAGATTGCTTTTGAATGAACAAAAAACGCAGTGGATGTTATTTAGAAAGAAAGACCTTAAAGAGACAACTAAAAAAGAACTTAGATCTTTATCAACAACTATCTTAGAACGTGTAGAATCCTATAAATATTTAGGGGTTATATTAGATAAAAATCTGACTTTTGACCTACACATAACATTTATGTCAAAAAAATTAAAGAGACTTTTGAGTTTCTTTTATAGAAACAAATCTCTTTTCAATTTAAAGATTAGGAAGCTAATGGTTTCTACTTTGTTCTTACTCATATTGGATTATGGTGACATAATCTTCGAAAATGCTAAAAAGTCATTATTAATTTGTGTTCACTGGATGTCTTATTCAACAGTGCTTTAAGATTTGTAACAAATCTCCCATTTAGAACTCATTGCTGTGTTTTATACCAAAACTCAGGTTATTTCTCATTGTTTGATAGGAGAGATATTCATTGGAATTTACTGGTGTATAAGTTTGTGCTGCAGATATTACCTTTTTTTTTATTAAATCTATTACAAATTAGGTCACAAAAACAATAAAGATAAGATAAGCAGCAAGAAAATCCCAGCCTCCCCCTACAAAACAGGGTACTAAATGAGAAAAAGACCAAGGTAGAAAGGTCAGTGGGGGATGCTGCTACAGAAGGTAAAATCATCAAAAAATGGAGAGCAATGAGTACCAATGCCCGTAGTCTGAGTAACAAGCTTCCTGAATTAGTGGCCTTGATGGAGGAGGAACATCTGGATATCGTGGCAGTTACAGAAACATGGTACACACAGAACCATGACTGGGACGTAAACATACAAGGATGCACTACCTACAGGAGGGACAGGAAGCGTAAAAGAGGAGGAGGAGTAGTAGCTCTCTACATAAGAGAAGAAATCAAAGCAACAGAACAAAAGGGTAAACAGGGAGGAGAAGAAGCACTGTGGGTCAATTTGGAGGCAGGCAATGGCACCACAATCCACACAGCGGTTGTATACAGACCCCTCTCAGGGGAGGAAATGACAAGGAAATGATAGAAAGTATATTTAGAATGGCAGATAAAGGAAGATATTGCTGATGGGTGATCTGAATATGCCAGATGTTAACTGGAGTGCAGTTGCAGCAGCCACTTCTAAGAGTGGGTTATTCTAGATGCCTACAGGGGCATGCCTTAGACAACTAGTATTGGAACCCACCAAGAGGGAGCAATCTTAGACCTGGTCCTCTCAAATGGAGATGGAGAGAGGATCACAGATGTAGAGTGGGTAGCCATCTGGGAACTAGCGACCATCGAACAGTATGGTTCACAATAAACACAGCAATGATCAAACCATACACAAAGGCAAGAGTACTGGACTTCTGGAGGGCTGACTTTACTAAAATGGGTGAGTGCCTAAGGAATGCACTAGCAAATGGGCAGGAAGGAGGGTGGAACAACAATGGGGAATAATAAAACTGTCATCACAGAGGTAACAAGCCTTTGTGTGAAGCAAATAAACAAAACAAAACAATAAGAAACCACTATGGTTCTCAAAGGAGGTGGCAGTGAAGGTTCAAGAGAAAAAGCATTCAGAAAGTACAAGGAATCACAGAAGGAGCAGGACAGAGAATTGCATCAGTTAAAGCAAAAGGAAGCTGGGAAGACAGTCAGAACAGCAAAGGCCTGAACTGAGGAAAAGATAGCCAACTCAGTTAAAGGGGGATAAAACCTTTAGGTACATCAGGGAGCGAGGAAGACCAAGGAGGGATAGTGAGGCTTAATAAAGGGGAGGGGGGTGGGCAGAGGGTGACTGTGAAAAGGCAGAGATACTATATTTTTGCTCAGTATTTACAAATGAAGAGGGGGAGGTACCTAAAAGAAACAATAGAAACACTCTGGATACAGAAGTTGATACCAGCCCATTTACAGAAGAAAGGGTTCTGAAAGAACTCTTAAAACTGAAGGTGGACAAAGCAATGGGGCCTGATGGGATTCATCCCAGAATTCTAAAAGAACTAAGGGTAGAACTAGTGACACCACTGACTACCCTCTTTAACAAATCATGGGAGGATGGGGTGGTACCTGAGGACTGGAGGAGGGCAGATGTGATTCCCCTTCACAAAAGTGGGAGCAGGGCAGAAGCGGGAAACTACACACCAGTTAATTTAACCTCAGTGATAGGGAAAATGATGGAATCACTTCTGAAGGAAAGAATTGTCGAGTACCTAGAGGCCAGAGGGGCACAGAACCCAAGGCAGCATGGATTCACAGCAGGAAGGTCATGCCAGATGAATCTAATAGATTTCTTTGACTGGGTGACCAAAGTAGTAGATCAGGGAGGGCTGTGACATGGCCTACCTAGACTTTAGCAAGGCATTTGACTCAGTCCCACACAAAGATTAATATACAAGTTAGCCAGCCTGGGAGTGGGTCCCAAGATGATAGTCTGGGTAAAGAATTGGCTGGAGAATAGGACACAGAGAGTAATAGTAAATGGAGTCCACTCTGAAGAAAGGGGTTACTAGTGGGTGCCTAGGGTTCAGTATTAGGACTGGTCTTCTTCAATGTCTTTGTAGCTTACATTGCAGAGGGACTGAAGGAAAGTATGTCTCTTTGCAGATGACACAAAGATCTGCAACAGAGTTGATGCACAAGGTGGGGGAAAGGATGAGAAGGGACTTGGCAAGGTTAGAGGAATGGTCAAATGTATGGCAGCTTAGATTTAATGCTAAGAAGTGCAAGGTAATGCACCTGGGAAACAAAAACCCAGGGGAAGAGTACACAATGGGGGGTGAGATACTAACAACAACAAAAATGGAAAGGGACCTGGGGGTAGTCATATCAGATGACTTAAAGGTGGGCAAGCAATGTGAGAGGGCAGTAAGAAGGGCTGGGGGGATACTGGGATGCATAGGAAGAGGCATCACCAGTAGAAAACAGGAAGTTGTTATCCCTCTGTACAGACAGCTGGTGAGACCCCATCTGGAGTACCGTGTGCAGTTCTGGAGACCCAATCTCCACAAGGACATAGACAAGATGGAAGCTCTCCAGAGGAGGGCAACTAAAATGGTGCAGGGTCTGCACCGGAAGACATATGAAGAGAGTCTAAAGGAGCTTAATATGTATAGCCTCGAGGAAAGGAGGGAGTGGGGGGACATGATAGAAACATTCAAGTACCTCAAGGGAATCAACAAAGTCCAAGAGGGTAGCATCTTTCAAAAAAAGAGGTGTGCAAGAACAAGGGGCACAATTTGAAGATAGGGTGGGGAGGCGGCTCAGAGGTAATGTAAGGAAATATTTTTTCACAGAGAGGGTTTAACCCGTATACCAAGTACCATTTTTTTTAAATAATAAAAAAGCAGTATGAGTATGATGGCAATAAGCCACTCGGGGATCTGTTATCGGGATTTACCATGGCTGGCGCGATTTACCCACTCGGCCAGCCTCGTAGGCAAACCACTCCAGCCATGGTAAATCCCCCAATAACCCACACCCCCTCATGGCTTATTGTTTAATTATTCAATAGATACAAAAAAAAGAATAGGCCTGTACTCATCTCGAATAATACAGAGAATACTGGTTGTGCAACCATGCACAACCAGCCTGTGCTTCTGTAGAGGGGTTACGATTACATCAGACCTCGAAAGTAAAGTTTGAGAGGACCAATATAATCTGAAGCCCAATGTGGTGGCACAGGTGGTTGACCAACCAGTATTTATTTATTTTTACAGTGTACAGTTTTTTATTTGTTTTTTTAAATGAAAGTGCTTGCACTGCACTCCCATGGCAGCAGTGAATGTGCCAGCAGTTTCAGTTCAGAACTTGAACTGACTGTTGTTCACAAGGCAGTGTTTCGAGAAACACCAGCTGCCGTGAAGATTTCCAGTCAGTTGCAACCTTGCTGTAACAGAGAAGGGGACAACCGAATTCAATGAGCTTTGAACTGCAGTGCATTTCTGCTGGCATGGGAATCCATGCAGAACAAACCCTCACTATACACTATTTAGCTTTTTATTTCACCGATCATAACTCCAACATTTCATTTCCAACCAAACTTCATCAGGGAGAAATAAATGACTTAAAAATCGAGAAATATAATAAAATGTGTTACAACTTATATAAAATATCATTATCTATTTCAAAACCAGAGGACCAAACTGGTATAATAAATTAATTATTCACCTGTGAAAACTGGGTGGGGGTGCCTTACTTTTTTTAAATTCAAGTCTGTCATTTACATGTATTCCTATAAATAATATGTAAATAACATGCATTTAATGTGCATCCATAATAAATGCTTTCCAAGAATCCAAACACCTTTCATTAGTTTGAGCCTTGCATATTTCCTTTAAACTTGCAAAACTATACTTAAATGGTAACCACAGGATGTCTCTGCTCTAGTATCCAAAACATTTCTGTATATATATATACACACACACCAATCATTGTGGGTTGAAATCACAGAAGGAGCAGAACCAAACCACACAAAAACACGTATCCTGGATTTTAGGGGGACAGACTTTGGGAAAATGGGGAGATGCTTGAAAGAGGCATTAAGGCAATGGGGCAGGAATCGGGTTGAGGAACAGTGGGCAGTATTTAAAATGGGGATTGCAAGAACAACAGAATTATGCATTAAGCAGGTTAGCAAGAGGAAAAGGAAAAGGAAGAGGAGGCCATTATGGTTTTCCAAGGCGGTAGCAGAGAAAGTGAAAACCAAAAAGACTGTATTCAGGCAATACAAAAAGTCACAGGCAGAAGGGGATAGGGAGAAGTACCAGGAGAAGCAAAGGGAGGTCAGTAAGGGAAGCCAAAGCTCAGACAGAAGAGCACATTGCAAAATCAGTGTGTAGAGGGGACAAAACCTTTTACAGGTACACAAGTGAAAAAAGAAAGGCAAAGGGAAGGATAGTGAGACTGAAGGGGGAGGATGGGGGCCGTGTGGAGGATGACAACTGTAAAGCTGACATACTAAACAGGTATTTCTGCTTAGTCTTTACTGAGGAAGAGGAGGGTAATGGGTCTGAAGGCAGTACAAGGGGTGGGAATGGTGCAGAAATGGACACAAGTCCCTTTACATGAGAAAGGGTCCTGAAGGAACTGGAAGTAATAAGCGTTGATAAAGCAATGGGGCCAGATGGGGTGCACCCCAGGGTCCTTAAAGAACTAAGAGAGGTGGTGGCTGAACCTCTGGCAATCCTGTTTAGCCGATCACTGGAAACAGTGGAGGTACCCAAAGACTGGAGGACAGCAAATGTAGTCCCCTTATACAAAAGTGGGAACAAAGAGGAAGCGAGGAACTACAGACCAGTCAGCCTCACCTCAGTAGTGGGGAAGATCATGGAAGCACTACTGAAGGAGAGATTGGTGGAACATCTGGTTGTCAATGGACTACAGGACCCAAGGCAGCATGGTTTCACAAGGGGGAGGTCATGTCAGACCAACCTTATTGAATTTTTTGACTGGGTGACTAGGGAGGTGGATCAGGGGAGGGCAGTGGACATGGCCTATCTGGACTTCAGCAAGGCCTTTGACACTGTGCCACATAGAAGACTATTACATAAACTGGGGAATATGTGTGTGCAGGACAGTAGCGCAGTGGGTAGGTAACTGACTGGGCAGCAGGACACAGAAGGTGGTGGTAAATGGCTGTCACTCCACAGAGGGAAGAGTGACCAGTGGAGTACTACAGGGATCAGTGCTGGGACCGGTCCTATTCAACATCTTCATCAGTGACATTGCGCAGGACCTAGAAGGCAGAATTTCCCTGTTTGCTGATGACACAAAGCTCTGTAACAGAGTAGACACACCAGAGGGTGTAGACAGAATGAGAGGGACCTGCAGAAACCTGAAGAATGGTCAGGGGTTTGGCAGTTGAAATTCAATGCAAAGAAGTGCAAGATCATGCATATGGGGCACAAAAACCCTGGCACAATATATCAGTTGGGGGGTGAGGATATAGCATGCACCAAGCAGGAAAGGGATCTTGGGGTTATCATCTCTGATTACCTCAAGGTAGGGAAACAGTGTGACAAGGCAGCAGATAAAGCAAATAGGATGCTGGGATGCATAGGCAGGGGCATCACCAGCAGGAAAAAGGAGGTCAGAATTCCACTATACAAGACATAGAAACATAGACTTTGATGGCAGATAAGGACCACTTGGCCCACCCAGTCTGCCCATTTCCCTACCTATTGGATAAGCTGCAGATTCTAGTTAACCAACAGCCTACTTCCTGCAACCCCCCACTATAATTGCTTTATGTCTGTCCCATGCATGTTTGAATTCCCCCACTGTTTTAGACCCCACAACCTCTCCAGGAAGGCAGTTCCATCGTTCACCACTCTCTCAGTGAAAAGGAATTTCTCACACATTACCACTGAGCCGTCCCCCTCTAACTTTAAATTGTGCCCCTTGTTCTTACACATCTCTCTTTTCTGAAAGATGCTACCCTCCTGGACTTTGTTGATTCCTTGAGGTACTTGAACGTTTCTATCATGCCCCCGTCCCTCCTTTCATCAAGGGTATACATATTAAGCTCTCTCAGTCTCTCTTCATATGGTTTCTGATGTAGACACTGCACCATTTAGTTGACCTCCTCTGGACTGCTTCCATCCTGTCTATGTCCTTGCGTGAGCGAGGTCTCCAAAACTGCACACAGTACTCCAGATGGGGTCTCACCAACTGTCTGTACAGAAGGATAACCACTTCCTTTTTCTACTTGTGATGCCCCTCCATGCATCCCAGTATCCCCTAGCTCTCCTTACTGACTTCTCACATTGCTTACCCACCTTTAGGTGATCATATGACTACACCCAGATCCTTTTCCATTATTGTTGTTGTTAGTACCTCCCCTGCTACTGTGTACTCTTCTCCTGGATTTTTATTTCCCAGGTGCATTACTTTGCACTTCTTTGCATTGAATCTAAGTTGCCATATGTCTGACCATTCCTCCAACCTTGCCAAGTCCCTTCTCATCCTTTCTACCCCCCTTGTGTATCAACTCTGTTACAGATCTTTGTGACATCTGCAAAGAGGCATATCTTTCCTTCCAGATCCTCTGCAATGTCACCTATAAAGACGTTAAAGAGGACTGGACCCAGTACTGAGCCCTGAGGTACTCCACTAGTAAACCCCCTTTCTTCAAAATGTGTTCCATTCACTATTACCTTCTGTGTCCTGTTGTGCAGCCAGTTTTCTACCCAGGCTACCACCCTGGGACCCACTCCCAGGCTGGCTAACTTGATTATTAATCTTTTGTGCGGGACTGTGTCAAATGCCTTGCTAAAGTCTAGGTAGGCCATATCCACAGCCCTACCTCTAGTGAGGCCCCACCTGGAGTACAGCGTACAGTTCTGGAGACCTTACTTATGTAAGGGCACAGGCAGGGTAGAGAAGGTTCAGAGGAGGGCAACAAAGATGGTACATAGATTGCCTCACAAGTCCTATGAGGACAGGTTGAAGGAATTGAATATGTACTCCCTGGAGGAGAGGAGGGAGAGAGGGGATATGATAGAGACATAGAAGTATCTTACAGGGAGGAACAGGGTGCAGGAAGACACTATTTTTAAGCAAAAAAGATGTTCCAGGACTAGAGGGCATGGGATGAAGTTGCAGGGAGGATGATTCAGAGGAAACGTAAGGAAGAATTTCTTCACAAAACGGGTGGTGGACAAGTGGAACACCCTGCCAGAGGAAGTGGTGGGGGCTGAAACAATCACGGGATTTAAGAATGCATGGGATAGACATAAAGGAATTCTGGAGGTCAGGGTTAAGGGGCAACAGACTTCTAGGAAAATATAAAGTAAACTTACAAGCTCAAATGGGCAGACTGGGTGGGCCGTAGGCCCTTATCTGCCGACACTGTCTATGTATATTTAAACTATTACATTCCTCTTCATCAGTTATTTCATTCTTTTGTCCTCAGCTTTAGATATTGCACTTTGTACAATTGATCTACTTGCTGAATAATAGTTAATTCATATATATGTGTGTGTGTGTGTGTGTGTGTGTGTGTATACATATATATTTATACAACAGGGGTGAGTGATAAATGAGTGAGATAAAGTGTGTTATTCTCACCGGAGTGAGATAAATGCTGCTGATGTCACCACAGTGAAAATAAATGACATTTATCACACCCACGCAGACCCACACAAACCTGTGCAAACTCATGCAGATGGGAACTTTTGCAACACTAGGGGCCCCTATCATATAAATTAGATACATGATGTGCACTCATGTGATATGGAAAATATTTTCACTCCTGCACAGTGACCTCTGGATACTCCAGAGGTTACTCTAAAAGAGTGAAAATATTTTCCATATCACACTTGTGCCCATCATGTATAAGTATCCCCATATATACTGTATATATATATATATATATATATATATATATATGATGGTGATGATCTTTATGTCATGGGTGACAGCAACACAACATTGCGTACACACCGCAAGGAGTGCCATGTGCATGCAACTAGATGCGCGGGAAGGAAGATGGGCAAATATAAGGAGAAACCTCCCTTGGCAACAGGATGGCATATGGCTATCCTGCCTGCCCCAATGCAGTGTGTATGCCGATGCTGACAGGCCTGCCTTCCCACAAACATAGGCCACTGGTGGAGTGATCTGATCAGGCCTAGGTGTAACCATTCAGCAAAGGGACTCCAGCTGGAAAATGGGCACCTAAAGGGGCTCTAGCAGGAAAATGGGCACCCCTTGATGATCAAGCCATGGGCAAGGGTGCCATAGTTCGGAGGGTGGAGCAGGTTGCATAAGCACAGTCCTGGATTGGAGTCATGTGTCAGTATGCACCAAGCCAGCTACAATAAAGAAATAATAAGAAATGTACAAAAAAATTATGTGGTTAAAAAAACAATTAGGTATGGCAAAATTGGTTCGAATATAGCCTCAAGCCATGCCTTGATAAGGTTTGAACTACAGGGTTATGCATCAACAGATATTACAGATAGCAAAAAGGGAGGCATCCCAGAGTAACCATCTCCCTTTAGTAAACACAAGTCACCTAAACTGATAACAAAATGTTGTGATTTATCACTGATTTTCCCAGCGTAGCATCCCATAAGTGCAGCAGATAGTACGCTAATATACGGTGGTAATTATATGAAAGTTGACTAGTATTGAGGTATAATGCAGTTGTGGTAAGAAAAACAATGTGGTATAATGCAGTTGCAGAAAAAAAAGCATGTTATTTAATACGCTTTCTTTTTTTTTTTTTTTACCACAACTATGATATACAGCATTTTATTTTATTTCTTTACCGTAACAGCATTATACCACAATACCAGTCAACTTTTGTATAATATCCAATGTACTTGAGCCCTAAGTTCTGCGGCAGGGATCCTAATCTTCTGTGGTAGATGCGGCACAGTACCACTTTCTAACCCTGTGGCAGATTTGCATCTGCCATTAGCTAAGATATCTTGTGATGTCATTGTTGACATCCGATACTAAACACAGGGAGGATTCTGGTCAAAGGGTGAAAGAGTGCCTGGACTTCTGGAAAACCAATATTATTAAAATAAATCACAACCACAATTGTTTAGTTCTGTGGCAAACTGGCAATGTAATGTCTGCAGCAGGAAACAGTCCACAGATCCACAGAATTCTAGTGGCCCCCCTGCCTGCAAGTTGTCGAAGGCGACATGAAGTTTTTGGTTTTGCATTCTTTTCCTTACCTGATAAGATCATGAAAGCAACTGAACAGTTGCAACAGCATCTCAGGAAAAAGAAGTTCTGACTAATCATGGCACCACACTAGCACTTACTGTACTGTATGTAAAAATATCTCAAGCCCCTTTATATAAATAAAAACATTTACCCTCCCTACTGAATAAAGACTCAGTTAAAAACAAAGGTCTTGCATATAGTTTCAAATGACTCCAAGGGATATGTGTGTACTTGATGTTAGTAGGGGGTGCATTCCATACAAGAGAAGCCACCTAGCTGAAAGTACAGTACGAAAAAGAGGATTATTATCAAACGACACTGGGACATTTTTAAAAACAGACCATAATTTGGCACCCCTTGTTACCAAATCACCCAGAATAAACTTTAGAAGGCCAAGAAACATAAGGACAGCCTGGTACAAAGCATAGTAGTGGGGGAAACAAAGAGGGACCAGGGTAGAAATTCGCTACCACCTTTGTCCAAGGGATGCAGTAAATTTGGACACTGCAAATACTGCAACTATGTCTAGACCTATATATGAAACACACAATGGTTTCTGAACCTCAAGACAGGGAGACAAGTAAGCAATAACCCACAACAGGGTGTGCTGTTATTGGGGATTAGCGCACACCTGGGTGTGTTGTGAGGCACAAGGCCGCAGGCAGAGTGATCTCACAGCACCCGGGTGTGCGGTAATCCCCAATAACAGCATGCCCTGGAGTGGGTCATTGCGCTTATAATATGGGTTATGTTTAAACAAGAACATTTCACAAAAGGTGTTTCTTTGCTGTTTAAACAGCAAAAAAGGTACTGTATCCTGCCACCTTGCAAAATAGTCCCTAACAAATAATGCATACTGCACTGCTGTTATGCACACAGAAATGTCACATATACACTCATGAGATGAACTGTGATATGTCTTGTGCATAACAATGTGTGCTACACTGCCTACAATGCTATTTTGCTGCCCCCGCACAGTGCTGTCAAACTTGTGTGTGTGTGTGTGTGTGTGTGTGTGTGTGTGTGTGTGTGTCTTTCCCCTCACTCTCTTTGTCTCTCTGACTCTGTCTGTGTGTGTCTCTCTGTCACTCCCCTGATACAGTGAAGCCCAGAAAAGATGGTCCTGCGCTTAGCACTGCCACTCCTACTGTTACATTTTGTAGACCTATGTTCCCCAGCAGCAGAAGGACAGCTGTGCCATAATTGTCGGTGCTGGTCTCGGCACTCTCGCTGTGACTTGCTCTCTCTTCTGTGCACTTTGTGCTCACACTGGTGAGCTCTGCTGTCAATCACTACAGCAAAATAGGATGACATGCAGCGGGAGGTGGTGATTCACCAGCAGCTGACACCAGACAATAGCCAGACAGTGGGAGGGAGTGACACAGCAACATCGAAGCACCTAACACTACATACTCACACAAACTGCAGGCAGAAGTCTGTCTTTTGTGCTCTCTCTCGCTGCATCCGGTCACCCTGCTTGCACCTTCACTATCAGATCCTCACTCTTTCTGTGCATCACAACTGCTATGGTGTGCAAGCAGGGTGACAACAGAAGGAAAACAACAACCACATTACCTGACTGCCTCCTCCATGGAGGGAAACGTAGTGTGAGTTGGTAGTGGGACCAAACTGTTGGTCTGTCTGCCTGTGGCACTTGCAGACATGAACGGGTTGTCTCCAATGTCAGCTGCCCTGTGTCTTGCCTACTGCTGCTCCCCTTCTGTGTCTCTCCCTCTCCCGAGCCATCTCATCTACTGTGCCTCATTCACTCTCTCTCTCTCTCTCTCTCTCTCGCGGGGTCTCACAGCATGGCTAGGTTACACTCAGTGCAGCAAGTGAGCATGGGGAGACAGGGACCCTGCTGAGAGGGATGCAACACTGCTGTTCTCGGGGACCACACCTGGGGAGGTACCCTCTGTCACACACTTTCTCCTATGCCCGCAGATGAGCACAGCAGATGTCACCCACCACAGAAGACAGGTGACGACGAATCATTGGTCTCACTGCGCGCTCGGGGCACAGAGCTCTGTGGGGTGGGTGGGTGCTTAGAGGCAAATATGCAAAGGAAGTATGTTAGCTGTGGTGGGGCACGGAGGTGCGTGGGGCAGATGGTTGGGTGCAGACAAACTTGTGAGGGTACCTGATGGCCGCAGACTCTCTTGGGGAGTTTGGAATGTTTTGTTCTGCTGGGAAAATGGACAACAGCAGCCAATGGGGATCTCTTGCTTCCCCACTATCACAAACGGCTACCATTCAGTTTCACAATATGAGGAGCATAACTAAATCCCCACTGCCCACTGATATTGCTGGTCGTCCCTTCACAACAACTGTGCGTATATTGTGGATTAATCAACGGCCATGCAGAGGGACTCAACCAGTGGGAGCTGACATTTTTACTTACTTTCAGCAACCCATGTTATAAGAAAAGATTGAATCACATATATCTGATTACATGCCCCTGTTTAGCATTTTATGTTGGCAAAACAATAAGCCTGTTTAAAATAAGGGTGGGCAAACATATGAGGGCTGTGTCCCTGGAAAACCCTGGATTACACATAAAGCACATTAGAAATGGCAAATCACATAATACCAGACATTATTTCATATTTAGTGGCAGTAGCAGTAAAACTGTATTCAGCAACATGAATAAGGCAATTCCCTGGGAGTAGAAACTCATTTACAAGGGATACCCATTTTGCAAAATCCTGGCTATAGAATTTGTAAACCTGCCCACCTGTAGGTCCAAAACAGTGAGATTTTGGATATACTCCCTAGATGCAGGTTAGTGGCTGGGACGTAATGGTAAAATAGGATTATTCCATTCCTTAAAAAAATAATCCGGATTGATGGATTGCTCAATCTACATTGGGGGATTAAAGCATGTAACCTTACCATAATGAATGTAGTGAATAAATAAATATAGCGTACATTATAAACTAGACTAAAACATATGTATGCACTGACTAATTGTGTCTCTTTAGTACTGCAGCTGATGTCAGAGCTGGGCTGCAGTAGCAGGAGATTCAATAGCCTGCAGTGTATGTTAGAGCTTTTATAAGCTCAGATCAGATGTTTGCCAATCCCGCTGTTCTCCCAGGGCTAAACAATACTTAGCCCTAGTAGGACAACGGTACAATAAATCAAGAGATCAGAGTTTATAACAACTCTAACGTGCACTGTACGCTATTGAATTTCCCACTACTGCAGCCCAGCTCTGACATAACTACAGAGGATTCTGGAATCACTAGTTACAGCAAATGTAAGCTTGGGAGTCAACAGAATCAGCCCATTACAGTCTACTACACAACAGTGAACCATAAGCAAAAAAAAATAAAAGTTTCTGCACATAAATTACAAATTAGGACCAGACCCACACTTGGGTGTAGGGTTCTTAGTGTGGGCTGTTCCCCTTTAACAGGACAGGTTGCCAGTACTGCTGTACTGGTTGGACACATCAAGTTATTTATTGATGATAAATGTCACATATTGCTTAGACATGGAAACATTGTTTGTAACAATGAACTATATGACTGCACTGTGTTTGAAAGTATAGACAGCCTTGCTGCATCTATGGCATGAAATATGCCTGTAATCTAACAGCTGCCCCTGACATTAGGTACAACATATAGTAAGGATTTGATACTTCCTTAAACCTTCACCTGCACTGCTGTTTAAGTGCGTACACCTTTAGGAAATTCACCATTTAATGGCAGGTTTGTAACTGGCTTACTATTCCTCACAAAAGCATTTACATGCAAAATGTATTGGGAGTTAGTTCTGCTGTTAAACCAGCTTGCTGTTTTGTATGAAATGCACTTCTGTGCTCGAATAAAGCAAATATATAAATATATACATATATATATATATATATATATATATATATATATATATTTGCACTGAAGAGAACTGAGCCTTTCATCTTTTTTCCATGATGTTCTCCCTCCAAGTAGCGAGTGCTGTTTTTTAAACCACTTGTAACATGGCACAGAGCAGACTGCAGGTAACAAAGAGCAGGCAAACTTGGGAAGTACAGTATGTGGTATAGAGAAAGTTACATTCAGATAAATAACTGCAACCAGAGAATCTTGAATCTGATACTCTGACAGACCTGAAACTACCAAAGACATTTTGAAGTACACGGGTAATACTGGGTATCTGAACATGGGCAAACTAATGTTGCTTGTACAGTACTGCTCACTCTCAGGTTCCTTCTTGTTTAGTTATGACAATCAGCACCTCTGGACATGAACTGGCAAGAACAGACAGAGCCATCACTACTGACTGCTTAATTGCTAAGTGTTTCCACTCATTGTGTCTAGTCATGACAATGGTGTCACAAGAAGACCACGCAAACAAACAAACGTGGCACTCTGTAGTACTATATGCTGCAGTCTCTTAAAATAATTATTTGGTGCTGGACACTAGCAAAGCAGACTCCGGATATCTTGTGCTGACTAAAGAGGCAGGAGAGAGGTGTCTGTCTTGCTACCTACTCTCAGGCGTCAGACATGGAGGTATCCAATGTCCAGAATGGGAGTGGGACCAGGAGGGGACCATCAAAATGGTGGGTACTGCCAAGCTCACCAATGACCACAATAGGCAGAAGCTCACTTGCCATCTCAGGCTGTGCCCCTGTAGAGGGAGGGAGGGATAAAAGGAGGGGCTACAGGTCAGGACTGGCCTGGAGCAGGTTAAGCCACCTGCTTCCACCATGCCTCCCTGGACCATCTGATCTGTCTCTTAAGTGCTCACTCCTCCCCATGGCTTCCCAGACCACTGAGTGAAGCATCCACTGAGGGGCATAAGGTGGTGGTGGTGGTAGTAGCAGAAGTAGTAGTAGCTTTATTTCTATTCTCATGCTGTTCCCCAGAGGCTCAGGACACTATTACAAGAGAAAAAGAATAAATAGCACACATATTAAACATATACATCCTAAAAGCTTCTATAACAATCAGATAACAAATACATACAGAATAAATAAATTAATTTAGATAGATAGACAGAAAGACAGACAGACAGACAGGCAGTCAGCTAGATAGATAGATAGATAGATAGACAGACAGACAGACAGACAGATACATATATACATAGATAGATAGATAGATAGATAGATAGATAGATAGATGGATAACATACTGTGGTAGCAGAAATACATAGAGGATTCAACCCCCAAATGCCTGATTGTATAGGAATGTCTTAAGAACCCTTTTAAAGGACTTCACCGAGGGGGCCTCCCTCAAGGCCCTTGGAAGGGAATTCCATAGGACTGGGCCTGCCACCTCAAAGGCCTGGTCCCTCAGTGTTTTGAACCAGGCCCTAGGAACCACCATGAGGACCTCCTCAGTGAACTGGAAAGGGCGTGAGGACACACAAGGATGCAGAAGATCAGATAGGTAACCCAAACAGTGAAGGATTTTATAAGTTAGGTAAACCAAATTTAAAAGAGAGAAGTTCGTAAACCAACTTTAAAGGAGATAAGTTCGTAAACCAACTTTCAAGGAGATAAGTTAGTAAACTGACTTTAAAGGAGATAAGTTCGTAAACCAACTTTAAAAGAGATAAGTTCTTAAACTACCTTTAAAGGAGATAAGTTCGTAAACCAACTTTAAAGGAGATAAGTTTGTAAACCAACTTTAAAGGAGATATGCCACTTTACCAGCAACCTGTGCAGATCAAGCAGCGCCAGGGACACCAGACCTGACCTCGACAGGCTGGTCACCGCACTTACTGCTGTATTCTGTACCAGCTGCAGGTGCCACAGCAAATCCACACTGACCCCAAGTACAGCACATTACAGTAGTCAAGCCCTGAAGTTATACAGGCATGTACAGTGTGGCCAGATCATTAGGAGGGAAAGGGGATCTAATCCATTTGGTATTACTAAATGGTAATAGCAATTCTGGACTACAGGTGATATGTGAGCCTCAAATGTAATTCCCCTGGGCTCACACCTTGGGAGACAAGCCACTGGTTACTGGCTGGGAACCAATGTGAGAGTTTATGGAAGGGCAGGCAAGGAGTGCTAGATCACCGATACTCCATGGGCAGGATAAGGGACCTGAAGGAGGTAGAGGGAGGTTCCCTGGTCAGGTGCAATGGGCAGAAAACTAAAGTATAAAAACAAGCATTTGTCAATGCCGAACACTGGTTGCTTATTAAACAATTCAATGTTTTTTCGAAAAAGTGCAATGGCAAGTCTAGTCTGCACTGAGTGAAGCCACTACACAGACAGACAGACACACACACAGGCTACAGCAATTTGAATTATAGTGTCCCTCTCTGTCTGTGTGAGGTCAGTTAATTAATTGTGGCCCCCTCTCCAGTTGATGACTGTCGCTCAGTTGCCCTCGCTCACCCTCCCTCTGATGCTGGTTGCAAGACCTGTCAATCATGCTTCACTTGCTACACATCTGTGTTCACCACAAGTGGTTGTACAGGTGCTTTATAGGTTGCCTGCAAAAGCCCTACGCATATTTTCCTACTGCTATTCAAGTTACTATATGTAACACTGCAACTGCTACTCAAACATTTTTTAACAAACAAAAATATCCCCCTTTGCCTAGATCCCACTGCAAATGCAGCACTAGGAGATACCCAGGAAATGCCCATCACCTAATACATTTTTGCATTGCTTGTTAGTTTAAAATTTAAATTTTCACTTGCTCCACTTGTTCTGCTGGATTATTAATGAAGGATTTTGGTGTGGCTCTAGATTATGTCAATCCCCACACTATTTCTTGTTCACCCTTTTTTTTTTTTTTTTTTTTTATAACGGTCTGCTCCTAACAGCACACAAGCCCGCACAAGAAGGATGCCAGTATCATCAGATATAATGACCAGCAGGATTTCTGCAACACTGTCAGAAAATATAAAAAAATACAGAGAAATCTGAAAGGATGCCAATGCTTATATGCCACAACAATATATAAAAAGAGCATTTTAAATAAGTAGTACTGCTAATTTTAAGAACATCAGACCTCTTTTAATTCTGTGACTACCTAAAGATAAGAAAGCAAGAATGTCAATGTCCCAGGCTACTCCAGTATAATACAAAATACGAAATGGAAAGGATAAAGGTTCTTGCTCTGTGAGTGCTGTGGTAATATTTATTTCCCCAGTGTAGTGAGACAGCCAAAAATGATAAAACCTTCTTCTCAATTTGCTATTTCCCCACTGCTACAAGAATTTGGGACAGCATAGGCAGAAGGGTCAGAAAACAAGTCTCCACAACCCAAAAAAAAAAAAAAAAAATTTGCACATATTTTATGCAGCCTAAAGTTCAATAGGTTTTGTTGTTGTGACAGAATCCCCCAAAGAAAGAGATAACAGCCAGGTGATGAGAAGCGTTCATTATGAATGCATCAAGATGCTGTTTTCTCAGCGGGGGCCATCGCAACAATTAAACTTTTGAATTTGGTGTTTCACAGGCACAACTGATGGTTTGGTAGTGAGTCATCATCATACCTTGCATTCAGCCATGCCTGATGGGCTAATGGAGCTGGCCAGGTCCCGAATCAGAGCAGCAGGCAAAACATAAACTGCATCCTGTTAATCTTTGAAGCAGCTACCTGACCAGAGCTCAGTGTAACATAAACAAGTCACTTTACTAGTACATTTCTTTGGGAACCAATCGTGCATCTGGGCCCAATTTGCAAAGCGCGAGTGCAATGCTGCCCGCACCGCCTACCCTCCTCCTCGGTGAACCACCATCTCTCCAGCTGCCCCTCAACAACAGACCCTCCCCTGCTTTCATTAGACACCCTCATTGCCCCACCTCCAAAAGCACATATCCACCACCTAGTCGCTCAAAAATCGCTGCCTTTTTCTGAAAATCATTGCTTTGTGAGCGTGGCGTGCCATAGGTAAGCAAACTGCTGCAGAGGGGAAAATCGATATTTGTGAATGACACAATCCAAGCAGCATTCACAAAGATGCTGAGAATGCAAATCAAAGGACTGAAGCCCTCTCTGATTGGAGAGGCTTCAGTCCTTTGAAGAGAATGACTGGTTCAGACCAGCCAGCAGAGAGTTGGGTCAGGAACACACAAAGTGGTCATTGGTGTAGGCTGCCAAGCCCATTCCGAGCCCCTAGTTTTATGTACTGCAACTGGCTCTGAAGTGACACACACCCTGAAATCCCGTACTGCCACAATATGTTGGCTTGTGCATGCACACAACCAACATAATAATTCTTTGGAAGTCCAACCAACAATGCTGAAGGCATAAGACATGACAGAGTGAGTGTCAAGGGCTTCAACCATGAGGTGTAGTATGCTGACATAGCATAATAAAACTCTGGAGTGCCTTATTGTACTTGTTTGAAAAATGTTTAAAGTGTCTTACTCCACATAGAAAACCCCCTGATTCATTTACCATTCAAATCATTCTAAGGGTACTTTCAGTTTTGTTGCCCATTTAAGGACTGGGTCTCAATTTACAACTGGGTTAACTGCTGTAGCTTTGTTAAGAGTGTGCTGTGTGTGGGGCTTAGTAATGTACTGCAGTTATGGGTGCTTTAGCCCTTTTAAGATAACATTGGGTCCAGATAAGTGTGGACTGTGAGCGATTACAGCATTCATTTACATGCTGTTTTCAAGGAAGGCAGAAGCTGTGAAATGGAACTCTTTCAGTCAGGTGCACAGAGAATAACTAACTACTCCACACCGAGTTACTATGGTTGATATCATTGATTCAAGAACAAACCTCAAGCACCCTAATGAAGTCACCACACTAACGAGGTGTGGGGTATCAGCATTTAGGTGGTTTTTTTTTTGTTTGTCTGTTTTTTAATTTTATCGAATATTTCAGTAAGCATGTTTCCCAAAAAGAACATTTTGGAATTATGTGGTCATTTTACATCTCAGAGTAGGTAACACTTTGCGTAGCGTGTTTTAATTTGTAAACTGTCACTTTTCAAACAGCTCAGCTAGTTCTTATTTTCTGCACCTGTGTGATCGAGGCTAAATCAGCTTGTGCTCCAGTCCCTTGCTTTGGTTGGTTGGAGCATGACACTGAATATGGTAGCTAAGAAAAGATGTAATTCAGGTTCCAAACTGTGAATGACATCTTTCTCAATGTTCCAAAGTATGAATTACAAGGTTTTGAAAACACAGGGGAAACATGCTTACTTTGTATTATAATTATTGGTTGGTGCTTTTTCCCCTAAGAAAAACCTGGCTGATACTTGCCATAAAAACCAGTTGATTATTACTGCAAACACGTGCTGGGTTTCCCGGATTCTGCATATGCGCCAGTTGCTCTCTCCCTTTACTCACACTGGACACCTGCCACAACCGCCGCTCAGTGGTAAGTAAAACCAACAATGTTTTTTAAATTTTATATAACTGCTGTGGCAAAAAAGCCCCCACCAGCAATTATATAAAATAAAAGGTGGGGTGGTGTGTAAAACTCAATTTTATACACCCTAAATTGTGGATACTTCTCACAAACCCCTTGGGCTTCACCCTCGGGTTTATGGCGATCACGCCTTGGGTACGTGTAAAATCTTGTAACAAACACCACCCCATCCTTTATTCTCTATATAGTGAACAAAGCGGGTGATTTGATACCTTTTACTGGACCAACAAGAAATTTTCAGAATATAAGCTTTGAGGATGCACGGAGCCCTTCTTCAGGTATCACAGTATTATAGTGATGATTGAATTATTTATTTATTTAGTTATTGAATTTTGGTAACCAGTTGCCCACTGAGACCAGAGACTCCTTTTTCAGGGGCAACCCATGGATTTATTACAAGCAAATATACAGGCAACTACAGGTACAAAGTACGCAGTCATTTACAAGAGATTGGAATAATACAATACTTACAATACATAGGGCATTTTAGAGGCGTTACCTCATGACAATGTTAAGCCAACTTGGGTTAGTTACAACAGCAGACGAGGGCAATTTCTCTTATGACAAAGCATAGAAGTACACACAATGTGGTTACAGATCAGTGGTACCAGGTAAGGTGGCAGCGCTCCAGTAGTAGGGTCTTCCGCCCTTTTCTAAAGCCCCCAAGTGAGGAGAAGTTATGTAAGCACTACCAGAAGACAGTACCAGTGGGATGGAGCAGAGTAGGCAAAGGACCTCTTGCCCATATTGGTCTGTACCCTGGGTACCTCAGGCAGGTTACAATTAGAGGACAGAAGCAACCATCTCACAGGTTTGGGAGCTAAATTTAAATGTCAGGCATGAAAGAGGGTACAACATCCTCCTTTCTAAGGAAGGAGAATTTAATTTTTTACATCATTTAGAGCACTGGTACAGAATTACTGGTGATTCTGGGTCTTTGTGTAATTTCTGTGGGATTTGTTTGAAGGTTTGCTATGTTTTGCTTTGGTGAGTAGTTAGAATTACTTTTTCTTTATGCATTTGATTAATGAGAACCAAGGATTTACTTGGGTGTTTTGATTTATTTAGTTGGTAATCTTCTTTGTTCTTTAAGGTTTTTTTTTTTTAGCTTAGGTTTATTTAGTTAGTGATCATTTTTGTTCTTTCAGTTGCATTTCTTGTGGCCAGCCCTGTGGCGCTGAGGGCTGAGGTGCTGGACGCCACACTTCACACCACGCCAGCGACCTGGGTTTGAGAATAAGCCTGGGCTGTCAGGGGTCAGCAGGGGAGAGAGAGGATCGAGCATCCAGAGGACTGCTCTCCTCTCTCGGGGAGGGATGCAGGGTCAGCCTGGCACCACAGCAGCCCCCGGTGGAAGCCGGAGGCACTGCCATGCACAGGGCTTGGGTAGTGGGTTTCTGAGCCGCGGTAGACATCGCTAGATGTCACTGCACATCTGGGATCAGGGGAAGGAGGGTGTAACAAAGAAAATCCCCACTGATGGGGACAGGCGAAGGCACCACGGACCCCGGGAAGCCACACTCCAAGGCCGGGCACCTCTCCTCGTACCCGCCCCGACCACCTGGCAAATTAGATTGTAGATAGAGCACCCTGGGAGGATAAGGCAGCCCTTCCTTGGAGGGTGCAGAGCCGGGGGTTAGCCAGGGTGGCTCGGGGCGAGGAGAATAGTGCTTCAGGCAGGAGGTAGCGCTCCAGTGGTAAGTGGATGCTGGAAAGAGTTCCCCACTGGCAGAGCAAAAACAGAGTTTGAAAAAAAAAAAAAACAGTTGCATTTCTTGTTGTGTGGATTTGCAATGGTTTATTTTTGAGTAATTTTGTCTGTCCAGGGGTGTTCTCTGTGTGGCTATTATTGTTGTATGGCTGTGTTTGATCAGTGTTCAAAGTGTTTTAAAAAAAAAAGTGGTGGTACTATGTATCAGATCTGCATATATGCACATTTTAAATGTACAGCTTAATTTTAAAAGTCGTGGTACTGTACATACCACTGAGTATACCCTCTCCTGTGTTTGAGCTGCACAGTGACCTTTTCTGCTAGCATACAGTACACCTAACCATACATTATGCTGTGTTAGAATTCCTTCTTGTGACCAGGTTTTGACCAGTCATGAGACAGAATTGGCTCCACCAGTTTTCACACAGTGAGATACAGAACTGGCTAGACCCCTTTTAATAAAGTGGGACCGAATTTTTCTTATTTTTTTCATACAGTGCTTTGGACCTCAGAGCAGCCACTTACATCCACATGCAGGTCTTACCTCCCTCTCTCACTTCCTCAAACTCCCTTCCCGTAAAACCCTTTCAGGTCAATCAGCCTTATCTTTCCGATTCCCTAAACTCTGGAATTCTCTCCCCTTAAACATTTGTTCAGCGTCTTCTAAACCCTCACTTATCTCTCTTCTCTGCTCCCACACCTCTCCCTCTTGCCACTGTCCTTAAGCGTACGCTATCCCTCCCCTTATTCCCCTGGGTCCTAACTACTGTGACTGTATATTTGCACTTATTGTATACTCCTAACTGTACACTGTATGTACACAGGTACCTAACTGCTGCCACTGTATATTGCACTTACTGTATATATTATTGTACATATATTGCATTCTGTATACTTTAATTCACCACTGTACTCATTTATTCTCTGTATTTCAGCAAGTACATTTTGTATGTATTTTTTAGAATGTTTTAGGCAAGGCAAGGTAATTTTATTTGTAGGGTGCTCATTCCCGGAGCTCCCCCCCCCCGACACATCTGGAAATGAGCTATTTTGTGCTCAATATGTTTTTTCCTGGTGAAACGCTTTAATAAATAAATATATAAAATTACCTGCCAACAACCCCTCAGTCCCCTCTCCCACTACCCCACCATCGAAGCAGGCAGGGGTCTACAATGGAGTGCAGCCCAAGGGTACCAGCTACCATCATGTAGACAACATGGTGTACAGGATTTTTGGATTTTCTCCCATGACCCCGGCCACCTCCCACTCAGTGCCCCAGCAGGCCACACAAGCATGCAGCATCACCCTGCCGAGAAGGTAAGCTTCCCCACACACCAAAGCCTATTCCTGAGTCTGCTCCTGGACTTGGGATGCCATCATAGCAGCATGGCAGAGTACCCACTGGCAATCAGGGGTAGCATATTTTATTCCCTCTAGTGAGAGTAAGACTTTTAGCAGTTGAGCAAGCAGTTCTGAATCCATGCTTATTGTGTCCATGTCTTTTTGGGAGACAACAAGGACATAAATGTCATTTGTGATGATGGTTTCCATGATGTGGACATCTGTTCTTCAGGAACTGAAGTGACAGAGGCCACCACAGTTCACTCTGCATAGCCATCAGACTGTAATGGCTTTTAGCCAGATCTGAATCCGTAACCTAGAGGTGAAAGTCACAGTAGCCCACCAACCCAACGATACCACTTTTTTGAGGCTCCAGTATCTGCCAAAAAACTGCCTTTAGACTCTCTTTCAAGCCTGATATTGACATAACTCCCATGGTGCACTGAATCTGGACTAACTGTTACATCTACAAAGAAAGGACTGTTGCTTGCAGGCTGTGGCCCACTGTTTTCTCGGAGGAAAGGCTAAATCATATCCAGATGAACAGGAAGTCACACCCTGTAGCTAGAGTTCTAGCATAGCATTTTCTAACTGGCCTTCAGTTCTATCTGAAAAATGTGAAACATTCAGTGCTGGGAGAAAGTGGGAGAAGAAAGCAGTATTGTTCTCCAGAAAAAAACAAGGGACATGCTTAGCTCCAGGACGCTACAATAATGTAGTAATAAGAGGTATTTGTGTAAGCATCTCTGTATGTCTTTCATTATAATATGAGCCTTTCAGTACAAATCCCAACTAGCTATTCATCATAAAGTTTTTTTTTTCAAATCTGATAGAAGGAACCAGGCCTGAGTGGCTGGGGACTAAACAATCCTCCAGCCTTCAGCTAAAACTGTTAAGTTGGCTGATGGTCTGCCAGCATGGGAACTACTGCTCTTTAAACAGTTGTAGAACACAAAGCACGTGGAAGGGCATTTTACAGCATAAAAACTCCAGCAGTGCTCTTCCTGCAACCTAGCAAAGGAAAATCACTGTATTCCACAGACATCTGTCCCCTAAGAGTTCATGGCATTGTTGACCTCTCCTCCCAGTTCCCATGGTGGGCTAGAGACCTATTTTTCTAACCAATGCCACTCCAAATTCAGCTTGATGAAAGCCTGTTATGGGAGGATTCATCTATATGAATAATCATTCATCCACCGAGAGAGAGAGAGAGAGAGAGAGAGAGAGAGGGAGAGAGGGAGAGAGGGAGAGAGACGGGGAGAGAGAAAGTCTGTTAGTTCGTTTTGGGAGTGTGGGATCTACTATTTTCTACCTGGTGCAATGTAAAGTCACCTCATGCAGATCTCATCAACAAAACCTTCAGACATTGAGCTAGTCACAATATTAATAAAACTGAAACACTAATAGTTATTCATTTCTTTGGGAGGGTCAGACCCTCTCCCCTTTTCTCTTTCTAAGATTCTTCTCCTCTTGTATTGTCAGGACCACTCTGTCTGTAACTGATACAGTTCCTTGATTAGTCAGTACAGGGTGCAGACTATATCTTTCAAGTGCTTTACCTCTGATCTGGAGGTAGACCATGGGATTCAAACTCAAGGACTCCCAATCAGCAGACAATAGCACTATTAGTGGAGCAGCTAATTCTAGCTTACCTTATTCTAGCTTAGGAGACTTTATTATACTGGGAAGGGAGCAGGGAAAGGGAACATTGTTTAACCAGGAGTAGCACACTAAGCTGAAGCTTGTTTCCAGATGCGACCTGGGAGCACAAGGAAGTTAAGTGACTTGCTCAGGATCACACAGTATGCACCTAAGTGGCTGTGGGATTCAAACCCAGATCTCCAGATCTGCAGCTCAGTGCCTTAACCCACTGCACTATACTGCCTCTGAAGCCATTACACATGGATAAAAAATGTGGGCTCAGGTGAAGTGGACAGATTCTGTGCCTCACTGCAGTGAGCTAGGGTATACTACCAATGGTACTAACTAAAGTGATTTAGAGTTAAAAAACTGGAAGCATTGTTCAGTTGCTTCAGTAAAGAAATGAAAAAAAGAAAGCACCTGATTGCATTTTATTTTAGTCAGATAGACAGATAATGCCCTGAGAAACAATCACTATGCAAGTAAATTAACTTACAGTAGCACTACAATGTGCAAAACAGCAATTATACCCAAATAAATATTTGCAAGAGAAACATTCACAATGTCACAATTAGATTACAGTAGCAACAGCACAGGCGACCAGATACATAGTATCCTGGTAAACAGGTACATTGTACTGCAAGTGTAGCAGAAGGATTACTGAGCAACAGGTTGTTGGGACTGGATGTAGATGGGTCTACAGATTAGTGACAGAAACATACATACAGTAAGAGGTATGTTCATGAAGGAGAAGCTTCAGAGAAGAGGAAGAGGTGAAGCATAGGGTGAGGGAAGTAAAACCAGAGTTTAGAAAGCCTTAAAGAGAAGGCCTCCTGCCAAGCAGAGGTCCCAAGGTCAGAAGAGACAGAAGGAGCAAGAGTTAGAATTCTACTACGAGTATGAGGAGCTGAGAGCATAACTGAACAGGGGTTTACAGAGAGCCAAACCAGAATCTAGAGATGAAAGAAGCAGAGTGCAAGAGGCAGCTGCCATCGAGAGAAGGGAGAATAGAGGAGTAGACAGAACAATTGTGAGTTTGGAGAGGGCAGTTAAGGGCAACGTGGCAGGAGCAGTGATGGATCCAGGATTACTAGAGATCCTGCAGCAGCAGGACCCTTCTTTGACATTTGCATGGCATAAAACCAATCCAACAGAATCTCCAACGGTACCAGGTTAGTATGTGTCTGAAAGAACAGCGTGGAGTAAACTGCGCTGTAGAAATGGCAAAAACAATTATAGCGACAGGGGTATAATAGCAGTAGGGAATTACCACTACCCCTGTCATTGTACAGGTGAATTAGGAGGGGATAAAGCAGCTGTAGGTGTAGTGCCTGGTCGAGTCGCTCCCATGGTAGAGTAGCAAAGGTACTAGTGCCTGGTGGAGTTGGAAACCTGGGGACCAAGGTTTGGTTCCCCGTCTCGGAATTAATTTTTTTTTAAACTAACTTCCCCCCTCCTGAGTTTCTCCCCATCCCAAAGTCCACACCCCATTAGAGTTGATTATATTAAGTCTGGGGTGTGTGTGGGTTGCACAGCCCTCCCACATGGGGGGGTGCAGGTGGTGCAGCCCCCCCCACCTGAAAAATAAAAAAACTGTACTGTCGCTCCATAGAGTGACATTGTGTGGGCAGTATTTTGTGGTGGTTGGTGTATTAACCAACCTTTTATTGGGTTTACATCGTTTTACCTGCAGCATTGTGTACCATGCTGTTACTGTATGTGGGGTTATGACCATGTGCCATTTCCAACATAACAAACATTAATTTTATCATGGCCCAGTACCAAGTGCTATCATCATAATCATAACATTTTATTGTGTATCCATAACACAAAAATGATGGACATTACAAAAGTACACACAGATAAAACCTGAGACATACAGATTACAAACATAACATTTTGCAGTAGATAATATCTGAATCAGAGTTATCTAATATCATAACCAAGCTACAAGATGTTTAATGTCTCTGAGCTTTCAATGTGCAAAAGTGTTTCTTTTTGGACTTTATTACAGTACAAGATGACAGATACACAAGTTTTCTGCCTGCTTGCTGACAGCCTAAATAACCCCTTTTAGTCAGACCTCATTCAGTTTTGCCACAGGACCCTTCACAAAATCCTGGGTCCAACACTGAGAAGAAGATAGGCTCCAGTGGTCCCTCGGGGTCATGGGGGCAGCACTGCAGACTGCATCTCCATAGTCCAATGATGGGAGCATTTTTACTACGATTTCCCATCATACAGAGAGATGGAGGCAGCATTTGTTGTGACATAGTGTCCCTAGGGAGGACTTTTCTATGGATTTCACTGATAAAGCAGGAAAAATCAAGGCGACGGTCCAGCCATAAACCCAGGTATTTAAATGAGTGAACAATCTTCAGGAGTGAGCTATCCAGGGTCTTAAAAACCAGAGGGGACTGAAGTTCAGCCAGTCATTGCACAGAACCAAAAGTCATAGACAATGTGTTTTTCTTTTTTTTTGGCGGGGGGGGGGGTATTCAGAGTGAGTTGTTTAGCACAGAACCAGTGTTACTAAAGTACAAACATGAAAATGCCAGCAGATTCAGGTCTGTCAAGTCTCTTAGAGTGTGCAGCTCACAGTCTATTCATCTGCAGACATTGTTAGCCAGTCTGGAGCTGTGAAACCAACTCAGTGACTGAGGAACAACAGGCAAAAAGCACTGTCTCATCTGCATGCAAATGAATGTTTGAGCGACTGTATGTTTTAGGGAGATCATTGACAAAAACTGAGTACAGGACAGAGCCCTGTGGCAGATTCTTAAAAGGGAGGGGGAGAAGAAGAATCTGTATTTATATGGCACTTTTCATACACATTCCTACCTCTCAACTGTCCCTGATTATGAGGGACGTCCCTCATTTTACCCCTCAAAATTGCTGTCTTTCTTATGGAAAAGTTGTTGCTCATACATAGGATGTGCACTAAATTCAGACTTTAAAGCAGAAATCCATAATATTCCAAGATGCTAAATCAACATAAACTTTTTACAGGTAAACACAATGGTTTCCACCATGTTCTCAGCTTGCAGATCTAAGAATGTGTCCCTCTGTATGAGGGTCAGTGTACCTCGTTGTTCATCATTTTGAGTGTCTGTGTCCCTCATTTCAGTGACAAAAGGTTAAGAAGTATATGCAGACTGTATTCCAAGGTACTTTACAAGCAATAGAAACACTGACTTTGTCAGCAGAAAAGGACCTCTTGACCCACCCAGTCTGCCTTAGAGTTCCCTGCCTAATCTGCCTTCACAGACCCCAACTAGTCTCTGGTGACGACCCTCTCTCCGCTCTGCCTATTTTCTAATACACCCCTATGTTTATTCCATGCATACTTAAAGCCCACTGATGTTTTTGCCTCCACCACTTCTGCTGGCAGTCTATTCCAGGTGACTACCACCCTTTCAGCAAAGAAGTATTTCCTCACATCTCTCTAACTTCCCTACTTCCAGCTTCACTGCATCCCCCAGGTTCTGCTAGTTTTATTTTGCAAGAGACTCCACTCCTGCACACTGTTCACCCCTGTGACGTACTTGTAGGTCTCTATCCTGTCACATCTTGCTGTCCTCTCTTTCAGACTATACATGTTGAGATCCCTTAGTCTCTCCTCATAGAGATTCTCATGCAATCTCTACACCATTTTAGTTGCCCTCCTCTGAACTGCCTCCACCCTCTCTATGTCCTTTTGAGGTGTCACCTCCAAAACTGGACACAGTACTCCAGGTGAGGTCTCACCAATGAATGATACAATAGCAACACGATCTCCCTCCTCCAGCTGGATATATCCCTCCCTATGCACCCCAGCATCTCACTAACCATACCCACTGCTTTGTCACATTACCCTGCCACCTTGATGTCATCAGATATGATGACCCCAAGGTCTTTATCAGGTTTAGTGACTGTCAATAACTTCCCCCCATCCTATACTCAGCTCCTTGTTTTTTTATGCCCCGCAGAAGGTGCATGATTTTGAACTTTTTGGCACTGCACCCCAAATGCCAAGCTGTTGATGACTCCTCAAGTTTCCCAAGATCCCTGCGCATTCTCTCAATCCCCTTCTGACTGTCCACCCAACTGCAAAAAAAAATACCTTCCCTTTCAGTTCTTCTGCAATGTCACTTATGAAAACACTGTAGAAGACCAGTCCCATCAGCGAGTCCTGTGGTATCACGCTGGTAACTCTCCCACCATTAGAGTGAGTGCCATTAACCACTACCCTCTGTCTCCTATCCAGTAACCAGCTTCTAACCCAATTCACCACTTTAGATCCCTCCCCTAATGAAAGACTGGTAGTGAAGGGACTGTAAAACGTGCAGTGGCAGCAACTTCACACATCAACACAGGCACATAGCCTTGGACAACTGCATAAACTGATTTTATGGGTAGGGGAATGTTGGCCAGGAGACTGGGGAAAATCCCTTACTTTTGCAAAAAGTGCATTTGGTTCTTTTACTTCCACCTGGACATCCACTAGGAGAGCACCAGAGATGGGTACAAGGGACCTCCGGTTAACATCTCATCTGAAGAACAACACACCCCAAGAGTACAGCACCCTCCCTTAGGAGAGTTGCTCTTTTAATAAGACCACCTGGGACCTGTTTTTGCTTATGCTGCTTGTTCCTCCTATCAAAAATGTTTGCTGTGCAATTTGTTCAGTTTCACTGGTGCTTTGTTTCTCTCCCATCCTAGGAATGGCAGAGATGTTACACAATAGCACCAGCTTCTCGCTAGCACTGGCCACCATTTAAGGTATGCCACTCATGGCACTTGTTCTGTCTGGCCCCGTCTTGGTTTTGTTTATGTTGCCACTCAGAGGCATTTTTGCTGCTTTCTTCTGCTGCCCTCGGCAGAGTGGGTAGAGAGCAGTTTTCCTGCTTTGCCATGCTCTATAGTTCTGCCAGCTCCCTCCAAACTCACACACAATCTGACATCATGGTGCCCAATCTCCAGTGCCAGCAAACAACACTCTCCCCCCACACAGTCTGTGACACTGGGGTGCCCAACCCACAGTGCTGCGAAACAATATCCCCTGGACAAACTCCGACAATGTGGTGTCCAACCCCCCGGTGCCACCCAACAACACACCAACTCTGTGGTGCCCAGGTAAGACCGGTTAATGCCTTTTTGATGCATTTTGAACTTTTCTCATAATGCTGTCATTGGAAAGGCTATGTTGAAAATTTGGTCCAAAAATGTTAAAAAAAAAAACAAAACATTTTTTGTACCAAATTTTCAACATTGCCTTTTTTACCCCACCTCACAAACAAGACAGGTGTCATTTTTCAAATCACAGTTGCTTCATGACATCACCTTTCAGATAGGATTTCAAAAATTACGCCCGTCTTGATCACAGGTTGAATAATACAAAGCATATGTTGAACATTTGGAGGTCAAAATCTCAAAAAACAGCAAAGTTATGAAGAACAGTTGAAATATTTCATCTTTTACTCATAATGTTGTTATTTTTTGATATTTTGACCTCAAATGTCCAACACAGCCATGTTGTACCCCACCTCATGAACATGACAAGTGTCATTTTTCAAATCTTGCCCAAAACATGTGTTTGTGGTCATGCCACAAAATGATATTTTGTGCAGCATTTCATGAATGGCACCACTCATGTTCATAAGGTGGGGTAATAAATAGCCTATGTTGAAAAACTGAGGTCAAAATCTCAAAAAAGCAACATTATGAAAAATGTTTAAATTATTTAATGTTTACTCATATTGTTCCAGTTTTGTTACATTATGAGCCCACATTTTCAACATAGTCTTTTTTTTTTTAGCAGATGTCATTTTCAAAATCCCCCTACCAAACCTGTTTTTGCTGCTGTTCCGCAAAATCTCATTTCGGGTAGGATTTGATAAATGATACCTGTTATGTTCATACACTGAGGTAATAAACTATCTTGGAAATACGTGGTCAGACTTAGAATACAGCAACATCATATGTGAACCTCTTCATTTCTCAGTCATCACAATCTATTAAAATTTGGGTTTATAATTTGTTAATTTTACCTGCTGCACTATCCGTGCCCAGCAACTACCCAGCAAATACAAGCAAACAACCATCACTGGCATTGGTCAATGCTTGTCATAATATAGTACAGAAAGGCAGCTGGTGTGGGGTGGGTTACCTTTCAATAATCATTGCCCCACCCTGGCACATTTGCTGCACAGGCAAGTATAACCATGAGAGTAACATGAATGAGAACTTGAATATAGGATTCAAGTTGCCATAGCAACATGGTGAAGTTCTATTACATCATAAAGAGCCTGTGACAGCTCTTGTATAACTTTGGAAATTATACATAATTTTAATTACATTTCTGGTTTTGATAGTCCTCTTATTTTCTATTACTAAGGAAAGTTGCATGGGAGCAGGAGATTTGTCCTTTGGATTGCCTGTGCTCCTGCTAGTTGTGTACGTGTGGTGTCACAACCTCCAGCTTGTTACAGCACTATCACTTTTATGACAACCAGCTCTAATCCATAAACAGAAGATTAAGACTTCACATGTAAGCATGCAGGAGCAGATATAGTCTGAGATACTAGGATCCTATTTTCAAGCAGCAGTCCTTAATAAAGAAAGAGAGGAAAACAAATATAGAACAGATAAGAAATATAAGCAGAATTGTGAGTAGCCATGGTATGTTTTCCAAATGTCATACGTTATTTAAAGAGACAGTAGATACTATAATAAAAAGTTTGAAACTGTTGTATCAGCTGCCTGCGTCTTAATCTGACAAAGATTCAGCCTTATCTGATGCAGGAGGATCTGGCAACCCTAATGCATGTTTTGTCACATGGACGCAACTGTACTGCTCTTCAACTATTTATTTATTTAGATTTTGGTAACCGGGTAAGCCCACTGAGACCCAAGGTCCCTTTTTCAGGGGCAACCCGGGATTAATTACAGCAGAAGACTACATACAAGCACTGGAAGCTATTTACAGTATTTTACAGTGGATACATACATTGAAAGTAATTTACGGCAGATACATACATTGGAATAGGCATGGGGCACATTACAAGGTGAAACAGCAAGCTCACAGTGTGTTAAGCAGGTACCTAGTACATTAGACACAATTTACAAGAGTATTGTGGGAGACATGGTGATGGCAGGGGAGTTACAAGCAAGCTGATTGCTAGTCAGTGCCCATACAAGGGGCTAACAATTGCAGCCACAGAGACTAAGTTCCAGCAAGTACACTTTAAGACCAGATTTAAAACCAGGGAGAGTGGGCTTATCAACCAGGCTAGCTGGGAGAGTGTTCCAAAGGTGTTGAGTGGCATGCCGAAAGGATTGCTTGCTGTGGTTAGTGCAAACCCATGGTATGGTGAGGAGACGACTTGCCGAGAATCTCGTGTCATGGCACTGCACTGCACTTTGGGATTGAGCAGACCACTCAAGTGGGGAGATGGGCCAGAAGTGGTGAACTTATATATCAAGCAGATATGGGAGTAGGCAAGCTTGTGCCATAAACTGGGCCAGCAGAGATCCACGAAAGCCTCACAGTGGTGCCGCCTGGGGGGGGGAGGGGAGTTAGTAGCGAAGCTTGCTACTCTATGATAGAGCACCGTGAGTTTTCCTAACTAAGGCTATCAGGCTGTTGGTACGTTGCCTGCAGCTGGGGCAGAATGCGGTGGCCAGGTTGATCTCCAGATCATTATATTCAGATCATATTACAGCTGTTCTGTGACATTTGCACTGGCAATAGGGCATTCTTGGTGGTGGCCCCCACCCATTGGGAACACAGTGCTGTACCATCCAGGAGTTCCCCCTCTTTGAAGGCATTTATGAAGGGGCTAAGTTGCTATCTTTTTATGTTGGCCTTTGGCAATGATGCTACCAATAATACCTGACAGGGTGCGCTATACTAGACAGTACTGGGCTATACCAGACCACTCAAGTGGCATAATGAGGGCTGATGCCACAGGCAGAGGACCTTATAACTCTGGGGTGGTCTAGTATAGCCCATACCACCCATCCTGGAGGGTAGTATTGCACTTAGAAAATGTATATTGGCAGAAATGTTAATAAATATTTTAACATTTGTCAGTAAAAATGACTAAAACAGTAATTTCCTTGTAAAGTAGTCCCTCTACTGGTACACATGCTAGTAGTAGGCACTGTTTTTTGTCTCTCTCTCTCTCCCTCTCTTTTGTGTATTTATGAGGCCCCCCCCCACACTCCCTCGCACCTTTTAGTATCTTGGCCACAAGCACACTAACTGGCCACCCACTGCTAAGAAGACAGCAAATTTCTCAGAGATTTCAGGGGGGTTCTCAGCTCACCCACCCACTCACTAATACCTGTCCGCTGTTGAGAAGACAGCACCATTACTGAGATTACAAGGAGATTGTCAGCGCTGAGTGGAACTGTATAGGGAGCACTTCAGCATCCTTCTTAGTAAATGCTGGAATCAGTGAACCTTACAGCTTACTTTTTTAAAATTTAAATAAAGTCGACAATTGCAAGAAAATGGTTTTGTGTGCCACACGAGGGAAGTGACAGGAAATCCGCTACTGCACGTACTACTGGCCTTGAGACATCAGCATGCATCTCTTCTAGCCATAGCAGTTTAAAGAAAAAACAAGAAAACTGCACTGTTTATGGATAGTTTTGTGCTGGAGGTAAATAATGGCAGTTTTAATTGTTTCAGATGTGCACTTGTGAGCAGGAGTAGCGAGGTAAATCTCACTAAGCGAGGGCAAAACAAGGTGGCAGAAAGATTCTAAAAATTTAGTTGGCGCAGTGATTTTTTTTATATTTGTTGTGTATGTGAAAGGGTAGGCTGTCATAGGGATTTATTATTCCCTGATCTCCATCAGCAGATAAACGTACCCCTTGGCAAGGGGTTCAGCAAACCAGAGGCTGGGAAACATCTCTACCCATTTTCTAAGAGTGAATTAACAGTCTGCACTTCTATTAGTTTTATTACCAATTTATGTATTTACTGACTGATTGATTGATTTCACTTTGATTGTATTGATCTTTTGTTTGCTAATCCCGCTATCCTCCCTGGACTACGTACAGTCACAGAGGACTGCACTTAGCCCCTGGAGAAAGACAGACCTAGAAATCATCTGATCAGAGATTATAAAAGCTCTAGCATGCACTACAGGAAACTGAATCTACCACTGCTGCCTACTGCTCTAATGTCAGCTGAAGGGGATTCTGGGATTTCTAGCAACAGAAGATGTCAACCTACAACTAAGCAAAACTAGTCTGATACAATCTGCTGTACTGCAGTAAACAGTATGTAAACCAAAATGTTTCTGCACACAAAGTGCACACTGGGACCAGCCCCATAACTGAGTGTGGGGCCCTTTGTGCCCTCTGTTCCCCTTTAACATACTGGTTACTCACTAAAAGAGGTCTGCAATACACTGATAGAGTATGGAGCTACCAAGATTTGTTGAGCTGAAGAAGGGCCAGCAGTAGCGAGATGGGCAACCGGGTTGCAGGGTGATTCATTCACCTTGATACTATGCCATTTGACTGGAAACAACTTGTAACAAACACAGCAGCTGATATTTTGTAAGTCAGTCCTTTGCTCAAAAGAAAACTGTACATGGTATCAAACGGTGAAAGCTCCTGACATAGTAAGCCAAATCAAGATATGCTGGTGCAACCACTAGTGTGCTGTTTCTTGTTTGCAGCTGCTGCTCATCTGTTACTGCTATCTGGGAAGGAAACAGAGAGAGTCTGGAGAGGGAAGAGCAGTGGGAGAGGTACACTCAGGAAGAAACAGGGAGATGAGGGGGCAGGGGATTGGGGGAAGGGACACTCTAGTACAGGGGACCAAGGTAGAGCAAAGCATAGGGGTAGGGTAGGAGTTAGTGGAAAGGGTAGTCATACTGGCTGATTCAATTCTGAAAGGGGTAAGATGAGGTAGTAAGGGAGCGAGAAAAAGTCATGCCTAGGTGGAGGTTAGTTCATTCAGAAGTGTGTGGAGAAGGGAGAGGATAAACCTCATATCATGGTGCACCTAGGTACAAATGACCATGAGGGGAGTAGGGTGGATGAAGTGCAAGAAAGGTCCAGGGAGGTTGGAAGAATCTGCACTCGGGTGGATAAATCGGTGGCATTCTCTAAGGTACTCCCTGTGCCTAGAGCAAGCTCAGCTAGGAAGCAGATAATAGAGGAGTTTACCAATTGGCTGGGGGGTAGGGAGGGGAATCTATCTAGGAACAGAGGCAGGGGTGAGGGACTGGGAGAGGAGGGACACGGTGAAAAGTGGTATCCTTGAATGCAAGGAGCTTGGCAGACAAGGTAGCAGAATTCCAGGTGATGATAGTGGAAGGGGGAGGCAGATATTGCATCCATCACAGAAATCTGGGCCACTCAATACAATGACTGGGATCTCGTGGTCCCTAAATGCAGGGTATACTGCAAAGACTGAGGGAGGGTGGCTATTTATGTGAGGGATGGGATACTATGTACCAGGGAGGAGGGGGGAGGGAGGAAGCCAGAAGCCATATGAGCACAGCTCCAAAACCCCAAGAGTAGGAAGGTTAGGATGGGGGTGGTGTACAGGCCACCCCTAATGTAAAGCATCATGGGAAGCATATGCAAATGCCCATGAATTAATTTGGACTAGCTCAACTTTAAGTAGAATTGCATGCTGCCAAAAGGCCTCACAATACAATCAGCAAAGGCTGAGAACAGCAGATACAGACACGTGTTTCATCCTTATTTGGACTTGTCAGTGTGCCATAGCTGTATCTCAACATAGGGAGAGGAAGTCAGCCACCCTTTAGGGGATCTTATTTGGTTGGGTCATGGGCAGCCCAAAGAAGAAAGAGAAAAGAACTACAAAAGAACCCCAGAGCAAATGCACGGAGGTATGGGTTATCCCGGACCCAACCAAATTAGATCCCCTAAAGGGTAGCTGGCTCCCTCTCCCTGGGCTGAGATACAGATATGGCATTTGGATATTTGCACATGCTTCCCATGATTCTTTACAGTACTGGGGTATGTGCAATTTGTGTTTTCTTTAGAATTTGACTGTATGGCCAATATCCTCCGGGATAACCCATACCTTAGTGCATTTGCTCTGGGGTTCTTTTGTAGTTCTTTTCTCTCTCTTCTTTGGGCTGCCCATAACCCAACCAAATAAGATCCCTTAAAGGGTGGCTGGCTCCCTCTCCCTGGGCTGAGATACAGATATGGCACACTGACAAGTCCAAATGAGGACGAAACATGTGTCTGTGTCTGCTGGTCTCAGCTTTTGCTGATAGTATTGTGAAGCCTTTTGGCACCATGCAATTCTGCTTAAAGTTGAGCCAGTCCAAATCAATTCATGGGCATTTGCATATGCTTCCCATGATGCTTTGCATTACTGGGGTATGTGAAATTTGTATTTTCTATCCATATAGTTGTTTTGCACATCATTTTATGTTTTTGTTCATGAACATATGAAACTAGGAAAGAAAACAGACCTTTAATCCATTTAGTTCTTTTCCCTGCTAACTCAAAGGGAATAAGCATTTATTTCTTTTCCTCTAGGTAGGTAAAGTACAGATTGCATTTACGTAATGTTGCAATGCATTCCCAACTCACTAAAGAGACAGCTTCAAACTGGCTGCTTAGAATGTTTAGTTTCATAGTGAATAATGCATTGCTAAGGCAGTGCCTGTGTAACAAAAAATGCCTTGCAAAACGGAATGTACAAACTCACTAAGAACTCATTTAAAACTCACTGCCATTACAGCTGTCAGTACCATAAGAATGGCGGGGGGGGGGGGCAGGTGCTCAGAAACCCCCTCCTATCCTGTTTCCAAAATAATTTCATTAAAAAATGTTTTGTATACCCAGACTACATAATGGGATTTCTTTGGTGAAAACCCAGTTCCAAAATCTTGGCTAAGCCCCAAGCACATCTGCAGCCCAAATCACAACTCGGTACCAGACACATACAAAATTATTTGAACACAGTCTAGTGTATGTAGCCTCTGTTTAAAGACATGGATGGCTTCAGTTGATACTGCTTTCTGTAGAAGTGTATGCCACAAACCTACCATTTTCTCCGAAATATTATTTCCAAATATTACTTCAGATTCTTCCATCCTTATGTGACCATTTATGTTCTCCTGTACACACATTTTTATGTTTGTGCATGTGCAAGAAAAGTACAGTTACATAAGAACTTACCATAACAGTAGATCTTTGAGAGGAGCTCTTGCAGCAGGCAACACCGGTAGGACTAAGCTACCAGGTGCTAGGACCATATGGAAAAGTTCTACCTAGCAGTCTACAATGGGGGACTGCCCCCAACGTCAGCATGCCGATGCACATCCTATAGCATAAAAGGGGCGGTCCCCCAGAACAACCTCAGTTCTCCCGCCAGAGACACTGGTATGGCCAGAAAAAAGGAGAACTGAGGCGGTTCCTCAGAAATGAGGAAAGCAGAGTAGCTGAGAAGGAGAAAAAGCAAATGGGGTAGAAGGGAGGGAATGCAGCACCTGCTGCAAGAGCTCCTCTCGAAGATCTACTGTTACGGCAAGTTCTTACGTAACTGTACCATCTTTCTTCAAGGGGGCCCTTGCAGCAAGCAACACCAGTAGGACTGAGTCTCAAGCAGTCACGGAACTGACCTGGTCAGCAGGGAGGAGGAGGAAGTAAACAGGCAGAGGACATTCATGAAAGAAGGCCCTGAAGGACTCTGAGTCCAAAGCTGGCCCTACGCCTAGAGGCAATGTCCAGACTGTAATGCCTGATAAAGGCATGGACAGAACTCCAGACGGCAGCTACACAAATGTCTGCAGTGAACACATTTCTGAAAGAGGCTAGTGAAGCAGCCATACCCCTGGTAAAGTGACCTTTGACCGGTCCTGGCAAAGACTTGTCATACTTGCAGTATCAGTACACAATACAATTAGCTAACCACTTGGACAAACACTGTTTGGAAACAGGAGCCCCTTCTCTCCTGGGGGAAATGAAACAAACAACTGATCAGTTTTTTGGATAGAGCAGGTGCGATCCAAATAGTGCCGAAAAACCCAGTGAATGTCCAGAGTATGAAGTAAGGCCTCCCCCCTGATAAGAGTACTCTGGATAATAAACAGATAGGTAGATGAATTGATTGATTGATTCAGTGTAAACTCAGACACCACCTTAGGTAGAAACTTAGGATTAGTATGCAAAGACACCCTGTCTTTGTGAAAAATCAAATAAGGCTCTTAACACATCAGAGCCTGAATCTTAGAAATTCTCTGAGCGGAAGTGACAGCAACCAAAAACATTTTCCACAACAAGAAGTGTAGCTCGCAGCTTGCGGCTGGCTCAAAGGGAGGCAAAGTAAGCTTTTCCAATGTAAACAGAAGGTCCCATGGTGGGACAGGATCTTAAATGGGAGGTTTCAAGTGCAGCATGCCCCACGAGAAAGTACGGGCAAGGTCCAGTTGGGCAATAGCTTTGTCCTCAACAGGTGCATGGTACGCAGAGATAGCGGAAAGGTGCTCCTTAAGTGAGTAGTACCCCAGATCTGAGTCTGAAAGTGACAGGAGGTACTCCAAAATGAGATTCACTGGACAGGTGAATGGATCCAAGTGCCGTCCGGTGGCCCAATTGAAGAATCGCTTCCACTTCATGGCATAAGTGACCCTCGTGGAAAGTTTCCTAGCAGCCACTAAGACATCTGCCACCCAGGAAGAAACTCCAAAGTGGGCAATAGCTAAGTCTGCAGGAGCCACGCATGGAAATGCAGAGATTTGAGGTCCAGATGGACCAGAGTGCTCTTCTCCTGAGAGAGCAAGTCGGAGCACAGGGGCAGGGGGACCAGGGGCTCCACTGCCAGTTGTTGCAGAAGTGGAAGCCATATCTGATGCAGCCAGTAGGGAGCTATGAGGATAATCTCCGCCACCTCTGACTGTAGTTTGAGAAGCATCCTCTGCAGAAGTGGAAAGGGAGGGAAGATGTACAGAAACCTCCCTGTCCAAGAGAGGGACAATGCGTCTCGTCAGAAAACACCAGGCCTTGGATCGAGCAAGTAGAAATTGGGCAGTTTTGCATTGAGGGGGGCACAAAGAGGTTCAGCTCTGGATGACCCCACCTGCTGAAGAAGTCTTCAACCACACAGGACAGCAGCTCCCCCACTCATGAACCCTCAGTCTGGACCTGCTTAAACTTTTGGCCAGAATGTTTTGGATGCCTGGAACATGTACAGAAGCTAGATCCAGGTTGCGTCTTATGGCCCAATACCAGACATGGCCTCTCTGCAAAGGGTGTAGGAGTGAGTCCCCCCCCCCCCGCTTGTTGAGATAGAAGACCACAGACATGTTGTCTGTCTGAACCAGGAGCAAGTCTAGAAGATGATGTGTCTGGAAGGCCTGCATTGCATATAGGACTGCCCACATCTCCAGAGCATTGAAGTGGAGATGCTGTTCACTCTCTGACAAAACTCTCTGAGTCTGCCTGTTGGCCAAATGGGCATCCCAGCCCAGGCCCGAGGCATCCGTCTTAAGAATCTGCTGTGAGGATGCTGCCTGAAAGGGAATTCCTCGGAGGAGATTGCAGGGGTTCTGCCACCACCACTCTAGGGTCTGCCTCACTGGTACACCTGAGACTAGAACTGGCTGATCTAGGTCATCGGTGTGTTGATCCCATTGGACTCAGAGAGTCCACTGAGGCACTCTCATGTGCAGGCAGGCAAGGGAAACCATGGCTATAGCCGCTGCCATGTGCCCTAGTTGATGCAGGAAGGATCTGGCTGGAACTTGATGGGAGGAAGATACTAGCTGGGCCTGCGCTATCAAATGTTCTGCTCTGTCCTGTGGCAGGAAGACTCTGCCCTGTGAGGCGTCTAGGACTGCTCCTATGTATTGGAGGCCCTGGCTTGACCAGAGACACAACTTGGGAAGGTTGAGAGTAATCCCCAGGAGCTGGAACAACCGAAAGGTGAACTCCAGGGTCCAAACTAACTGAGCTCTAGCTGTCAACAGCCAGTTGTCCAGATAGGGGAAGACATAAAATCTTTGTCTCCGAAGAACCATGGTCATCACTGCTAGGCACTTGATAAAGACTTGGGGAGCAGAGGAAAGGCCAAAGGGGAGGGCCTGAAATTGAAAGTGTTCCCCCGAAAACAAAAGTGGAGGAACCTTTGATGGGGTGGGAAGACCAGAATATGGAGATAGGCATCCTGCATGTCCAGTGAACAGAGCCAGTCTCCCTGGTGAAGGAGGGGCAGTAACCCTTGGAGGGTGACCATCCTGAAATGCTTGTATTCTATATAAAGGTTCAAGCGACTGAGATTCAGAATCAGTTTCAAGTCCCCTGTCTTCTTGGGGATGAGAAAGAAGTGAGAATAGAACCCCTTCCCTCTTTGGGCTGGGGGGGGAATGGGCTCTATGGCATTTTTGCACAGGAGCTCCTGAATCTCCTCCTGGATGAGGGTGATATGAGCCTGGGGGTAATGGGAGTGCAAGGGAGGGCTGTCTGGAGGGACCTCTAGAAATTCCAGTGTGTGCCCCTTTGTATGATCTGAAGTACCCATTGGTCTGAAGTCACAGTGCGTCATCCACCCTTCTAGGTACACGGAAAAGCGACCGCCTCCCCCCCAAGGCCTCTGCTGGGAGGGTCAGGCAAGAGTCATGCAGTAGCCCTGGGGTGGGCAGAGTTGCTGGGGACACTCTGGGGGCCCTAGGGGCAGAAACTCCAGCTGGCTGGGTAGAAGTCTTCCACATGATGGCACCCTTTGGCTGTTGGCCCTTGGGCTGCTGTCTAGGGGGTCAATGAAAGGGCTAGCATTGAGTGGACCTGGGCTGAGAGAGGTGCATGGAGTGGACCGATCTCAAAGCCCTGCCCAACTCTTGGAGGTGGGAAATGATGTCCTGGGCATTGCCCCCAAAGAGGACGGAACCCTGGAAAGGGGCATCTAGGACTTTTGACTGCATGTCGGGTGCGAACCCTGACACCCGGAGCCAGGAGTGATGGTAGATACAGACTCCTGCTGCTCATCTGGCTGTGTCAATAGTGTCATAAGCAGCCCATTGTATCTGGTTGCCCATGTCTGAGCCTGACTTAAGAAGCTGGACCAGCTGAGCCTTCGCAGGGTCCTTGGGAAGAGTCTGCATCAGTTCCAAGCCCGTGTCCCATAAGGCATTTTGATACTGGACCATATGGGCTAGATAATTCTGGGTCCGGATGGCTAGAGTGGAAAAAGCATATACAAGGATGCCAAACTGATCAATCTGGTGAGACTCCTTGTCAGGAGGGTGGGTACTGATGTGCCTGGGTTTCTTAGTGCGGTCATGAGCCACATTCATGACCACGGAGTCCACTTCTGGTTGTTCTCCCAAATAAGGCTTGCCGACTGGTGCATAATACAGGCAGTCAGTTTTTTGGCTAGGGCCGGAGTGGAAGAAGGATGGTTCCAGGTGGTCTTAGTGACGTGCTCATAAAAATAAATGAGGGATGGCACAACGAGATGGAGAGTCTCCTTTTTGTGGAGGTAGATTGCCAGACAATGGCGTTTGGGGTCTAGCTCCTCTGTTTCCCACCCCACTGCATGTGCCTCATGACATCCAAAGAGGTAGGATCATCAGGGGAAGACCTGGGAGTCTCCATGGGGGCTCTGTATCATCACAGAGATTCCTGGAATCCTTTGAGTTTTCTGAGGAAGAAGAGAAGGAATCCTGACCAGATGGGTCATTCTCCAGGATCAGTGTCAGAAGGTGGTGCTCCCCCTTGTAATGGTCTGTATGACTGGGAGAGGGTCCTGGAGACTGGGGATGGCTAGGGTGTCTTGAGGGAGAGGATCCTGAGAAGGTGGAGGAGAGGCAGGCCTCCTGGGGGTATCCTTATCTTTATCCTTCATAAAAGTCCACCAATCTGGAAAAAAAAAGCATTATAATCCACCGAAGGAGATGGATTATATGGTGGGTAAGGGTACTGGGGAGGCAGCGTTGGATAACATGGCACCAGTCCCAGGGGCATTGGGTATCCTGGGGATGGTCCATGAGGTGCCAGGTAGCCTAGCGACGGCCCTTGAGGCATCAGGTATCCTGTTGTTGGTCCCTGATGTGGCGGTAACCCAGGCACCAGTCCTGCAGGTGTCAGCTGTGTATTGCCCAAAAGATCAGACAGCATTGGCTGAGGCAGAGGTGACGGCAGTTGAGGTTATGTTAGTGTCAGTGCCGGCAGAGCAAGCATCTGTCAGACAGGTGAAGGTTGATGCCAGTCTGGCATTTCAGGCATCGCAGGCCCTGAAGGGGATGCAGGCATCTGTGAAAGGGAGTTAGCTCCCGATGGAGGCCACAGGCACCGCCTGTGTGGAGGAAGAGGCGAGAGCTTGTTCCGGGTGATGCTTAGAGGCGCTGGTGCCGGAGTCAGGGACCAGTGTCAGCAATGCCAAGACTGGGTAGGCAATGGGCAAAGACCCACCACCCAAAGAAGAAACCCCAGCTGAGCCTCCTGGCTGAGGACCCACTTTAAGTAAGGGCCTGAGTGCCAGGGGCTGAGAGGCAGGGGACGAATTCTGATGCCCCAAGGAGCCACCGCCCGAGACAGAGATGAGGGTGGGTGGGTGGCTGTGAAACTGGTAGCCCAAAAGGGGTAAGGGCTGCCAAAGGAGGAGGGCTGACCTCCCATGGGAGGAAGACCCGGAGGCGGTTGGCAGCTTATGCGGTGACCGAGAGCGCAAAATTGACTGGGGCCAGTCCCTGTGCTTGTCCCACTACTTATGCTTCCTGCCAATGTTCTTCTCCTTCTGGTGGGAGAGGAAGACGATGCCCTGCAGATCGAGGAAGAAGTGGAATCTTTGCCCTGAAGCTTCTTCTCCATCGCGGCTAGGTTTTGTTGTAACAAGAAGCTTTGGAGGGTCTTCAAACGGCGTCCCCATGTGGCCTGGTTGAAGTCGTGGCAGTGCTGGCAGGCCTCACTGCTGTGGTCAGGACCTACACAGAGCAGGCAAGAAGAGTGACTGTCCTTGTAGGGAAGCTACTTGCTGCAAGCACACTTCATAGGCCAGTCTGAAGATGAAGCTGGAGAAGAAGACACAAACAAAAATGAAATAACACCGGAAAACAATGTTTCTTAAAAGAAGAAATTAAGTAAACGCAGATAAAGCATGAGTAAAATGGCAGTTGACTGAAGCAGGTGTCTGTGAAGGTCCGACTTGCACAGGTCAACGACAGGAAAAGAATGGAGGTTGGTCAGGGGGACAGCCCCTTTTATACTACAGGACGTGCGTCGGCGTGCTGACGTCGGGGGTGGTTCCCCACTGTAGACTGCTAGCTAGAAGTTTTCCGTGTGATCCTAGTGCCTGGCAGCTTAGTCCTATTGGTGTTGCCTGCTGCAAGAGCCCCCTCAAAGAAAGATAATTTTGTTACACTTAACGGCATTTCAGAGGTGTGTCACTGCCGCGCCCATTGCAGCTCAAACTGGAAGGGGCTCAGCAGTCCAGATCAATGACCATGCATTGTGGTCATGATGCCACTCGCTGCTTGTTGGGTGGAAACTTTGTGTAGTTGAAATGACTGAAGCCGCTCCAATCAGCGGGAGCTTTGGTCCTTTCATTTGCATGAAGCTGGTCAGCAAGCAGCTGATCCACTTTCAGCTCTCTCTATCTATCTCTCTATCCATCCCCATCCCCTCCAAGTTGCTCACTCGCCTTTCCCAATCTTTGTAAATATTTTTAAAACACAAGTGGCCCAGGGAGCCCACCCCCGGTACTGTTTCTCCTGACCCCTTCCCCTCCAGGTTGCCTGCCCCTGTTCCCAATAAGCCCAACACTGGGGTGCCCAATTTTAGTGTTGGAATATCCCTAAAATAAAGAAACCATCCCTCAATGTTTTTCCACTCTGTAAAATGGAAAACTGTCCCTCGACGATCTGCCCATCCACACACCCCCCACTTCGACCTCCCACTCAGCAGTCACCATCCCCACTTACCCCCCACACACCTTCACTCACCTGAACATCTCCCAGAGTGAAGATCATCTCTCTGATTGAAGAAACGACTTGCTGCTGGAACCGCTGACTGCAATATGAGAAACTTAGTAAGTGTGGTTCAATACTGTAGAATTGATTTATTTCACTGTAAAAAAAAGTCTTGCTATGTTCACTGAAGCAAGAGACCCGCTAAATTAATTGAACAGCTAAGTTAGTTTTCTATGTCAGACTCATTATATGGAAGTACAGGACAGTGAAATTTAACTGCAGCTAATAAGTCCCATAGCCTTGGACCGCTAAATTAAATGAACACCCTATTTTTCAGTTCTACAGTATATTTTTTTTTTTTTGCATAATATATTTATTAGATTTTCATACATCCAAACATACATACTTATATTCCATTTGCCTAAATCCATTGACATTGACCCATTGACAGATCCTCCTCCCTCCCCCAACCCAATCCCCACATCGACCCCAAAAACAAAAACCCTCCTTTTCTCATCTCGCCATCTTTACCCTCTTTTCTCTTACAGACATCTCTATTCCATCGGTACTGGTAATACGACGACTCTAAGATTTATAATTCTCCAAATTCGGGCTCACCCTCCAATCCAAATCATTCCTTTACCCTTTTATCCTTTACACCCCGTTAATCTCCAGCCTCTCGGCACCCCAAGCCATCATCCTCAGCTCTCCAACCCTTTTTCCATAATTTCCCTTTCAATCGGAGAGTGCGAGAACACATATGTCCCCACATTGCCCAAAACTGATCTTCCCTGTTCCTTGTCATATAATATAGCTTTTCCATGCCGAGAGCCTGCAGACACAGGTTCCTCCACTGCTGCAGGGTAGGAACATCCCCCGAAATCCAAGTGTTTAATATACAGTGTCTGGCCATTGCCACCAGAATTCTTATCCATCTCGGAAGGGGTTTCCACTCCTCCTCCTCTGAGTCATCTACTCCAAACAAGAGGAAACATGTTTTTTCCTACCCGCCCCCACACCCTACCTACTTCCATAGCGACACCCTCCCAAAACCGCGCCAATTGTTGGCACTCCCAAAAGCAGTGTATATAGGTACCAACCTCTCCCTTACACCTCTTACAAAGGGGTGAGATCTCTGGACGGTATTTGTGCACCAGATATGGGGGGCAATATATCCTATGTAGGAACTTATAGTAAGACTCCTGATACTTATTACAGACCAACAGTCCCTTATGTTGTTGTAGCAGCAACTCCCATCCCTGGTCGGGAATCTCCTTTTTCAAGTCCCTACACCATAGTGCTCTGGTTTTACATACATAAGACGGTCTGTATTTCCGCCCCATCTTTGCCTCTCTACCTATAATGCCCTTCGCCTCCTTCCGGGTACTAAGCACTAGCTGCTCCATCTCCTCTAAAGGAGAGTCCCTTCCCCGGTTCTTTCTAATGGTCTTGGCATAGTCTCTCGCCTGAAAAATATGAAACATACCTAAGCCCATCCCACCGCCTAACTCTACCCAAGTCCCTACCCCTCACTCCATCCAAAAGTCTTTAACACACTTTACCCCTTTCTTTTCCCAACGCCGGAATTCAGTATCTTCCATTCCCACTATAAACTCAGGATTCCCCCTAAGGGGGAGCAGCAGCGTCTCTTCTTTTATATTTACCCCAACCCACTTTCGAAGTTGCTCCCAACCCTCCAATACCGAGACCACCAAAGGATTCAGATCTAATTGATTTCTATATGCCTTCTTCCCCCCTATCCTCAGGAATGCTGAAAGCCTTACTCCCTCCTTCCCTTCCTCCAGATCAAGCCATCAGGCCTCCGGTGGTCTATTCACCCAGTCAGCTATCAACCTATACTGCATGGCCAGAGCATAATTCCTCAAATCTGGAAAATTCAGACCCCCTCTATTCGAATCTGCCTGGAGTCTGCGAAGGCTCACCCTAGGCCTCTTCCCACTCCATAAGAACCCCGAGAAGGCCTTATCCAGTATCTTAACATCCTTCTTATTGAGGCCCTCCGGCAACATCTGCATCAGGTATAGAACACGTGGTAGGGTATTCATCTTTAATAGATTTATTCATCCCATCCACGACAGCGGAAGGCCCCTCCATCTTCTCAACTCCTGCTCCACACTCTGAACCATCGTCCCATAATTAAGTTTATATAGCTGATTCAGGTCATGACCTATTCGAATTCCTAAGTATGTAAATTCTACTTTTGTCTTCTTTAAGCCCCAAGCCATATCCCCATGTTCTCTCTCAATACTTCCCCATAACATGATTTCAGATTTGTGGATATTTATTTTACAACCAGAAAATACAGCAAACTCCTTTCTCACTTCTAACAATGGGGGAACAGACCTGGCCGGGTCCCGAACAAACAACAGCATGTCATCTGCATAAAGCGTTATCTTATGCTCTTCCCCCGATTTCCCAACTACCCCGCTTATTTCTGCAGAGCATCTGATGGCTACCGCCAGAGGTTCGATCGCCAACGCAAATAACAGGGGTGAGAGGGGGCATCCCTGCCGAGTCCCTCTACGGAGAGCAAACCTCCCAGTCAGGCCCCCATTCACCAACACTCTTGCCACCGGGGGCCTCATATAGGCTTTCCACCCATCCAATAAGTCTTTCCTCTAGGCCATATCTACGTAAAACACCGAATAGGTACTCCCATTCTATGTGGTCAAAGGCCTTCTCTGAGTCCATTGTAAGCACTGCAATATCTTTACGTCCCCGGGCCACCCTCCAAATCACGTTAAGGAGTTTCCTCATGTTATGATATGAGTACCTACCCGCTACAAAGCCCGTCTGGTCCGGGTGCACCAATTCTGGCAAAAACCGTTCTAGTCTCCTTACCAAAATCTTGGCTAATATTTTAGCATTGCAGTTCAACAGCAAAATCGGCCTATATGCTGAACATTCCTGCTCATCTTTCCCTGGCTTAGGAACCAGACAAATAACTGCTTCCCCGGAAGAGGTCGGGAGGCCACCCCCCCAACCCCACCTCAGCAAAGACCCTCTGGAGGGGTTCCACAACATGTCCCGAAAATTTTTTATAAAACTCTATGGGAAAACCATCTGACCCACTAGCCTTACCCTGCTTCATACTTTGTATGGCTTGTCTAATTTCCAACTGCGTGATTTCCCCATTTAACTGCTCCTGCTGTTGCTCATTCAATCCAGGTATTTTAACTCCCTCCAGAAACACGGCAGCCATGTCCCCCGTACCTTCACATTCGGCTTGGTACAAATGTTCATAGAACTGCTGAAACCAATTTCTTATCGCCACCTTGTCCGTAACCAACCTCCCTCCCTCTCCCTTAACCCCAGGTATATACAAACAGGTCCTTCTACCCTTTATCAACCTAACCATCAGGGGGCCAGATCTGTTACCCCACTCAAACATCCTACTCCTGGCCAGCAAGCCGGCCGAACGGGCCTCCCCCAGGAGGAAGGCATTTAGGGCTTCCCTAGCAGTTCTCAAATTCTTACCTCCATCCCCCATTGGCCTCTCCACTACCTCCCTCTCCCACCTTTTCACCTCATCCTCCAACTGCCTTCTGGTCGCTTAGTTTTTCCTCTTGTATTGGGCCACATATCTAATAATAGATCCCCTAATATATGCCTTCCCAGCTTCCCAGTATATCCCAGGGGAATCTACTGACCCCTCGTTCATCTCTTTATAATACTGCCACTGCTGTTCTACGTACTCCACAAATTCTTCACTTCTCAGTAGATATCTAGGAAATTTCCATGGTGGAGGATCCTCTCTACTTTCTCTCATCTCCACATCCACCCGGACCATAGCGTGGTCCGAGCGCATAATGGGGCTGTGTTCTACTTTTTGTATTCTACTTAACCAAGATCTGGGTGCATAGATATAGTCTATTCTAGTCCAGGTATTATGCGGGTTAGAATAAAAAGTGAATCCCCTCTTCCCCAGATGTTTGGTCCTCCAGCAATTTATCACGTCCAAATCCAGCATCCCTTCCTGCCATCTCTTCAGTTTACCTGCCCGCCTATCCTTCCCTTCCGAGTGGTCTAAGTCTTCCTGCATAATCGCATTGAGGTCTCCTCCCAATATTAACCCCTTTAAATTGTTCCCTCACCAATACATCAAGAACCTCTTGGTAAAAGGCTGGGTCGAATACTGAGGGGGCATAAATGCTACCAAAGGTGACCTTCTCCCCATACAACTCCCCTTCCACAAATATGTACCTACCTTCCCCCTTATCTACGACTACCCTTGAGCTAACAAAGGGAACTCTCTTCCCAACCAAAATCACCACGCCTCTTTTATGGGCCTTATAGGGAGACACATAACATCCGCCCACCCACCCTCTCTCCAGCTTCCCATGTTCTCTGTTGGTTAAATGTGTTTCCTGGAGGAGGGCTACTTGAGCTCCTGGCGGTGTAAAGCTGTTAATACACTGGCCCTTTTTAGCCGGAGTCGAGATCCCTTTTACATTCCAAGAAACGATTCCCAGAGTTTTACCCATCACCATTACTGTCGAGTACTTTTCCCTTCTTCCCACATCTTATTTTAACATTTCTCCACAAGCCCGATTGACCGATGTCTTTGAGGTGACACATTAACCCATTTTTATCCCTAAAAAAACAGAAACATGAAACATACCCCAAAATAGTTTGACCCACATATCCATTCCCACAAATATCCCCCACACAATATTGCCCCTCCCCACCCATAACATAATAACCCTCACCCCTCGTAGGCCTTCCATACTCCTCCCTCCATCTCCACACTCAATGACTGGAATGACCCATTCGCCCACACATTGCAAACGCTCTGTTCCCCAGCCCCCCGCTCAGCTTCACAAACAGATTTTGCACATACCCAAGTCAAAGATTCCCCCCAACTTCAAAAGGTAAAGAACATTTAATATATAACATATGAACCCCGGTTCCGGCCATGGTCTCTGCCACTCCACTGGCTCTTACCAAAGTCTGACTCCAGCAGCGTCTTTTATACCTTCTTTTCCCACTTACTGAGCCCCCCCCCCACCATATTTTGCCAACCTCCTTCAACCACCTCTTCACATTTTATATATCAGGGAGCTTCTAGGAACAGTGGGGATGCCGGCCCTGCTCTCAAAACACACGCAGCGCCAGCAGACACCCCCCCCCACTTACCCAACCTCAACACCATCGTATCCACAGGGGGACCAGTCCTCTTTACTTTGGCAGGAGCGTGTTACCCCAGTCCCTTCGCACAGTCCCATGCAGCTTCCCACCAAACCGCTGCTTCAATGATCTCTCCATTACCACCATCCAAATATCTCTCCTTCTGTTTCCACGGCTCCACTCCACCTTCCTTTCCGGTTCTTCTTTCCAGATCCATATATATCAGGAGCTCTCTCATAACGCCACGAGATACTAGTCACAACAAGGAGTCACTAAGACCAGGGGACCGAACCAAAGTCCAAAGCCCTGCCCCTTAGAACATTAGGGCACGATTTCCAACAGTTAACAACTTCAACAAACTTTTATTCATAGCAAGCCATTTAACTTCCCGGCTTAGTCTATTTCCACCTCCGCCACCATCCTCACTTTTCCGTTTTCACCCCGCTTTCTTTTTAAGCTCCTCCACAAACGCCGTCACTCTCTCTAACTCCCAAAAGGTGTATGTTGCACCCTCGTGCTTAACTTTCAGAATCGCAGGGTACAGCATGAATCCTTCCACCTTTATTTCTCTGAGTTGTGCTAGCACTGGGCCAAAGGCTCTGCATTTCTTCAGGACCCTGTTCGAGTAGTCCTGCACTAAAAAGAGCCTCTCTCCCTCAAATCGCAGCTCCTTCATATTTCAATATGCCCGAAGCATCTCCTCCCTGTCCTGGAAGTTGTGGAATCGAAAAATAATCTGCTTCGGGGGTTGCCCAGCTGGGGGACGTGCTGCAACTGCTCTATGAGTGCGGTCTTGCTTCAGCTTCCCATGTTTGGGCTTCATTCCCAGCATATTTGGAAGTTTAACCGCACAGAAAGTCACAATATCAGAGCCTTCCTTCCCTTCCGACAGTCCCCTGATCCTTAAATTCAATCGCCTTGCATAGTTCTCCTGGTAATCATGCTGCTCAATTAACTCTGCCAGTTCTTTCTCGAGCTTTACCATGCGGGCAGCCATGGGATCCACCTCATCCTCCAACTTAGACATCCTCTCTTCCACCTCTGTAACTCTGCCCAACTGTGCATTTAACATTTCCATCATGTTTTGCAACCTGCGATCGATCTTTTTCTCCAGGCTGTCCCACTTCTCCTCGAGCGCCTCCATAACTTGGCCGAAAACCTCGCGGCCTAAGAGAGCCACCTCACCTGCAGAAAGCGAAATTGGGCCTGGTGCCTCCGGGGCCTTTGCTGCTGCTCTCTTCCCTTGCCCTTTCATGGCGGATTTCGAGTTTTCCCCGCCATTCGGCAGCAAATCTACAGTATATTTTAATGGGGTTTTGAACTTTGATGAATAACTTTATAATTTGTGCATATTTTGGCCCAAAATTTTCAACATGGCCTTTCTGGGACCCCACCTCATGGCTGATGGTGGTGAAATTATGCAAATCAGGTTTGAGAGGCGATTTCTCGATCACGTACCGAAATCACCTTTTGGGTGAGATTTGAAAAATGTTTCCACCCTTGTTCATCAGGTGGGGGTAATAAGAAGGCTATGTTGAAAATTTGGGATCAAACTACAGTATGTAAAAATGGCAAAGTTATGCACATATGTTGACATTTTTCTACGCTTCCTCATAACTTTGGTAATTTGAAATATTTTGACCCCAAATTTTCAACATAGCCATTTTTTTCACACACCCTCATGAACGTGACAGCTGCCATTTTTTAAATCCTGGCCAAAATGTGTTTTCATACCTATAGCATGGAGTGACGTTTCAGTAGAGTGGAATGACGTTTTGGCAGGGATTTGAAAATTTTCACTTTCCAGGTTCATGAGATGGAGTAACAAGAAGGCTGTGCTGAAAATTTGGTGTACAAATACAGTAAAATGCCCAGGTTATGACTGAACGTTACACTATTTCAGTGTTCACTCATAACTTTGCTAATTTTCAATATTTTAACTCCAAACTTTCAGCATAGTTATTTTTCCACACCACCTCATAACCGTGACATATGCCATTTATTAAATATTGGACAAGATGCATTTCTGCACCTGTAGTGCAAAATTACATTTCTTCCAATATACTATAAATGGTACATGTCACGTTTATAAGGAGAATCATAAAACAAGTTTCTTGAAAAGTTGGGATCAAAATTTAAAAAAAAATTATAATTGTTTAACAACCTTTGTGTGTAGTGCTAGTCTTCACCCTAGCAGCCATGCTTTGGGATCCCATCCCTGTGAGCGTAGTTCGGGGTGAGCTCAGTGACCCTGCTGAATGGGGAGGGTGGGGGAATGGCACTGCTATGCAACACCCCAGCCAGGAAATGAAAGGTGCAGGGTTGTCAGCCTAGGGCCTGGGTACCAAATAGTGAAGACATATGTCCTCTTGGCATAGGGCCCTGCACCTCTCCACCCATGGGTGGCAAAGTGCCTTGTGCACTGGCTGATAGATGAACTCATTATTCTGTGCATCTGTATATGTGGCCACATGGAAGTACAGGAATCACAAGGCCCTGTGCTTCCACAGCCCACCAGACAGCCCCATGAATTCTTCACATCTGTGACTGCACTGATGTGCAGTGTCTTTGGATGAGTCTTTTCTTAGCGCAGGGCATCTGCACCTGTGCACTGTCAATACTAAACACCTGCACCGCACATATGTGCTAAAAAATGTTCAGCATTGACAAATGCTTGTTTGATATATTTAGTAGCTTTATCTGAACAGATGGAGAGATTTCTTTCACAACTTTGCAGTTAAGGTTTTTCAGCTTACATAGTAGAATTGCACCAAATAGATAGAAGTCACTCAAACATGGTCAATACATACAGAAAGAACAATGCATGGGAAAAACAGAAACAGAATGGTAAGGACATCTGGTCCCTAACAACTATGCAACTCAACCTAGCAACCAGCTGTAACTCATAGAATAAGACGCGGGTGGCAAAGACGACTTCTATTATAAACAAGCATTTGTCAATGCCGAATGTTGTCTTGCTGGCATTGGCATTGGTAGTGCAGGAGTTAGAGAGATGCACAATAGGAATGGCGGTGAAGTATGGAACGGACGCTAACCTCACCCCCAGCCTGCAGAGACTGACAGACATTGAGGTGTGCCTTTGGGTCTTTGGCCATAATGCTCATGCCATTTCACCTCACCCTTCTCTGCAGACACCAACAAGTGTTGCGGTGTGCCTTGGGATCTTCGGGCCTTATGCTCACCCCATTCCATAAGGAAATACACTGAAATGGGTGCTGTATAGGAGAATGGGGTGAACTTTGGGGCCGAAGAGCCCAAGGCATACCTCGATGCCTGTTACTGGCTGCAGGTTGGGGATGGGGGTGGATGGCGTGAGCATTACAGCCGACAATCCCAAGTCACACCCCAGATGCTTGTCAGTCTCTACAGGGTGGGTGTTACAGTTGGAAACCCTAATGCTCCGGGCATTTGTTAGTATTTGCACTCCAAATTTTTAGCATGAGCTTTTTGTGGCTTCACCTCATGAACAGTGGCACTATCAGTTCGTTAGCCGGAAGGTGATTTTGCACAGCAACTGTGCCATTTGGCGCCCCAAGTGCAAAAACACATTTCGGTTAGGATGTGAAAAATGACAACTGTACTGTTCATGAGGAGGTGTAAAAAATGGCAATGTTAAAAAATCTGGAGTAAAAATGTGAAAAATTGTAGAAGTCATGAGCATGTGTAGAAAATGCGCAATGCATCCCCGTAACGTAATTATTTTGGAGATTTGTTTAACCAAATTTTCAACATAGGCATTTTGGGACCTCTGCTCATGAACAGTGTTACTGTGATTTTGTTAATGTGTCCTGAACACTGATTTCCCACAGTGAACACGTCATTGTGCGCCACATGTGCAAAAACACATTTCAGGCTGGATGTGAAAAATGACAGCCATACTGTTCATAAGGAGGTGTAAAAAAATGACAACATTAAAAATCTGGAGTGAAAATACGTAAAATTGGTGAAGTCAGGAGCATACGTAGAAACTGCACAATGCACGCCTGTAACGAAATAATTTTGGGGATATTTTGTTACCAAATTTTCAACATACACATTTTGGGACCTCCACTCATGAACAGTGTCACTGCGATTTTGTTACTCTGTCCTGAACGTTGATTTCCCACAGCAACCACACCATTGTGCACCACATGTGTGGAAACACATTTTGGGCAGGATGTGAAAAATGACAGCTATACCGTTCATTAGGAGAAATGGCAATGTTGAAAATCTGGAGTGAAAATATAAAAAATTGCCAGAGTTACGAGCATGCATGGAAACTGCACAATGCACGCTCAAAACAGTCATTTTTTAAAATTTTTTCACCAGATTTGCACATAGGCTTTTTGGGAGCCCACCTCGTGAACAGTGGCACTGTCGTTTCATTAAACGGTCCCGAAAGGTGATTCTGTGCAGTGACCACAAAATGACCTTTTGGGACAGAATAATGACATGACAGTGACTGTGTTCATGAGGTGGGGTCCCAAGAACCCCATGCTGAAAATGTGGAACCAAAACTCCCAAAAATGACCAAGATATCCACCTAAATTGAACCCCCCATTGATTGCCATTATAGGACTTACCATCATTTCTTCAGTTTGTGGTCAGTGTTTGAAGAGCGCAGATGTGTTCCCAGTCCACTGAAGATCGCTGCTCCAGAGCTTTGCAGGTAAGTATGGGCAAGGGGGCTGCAGGGAGATGGAGTGTTCAGAGGGAGGGTGCATTTTGGGAGAGGGGGCCGGCAGCAACAACGAGGGACCTTTTTTTTGGTTTTCAGGTTAAATAAAAAAATAAGAAGACGTTGTGGGTCCGTTTTTTTTCCAAAGGGAAACTAGGATGTCAGCACACTGGGATGGGCTCCCAGCATGCCACACTACTGGGGGGGGGGATCAATGCCGAACAAGGGATTGGGCACCTTGAGTTCGGAAGATATGTGTGGGAGCACATCCAACACCGGGAGTGAGCATCCCAGTGTCAGAAACACAACTGCAGGGTTTGGCACACTGGGGTGGGCTCCCAGTGTGCCACATTAAAGAATGTTTGGGGGATATTAAGCACCCCGATGTCACCAGGCAGGGGGTCCACCAGTGTGATTGGGATCACGCTTACAGTACAAGTGCCTTCTGGCACTTAATACTCCCAGCCCGTATGGAGCTTAGGCTGTGGCCTTTTCTGCACGGCTGGGAGATACTTTGCAGCCCAGACACAGCGGGATGTGGAGGAGGCAGGCAAGGAAAGCACCTCCTCCCACCATTCAGGCAGGGACCGGTGGAGTGGCAAGGTAGAGTTTACAAAGTTTGCTCTCCTGCTGCCGCCGCCATGTTGATTCAAATGTTTCACCAAGAAAGGCATGTAGGGCAAGCATGTCATCTATACCACTGCATAACGAGCTTGTCTCTGAGTGCAGCAGCAAGTTTGTTTCAAGTTGGTGGCACTGCATAAAACTTGTGTCATGGATAGCATGCTTGCTAATTGGGGAATGAGGGATGCACCTTCTAAAGCATGCACTGCATTTGCCAAAACTGACACACCTCTGCAATTCTCCTACTACCATCTCCTACTGCCACAAAATGTTGCTTGTGCATGTGCATGTGCATGCTAACATAAAAATAAAATAAAAACAGCTCATACTATAGAAAATTAATTTCAGGGACACAATATACTATAAAAGATAGTGGATGGGCAACTCTTTGCAGAACCACTCTTGAGGTCAGTCTCAATCAGAACCCCTATGTGGCAGAACACACTGGATCTGCATAGTTGCCCATCCACTAGTTTCTATGTAGTTACTGGGCACATGCTGGGCAGATTATGATCACCTTTCACCACTTTAGAGACTTTTTATCTTAACCTGTTTTTGTCCATTGAACCCCGCCACCCCCACCCCAGAACACACAGTCTGTCCTCATAGTTTAAATTTTCCATCCAGTCTAGTTCTGGTACTCTGCTCTGAATGCTTTCCAGCCTATCTATATCCTATCATATGGTAACCAGCACTGTACATTATACTCTAGTTGGTTTAGATCAGGAAATACTGCTAAGGATAAACAAAATGACAGCACTGGGAGTATCTGCAAGTGGTGAAATATCTGATTTAAGTTCTTATGTACAAGACATAAACGTTACCTGCTGTTTTGTAGATACCTGTTGATTCTTCTAACAAATGGGGAGGGCAGTTATCCCTCTATCCATCCATCCATCCATCTCTCTCTCTCATTCACTCTCTCTCTAATTTACTTATTCTTTCAAGGAAATCACACCAATTAAATTTCTCTCCAGTCCATAGGGATCCCAGGAAGGTGGCAAAAAGTTACAACAACATTTACAGTAACATACGTACAAATCATTAAGATTAAAACAATTCAGGGTGCGCCAGAGAGCCATCTTCTAGGAAGGAAGCACCCTTACAGAGCTCCTCCGAGTAGAAGCAGATTACATTGAAAAACAACAGTAAAAATCTATCTAAATACCAAACTAACATAAGATCTTTATTCCTGACACTACTGTGAGTCCAGTGATACCCAACTTAAGATGGTTCGTCAGAAGGCACAGTGTCAGGGGCCGCCAAAAGAACCTCATCAGCAAGGTGCCAGCAAGGCCGCAGCATCAGCATGTGATGGGAGGGGCTAGCGCTACAACTACTTCGAAGCCTCCATGGAAAGCCTTGTTGGAATCCATGAAAGTGATGGATTCCAAGATCGAAAAGACTGAGCAAACTAGAATCTCACGACGTGGCAATAAAAACACTTACGGGGACAGTCTCAGACTCAGAGAAGTGATCCATAACCATGATGGCTACAGTTACTACGCTAACCCAGGAGAATTCTCAACTGAGAAGCCGCATGGAAGCACTTGAAAATGAGATCCGTTCGGGGAATGTCCGCATAGTCTGAGTCCCCGAGAGAGTCAAGGGAACAGATCTCCTACAGTTCCTAAAGATCTGGTTAACGGAGCACTTAAGTGTCCCTGCTGATTTTGAATGGCACTCCCTGAAAAAAGCTTATTGGGTCAGTCCCAGAGTAAGGCCAACAGGATCACAGCAAGTTCGTACTGTTCTCCTACACACTGCGGGATCAGAGGTTCGAGACGTCTTGATGGCGGCTGCAAGAGCCAACTACCCTTTGGCCATAAACTCCTCGGGCACAAAATTGTACCCTGATCTTTCATACTAGATGAGGGCCCGGTGTAAGAGCTGCGATGTGGTGCATCATCGATTAAGGGCCTTGGGGATTATTCACTCGTTCCTACTCCCCGCCTGCCTGAGGATCGTATATGGGGGAAAGACGTGGAGTTTCAATAACACACAAGATGCGGAGCATTGGGTTGAACAGATGGAATCGGAGTCTGAAGGCTGCAAGAATGCTCTGAACTTGCAGCTTGATGAATTCCGGATGCAGAGGACTGAAATAGGACTTGATTGACCCAGAACAGTAAGAACTCTGTGCAGCAACTCCCAGGGACAATACAGTATATAAAATATAATTTAGTATGTTGGATTCTAAAGTTTGAGGGGGTCAGAAGTTATAATGGGGGTAGTTAAGAGCCTGATAGAATCTGATTTTGTTTTTAAATCCTCCATTTGTGAGGAAGCTTAAAATAAGTTTTATATATTTGGAGCTCTAGTGGAGTGCGGGGAGAGAATAGGATTTGAGGCTCAAACCTGCATTACTGCACATCCTTACTAATGCTAAAAGACTATGTAATCAATGTCAAAGAATTAATATACAAAGTTTTGAATTCTTCTGTTGATGGCTAATTTACCAAGTTTTTTGCCTTTCTACTTAATGAGGCGATGCTACTTAAGGGTTTACTTGTGGGTTTATTTTCACTATACCAGGTTTAAATAGCAATCGTTGGATTGTGTTACACTACCTAATAATACTACCTATAGAAAATAAATTTTTCCTTTGAAGAGGCTGGCTATGTATTAGGAATTTTGTTGGATAATAGCTCTGTTTCTTCAGAGCGCTACTAGGGAACCCCCAGCTTCTACTGTACAAGAATACAAGGATAACAAAATATTGTTTATAAACTATACCTACTGAATTTTTATGTACTACCTTGTATGAGAAATACATTTCTCAAATGTTTATTGATGATAACCTAATAAACATAAAGTACAAGGAAAAAAAAAAGATTAAAATATTCCATGTTTTTCCAGAAACTGTATATAATTATATTAAAGTGTGTCAACTATAAAACTTGTGGAACTCCCACCAGTGGCCAAAGTAACGCTCCTAAGATATTAAGATGACCAAAAAAAAAAAAAAAAAAACACAATTGGATTTATATTCAGATTTGTACAGACCAAGTGCAAGTTACATTACCAAGATGAAAATAATTCTTATGCAAGAAAAAGATACAGGATGATATGCGGGGGCTAAGACGGGTGCAGCTTAACTAAGGATACAGTATTTAGTTATCAGTACTTCATATTGTTCAATACTGTCTCTAATGAGACATGCTGACAAAGATCACTAGCCAAAAGAAAAAGAAATCACTCAAAATTAGGACAGACCCTTCATGCAGAAAATGTTGCCTGCTCTTTTGTAAGTTTCTTGAAGATGGAGTTAACAAATGGAGAGGGTTTAAAGAACCCATTAGGGTAGAATCAATTAACATGAGCTGCATATGAACCAAAACCAAACGATATACATGAAATCTAACAATACCTTTAAATGTCATATGTGCTGGTAAAAACTGAGCTGCTCTTAATTACATACAATCCCCCGGGTTTTAAAGCAGCAGTACTACCTAATCAAGAAGTGATTGGTTTCCAGTTGTTGTAGAGCTACAGAAAATATGTTGGCTGCCCCAGCTGCCTGTCTTTTACTGCTGCTGTCAACCTGGCGGGTGGCAGAAATGTAAACAAAAACAAAGGGAAACCAAGCAAATTACAGGGTGAAAGTACAATGCCGACAGGAAAGATACATAGATACATAGACGGTGTCGGCAGATAAGGGCCTATGGCCCACCCAGTCTGCCCATTTGAGCTTGTAAGTTCAGTTTGTTTTCCTAAAAGTCTGTTGCACCTTACCCCTGACCTCCAGAATTCCTTTATGTCTATCCCATGCATTCTTAAATCCCGTGATTGTTTCAGCCCCCACCACTTCCTCTGGCAGGGGTGTTCCACTTGTCCACCACCCGTTCTGTGAAGAAATTCTTTCTCATGTTTCCTCTGAATCGTCCTCCCTCCAACTTCATCCCATGCCCTCTAGTCCTGGAACATCTTTTTCGCTTAAAAATAGTAATTACCAGGGAAATGCTCAACAGAGCACAGGGAATAAACTGTTGAAAAAGCGCAGATATTTTACATAGTACTGCAGCTTTGACAATTATATAGACGATTACTATATAGTGTATGGTTAGGGTTTATTATGCATGGAATTCGAGTAGCTCAAAAACCTTGTTGTGCAAGTTCTAAAGTTATTGTGCACATTCTAAAGTTGTACATGTTTTAAAAACATTATTGTGCATGTTCGATCATTAACTGTAGCTGTAATCCTCTTGCGCTGACTTCAGCTGCCTGGCTTCACTATCTCTGCTTACTGTACCTCAGTCTTACCGTGTGGTTAAAGAGCAGCTTCACAGCTGCCAAGTTGCTGCTCCCCCAAGCATGTTCAATAGCTCACCTGGCCCAGAGTAGAATGCCATAAGGAATTCCCTTTTTTCTCCCATTGTTAAAAGTTATATCCTTCGAAAATTTCCCCCTAGCAAAAATGGAGCTGCTTCCTCAAACTGCAAACACCCGCATGCAGGCAATACAGCAGCAATATTTTTGGATGTCACAAATGAAGACATCGAGGACGCGCCCCATTGAGATGAATAGGGACGATTTATCTAAACATTTTTTAACAGAGTTGCAATTTGAATAACTCAAAGCGACCACTTGACTAACAGAGACCCTGTTAATCAAGCAGTCGCTTTGATTTATTCAAACTGCAACTCTATATGTTAAAAAAAAAATGTTAATCATCCCCATTCGTCTCAATGGGGCGTGCCCATGCAGCCTTCATTTTGTGACATCACACAATAGGACTGCGTATGCCTGCATTGGTGCGTGTCTGCAGTTTGAGGAAGTGACTCTGTTTTTGTCAGGGGGAAATTTACGAAGGATATAACTTTTAACAATGGAATAAAAACAAAGGAATTCCTTATGGTATTCTACTCTGGGCCAGGTGAGCAATCAAATATGCTTATGGAGCGGCAAGTCGCAGCCTTTTAAAAACAAATAAAACGCTAGCCCCCTTTTTTTGTTCAACCATACACTACAACAAATAAATTATGGGCACCCATACAACCTGCCTCGTGTTTCCATCTCAGAGTTGAGATACCAGCATGGACCTCTTGAGGTTCACTCTTGAGGTCCATACATTGGTGTCTCAGTCCCTCAATGGAAACACAGGCTTGTTGGGTATGGATGCCCATACATTATTCCTTATATTATTGTACTTTACCACCACCCGAGTGAATTTACTATGTACTGATGAGTTCTCCTCATTGTGGAACCATGCTGCAGAAATTACTGCTATGAGTAGCTGAGAAATATATAAAAGGAAGCACAGAAAGTCTGTGTACATTAAGCAGAGACAGCCATTGCAAGCTCAAAACTAGAAGTCTTCAAAAGTTCAGCCACACAAGAAGCTGCACTTGAGTCAGAATACACGAGGCATAAAACTTAAAGGATGCAAAAAGGAGTCAAAATTTATTGTGGAACAAGAAGAGTGCGGCACCAAAGCCTTCCAGCCTGTAGTGTGACTTCGCCAGGGGTGTGGGTATTCTTGCAAGGCACAATGGTTAAATACCGATTGCTGTGAAACACACATACATTTTATATATAGTGTGATTAGAAGAAACATGTTACTGCCATCCCATTAATACAATGTCCCTAAATAAAGGTGAGGAAATTGTATTATAAAAAGCACCCATGTGATAAAAGTGGTTGAGATACTAGGTTCTAATAGTGTGCACCCTCTGGCTAGACCACACACCCTAAAAACATAAAGGATGCCTCATCACTCCCTCTGTTTCAAGCAAGGCTCCATAGTCATCTTCAGATGCTTTCTACATGCTATAGGTACTGAGTTTATATTATCAATATGTTTAATTTCACATTCATTTTTTGGTGTAATTTAATTTCTTCTGGTTTGAAGGCCATGACAAAAAAATAATAATAATAAGTTGATCCCTGGTATTTGCTTGTTTTCAAAACACCTTTTTTTCAGTCTTAATTAAATTACTGCTATTACTTGTGCTTCCCTGTACTGTTTGTGCCCTCGATATCCTCTTGCAAACTCACTGCCAAACCTAAATAAGGCTTAGCCTGATGTTAGAAATTAATATATAGAGGATTTACAATGGCAAGTGTTCAAATATGCAACGTATTTCCACGAGTAAGGGGGCGGGACCATAACTCACGAGTGGCAAAGCCACGAGTGAGTTATGAAAAGTCCCGTTTCCTCATAAATGGAAATACGTGACATATTCGAACCATGACATTATATGTTCTGTATATACAATGTTATTATTTTTTTTCATCAATTGCTATGTTTTTGTGTTGCAGGCTTGGGTAGTGCAAAGACTAGAGTCCGCACCCCCCACCCCCCAAAAAAAAAATTTGCTGCAGTAGCTTGTTGCAGGCTTATGCTGTCTAGAGACACCCTGCCACCCTCGTTGAAAGTACTGTGGCAGTTCAGCCACCCCCCACCCGACAGCAGTGTGGCTGCTGTTCTTTATCTCACCGACTTGACTGAAGACAATTTCTGCCATTCCTGTCAGCCGAGTGAGCACGAACCACAGCTGTCTGTTTCTTTACTGCAGACTCTGTGGCAGGTCCCGAGCAAGCAATTTTTTTGTGTGTTTGTGTTAAATAACAACTGGGGAACAAAAAAGTGTGCTGGGGTGGAAAAGAGCAGCAGAACATCATGGTAGTTAAGTTTAAATAAATGTTTGAGTTAAACTGACTACACGTTTAGGTACTGGAGTTTAACATAACAGGAATAGTGCTACTGGCTGAAAGTGGCAGAAGGATTTGTTGTAGGATTGGCCAGAATGGAGCGTTAATCAAACTGACTGACCGTTTTTTTGAAAGTGTGACATAGGCAAGTGAAAAATAAATGGTGCTGTTTACCCACTGGCCGAATAACATAATTTGTCTTTCACTTGGCTCACATTCATGGAAAAATACTACATTTATTTAAACAGTTAAATTCCTACTTACACTGTATACATAATTCTATACTTGTAACATTGTGATTATTTTGTTAACAATTATAAAGCTAGAAGTGGAGGATTATGACTTAAGATGAAGTGGCTACTCACTTGTAACCATATTTCTACTAGTAGAAATCAGTTTACATCCACACTGAGTCTTCCACTGAGTATGCTTAATCACCAGAAACAATCTTCATGATGACACCTTCTACTACCCAATCATGTGTTCTCTAGCACTGCCTCCACTGCTCTTTGAGCAGCATGCTGGAAACAGGTACAAAAAACAAGCCTTGTCAGAAGGGATTGGGATGCAATACTAGTAGTAGAACTAAGGTTACAAGTAAGCAACCTCTCCTTGTAACTACCTAGATTCAGTTCACCATCCACACTTAGGCAGACTTCTAGCAGTCCTCAGGAACAGGGAGCAAGGCCTGCATGCATACCAAGTAGTTGGGTGAATAGAGACTGAAGGTCAGATGTCCGAATAGCAGTATCCTGACAACTGTGCATATCAATGCTGTACTGGGATATGAATGCATATACATTTTACGAGGTTGCAATCCTGCACATATTCAAGGCAAAGGTGTACATGGTAGCAGCAACAGAGGCAGCAAAATGTCTGGTGTAGTGAGCCCGTATTCATCTGATCACTCCTTACCAGCCAATTGACAACAGAGGGCAATGCAGAATGTGATCCACCTTGTCAATGGTCTGTTTGGACACTGGCTCACTTGAGCATGCTTCATTTTCAATGTATGTGACTGTCGTCGAGGCACAGGTCAGGAAGCATAGGAAAAACCAGGAGCAGTTGTAGAATTCACAAAAAGTGTTTATTAGTACTAGCAGTAACATAAAAAAATAAAATTGTTCAGAATAACTAATTACAAAGGTAGAATAAACAGAGAAGATCCATCTGAGTTTTCCTTCAATATCTGTGTATCTCAAAACATTGCAGCTCTCTCTTATAAGTCTTTACAACCCCCCTCCTTAACAAGCATCCTCTTTTTTTTTCTAAAATGTTCTTGTATGCTTCAGGCAGATGCAGTAAGAACACAATGTCCCAGAACTGAGGCCCCTTCTCCACAGTTTCCGTAAAAGGGTTTAAAAACTGCTCTCAGGTTAACCCCTTGAGCTCCCAATAGCTTTTTGCAATCCTCTCAAACTATAATTATATACATTTCAACAGGAACCCTATATAATTTCTAAACAAAAGGATCCCAGTATCGGTTACATTTCCACATAATGATTTGCATATATTTTTATACCAGCAGATATGCAAGAGAGGAAAAGACAAACAGCAAGGGAAGACTGAGAGACAGTGAGAGGCAAATATTTGCGAGACTATCAGGGTGATCAAATCATAGGTCTCACCGGAACCTTTTGGTTGCGCAACCAGACAGACAAGGGACAGGAAAGAAAAGAACAGAACAGATCCCTGCATTCAAACTCTCCATAACAACTGGGACAGGGTCCTATTCAACCCTGTCACAGTGACAAACAGCTGGCTACCCTCACCATGAAATTCTATCCTACACTCTCGGTAGAACAGTAGATCTCTGAGGATAGCAGGTATGTGGAGTGTCTGCTCACCATTTAAAGCTTGAGGCTTTGGAAAACCACTGGTATCATCAAGGCCTGGTTCAGATGGAATTCAAAAACCACCTAGTGCAGGAATTCTGCATGTGGGCAGGGGACAAGTTTGTATTTATGGAAAGACCAGATATGATGGCTCCATAAAAAGCACTTGGAGTTTACTCACACATCTAGTGGAGGTTATGGCAACCATAAATGCGGTCTTCCAAGACAGATGACACTAGTCCATAGAGTAGGCTCAAATGGCCAGTGCATGAGTCATGATAACACCAATAATAAGCACCATGGTGGAGGTGGGGTGCACATTGGCAAGGACAGATAGTCTAGACCCTTGAAAAGGTGGGAGACCACTTTCTCCTGGGCCATCATTGGTATACCAGCCTTATCCCACAGATGATGGCAGAGATGACAACCAGATGCACCCTGAGGGATATAAGTTACAGCCATGACTGGGACAGGGACCAGTGGCAGTCCAGAATGTGCTTATTCAAACAGGAAATTGTAGACAGTTCTGCCCACCAACACAAGAACTTCTTCCACTTACAAACATAAGTTTTGTGAGTTGAATTCTTACGCGATGCCTCCAACACTCTGAGAATGTCCTCAGAAATCCCTACGGCCTGGAACTCTAGCCACTCAACAAGCAGGCTGTCTGCTGCAGGGACAGCAGATCTCAGTGCCTGACTACCCCTCAGACCTCACCAGAAGGTCTGGTTGGAGTGGGAGTAGCCAAAGTGCTCAGCTGCTGGGACTGGGCAGATCCTGATTACAGAAGTGACAGGGCTAGTCTGGAGCTATCAGAAGCAGGGACATAGTCATTTCAACACATGAGGATCACTTAGTGAGCTGAAGAAATGGAAGTAAAGCATTCAGAAGTTCCTTTATAAATGACTGAGCAGACCTGCCCCCTGGTAGAATGCTCTGTTGGAGGGATTAGGCACAAAACAGCCTTGGCTTCCTGAAAGTTCCACAATGTGTTCCCCATACTGAGAATGCCTGGGATACCACCTGCAGGTGTAGCTACCACCTTTGCGACATCTATGTCACAGGACAGAGGGAGTCCACTAGATGGTTGAAAACTTTACAGAATTGTAATTCACAAGCAGGAGCAGAGAAGGAGGGGACTTGTATTTTTCCAGTGGAAGAAAAGATCTGAGAGTAGAGGGTCCAAAGCTCGAGGACACATGATTAGGTGTCAGAAGTCAACCTTGCCAACCATTTATGGTGACTCAGCATGCTTAGTGGAATACTGCCTAAGTGTAGACAGTTCATTCATTTTCACCTTGGCAGTCATTTTGTATTAGGGTTAAGCAATGGAAGGCACAGACTTCAGAAAGTACTACTGGTAGTAAGGAGTGTTAACTGAATATGGTTGTCGTAGGATTATTTACCCATCCATGAGGGAGACTTACATAACTCACTCAGGACTTTACAGCTTGTGATTTTGCCGCTCTCATTTGTAGATCTACAACATAAACAGCAGCCACAAGATTTTCACTCTGTACAGTCTGTCAAAGTGGATTCACCACATTTCTGAAGAAAGCCTGCCGGTCTTGCTCACTGTTGAAATATTCCCACAACTGCCTAGGCTACGATTTTGTAATGGTTTCTTTTTTTAGATAAGATGAGTCACAGATTTTTTTTATGATTACAGCGGAAGTGGTAGGTTTTACTTGATGTCAAGACAAAAATAAATATTTATCTTGGTTAAGATAGTTAGCAAACAGACGCTCGAAAGGCCATGACAGAAAAAACACACAGAGGTAATTTTGTGGGTTTCTCAAAGATTTCTTTGCTAGACCATAACAAAAAGTCAAGCAGCTTACTTCACAACCTACTATTTCTATAAATGGACATGAACTATCCGAACAACAATCCTGCTCAGCTACTCCTCTTAAAATGTTATAAGGATGCTCCTGACAGCTGGACAATTTAGTTCGCTTTTTTCCTTAGTGTTACAGGGCTTTCTGTATAAGCCCATTCAGCTCACAATGTTCCCAAACCTTACAGTACATTTATATGCTTTGTTTTTTGGATGTCAGTTGGGTTTAATGGTTTAAGAAGTGGTGTTGATGCAAGAAGTGCATGAATATTTTTTTTTTATTTTCTTATTTATTCCTCCTTACTCCACCTCGGCTCTGGTCTCCTCGGGAGCACCAAGGAGTCATCCCCCTGCGGTCCGCTCCTACCTGGTCAGTCCTCCTTCGCCTATGTAGCCTCGGTTTACCCCAGGTGGGACAAGGTGGGCCCACCTGACACTGCAGTAGCGTCGGTGATTGAATTGTGCCAGGAGGCCGCAACTGGGGCAGCTCGTGCTCTGTCTTCCCGGAGCCGAGATGCATTTTCTCTTTTTTTTCTGGGAAGTGTCTCAGGACTGACGTCAAAGCATTATTCTGACATCTGCCACTCCCCCCCACTCCTACGTCTGCTTCTTTGGCACTTGCTGCGTCTCTGGCTTCCACCAGAGAGCAGCCGAGCACCGTATAGGGACCCCTGTCCCTCCCGGAAGATGAGAGCTGTCCTCCGGACGCTCAATCATCTCCCTCCCCTGCTGACCCCCAGCAACCTGGGCTCTTTCCCGAACCTAGGTCGTTGGTGTGGCATGAGGTATGGCGACCAGCGCCTCAACCCTCAGCGCCACCGGGCTGGCTCGTGCATGAACATTTTTTGAAGTCTGATATAATAGGTTAGGCAATGGGCTGATGGTGTATTCCATTTTTTGGCTTTTCTAGTGCCCTTGACTTAAGTAACAGCACAAATGAATGGGTCAGTCTTGACACTGTTGCTGCCCTGAGGCATAGGTCAGACTGCCTTGGGCTAGTCTGACTCTCCTCCATGTTGCCCAACATGGCCAGTTTGTTCTTTAGCTCAGAGACCACAGTATAGGCTGCAGCACCAAAGGGAGTTGTACAGTGCTGTGGTCCCACCTAAAAAAATGTTCCAATTGTAGCCACTGGCAAGTGCATTCATAACATTTTGCTAGCCCCTCCGCCCGTCCCAGCTCTGCTGAATTCTGCCCCGAGAAGTAAAGAGAAGCCGCATCCAGCATAGCAATTTTGAATTTGGCGCTATTTTCCTGCCATCGCCTCTCTGGCTCCCTACTACATTTTTCTGCTAACAACTTTAATTGGATGTAGTAGATCTTTCTCCAAACCTGGCACTATGCGCCGGCTCCCCACCCTCTTGCCCTATTCAGGCAATTACTTTTATAGGTAGAGGTGATCACGTGGTACATGCTACTTACAAAAATCTAAGTGTGGAGTTTTCCATTAGCGCCTTATATCATCTCTACACTAGGGGCACCACCACTGCAGTGCTATTTCAATCAGCAGCCTGCCCTCCTCTGCCTGAAGTTATCCCTTAATGCTTAACTGTATAACCTAGCATAGCCCAGATCTTTCACGCTTATCTCTATCCCTCTGCATTACTTACTGCATAACTGGCAATCAAAATTCTGTTCCTTCACACTATTCTCTGTCCCTCTGTATTACTTAATCCCCCATTTATTCACAAAGTTTCACCCGGGTTAATTTCTTTTCCATTGCTATCTCTCTGCATAAAATATTTCTTTACTATTTAGCTGCTAGAAGTATTTCCAAATCGAATCACTGTCTACTTCTCGCATACTACACTCTAGCCAACTGAATCCCTATTCATCTCTCTTCCTATTACCTTGGTACTATTACATCCCTTTACTACTGTGGCCCCTACTACTTCAGGCCCCTCACCTGCAACCTCCCCCTCCTATGCCCCCTCTGCTCTCCCTAAAGGACTCAAGATTCTGCATTTAAACATCTGTAGTTTAACACTGAAAATCGACATCCTACAAATCATGGTAATTACTCTAAAACCTGATATACTAATTATTACAGAAACCTGGCTAAAGGACACGATCCCTGACCACTTGGTCTCCATCCCAGGCTATTCCATCCTAAGGCAAGACCAGGCTGGTAGGGGGGTGGTGGTGTGGCCATGTACATTCTCACCACACTACAATATTCTACTATATACTCTACCTACCTAAGGAGGCAGTATAGCGCAGTGGTTTAAGGCTCTGAGCTGCAAACCTGGTGACATGGGTTTGAATCCCACAGCCCCCACTTGCAAACTGTGTGACCCTGAGCAATTCACTTAACTTCCTTGTGCTCCCAGGTCGCACCTATAAACAAGCGTTCAGCGTAGTGTGTCTCTCCTGGTTAAAAAAAAAAAAAATAAACTCAAATCCAGCAACCCATGATGCTCTAGCCATACAAGTGACCCTCCCCTTCACTAGCCCTATCTTCATATCCAGTGTCTACTGCCGCCCAAACATTCAGCCTAGTATCGCACCAGATTTGGTCAACCTCCATCTCTGCCCTCTCTCGCTCTGCAAAACTATTCATCCTAGGCAACTTCAATTTAAGGCTGTCACCTAAGTCTGCCAAAACACACAACGAAATATGTGCCCTTAACCTCACCCAGCTGATCTCAGAACCCACCCGCCAAAACCACAAGACTCTAAACCACTCCTGCTTGACTGGGCAATCATCTCCCACCCCCACAGAGTAATCAAATCTGGTATCCTTCCTGACACTCTTAGTGACCATAACCCAATCTTTATGGTCAGAAAAGTCCACAGGACTAAATCCCCACACAAAATCCTGCAACTATGCTCTTTCAACTGTCTGAACCTTGAACCCCTACTGCGCAACCTTACCCTCTCTGACTGGTCACCCCTCGCCTCCGCTTCCTCGGTGGAACAGGCCCTCACTTACTTCAAAGGTATATTCCTAGATACTTGGGATACTTTCGCTCCACTTAAAACATTCAGAGTCAGGTGCAATGACGTTCCTTGGATCACTCCTGAACTTCTGGCCTGCCACACGGCTAGAGATCATGCATGGAAACTACACAAATCAACCCAGACCCCTAGTGACTTTGCAACATACCGTATGCTCTGAAACACCTGCACCAAGGCTACAAGATTAGCTAAGTCAGAATACTTTAAATCGGCCTTCCTCACAAATATAAATGCTCCATCAAAATTCTGGAAGGTATTCCATACCCTCTTCACTCCATTATCCAATCCTCCTTCCCAAGTACTTAAGATAAACAACTCTCTTGTGGCAGACCTGAACACGGTGGCAGTGGAATTTAACTCCTACTACACCACATGCACCTCCAAGCTACTAAAGTCCTTCCCTTCCTACTCTCCCCTGCATATCTCCTCTAATTCTATTACCCCTCCCTCATCCTCCCCCCTTCTCCAACATCACCACTGATGATGCTCTAAATGCCCTGCTTAGTATCAACCCCTCAAAAGGTTCCTCCCCAGATGATCTAGACCCCAAGCTTCTCTCTGTCTCTCTCACAACCCATGCCATTGCCTACCCCCTCTCCCTCATTCTAAACCTCTTCTTCTCTACTGGCTCAGTCCCTCTCCTCTTGGAAGCATGCTGTGGTCCTCCCCTTACCCAAAAGTGGGGACCCCTCTTCTCCTAGCAACCATCACCCCATCTCCCTCCGCTCTACCATCACTAAACTTCAAGAACACCTGGTTCTTGTCCAACTTACCTCCTATCTGTCTGACTCCTCCTTTTTTACTCTGTTCCAGTCTGGTTTCAGGAAAAAACACTCCCCTGCTCAGGCTCACCGACTCCATCCCTAACCGGATGGACGATGGCCTTATCACCTCAGCCATTTTTGTCGATCTTGCCAAAGCATTCAACACTGTCTCCCACATCCTCCTCCTGGACTCTCTCTCATCAGCAGGCCTATCTTTTTCCACCACTAACTGATTCAGGGCCTACCTCACTGATAGAACTCAATCAGTAAAGATCTCTGGTGTCACCTCCCCCCCCCCCGATCACCACAGGAGTCCCACAGGGCTCGGTACTTGATCCCTTGTTATTCTCAATCTTCTTAAATGACCTTGCATCTGTCTGCTCTCCTTCCTCCTCCATCCACATGTATGCCGATGATACTGCCTTGTATGCTTCTGGCTCAACTCCTGCTGAGGTTACAACCAGCTTGCAGCTTGATTTCAACAAAATTCAGCTCTGGTTTGCTAACCATCACCTCTTCCTTAACGCCATGAAGACTGTCTCCATGACCTTTGGCACTAGGCAGAGACTCTCTAGGCTCCCAAATCTCCCCTTCTTCCACACCCTGGATGGGACTGTTCTTGAGGACACTATCTCCTTCAGATAACTTGGGGTTTGGCTTGAGCAACACCTCAGCTTCTCTGGTCATATTGAGGCCTTCCTGAAAAAACTGCGCCCCAAGCTTGGTGCCATGTTCAGAAACTGTAGTAGTATCCCTCCTGCACCTAGGCATGAACTTGTCCAGAAGACGATCCTCCCCATTTCTGACTACTGTGACAGTCTATGGTGCTGCTCCCAAATCCTCTCTGACCAGACTGAACACCCTATTGCACTCTTTCTGCCATTTTGCCCTTGATGCCCCTGCTCGCACTCATCACTGCAACCTCTACCATACATTGTCCTTCCCCTCTCTCACAAACAGATGTCTATCCCACTGTGCAAAGTTCTCCTCCAAACACTGGTTGGGAGCACTCCCTACCTACCTCTCCTCCTCATTTATTACTCCTCCCCCTCCCTCTCATTCCCTTAGATCCACCGACTCACACACTTTGCTGATCCCTTGGCGCTCCACCCTTATTGGTCAATTGAGCTTCTCATACCGCTTCCCCAAAATTTGGAACTCACTCCCTCCTCAAGTCCGTCACTCCTCCTCTGCCTACTTGATCAGCTTAGCCTTCAAAATTACCTTTCATCTAGGGGCTCGGCTCTCCTTCCTCTCCTCCTTCTTTTTCTTCCCCTGCTTCTTCTCCCTCTTTGCCCATAGCACTAGTTACCAATCTGCCAAATTCCTCCCTCACCTTGGCTGTCCGTTAAACCCCCCATTCTTTCCCAGCCTTCCCTGCCCCTTCACAGGGTTCTCAGCATCCTGGAGGGGTCCCAGGACTCAACTCCCTCTCCCCTCCTCCCAGCATCCTATATAAGGGCCCATCCTCCCAGCATATCATATGGGGCCCTTGGACCTGGCTCTCCCTTCCCCCTCCTGCCCCTCCCCCTTCTCCATCCCACACTGCACTTGTCTACCTACCCTCCCAAACCTCCAGTTCCCTTTGGAAATCCCCATCTCCTCTAGCAGTCCCTGTCCCCTTGCAGGGTTCTCAACATCCTGGAGGGGCCCATGGGTTCAGCTTTCACTCCCCCTGCTCCCCCCGCCCTCCCTCTATGGCACTTATTACCTACCTGTCCCAGTCCCCCCTCTCCCCAGGCACTTTATGAATCACCTAACGTTAATGCACTTACTATTATCTATTACCTGTTGCCTTAACTTCTCTTTCTAAATCTAATTGTACCCAGACTACTAGTTATTTACTATCTGCCTAGTTACAAGCGTTGTCATCTTGCTCCCTTCCTTACACCAGTTGCCAGTTGTTAATTGCCTTCTGTTTAATTCACTGTATGTAACTGTTGTCTCATGTACCTTGAATGTATTACTGCTCATCCACTCTGCACCCCTTCCCCCCAGGTCACACCGGGAGATGAGCAACTTGTTGCTCAGTGTGCCTTCCTAGTGAATCATTTCAATAAAAAAAACATAATAATAATAAACTTTTCCAGTTGGTCAGTCCAAGACAAAGTTTAGTTTATTTTGTTGACCAAGTATGCTCACTGGAGCAAGTTTCTTTTTTTTAGGAGGAACACAGAATGAACACATAAAACAGATAATGGCAATACATACATAAAAAGGTAAAAGACAAAAATACAATTAAAGACCATCATCACATTACAGTACAAAATTCATAATTCAATACCCAACAAATTTAGAAAAAACAGGAACACTAAAAGAGTATTTAACTTGTGCCTCTTTATTGCAGAACTACAGATTTTTGATAGGGAGAGAGTTAAAGGTCAAGAGGTTGCTGCAGTCCATCCACCATGTCAGCATTTTGCATAAATGGGACATGATGGGCACCTTCTGGTCCATGACCGTCAACTGGTCCCACTGCACTCTCAATGTCCATTGTAGTATCTGTGTGTGTAAGCAAGCAAGAGGCACAATCACAATGGTTGCTGCCATGAGTTACAGGAGAGACAGGAAAGTTCTGGCAGAGATGTAATGACTGCTGTATACCAGCTGTTCTCTAGCCATGAGACATTCTGCCCTGTCCAGGAGTAGAAAGGGTCAGCCCTGTTCTGTGTCCAGAACAGCACTTACAGCCTTTGCAAGAGATCAGAACTGACTTTGGCACATTCACTGTAACCCCTAGATCTTTGAACAATTGTCTTGTTCAGGACAGTGTGTTTAAGAGTTGGTTCCTAGAACTGGCTTTCAATAGCCAATCATCCAGGTAAAAACATAATAGACTTTCCCTGTGAAGGGCTGCTGCCACCACTGCTAAGCATTTGGTAAAAATCTGTGGTGCAGAAGACAAGCCAAAGGGCTATACTCTGAACTGGAAGTGCTCCCCTTCCAGGACAAATCTCAGATATTGTCTGTGATGATGTCTGATCTTGATATGAAAGTATGCATCCTTTGGTATCCAGTGAACACAGCGACCACAATTGAGCGCTTACAAAAATGGCGACTCAATTACGGCGCCTGTGTTCAGGGCTACCAGGCAGGGTAGTGACTGGATACCTGGGTGGCTGAGGTAGGGCGATGGGAAGTGTACGTGCGTATACACACGTGCGCGCACACACATGGTGGGAGGAGGAAGGGGAGGGAAGGTATCTGGGAGGGGGTGTGGCGGGCATCTCAGATCTAAGACAGGCCAGAGATCTCCTGTTCATTTGGAGACCAGGAACTATGTCGCATAAAATCCTTTGTACTTCTGGTGAGAAGTCACATGTTCTATTGCATGTTTGTCCAGTAAAGCTTGTACCTCTTCTTTCAGCAGGGACAAATGTCCCAGAGGATAAGTTGAAAGAGGTGGAGGATGCTCTGGTGGGGAGGGGATCCAATAACTGCAGAGCATGTCTCTTTGCAACTATCTTCAGAACCCACTTGTCTGTGGTAACCTCCCTCCACTGTGTCAGATGAAGGGAGAAGCGACCCCTGACCACACCTCCTGAGGCTGAAATGGTGTGGGGGAGGCTAACATGAGTCATGCTGAGCCATTGGGGGCACAGCCACTGGCTTTGGGGGCTTTGGAATCGGCTCTTGGGGAGGGGGAACTGGCAAGGTTCCACCACTCTTACCTTGGCCTTGCTGACAGTAGGCTTGATGGCCACCAATGGCAGCAGGCTGACAAAAGGATTCTTTACCCCAACTTCTACCAGGCATGGGATACAAGGATTTGACTGACCTTAAAGTCATTTTAGAGACTTGATGGCCTCTTAATACCTCTTCATCATGATAGCCAAACAGTTCGGTGCCTCTAAAGGGGAGCATTCAGAACTGTTTGCTGCACATCAGTTGCAAACCCAGTCACCCTAAGGCAAAATACCTTCTCATGCAAATACCAGTGGCAGCTGGCCTGGCAGATGCATCCCAAACATCATATGCTGAGTGTGGCAAATATATGTCCACCTCAGCTCCAGAATTCAGATTTTTAAGTACCTCATTCTTGGCATTTACTTCTGGAAAAGACTGAGCTGCAGCTTTGGCAGCCTTCCACAAGCTATTCTGATACTTGATCATGTAGGCCTGGTAGTTTGCAATACAAAGGCCTAGTCAGGCAGAGGCATGTGTTCGCTTGCCAGAGGGTATATGTTTGCTTGCACATCATGTCAAGCCTCCTGGATTCCTTATCAGGGGCCACAGTGCAGATGTGTTTTGGTGCCTTGGATCTGTCATGGGCATCCATTATGACCATAAAATCTGTTTCAGGCTGGTTGGCATAACAAGGCTTGGCAGCAGGGGCAGGGTATTGCTTGTCAGCCTTTTTGGGTACAGCCGGGATTGAATTTGGCCTCTGGAAGACTAGGTTTACTAGCAAAGGTACCTAGCTTCACCTGAGCTTTTTTTTTCTAGATTGCTTGTAAGGACAGAGCAAGGAACCTTATCAGAGCAAGGAAACATATTAAGACTTCTTTTGGCTAGGCAGATTTACTGTGTGTTATTTCATTTTGTACTCACATGGGTTGTTACTGTTTGTTGCTAACATTTTATTCTGATTCAAATTGTTGTTGCAGGGTATACTTTCTGCTGCATTATTACAGGGTGTGCCTATAGGTTTGTGCTTACAGATTACTGCTGTTTTCTTCTCTGATTCAAATTGTTTTTTGCAAGGTATATCTTTTGTTACTGCTTTATTTTTCTCTGTAGCAAAGTGTTTTTTGCTGTGTATATCTTCTGTGAAATTATTACAGGCGGTGCTTTACAGGTTTTACAGTTTTATTTATCACTAGGCTAAGATTTGAGGGCTACTGCATTTGTTGTTGGGTGATTACCTCCTTGTTTCTTTCATCCATGGTCGTCCTTTTTCAGCAGGGGAAGGGTCCAGCCACCCACCCATCCTCCCCAACCACCCCATGCTACACTCCTTTTATTAAGTAGTGCAGTCATGACATTTCCTGTAGCAAAGCAGGAAGGGGAGGATCAGAGGGGTATCCACACAGTGGCCTCACTTATAGGGGCACACGTAATTGAACTTGTTATAACAAGTTATACAAAAACAAGCAAACAAAACGCAAAATCAAACTTTTGCTTTCATTTTTCTCCTTCTAATTACTCTGACCAGGTTATAAACTCAGCAACTCATCTGGAATGGATATTATTAACTGCAGGTACTGCGGGACACTTTTCAAAAGGGTAGTTATACAGGATTTAGGACACTGTCCTACATAGGTTCATAGAAGAGTACGAGCAACGTAGGCAAATGTAAAGGATGCCCATTAATGTGCTCGCCACCCATATAGCCTATGGGTGGAAGTCAAACTTTTTGTCACCCATATATTTGTCTAATCTCTGTTTAAAAGTACTTAGATTAGTACTATTAACAACACTTTCGGGTAAGTTATTCCACATTCCACAACTCTTTGTGTATAAAATAGACTCCTTTTAGTGGATATGCATTTCTCTCCAATGAGTTTATATCCATGCCTCCTCGTCGACTTTACGTTGGAGGCTGTAGTAAGTCCAATTGTTGTTTTTAGGTAATCATTTTTTAAAGTTTGATATACTAAAACTAAATCTCCCCTTATTTGTCGATATGTAACAGAAAATAGTTTTAGTTTTTTTAATCTATCTTCATAACTTTTATTATGTAAAGTTGAAACTACATGCTGGACCATTGGAGATCTAAGGGCTCAGCTCCAAGCAGCATGGGCAGAGATTGTGCACCTCAAATTGCGTATTCAGGAGAAAATATATTATAACAACCGCCTGCCATTTCCCCAACATCCAACAGAAGCACCTCGACCGCAGCGGGTAGTTGGTCCGGGAGGTTGGCAGGTGGTTAGGAGGGACAAATTGGGTGCCCCATCACTCAATGCTGTCCAACGTATCACCTCTACAAACCATATAAAACTACAAACAGGTATCTGCCTCTAGCTCCGAAATCAAACAAAAGGGCAGAAGACACTGCAGAGCTGGACACTGCAGCACAGGAGCTAGCACAACAAAACTCACCCAAAACAGGGACCAAAACAAAAACAGCAAAAAGGAAATCCAAAAAACTTCTGATCATAGGAGACTCCATCATTTGGGGAGTTGATACCTGACTCCAGCCGGGTGTAATGGTCAGATGTCTCCCAGGTACATCAGCGTGGAGAGACATTGAGTGCATTGCTAAAATCATGCAGGATGCAGGAGAAAACATTGACGTCCTCTTGCACATAGGGACTAACAATCTTGCCAGCCAGTCAGTTGTGGAGACCAAGGAACACCTGACCAGGCTGAGTGACAAACTGTCATCCATTTCGTCCAGCATCTCCTTCTCTGAGATCCTGCCAGTCTGGGAGTGGGAGACAGATGGACAGAAGGTCAGAGAAGGGGAGATAGGGGAGCTAAACATGTGGCTCAAGGGCTGGTGCCAGGAAAAAGGACACAAATTTGTAGGTAACTGGCAACAGTTTTGGGAGTGAAAGTTCTTTAAATTCGATGGACTGCATCTGACTAACGAGGGAGTCAGTGCATTGGGGCAGAAGTTTGACGCTTTGCAGAATATTTAAACTAGCAAATGGGGAGAGGGGTGTAACACCCAATACGTTGAATGGGAAGAACACCCCTTCCCTCTCAGCTAGTGATCAAACAGGAGTTCAGCATATTTGTAGTTCATTTGCATCACCAGGTAAGGGAAAAGGTCCGGCTTCCCATACGGTGCACAAGGGAAACGCTGGACCTCACCCAACAACTAACACACCGAAATCTGGCCAATGGAAAATCATGTACACAAATGCTCACAGTCTGGGAAACAAGATCAGAGACCTGCAGGCAACAATGACAGAGGCTAAACTGGACATAGTAGCCATTAGCGAGACATGGTTTACCAGTAGCCACACTTGGGAGACTTCAGTACCTGGCTTTGTACTGTTCAGCAGAGACAGAGGTGCAAAAAGGGGGGGTGGAGTGGCCCTTTATGTCAATGAAAATATCAAAGCTACAGAGATTCAGAATACACATAAGGAGCCAGAAGAACAGTGGGTAACTCTGGAAACAGAAACTGAGACAGCCATACAAACTGGGATTATCTACAGGCCTCCAGACCAGAGGGAGGACATAGACACATTACTGTTAGAAGATATATAAAATATGACAGCTAAAGGGGAGGTTCTGATAATGGGAGACTTCAACATGCCAGATACAGATTGGTCAATACCAGCAGGAGCATCTGCCAGAATTAGACATATAATGGCTTCCCGGCAGGGGGAGGGCCTCAAACAACTGGTACAACAACCCACAAGAGACAGGGCTATCCTAGATGTAGTACTGATTAATGGGGAAAGGATCACATATCTCCAGGTAGAAGGTCACCTGGGGGCCAGTGACCATCACATGGTATGGTTCACTTTGGCCACTAGAACTAAATCATCCAATTCCAAGGCAAAAGTATGGGACTTCAGAGGAGCTGACTTTCATAAAATGGCCAACAGAGTTAAGCTAGCCCTGGCAAGAAGAAATACAGCTGTCTGAGTACAGGCAAAGTGGGCAAGCATTAAGGATGCAATACTTGAAGCAACATCCCACTGTGTTAGAGAGAAAAGCAAGAGCAAAAGAAGAAGGAAACCACTTTTGTTCTCATAAACAGTAGCAGAAAAGGTAAGAGCCAAAAGGTTGGCCTTCAGAAAATATAAAGGAACGCAGCGGGACGAAGATAGGGAGGCATACCAAACTTCCCTAAGTGAAGCAGGGAAGGCAGTAAGGCAGACAAAGGTGCAAACCGAGGAAACACTAGCAGGAACAGTAAAAGAAGGTGACAAGACTTTCTATAGATACATTAGTGAAAGGAGAAAGCCCAGAGGGGGTATTGCTGAGATCAAAGGGGATAAGGGGGAGTGTGAGGAGGACCAAGGAAAAGCATCTATCCTAAATAGATACTTCTGCTCAGTATTTACTGAGGAGAAGGTAGGACAGGGTCCACAGCTCAGCACCATGGACACAAGGGGGAGAGAGGTGTGCACTAGTCCCGTCACAAAATAAAGGGTCCTACAAAAGCTCGCTAAGCTCAGGGTGGACAAGGCAATGCGACCTGATAGCTTACATCCCAGGGTACTAAAGGAGCTAAGGGTGGAACTAGCAGAGCCATTATCAGAACTGTTTAGTGAGTCTCTAAGCACAGGAGAGGTCCCAAAAGACTGGAGAAGGGCTCATGTGATTCTGCTCCACAAGACTGGTAGCAGGGAGGAGGCAGGGAACCACAGGCCAGTCAGTCTTACCTCAGTAGTGAGCAAGATTATGGAGGCACTCCTTAAGGAAAGGATAGTGCAACACCTGGAATCGATAGGAGCGCAATATCCAAGACAGCATGGGTTTACAACAGAAAGGTCCTGTCAAACTAATCTCATAGATTTCTTTGACTGGGTAACCAAAGTGGGGGACCAAGGGGGAGCAGTTGATGTCGCCTACCTTGACTTCAGCAAAGCTTTCGATACTGTTCCACATAGAAGATTGACTAATAAGCTGAGTAGGCTCAGGGTGGGTCAGAAGTTGGTCAACTGGGTGGCAAACTGGTTGGTGGGCAGAAAACAGAGAGTGGTGGTAAATGGTATACAGTCAGAGGAGATGCAAGTCACAAGTGGGGTACCTCAGGGATCAATCCTGGGGTCAGTCCTCTTCAATATCTTCATCAGTGATATTGCAGATGGACTGGAGGGTAAGGTTTGTCTGTTTGCAGATGACACCAAGATCTGCAACATAGTAGATGATCCAGATGGGGTGGGCAGAATGAGAAGAGATCTGGATAAAGTGGCAAAATGGTCAGAAGAGTGGCAAATGGGGTTTAACGCAAAGAAGTGCAAGATCATGCACATAGGGAAGAGAAACCCTGAAGCCACCTATAGGTTGGGAGGGGAGTTGCTGGCAATCACAAGGGAAGAAAGAGACTTGGGCATCATCATCACAGATGGCCTGAAATCCAAGCAGACCACTAAAGCTGTAGGTAAGGCTAGAGAGATGTTGAGGTGTATTAGTAGGGGTATCGCAAGTCATAAGAGGGAGGTAATAATCCCTCTTTACAAGACACTGGTTAGGCTCCATCTGGAGTACTGCGTGCAGTACTGAAGGACGCACCTGCACAAGGACATTAACAAAATGGAGGCAGTCCAGAGAAGGGCAACCAAAATGGTGCAGGGACTGCATCAGAAAACGTATGAGGACATATTAATGGAGCTCAATATGTCTACCCTAGAGTAAAGGAGGGAGAGAGGTAATATGATTGAAACATTCAAACTTCTTAAGGGCATTAACAAGGTGAAAAAGTCCAACATGTTTCAATATAAGAAAAATGCTGGACAACAGGACACAGCATGAGATTAGAGGGAGGCCAATTAAGGGGGAATGTGAGGGAAGTTATTTTTCACAGAAAGGGTGGTGGATGCATGGAACGGCCTACCTGAGAAAGTGGTGGATATGAATACAGTGCAGGGCTTCAAACAGGCATAGGATAGGCATAAGGCAGCAATAAAGATGAGTATGAATAGATAGGCCATTGACAGAGTACAGGCCTATGGCACATTCATAAGGTAGAAAAAATGGGCAGACTGGATGGGCCTTGTGATCCTTATTTGCTGTCAACTTCTATGTTTCTATACCATGCAGCAAATATTGCATCCTCCAATGCAAGGCAAATTGGAGAAACAATGATGGTTGGAGTACATAGTACCTCCCAAAAAATCCATCAAATTCTTTTTAGTGGTATCCCTCTTCTTTACAGGAAATCCTATTGCATTATGCATTGGCTGCATCATAGTTTGGAAGGTAGGGTCTTCAGGAGGAGTTCTGTGTATATACACTACAGAATCCTCACTACAAGAAGATACTGTGGAGCCAGAATGTGGAGCATAATGTTCTCAATAACCCTTCTTTGCATAATCTTCCTCCATTATGAGGTCTAGATTATATTCTTCCTCGTGATTGGCATCCCTGTCAATGACGGGATTTTAAGACCTTGCTGGCATTACCGGAGGCCACTGCTCAGAAGGTATTTGCTATGAACCAGCTGAAGATGTCAATGGGGCCTATGATGTAGTAACCCCCGCTGACAGCAGTACAGACTGCATAGGCAAGCCTGGAAGTGTGCACCGTATCATATATGAAAATGACACCAGTACTGCCTGTGTGCTGACAATGTCCTGGCCAGGAGCCATGACCACTGTAGTAGACAACGGGCCTGGATCCATCGATTATGGTGACATAGTGTCCATAGTAGATATTGCAGTGCCTAAGCCAAGCTCCACCTTTGGTGTCTGGTTGATGGTCGGGGGGCTGGCATCACTGTCACTGGGGCAGGCAATGATGATGCAGATAAAGTACCTGCAGGCCACAGCGGCAACCTAGGCCTCGCCAGGAAAGCAGATCTGTCCTTATCCTTATGTCCTGATGATGACTGTTCTTTTTCGTGGTCTTTTGACTGCGACGACTGTGACTCAGTCAATGGGGCTGGCAATGCCGCTTTCCGATCACTGGCTTTTTCCATGCCACTAAAGTTTTTTCTAATAAAAACTTCTCCAGTGCCTTTCTTCTGCATCACTTAGTTGCTTGACTGAAGCCAAGGAAATCTCACAAGTCCTGACATTGAGAGAGTAGCCTTAAGAGCAGACACACACTTCATGCATCATCCTTATAAATCTTCCCTCTGTACTTGCAGTTCCAGAACAACATAGTTTGTTTTGGCAGCATGCAGAGGCAGCGATATCACTAAAACATTAGTGTTTACTTAACAAGAAAATAATAAATGACAATGGCTAGTTGATCGACATTTATCCAGTGGGTCAGACGAGTACAATCGATGGCAGGAAAAGAACAGAGAAGAGATGGGCCCAACCACATTTATGTGGAAGCGGATGCATGACATCGTCATGGGTGTCCCCTGGCTAACAAACATTTCTGTGTGGTCCTAACACTGAGATGGGTGTAATACCAAAGGTGTAGCCTAAGAGAAGAGATATCCTTGAAGATCTACTGTTTAACTATATGGATGTGGTCTAAGGCACTACCCTAAAATGCACACTGCCAAGACTAGTAACAACTTTCTTCTCTCTCCTCCTACCTCCACTCTCTCCTGTCCCCATCTCTCCCCTACACCTATTTTCTCCACTCATTTAGCTCCAGCATTTTCTCCATCCCCTGATGCCAGAGCTTTGCAGATTACACTGCAGTCCCTGTATGTCTTCCTTCCATATGCAGTAATCTCCCTGCCCCCAAATGCTTTGTCTTCTCTTACATCTCTCTAAAGTCATTCCTAAATGACCTCTTTACCCACACTTGCACCTGCCCATAGTTACTCCAATGACCACGAGTGCCAATCAGGGGCTTGGCAGTCCATTTGAATTTCATATACTTTCTGTACTGTTAGAATGTATTTATGCACCATTTGTGAATATCCTTGCTTTCATATTTCATAGTTTCTGTGTTGTTTGTTATATATTCATGCACTACATGTAAATGTTGTACTTTTGTATAATTGTACTTCCCTATTTAATTGTACCAACTTTCTGCGCTTGTTTTCCCTACTGTTACCCCTCCCTCGGGATGCACCTGTAAATGAGTCGTCTCAGTTAAGAGCACCTTTCCCAGTTACCAATTCTCAAATAAACAGGCACCATGTTTATTTAAGGGATGATGTACATAATCCCAACTGCATATTGAGTTAACAGGCATGCTTCACTTTTTCAACTGAAGCCTAAAAGTATTGTTAAAGATGGATGGAGTAAACTTGCAAGTACTTCCATTCATCACACAGCAAACTGCTACAGTATGTCTAATAATTGTTTTCACTGGTATGTTGGGGGATCAGAAACTGTGCATTCTTACCCTAAATCGATACTGGCAGCAATCACTAAACAAGAACAAGTAGGTTTAGCCAAAAATCCAGAAATCTTTCTAAGTCTTATACAGGGTAGTGTCCATATTTGTTATCTGTTATTAATGACGGTTCCCAACAGAAATGTATTTATTTCTGTGAGTACTGGAACAATCCATATTATTAGATGTTTTGTTAAGTACTGTTCTGCTAGGTGTTCTCGCTTCCTTCTCCTTTGACATCATACTGCATTTCTGCACCCTGACCTATGTAGGCTGACGTAATCAAATAACTATTATTGTTAGTACTACTAGTATTACTTTTAAAATATTAACAGGTGTTTACCAGAGTCCCAGATCCTAGACATGTGAAAAAATAATAGTTCTGTAATACTATATTCTGTGAAGGAATACAATGTTTCTTTTGTACCTCTAAATTCCTAGCACAGTGACACCACCAGGTTTTAGAAGGCCAGGATGAATTTTAGACTTTTAGACCCGAAACTCCCCACTCCCCAAACACACACACACCTGATGGCAGTTATGAGGTACCCTACCACTTTCTAGATCAAACTGATAATACACCTTAGTTGTCAATTTTCAATAGTTCCAGTAAGACCCCCATCTATACTGTAGTTCAAAGATAGAAAAAGACTTCTGAGACTAAAGTTGAAAACGCTGCAAAAGCACAAGGATGGATAAGGATGGGTATACTCATTTCTTGCTAATTTTTTTCAAACACTCTACTTATGCTCTTATCAATTCCTATTAGCCCCCCACCCCAAAAAAGACACTGACATTTTCTAGTATCAAGGGATGCTATCCATTAAGACAGAGCGAAGAGGAACTAGTGCTTCAAGGTCTTGAGTTGACTAACTATTGTTCAAGATCATTGTGACAGATTTAGACTGTTCTGTACTTTCTCATGAATCCTCAACCCCTCTGGATCATAAACCTTTAATCTTCTTTCTGTCAGCTGTCAAAATGGCCAGCCAAAGTGCTGGTTAATTGTTTTGTTGACATCTGACTACCATAAGAGCACAACCATGATGTTGGAAAGGAAATCAGGTTGATTAAAAAAAAAAAAACTTGAAAAGTACCAAACAATTTGTTTATGTAGACAGCAAATCCAGAGGAATGCATTCAGTTGGACCAGCACCTTGATAATGCAGTAGATAATTGTTTAAGTAATATTAAAAACACAAAACCAGCATTGCACTTTAATGTTCTTTGCTTGACTTTCCTTTCTGCCTGCTACAGTGAGAGCAAGAGTTTGTCCCATCAAGCCAAAATATTTTTGGCTGGCCAGCCAAAAGCTTTTTAAAGGACAGCAGCAGACTGATTACAATGTTGCTTGAGTAAATACTGAGCTAAAAATTTGGATAAACGGTACACTAATTTTAAAGGGATAACTCTTGAGATCCTTAACTTTGAATCTGGTTATTTTGTACACACGCAGTGAATCACAAAGCTTAAGTCAAAAGCTCTGACACAAATATATGACCTGTGGAAAAAACATTGACGTTCTTACATGAGAAGCGACAAGGCGTGGTTTGGGTAATTAAAAGGGCATGTCACCACAGGCAATTATCCAGAATGTCAATGACTGTCTAAATACAAAGCCTTAGCCAGAGGGCTAGTTCACAACAAGATTTGCTTTTTATCCTTGCTGAATGTTAATATTAATCCCTTGGTCTTTGTGAAACTAAAACCGGCACTTAAACTCAGATGCTGATGCTTTTCGTATAGCAAGAGACACTTTTTTTTTTTTTCAGTTAATCTTTTTCTCCTACCTCCCCTATGGCACTCCCTCCTGCCAGGTCTCCCAGGCCCATCTCCCACTCACAGCTTGCCTCTCTGCTTTCCTCCATGGCTTGCCCCCTGTGGCCGGGTGATGGGGATCCCTCAACCCACTGGAACAGATCCGGTGCGGGTGTTACTGCCAACTGCAGAAGCGGGACCTGCGGCAACTGGCAATCATCATGCCGAGGAGCCATTTTCCGATTTTCTCCCCTTTCCCGAGTGCAGCACAGCGACATGCAATAATGCCAATGGCTGAGCCATGCACGCTCCCATACACGACACACTGGGCATCTGCCCCATAACCACCACCTACGTGTGAGCCACTGGAGCCGGCCCCCAGCCTCTGCTAGGGGTCAGGCATGCAATGGGCTCTGTCCCACCTCCTCCCCAGGACAGGAGAGCTGTCCTCAGGATGCTTGATCCTCTTCCTCCCCAGCCAACCTCCGGCAGTCAATCGCACCACAAACACGGGTTGCCGGCATGGCAGGAGGTAAGACATGATGCCTCAGCCCTCCACACCACTGGGCCAGCTAAGAGACACTTTTCTTAAATGAATATTGCCTCAGAGGTAGACAATTTAATCCCGCCCTCCACTGTGTCTCATTGGTTAATACCTTCTGATGGACAGTAACTGAGGTTGCCCGCCTCTTGCTGCTGATTGGTTACACATGCTGGTGCCTTGGAGGTGGACCACATTACTCTGCCCTCCACTGTGCCTCATTGGTTAATACCTTCTGAAGGCAGTAACTGAGGTTGCTGCCTGTTGCTGCTGATTGGTTATTCGTCTGGTCTCTAAATGGACCTACCACATGTTTTGTCTTGCTCTGATTGGGTGGTTCTAGTCGGCCCCTGATTGGCTGACAAACCAAATGCGCCTTTTTTAAAGACATGTTTCTTTAAATGAAAGTTGTTTCAAATGGAGATCAGTCTCTGAGACAGCCCTGCCTTTGAGGCAGGTATGGATAGAGTTGCCTCCCAGGCAGGGCTTTAACCTCTATAGCTAAAGACCTGAGCTTCATTGCTGTGCCAGTTTGGTGTTGTAGTGGAAAGGTCTATAGCCTGATAAACAAGAGGTTGACAGTCTGAATCCACACAAGGTCCCTCAGTTCTCTTTTGTCAGAATTTCACTTGGGTGGTGATCCATGGCAGCATGGTGTTAGAATAGTAAGTATATAAGATAAAGGACTTACAGTAGCTGTGAGAAAAATAATTGCAACAATAAAGTTTTGCACTAGAGGCAAATCTGCAACACTTTTCTTAAACGAATATTGCCTCTGAGGCACAGCTAAGTCCCTTTTCTTATATATTTACTGTTCTAACACCATGCTGCCGTGGATCACCACTCTTGTGAAATTCTGACAAAAGAGAATTGAGGGGACCTTGTGTGGATTCAAATTCTCAACCTCTTATTTATCAGGCTGTAAACCTTTCCATTACACCACCAAGCTGGCACAGCAGTGAAGCTCGGGTCTTTAGCTATAGAGGTTAAAGCTCTGCCTAGGAGGCAGCTCTATCCATACCTGCCTCAAATGGATGGCTGCCTTGTAGGCAGATCTGCCTTGGAGACAACTTCCATTTAAAAAAAAGTGTCTTTAAAAAAGGCACTTTCTGTATGTCAACCAATCAGGTACAGGCTAGAACCACCCAATCAAAGCAAGAAAAAAACATATGGGAGAGCTATTTAGAGACTAGATAAATAACCAATCAGCAGTAACAGGCAGCAACCTCAGTTACTGCCTTCAGACGACATTAACCAATGAGACACAGCGGACGGCAGGATTAAGTTGTCTGCCTCCGAGGCAGTGGCATGTATAAGCAATCAGTAGCAACAGGCAGAAACCTGAGTTACTGTCCTTCATAAGGTATTAACCAATGAGACACAGCAGAGGGTGGGATTAAGTAGTCTGCCTCTCAGGCAGTGGCATGTGTAACCAGTCAGCAGCAAGAGGCAGGCAGCCTCACTTACTGTCCTTCAGAAGGTATTAACAATGGAACACAGTGGAGGGCGGGATTAAGTTGGCTGCCTCAGAGGCAATATTCATTTAAGAAAAGTGTCTCTTGCTTTTGGCATACTAGCTATGTGTTAAATATAGTAACATAGTATTTCCTGTGCTGTTAGTTACGTATTTATTCACCATATTTAAACACTGTAGTTTTGCATCCCTGTACCTTCCTGTTTAATTGTATCTACTTTCTGCTCCAGTTCTCCTTACTGTTACCCCTCCCCGGGATGTACCTTGACATGAGTCTCAGCTCAGTGTGCCTTTCACGGTCACCAATTTTCAAATAAATAAATAGGTACAATATACATTTATGGGATGCTGTGCATAATCCCAACTGCATACAGAGTCAACAGACATACTTCATTTTTTTAGAAGGTAAATCTTAAAAGTATTGCTAAAGATGGATGGGGGTAAAACTTGCATCTACCTCCCCCATTCATTACACAGCAAACTGCTATGTCTAATAAGTGTTTGTAGTGACATGTTGGGCGATCAAAGGCTGTGCATCTTTACCCCTACATCTTGATTCTGGCAGCAATCACTAAACAAGGAGAAGTAGGTACAGACAAATAGCCAAATTCAGGATTCCTTCTAACTCTTACATAGGGTAATGATCGTATTTGTTATAGGTTATTAATGATGGTTCCCAATAGAAATATATTTATTTTCATGAGGATTGGAACAATGCATATTACTGTATTCTGGATATTTTAAGCACTGTTCTGCTTGGTGTTCTTGCTTCCTTCTCCTTTAACATTACAGAGTATTTCTGCACCCTGAGCTACTGAGGCTGACTTGATCAAACAAATAACTATTACTATTAGTACTACTATTATTACTTTTAAAATATGAAAAGGTGTTCACTAGAGTCCACAACATGTGAAAAATATCAGTTCTCTAAGTAATATTACATTCTTTGAAGTAATACAATGTTGCTTTTATGCTTCTAAATTCCTAGCACAGTGACACCAACAGGCTGCAGAAGGCCAGGAGGAATTTTAGACCTGACCCCTCTCCCCCCACCCACACACACACACACCTAACGGCAGTTCTGAGGTGCCCTATTGCTTTTCTAGCTCAAACGGATGCATTGCCTTTAGTCAGCAGTTGTCAATTGCTTCAGTAAGACCCCCATCTATACAGTAGTTCCAGAGGCAGAAAGAGACTAAAGTTGAAAACACTGCAAAAGCACAAGGATGGATATGGATGGGTATAATCATTTCTTGCTTCTTTTTTTAAACACTGTGCTTATGCTCGTATCTATTCCTATTAGCCCCCTTCCAAAATAACACTGCCAATTTCTAGTGTCAACAGATGCCATCCATTATGAGAAAGCTAAGAGGAAACAGTGCTTTCAATTCTCAGCTGTTGTTCAAAATCTGAACTGATTTAGACTGTTCTGCATGGTCTCATGAATCCTCAACCCCACGGGATCAGTGACTTTTAATCTTCTTGCTGCTGTCAACATGGCCAAACAAAGTGCTAGTTGATTGTTTTGTTGACATTGACCACCAAAGAGCATAACCATGATGTTGGAAAGTTAGACAGCTTAAATGGGATTGATAAAAGAAACTTGAAAAGTGCAGAACAATCTGTTTATGTAGACAGCAAATCCAGAGGAATGCGTTCAGTTGGGCCAGCAACTTGATGATACTGTAGGCAATTATGTTTAAGTAATATTAAAAACACAAAACCAGCATTACACTTTAGTGTTCCTTGCTTGACTTTCCTTTCTGCCAGTTTCAGTGAGAGCCAGAGTTTGTCCCACCAAGTCAAAATATTTCTGGCTGGTGGGCCAAAAGCTTTTCACAACAATGGACTGATTATGAAGCTTCTTGAGTAAATACTGGGCTAAAAATTAGGATGTACAGTATGCCAACTTTAAAGAGATGACTCTTGAGATCCTTAACTTTGAATCCAATTATTCCGTATGCATAAAAACTCAAAGCCAAATATGTGACCTGTGAACCAAAAAACACTGACATTGTACATGAGAAGAAACAAGGCGTGGCTTGGGTAATTAAAAGGGCATGTTACCACAGGGCAATTTTACAAAATGGCACAGACTGCATTTGTAGAATACAAAGACTTAGCTAGAGGGATGTGGTCATCCCCACCAGTTCACAAGATTTGATTTCTCCTCAATGAATGTTCATATTAATCCCTCGGTCGTTGTGAAAGTAAAACCAGTAGTTAGGCTCAGATGCTGATGCTTTTGGTATAGTAGCTCTGTGTTTAACACAGTAAAATAATATTCTGATGACAGAAGGGGCTTTGGGTTGATCTTGTCCATTTGGCTACCCAATTTGACTACGAACTCACCTCCAAGCTCAACAGCCCAAATGCTACCTATACTCATATAGTGTGACCCTTAATCTCAGTCTTCCTCACAGTATAAACTATATATTATTTCTATGGATAATTATAGTGGTATCATCATGCTCCATTAGGTGCTGCTTCAATTTCAATTATTCAGAATGGGCTGGGAGCCACTGCTCATTTGCAAATAAGTCTTCAAGACCACTTCTTTCTTTCTTTAGATATTTTTATTAATCCCCTACATTTCACTCCTACAATACGATTCTTGAAAAGAAATGAATGTAAAATATATTTAAAGGTACAATGATATGATGGCTGTTAATTATATAGTGTCTGCTTAAATAATTTAATAATTCTGATAATAAAGTAGCAGAACATAAATAAATTTAAAAATAAATGTTTACATTTTTTACACAGATTTACCCCGTGAACAAGCTCATTGTATGAGCGAAATGTAGGTGATTAATAAAAATATCTAAAGAAAGAAAGAAGTGGTATTGAAGACTTTCTCAGGGATATGTCTATTATGGTTTTGGAAGCACGAACAGTGCTAGCGTCCAAAACTTTACGCTGTGTGTGCTTTTCTCCAGCTTAACCACCCTCTGCGTGAAGTAATGATTTTTAATACTTCCCCTTATCCTGCTTTCCTCGGTTTTTGGCCATATCCTCTAATTCAGTTTCTAGTTCTAGTTATAGACTAGATACAGCTGGGTCGGTGAGTGTGCTTTAAAACCTTTGCTGATTATTCCTTTCTGGGCAAAGACTGTGCTTGTGGAAAAGACATTTTCTTGGCTAGGTGAAGCAGTGAGAGAGCCCCACTAAACCGACTTTTGTTCCTCCCTCCCCCCCTTCCTGTGTGCCTGGGCATTAAATTGCAGTTGATGTATTACATTTGGCAGTGAGACTGCCATTTTATCAGGCAGTGAGAGTGCCTGATAACTTTGAACTGCAATTGTCCTGTGTTACTGTATGTGCCTCAGTTTATCCGGGACTACTGTTATGCAAGGGATCTGGATACCTGGAAGGTGGTGAGAGCACTGACCATAACCTTGCTTTCTAAAAGCCTGAAATTTTGTGTTTGTTATCTAACTCTGCATTTGGACTCTTATTCCATTTACACATGACTCTTTTGAACTGGTTTGCAGGTACTGGGCCTCCTGAGGATTCCTTTGTTGTTGTTATTTTTAAGAGACTGCATTTTTGGGGTGGTTGAGGAGGGTGTTTAGGTAGTGTATGACTGATGTGTGTATGCATAGGATAATTTATTGTATTAGAGTGGATGTGTGGATCCATGTGCAGAGTTAGGTTTTGGAATAAGTTCTTGTGAATTTTGTTTTGGAGGTTTGGTTAGTTTTTATGGTATTTTGTAAGTGGGCTCTTGTCGGTGCTGAAGATGTGGTGGAGTCTTGGACCCTGTTGGATAGTATACGCTGCATCCCTGCTGCATGACCTCCACCCCTTTGCTGACCTCCCTGTTTCAGCTACAGCAGAATGGCGCTGTAGGGTGGTGGGCATAACAAGGGAGTAGAGCGTTTGGTGGCAGCCGGGCATAGCGAGCTCGATGGAGGTGAGAGGTATTGGGGTGGTCAGGCATAGGAGACACCCAGGGGCTAAATGAAAGCAGAAGAGAAGCCAGACATGTTTGGTTTCCATTCCCAGGGTTCCCACTGTACCAAGTGGGCAGGCAGTTGAGGGGCCTGCAGTATCCACTAGTCCCCTTTGGGCTGTGCTATGCAATGCCAGGTCAATGAGAAACAAGACTTCAATTATGGTGGACTTGGTTTATTCAATCAATCTGGCTTGCATTATGGAGACCTGGCCAGGTGACGAGGCTGGGCCAGTTTTGGAGAGGGACGTCCCTGCTAGGTACTCTGTGGTGCACTGTCCGGGGAGGGAATGTAGGGGTTGGGGAGTGGCCATCTGCTTTAGATCCAGTTTGGGCTTCACTGTGCACCCAGTTGGTTCTGCCAGGTCCTTTGAGTGTGTGGCAGTGTGTAGGGGTCCAGAATTCTCCTTGTTTTCCATCCTCTGGGGTCAGAAGGAGAATTTCTGCAGGAAGATGCGGACTTCGTTGTCGGCAAGGTGTTGGGGTCCTCCAGATGGTTAGTTCTGTGGGATTTCAATGCCTGGGTTAATGATGATGAAGCCTTGCAGTTCGGTTTTAACCTCCTCCAGTTGATGAAATCACTGGGCCTGACACAAGTGGTTACTACTGTAACCCACTGCCATGGCCACACGAACTTGGTTTTCTCACTAGGGCTTGAGGTTAGTAACCTCACGATTGATTAGGTAATGTGGTTCTGATCATTGCACAGTGGAGTTCTCATTTAGGCCCTCCCCCCGATAGTACCCCCCCATTGAGATGACCAGCTACTGCTCTTTAAGGGGACTGTCTCCAGAGGGACTGCTGGCAATAACTGATTTATCTATTGTGATTTCCGCATGTGCAATTGGCACAGGCAAGGTGGTAGCTGCCTATAATATGGCGGTCCCAGAAGTGGTCGATGCCATCACACCAGTCTGTATATGATCCAGATCTTCTTGCTTGAGATCCCTCTGGTTTGATGGGGATCTCAAGGTGATGAAGATCAATAGTGAGAAGTTGGAGCATTGCTGGTGGAAGACCCATTCCAAGGAGGACCAAGTGGCCTTGCATGCTCACTACAGTGAGTACCAAGGGGCAATCAACCATAAAAAGGCAGAGTTCCTGTCCAGGGAGACTGCTGCAGGGAGGAACAGACCATCTCAGCTTTTTCAGACTGTGGACAGACTTCTTCATCGGTTTATCTTCAGCCAAAAAAAGTCTTTTCAATCACTTTATGTAAGGAGTTTGCTAAGTTCTTCTTGGACAGGATGTCCTTTATCTGGTCCGGGATCCCACCAGTGAGGCAAGTCTTGCCTTGCAGTGACTGGCTTGGTATGAGCAGAGGCACTCCTATTGTCTAGGAGGAGTTTATACCAGTAGAGGTGGCCGAGGTTATAGGGGTGATCTCAGGGCTGAGGCACACTTACTGTTAACTGGACCCGGCCCCGACTAATTTCTTGACGACATGTGTTGAGACCATTTGTCCAGTGGTCACTGGGATTATCCGGTGCTCATTGTCAGAGGGAGTCTTTCCAGATGCCTTGAAAGAGACACTGGTGAGGCCCCTTCTGCAAAAGCCATCTCTCGACCCTGATGTCCTAGCGAATCATTGACCAATCTCCAACATTCCAGTTTTAGGTAAGGTTGTTGAGAAAATAGTGGCACAGCAGCTTGAGGAGTGCCTCATGACCTTTGGGTTTCAGGGCGAGGCATAGCACTGAAACAGTATTAATTAGGGTGCAAAATGACCTCCTCAAGGCAAGGGAAACACGAGACAGGTCAATTCTTGTCCTCAGAAATCTCTCCTCAGCGTTTGACACCATGGATCACGTTGTGCTATTGGATCACCTTAGAGAGTATTGTGGACTCACTGGTACTGTCATCAACTGGTTTGAGTCCTACCTCTTGGGCAGAATGCAATGGATGGTGATGGGGACTTTCTCCTCCTCCCCGAAGCTCCTGCCCTGTGGAGTACCTTAGGGTTTGATCCTGTCGCCAATGCTATTCGCAGTGCATATGATACCCCAGGTGAGCTCATTAGGCATTACAGTTTGGGTTTTCACTGCTGTGCAGATGACACCCAACTGTATATATCCTTTGCCCCTGGAACATGCGACACTGTGGAAATGCAAAACAGCTGACTGTCAGAGATCAATGACTGGATGTCCTCTAACTGGCTGTGACTGAACCCAGATAAGACAGGGGTACTAGTGATTGAGCTGGGTCATGGGTGTGATGGGAGTACCTCTGGAGCAGCCTTGGAACTAGTCCTAGGGACCACTCCATTGATGGCTTCCCCTAGGGTGAGAAATCTTGGCATCATCCTAGATGATAGATTGACTCTGGATGCTCAGGTGTCATCTGTCATCCAAAGTGGCTTTTACCACTTAAGGAATGTTGCCAGGATTAAATCCCTAGTTCCACCCAAAGACCTGCCATCACTGGTCCATGCCTTTGTTACGTCTAGGCTGGATTACTGGAACACTCTGTACTTCGAGATCAGTGGAGGGACCCTCCGCCGGTTGCAGCTGGGGCAGAACACAGTGGCCAGCTTACTGACAGGCCTATCTAGATTAAGTCATGTGACCCTGGTCCTGTAAACTCTGCACTGGCTGCCTGTCAAGTTGAGGATCATCTTCAAAGTGGGCTTGTGCACTTATAAGGCCCTATACGGACTGGGCCCTGGCTACCTGGCTGATCTCCTAACACCTGCCTCTCCTCAATCCACTCCATCTGCTCTTCCACCAGGGGCCTCCTGGCAGTTCCGAGGGCCAGGTTAAAAACCTCTGGTGACCGAGCCTATGAGGTTGCTGGTCTGGACCTCTGGAACACATTTCCTGTCTTGGTCAGGGAGCCTCCAACAGTGGAGGAGTTCAAAAGGGGTCTAAGAACTCACCTCTTTTGCATGGCATTCCCAGATTAATCAGAGCCACATACTAAATTATATTTTAAAACTGTGTTTTATTTATTTAAATAATGTTTGCATGTAAATACTTTGTGTATTTTATCTTACTGATATTTCCCCTCCCCCTTCCCCGCTCTTATGTAAGGCACCCAAATCCTCCGGGATTGGGTGTCATATAAATAAACTTGCCTTGTCCTTGCTTTCTACTCTCAAGCTCAGACATCTGTTTATAGTCCACATTGTCCATCTCGTTTAGTATTTAGAACACTGTGATCATTCCCCCAGCCTGTCTTCACTCCAAATAATTTCAACATGTTCAATCTTCCCTTACAACTCTTGATTCCTAAGTCACTAACATACATAGTAGCATACTAAGTTAAGGTTGGAAGGAACTCTTGGTCCATTATGTATACCTCCCCCCGTTTCATAAGCAGGGATGTGTCCATATGCCTAACAAACGTACAGTGCTGTCCACCAGAATAAAGTGCTCTTCTCACACTATCTGCCAGGATATCTTGCAGGGTACTGCAGGAACACAATGAAATGACAATTACTCCAATTTGTCATGCAGGAAAATGTGATATCTTTATCACATAGTGCTTCATCCTGGTAGACAGCACTTTACTAACTTATTATGATTAGTAATAATCAGATTGTTGGCCCTGTGCAGAACACACTCTATCTCTTCTATAGCTTTTCTGTACTGTGATGACCAGAACTGCATGCAGTACTCCAGCTGCTGTTCAACCAAGAGGAATGCTCTGGTCATCTCAAAAAAACAAGCAATCCAAATACCACTAAAGGTCCCTGCTAATGTGTAGCCTTGTATCTCTATCAAGAGCCTTTTGTGAGTTATTCATTGGGGAAGGAGAGCCCCACGCATTGCAAGCTGCAGTGTGAGCTGGGAAATTAAATTCATCTCCATCCTCCAGAACCTAATTAAACCAAGCTCCCTCCTACCCAGCTCTGGTCACTGGTCCAGGTGGAAGTTAAAAATCCCACATCACAGAAAAACACTAGGGTCATTTTTATTTGAAACAAAATATAAAGGAGAGGGGGCAGGGCTAGCTACTAATGGAGTTGGATGTGTTGCTGTGGAGTGCTGGGTCAGCTCTGCTAACTTTCTCAAAATAAACAGGTTTTCTGGCTTAAAACTGTTAAAATAAGTAACACAAGTGAAATCAGCACCAGTAACTTGGGTAACTTCAGCTCTTCTCGCAGCAAAAAGAAGGGGGAAACCATGCAAAAACATGAATCAAGGGATGTCTTCTGGAAGCAAGGGTGTAGGCAGGCATACTCCAAGCACTCCATGGTGTGCAATTTTATTTGAGGGGGGGTAGCAAATAGGGTCTGAACTGCTTCCTTTTTCCATGAAAACTAACAAAGAAAATACTGAACCTTTCTGTAATTTTATTCATAGGAGTCGAAACTAGAAGGACAGGTCGCTAATACTCTCTTTGCATCCCAAGGACAATACAACTTTACAGGCTCTGGGCTGGTATGTGGGTGTCTTAGGGACCAATGCATGGCATTTGTATTTACCCATGCATGGCAACAACCACTGTCATGAGATACAAAAGTTGTATTTATTGTGCCAAATGAGGCAACAAACATGGTCCTGGTGTACATTTGTATATTGTCTGGCTATACACCTGGGGGGTTAGCTCTCCCTAACAAGGAGAGGGGTAGCAGTGAATCCACTTGGTGTGCAGATCTGAAATCCCTGGCTACACCCCCGTCTGGAAGCTGAGGGGAAGCCACTGAACAATCAATTTCCTTAAGGCAGTTAATGACCTATAAAAGTCTGTAAAGGAACTGACTAAGAAAATGGTGTCTATCACCAGCCGAACTGCCACAGTAGAAACAAAGATGAACTAAGTTTCCACAGACTCTCAGCAGACTAAAAATATGGTGGAGAAAGTAGTTACTGCCTCGGCCAGAGTGGCACAAGAGAAATGAATCCTCAGAATGAACCTGGAGCACCACAAAAACTATGCTCGCTCAGCAAATATGCAACTCCTAGGTTTATCAGAGGGCAAGGAGGAGCAGACCCTATTATCCTTTGCTTCCAGTGTGTTTAGCTCATAGACTTGCACACGAGGGTCTCCTCACATAGGCATATCACATCAGCCTTTGGAGAAGGCCAACCTAAGATGATATGCCTCAAGCCATATTGATAGTGACCGAGGGCTCAGACATGAAGGACTATACTCTTGCAGCTGCAAAACCAAAAGGGCAACTTTGGAGTTACTCAACCGGACATATATTTTCTGCTTCCTGGACCTCTCATATGCCACCAGGCAGTGGCAAAAGGCTTTCAACTCTATCAGGGCAGAACTTAGACAACTCTGCATTAACCACACTTTACTCTACCCTGCTAAGCTGAGACTGATCAGTGGCAGAGCCAGGTCTGGGAGCCAGGGGGGCCATTCAGTCAGTCATGGGCTCCACAATGGGCACTAAACAGTGAATAAAGATGGTGGTGGGCCACCACTACTCACACTGGGGCAGCCAGGAGGGGCGACTGCCCCCCAGCCCCCCCCAGCTCCGCCACTGAGACTGATATATAGAAACATTAAGTTGACAGCAGATAATGGCTGCCAAGCCCATCTAGTCTGCCCATTTACCCTACCTGTGTTAGTGCCTGCTGACTCTACTTAGTCATCGGCCTTAGCTACTCCTTTCCATCACTATACAGGGTTTTAAATAATTGATTAGCAGTTTTTTTCCTCGGGACTATACTAACTGTACAGAAAGTATTTATATATATTTTCTGGAAGTGCTGCATTTGTTAAACACAGTGAGGCAAGAGCTATGCATTTTCACAAAGATTTAGCACTTTTATGAACAAAACACTAATCAATTTTTAGAGTTAAATAAATCCCTGCTATAGTTCCCTTATGCCTATCCCATGCATGTCTAAATCCTGCCACTGTGCATGCCCCCACCACCTTCTGGGGCAGGCTGTTCCATATATCCATCACACTCTCAGTGAAAAATAACTTTCTCACATTTCCCCTTAAACGGCCTCCCTCCACTCTCACATCATGTCTGCTTGTTTTAGTACTCTTTTTATGCTGGAAAACGTTTTCACCTTATTTATGCCCTTGAGGTACTTGAATGTTTCGATCATGTTCCCCCACTCCCTTCTCTGCTCCAATGTATACATGCTGAGGCCCTTTAATCTTTCCTCATATGCTTTGTGCTGTAGACCCTGCACCATCTTAGTTGCCCTCCTCTGCACTGTCTCTATCCTGTCAATGTCCTTGCACAGATGCGGCCTCCAGTACTGCACACAGTATTCCAGGTGGGGCCTCACCAGTGCTTTGTATAATGGAATCATTATCTCCTTCCTTTGGCTTGTGATATCCCTTCCAATACAGTCCAACATCCCCCTGTCCTGCCTTACTGCCTTTGCGGTCTGCTTGGTGGCTTTCAGGTCATCTGTGATGATGACCCCCAAATCTCTTTCTTCCCTGGTGTCTGTCAGCAACTCCTCCCCCCAACCCCCATCTCAAAGCTCTCTTCAGGGTTCCTTCTCCCCATATGCATGATTTTGCACTGCTTTGCATTAAACCCCAGTTGCCACACTTCAGACTATCTCTCCAACTTTTATAGATCTTTCCTCATCTTATCCACACCCTCCGGAGTATCTACTCTGTTGCAGATCTTGGTGTCATCCGCAAACAGGCAAACCTTCCCCTCCACCCCAACTGCAATGTCACTGATGAAGACATTGAAGAGGACAGGCCCCAGAACTTATCCCTGAGGTACCCCACTGGTGACCTCCATTTCTTGTGACTGTGTTCTGTTTACCATCACCCTCTGCTTTCTGTCTTTTAACCAGTTACCAATCTGGTTCACCACCTTGTGGCCCACCCCCAGACTACCCAGCTTGTTTATCAGCCTTCTATGTGCAACGGTGTTGAAGGCCTTGCTAAAATCAAGGTAGGTGACATCCACTGCACCCCTTTGGTTCAGTTCCTTAGTCACCCAAAGAAATCTACTTATTTATTGAAACATTTCACAAGGAAGGTACACTGAGCGACAAGTCTCTCGTCTCCCGGTGCGACCTGGGGGGAAGGGGTACATTAGGAATGAGACATTAAACATTCAAGTTATAAGTTCAACTTTAACATATGGTTGTAAGGTAGATGTTACAGTGTTACAACAGTGTTGCACATGATAAGTAAAAACAGTGGACAACAATAAGTGATGGGTTAATAAGTAACAAGTGCTTATGTGAAAGAAAATGGGGGAAAGAGAGGCAGTGGTGAGGTGTGTGGGGAGGGGGGAGGGGTAAAGAGTTGTGTCCCTAGAGACCACTTCAGGATGTGAGGATCCTGCACTGCACTGACCAGAGAGAAGGGGATAAGGAAGTGTCCCCGAGAGACCCTTTCAGGATGGTGGGCGAAGGGAATAGATGAGAGATACAAGCCCCTTTGAGGGGTAGGGGAGGGTCCCATGGAGACCACCCAGGCCCCTTTTATTCTGTGAGAGATCAGGGGAGGCCAGAAAGGTGGAGCAATTTGGGGAAAGGGGAGGAGAGGTAGGAATTGGGGTGGATGTGCACAGGGTAAAATGAAGGTAATGGAAGAGGGGTAGTGTTTGTCCAGGGCTTAGAGGAGGAAGTTAGGGAGGGACACGGCAGGAGCAGCTATGACCAAGGTAATTATTGAGTCTTAAGGTAATCTATCAAATTAGCCTTACAGGACCTCCCCACTGTGAATCCATGCTGCCTTGGATACTGCGCTCCTATGTATTCCAGATGTTCCACAATCTGTTCCTTAAGGAGTGCCTCCATGATCTTACCCACTACCGATGTGAGACTGACTAGCCTGTAGTTCCTTCCTCCTCTTTGCTGCCATTTTTGTGAAGAGGGACCACACTTGCCCTTCTCCAGTCCTCCGGAACCACTTCAGTGCTAAGTGACTCACTAAACAGGACTGCCAGTGGTGCTGCCAGCTCCATCCTCAGTTCCTTAAGGATCATGGGATGTATGCCATCTGGACCCATTGCTTTGTCCACCTTTAGCTTTGTAAGCTCGTCTAGGACCCTCTCCTCTGAAAAAGGACTGGTGTTTACCTCCCTCCCCTCTGTGCATCTGATGTCTAGCTGTGTGCCTTGTTCCTCCCTCCCCTCTTTAAAGATGGAGCAGAAATATTTATTTAGGATTGTTGCCTTTTCTAGGTCCCCCTCCACACACTCTTCCTTATCCCCTCTGAGTTTAGCAATCCCCCCCAATTTCCTTCTTTCACTAATGTACCTGTAGAATGTCTTGACCCCTTCCTTCACTGATTGAGCTAATCTTGCCTCTGTTTGTGCTTTTGTGCTCTTTACCACTTTTCCAGCCTCTCTCAGATAATTCTGGTACCCCTCCCTGTCCTTATCTCTTTGCATTTCCTTATACTTCCTGAAGGCCACCCTTTTGGCCATAACTTTTTCCTACTACAGCCTTTGAGAAGCAAAGTGGTTTTCTCCTTCTCTTACCCTTGGTTCTCTCCCTTACATATTGGCCTGTTACCTCAACAACAGTCTCTTTAATATGTGCCCATGTCCCCTCAACGCCCCTCCTAACCCTCTCTTTGCCAGGGCCTCTTTAACACTCATTCCCATCTGGACAAAGTCTGCCCCTCTGAAATCTAAGATCTTAGCCTTTGTTTGAGTTGCCTGTATCCCAGTGCCAAATTTGAACCATACCATATTGTTTATTGTTTATTTAGATCTAGGATTACAATTACCTTTTGAGTCAAGGCTCTTTTACAAAGGTTCCACGTCAGGAGAGTACATACATGTTAAACATGTTAAACAAGGGCATACAACATTAAAGAGAGCATACAACAATATTCATCAGTTCAGGTACAGCATCACGGTAAATAGGATACATGAATAACATATACAAGGAATCATTGCAGAAACCTAGAAGAAATCAGGGAGGAAGGATGAGAGGATAGGGGGGTAGCAGCCGAAAAAGAGACTAGAGCATCTCACGGCATTGTCAAAGAACATCAGAGGGGGGTGGTTGATCTCAGTGGGGAAAGGGAAAGTTAGGGGTGGCAGTCACATGAGCTGGAGGCTGTGAGATGGTGATGGAGGCTTGATTTGAATATGCCCAGTGAGGATGTGGAGGTGATGTGAGTGCTGAGGGCATTCATCTAGCTGGGTGCACGGTGTGCAAAGGACCTTTGGCCCAGAGTGGTGCGGCATCGGGGGACCTGTAGATGCTGACGTTCAGATCGTCTGGTGTTATGAGGATTAGTGTTTGGGCACAGGAGGGCTTGGACACTAGGTGGAGTAAGGCCCAAAGTAGTTTTTTTTCACCGTCAGGCAGGTAAGGTACTTTATGCGGTTAGCGAGTTGAAGCCATCCCATTTGAGCGTAAAGCTCACATGTATGTGTGAGTCGGTGGGATCCAGTAAGCAGTCGACAGGCCTTGTTTAGGGAGGTCGTTATGTGCCTGAGGGCAGTAGTAGAGGCAGAGCCATAGATTATGAGGCTGTAGTCTATGATGGAGACCACAGAACTCTGGATAGCAATCTTCAGTGCTGCCTGGGTAAGATGCTGTCTATTTCGGTAGAGAATTCCAATGCATGAGTTCACCACTCTGATAACACTATCGATGTGAGTCCCATAAGATAGGCAAGGGTCAAGTGAGATTCCAAGGTATTTAAAAGATGACACTTGTTCGAGGGTATTACCAGCGCTTGTATTGATATCAAGGGGGTATCGGCTGTGTTTGTTTTGTGAGCTGCAGAAAAGCATAGATTTAGTCTTTTTGTGGTTTAGAACCAGTTTATGTTTTGCGAACCAGTTTTCAACAGTGAAGAAAGCAAGCTGTAGGTTGTGAAGTAAGGGTTGTGGGTCCTCATGGGGGGGTGAGAAGCACAGCGTCATTGGCATAGAGGATAATTTGTTCTGGGCAGGATAGTGGAAGGGAGTTCAGGAAAAGGCTGAAAAGTAGTGGGCCCAGTAAGGATCCCTGAGGGATGCTCTGCTTAACAGGTTTGGAGTCAGAGAGTACTCTGAGATTTTTACTCTTGTGAGCACTGTCCAGGTAGCTATTAAACCATGCAGTGGAGTCCTGGGAGAGCCCGCCATTCAGCAGCTGTTTGGTAAGCAGGCCATGGTGAACAGTATCAAATGCCTTAGTCAAGTCGATGAATACAGCTCCAGTTAGGTGTCCTTCATCCAATGAGTTGTGAAGGACTCCAGTGAATTCCAGGAGGGCTGTTGATGTGCTGTGCCCTTGCCTGAACCCGTGTTGCTGTGCACATAGGATGTTATATTTGTCCAGGTAGTCTGTAAGCTGGTCAGCAACAATGCGCTCAAGGGCTTTGGAGAGGAGGGTAATATAGAGATCAGCCAGTAGCTCCCCTGTATGGACTTGTTGCCGCTTTTAAAGACCGGAGGACAATAGCATTCTCATTTGTTTGGGCAGCACCAACTGAGGCTGAGGGAGAGGTTGAAGATTCTGTAGCATGCAATACCTCTTCAAGGGTATGGGATAGCAGTTTAAGGTCCAGTGAATCACCACTGGCTCTGGACTTGGAGATAGCCTTTGTTATGTATTTGCAGACATCATTCGCCTTGACTTTTTTGAAGTGGAATGGCAGATGATTTGAGGTGGTAGGTAGGGAATTTGGAGCAGGGGAGTCAGTTTTGGAGAAAAAGTCCAGGGGGTCTGGTATGGTATGGTCTGGGGGGTATGGTGGTTGCTGGACCCCAAGCGACCTTTCACTTGGAGATCACTGATTCTATCCCCGTTGGTCAGTACCAGATCCAGGATTACCCTGTCCCTGGTGGGTTCTTGCACCGGTTGTTTGTGACCCGCCCCCTGTAGGGAGTCCATGATATCACTGGTGCTGACTGAGGCCCCCGCTGGAAGGATTCAGTCCATGTCCGGCATGTTAAACTCTCCCATCAGTAGAACTTCCCCTTTTTCTGCAATATTATGTATGTCTTCCATCAGTATCCTGTCAACTTCTTCCCCCTGAGCTGGAGGCTGGTAAGACTTATTTATTCAATGATCATGCATAGGCAGGAAAGCAACTTTTAAAATTACAAGAATATTTTGCCAGGAAAGAGACTGATCACAATCTGAATACAGAGGAGGACTGATGTGTCTAAAACCTAGAAATCTGGTGTCGGTGTTCTGATTATAAATCTTTATTGTGTCCCAATATACTGCTTTAGCATACAGATATTATGCCTTGTTCCTGCCTGGGGAAGTCTTCTTTTTTTTTGTGATCTTGATCAGCAATGTGTTTTTCCTTTATCTTGTAGTGATATTAACTAGGTATTGTTAGACATGTACATGGGAGAGTAAGCAGTTTAATTACAACTTGTGGGTTTGATTGTTAGGCTGTTTTTGGGATCGCTGGGTCATACTGGTACTCTCAAAATGCCCACAACCACATGGTGGAACAATCGTGAACTGTTATCTACACCACAATTCTTCTCACCTATACGAAGCCTGTACAAAGGGACCTGTCGGACCGCAATTGTTTAGCTTATATCTTCCAGCTTAAGACTGAACTGCAGTAAGTAGAGCACAGCTCTCTATAATACTTATTTTACAATGCATATCCTATTTAAGCTGTCTCTCTACTCAAGCTATTTTAATCAGGAGTGTGTTATTCAAGAGGGTAAAACATTATTTTAAGGATTTAAAAAGTGTTTTCAAGTCTACCTGTTCAATGTTTATCATTTTTTGTAACCTAGCTTTAGTAAGTGCATTTGTTGGTAATAGCCTGTGCAGAGATCCTAGAGGACACTTGCAAACTTTCTCAGAGGATGTTATCAAATACTTGGACTTTTAGAAGGTCTCTGGTAGAAACATAAAACATAGAAACATAGACAATGACAGCAGAAAAAGACCAAAGGTCCATCCAGTCTGCTCAACTTCCCTAAATCCCCAGAACCTTCCTTGGAACCGAATATTCCTCCAGGGTACTAACCCTCCCGATCCTTTCCCCATTTTCTTCCCTGGGCCTGTCACCCCACACAACCACTATTCCCTTCATTCTGTCCCAGGCCTGCTTGAATCCCTTCACTGTGTTCACTCCCACCACCTCAGCTGGCAGACTGTTCTAAGGTTCCACCACCCTTTCCGTAAAGAAGTACTTCCTCACATCCCTCCGAACCTTCCACCCACTAATTTCCACTCATGTCCACATGACTGCGAGTTGGTATGCAGACTGAATAATTCTCTGCAGTTCATCTTATTAATTCCTTTGAGGAATCTGAAGGTCTCAATAATATCCCCCCCTCCTATCTGACCTCCAGTGAGTATGTATTTAGTGTCTTGAGGCGCTCTTCATAGGATCTACCCTGCTGTCCCTGAATCATTTTGGTCACTCTGCGCTGCATTGTCTCCAATCTTTTCTGAGGTGAGGACTCCACAACTGGGTGCAGTACTCCAGATGAGGCCGCACCAAGGATCTGTAGAGGCAGGTATTACCTCCTTTCTTCTGCTGTCAAGCCCCCTCCCGATACAACCCAGCATCCTGTTAGCCTTGCTATAGGCCTTGATGCACTGACGTGTTTGTTCACGGGGTTAGTAATGATAACTCCTAGATCTCAGTCCTTGTCTGTAGTGCAAAGTCTCTCCCCACCTCCCATCCAGTACTCCATCTTGTTTTTTTCTCCTGTGTGCATTACCTTGTACTTTTTAGTGTTGAATTTTAAAATGCCAGACCTTTGACCACCCCGTCAGCTTTTGTAGGTCCTTCTGCACATTCCTTATTCCCTCTTCACTATCCACCCCCATACAGTTTTGTGTCATCTGCGAAGAGACACAATCTGCCCCAGGTTCCTTCACCAATGTCACTAATGAACATGTTGAAGAGGACCAGTCCAATGGCAGATCCCTGTGGAACCCTGATCATCACCTCTGTCTCTCCTCTGACTAAACTCCACTGACCACCACCCTCTGGTGCCTCCCTGCTAGCCAACTACCCACCCCATTTATGAGATTTTTAGCCACACCCAGGTCTTTCGTCTACGTAAGCAATCTGTTGTGCGGTACCAAATCAAAGGCCTTACTAAAGTCAAAGTACAGCAGGACCAATGCGTGGCCCTTGTCTAGCTAGTTAGTCACTCAGTCAAAGAAAACAATCAGGTTGGACTGACAAGACCTTTCTGCCACAAAACCGTGTTGTTTGCTATCCTTGAGTTCGTTGCTCTCCAGGTAGTCTACAAGGTCTTCTTTGATCAGGGATTCGATTAGCTTCCCCACAATAGAGGTCAGATTTAAAGGCCTGAAATTTCCTGGTTGCTCCTTATATACCCCCTTATGAAGCGGCACGATATCTGCCATGTTCCAGTTCTCTGGAACTTCCCCAGACCTGAGCGAGCTGTTGAACAGCCCCGTCAGAGGCTTCACCAATTCCACTGCTAATTCCCCAAGTATCCTCAGATGCAACCCATCTGGACCCAGGGCCTTATCTATCTCAAGAGCTGCCAGCCTTTCAGGACCTATTCCCTGGTAAAAAAAAAATGGCTGACACATTTACAGGACTCCCTTTATGGCAGCTTTGATGCCGCTCTCTGGCATGGACCCACATTCCTCCTTAGTGAATACTGAGCAAAAGTAGTCATTCAGAATGGCTGCCTTTTGCCCGTCCTCCTCTTATCACTCTACCCCCCCAACTAGCTGTGCAATCCCTTTTCCTTTTTTCACTAATATAGCTAATTTTTTTCTGTTCTTGAACCCCTCCACAATGCGCAGCTCTGTGTCTGCCTTCTCCTTCCTGACGGCCCTCTTTGTCTCTTTGTTTTTCTAGATATATTCCTCCCATTCTGTTTCTCCCTGCTTCCCTTATATTTATTAAAGGCCTTCTTTTTTGCCCTATGTCCCTAACCCTAGCTGAGAACCATAGTGGTCTCTTAAACCTATTTCTCTTTGTCACTGTTTTTACGCATTCTTTAGATGCCTCGAGGATAGCTCCCTTTATTTCCTTCCATCTCCTCTATCCTGTCTATGCCCTCCACCTCTGTTAACTTTTTTCTTACCAGTTCCCTCAAACTATCAAAGTCCACTTTTCTAAAGTTGAGAAATTCAGTTCTCGATTATGGCTTTCTGGTCCTTAGGGCCAGTTCAAACCACACAGAGTTGTGGTTGCTATTCCCTAGTGGTTCCCCTACTCCCACAGCACCCACCCAGGGCTGGCCTTAGCTAGGTGCAGACTGTGCCCCTGCACCTTGGGGGCCCATACTTTTTTCTTGAGGAAGCAACAATAATTTAAAACATTTAAAAATTCTAACAGTTTGTTATAGATGAAAATGTTTACCAGGAAATCAAAGTGGAAGACAACTGTCTCTGCTACTTTTACAAAAGGTAACAGCTTGGCTGCAGTGGAAAGGATTAGGTTATGCAAGTGCTAATGGTGTTAATGGCCATACTTTACACCTCCCAGGCTGACTGCTTTCACAAACAAAGGGCTATACTGACAAGAGAATTTATAACCTGGACATGTAGCTGAAACAATGAATGATATGACAAAATCTGTTTCAAAAGTATGTGAGCACTCAAAATCAGAGGTCGATCTTAACACTGTTTTTCTAGCCCAAACACTAGTGCAAATTGTCCAGGGCTAATGCAGCTAACTATCTACTTGTCCATCTTGACTAGTGCAGGTTTTCATGGCTGTTAATGAAGTAAAAAAAAAGGGTACTTTAGCAAGCTCTAGTCCTCATGCTAATCTCACTCAGTGTTCCAGATTGCCTGGTGTAGTTAACAGCTCATTAAGAGCTGCAATTATCTGGCAGGTCAAGAGGTGGATCCCACAAAAGACTCAATGTGAGTCATTATCACTCCATTGTTAGGACTGTCAGCTAGTGTCCAGGGTGTGATCAAGGGTAGAGTGCTGTTAAGTCATTAGCTTCCAGTTTTCTGAATGTGTCTCTGTCTAAAAATGTGTCCCATATTATATAGACCAGTGCCCCTCATTTCCCTACATTTTGAGTGTCTGTATCCGATATTTCAGTGACAAAATGCAAAGAGGTATACAGGGTCAGCCCTGCAGTTGGTGGGTTTTATCCCAGCCTCACCATAACTTCCCTCTCCCCTCCAAATCTCTTAACTCTGTTCTTTCCCTGGACACCACTGCAGACCAGACTCTGAAATGATCATCCACAGATTCATAGCTGCTATTATTGGCAAGTGTGGGGGGGGTCCCCAGCTCTTCTAAATGGACCATGCCAGCCATCACTATCCATACAATCCCACCCTTATACCACCCATCATGTCCTTTCATCCTAAAAACAAAACTTTGGATCATGTATGGTACAAAAATGAACTTTAACAAAATACATAATTTGAAAGCTTAAAATAGGCATTCCTGGGGTACACAGATCATCCTATATAGCATTTGTTCTCACACTTTCTGGTAGTGAGTCTCTTCCCAAGTCATGAAAAAGATTTCAAGCCTCCCTTAAATTTGGAAAAAAATCTTGGTCCTCCCCACAGAAAAAAATAACTCCTACTTTGCACAATACGCCAGGAATAAATTGAAATTAATACAGTTGACTCAGTATATTCTCTTTTTATTCAACTTATTGCTCTCCACCCCTCACCTGGCACCCAAGGTTATACTTGTCACTCCTTTTTTCTGACTATTGGGCCCTTGTTACTCTGTTTCTTCTCTATCTGGAACAGCCAAACCTAGCTACTTCATCTCTCCCTCCCTTACCCTGTTGTTAAGCAACTTCCTGTACCCTTACCTCAAGTCACACCTGAAAACATGCATTGGATCTCTGTGCCTTTCCCATTCACTAATTTATATATAAATACCTACTATAGAAATGAGCCTTGACTATGTGTGCCTTTCCAAGTTACTAATTTGCATATAAATACCTATTGTAGAAATGAGTCTTGACTTGGCATGCCTTCCCCAGGCATTAATTTACATATGCACACCTATAAACAAACTTTGACTCAATGGGGACTTCCTGGTCAAATGTTTGTGCATAAGTAAAGAAATTCACCTGCAATCATCCATATTTAATTTGTTTTATCCTTTCACACAAAACAGATAAAACTGAAAATTTAAATACTGCACATTCTCAGACTTGACTGGGCCTCCCCTGGAACAATTTGGGGCCTCCCTTGGGAAGCTGGCCTCACCATTTGAGAGCCACTGCTATATAGAAATATAGTATTGCATTGTGCCTGTGTACTGTTTCCCCTGCATTGATGAAACGACAATGTTAAAGAAAAATCTGTTAGTGTTGGTGCAGAGCATATTAAAATCAATGCTTCTAAAAATAAAAATATCATAGTTTTCTATTTCCTAAACCCCTTAAGTTTGTGTAGCCCCCACCCCACAGAAATCTTAGATGTACTCCTGGCTCACTTAAGACAGTTCAAAAACTTCCAGAAGTGCAGGTCTCCAGTTGACTGTAGGGTGGGGGCTGAGAGTGTCTTTCTCTGCCTGATTGAGTACACTGCCCTGTGGGTGGTGGTGGTGACAGTGTGGTGAGGTGCATGATGATGTCAGCTATTGTGTGTGCAGAGCTAGGACTGCTTGATTGAACATTTGCTGTAGTGATATCCACTGGTTTGGGTGTGTGTGTGTGTGTGTGTGTGCAGAAAGAGAAGAGGAAGTGAGGAGGCCGTGGTACAAAACAATGGGGGGGGGAAGGGGGCTCACTGTGTGTGATGGCATTGCAGTCTTTTTTTCTGCTGGTGAGCTGGAAGCAATGTGGGAGCAGGATAAATGTGCAATCAGAGTATTTCTTGGCTTGCATTGTTTCCTGTATAAGTGATCAAAATGTACCATTATAATTGAGGGCTAGTGCAACCATTTGCGGAATAGTGCAATTCTGAATCAACTTGCCTTGCTGGCTAGTGCAAAAAAAAAATTTAAGGTTGACCCCTGCTCACAACGGCTCAAAAAACCGACCAGCACAGAGCAAAATCAGATTTCCTGATAGGGGCCCTGAAAACCTGATCACCAGGTAAAAAACCTGACAGGTGGCAACCTCACAGGCGTCCTGTGATTTTATTTATGTTTTACCAGGAGAGACCCATTAAGCTGAAAGCTTGTTTACAGATGCAATCTGGGAAGCACAAGGAAGTTAAGTGACTTGCTCAGGGTCACACAGTATGCAAGTGGAGGTTGTGGGATTCAAACAGAGGTCTCCAGGTTTGCAACTCAGAACCTTAAACCACTGCGCTATACTGCCTCCTATGATAATCCTCTCTATTCTCTCTCACACCTCCAGAAAAGTTAACTTGTTCAGCTTGTTTGCAAATCAGAGTATCTGAGGTGTGAGTGTCCAGTGATAATGTCCCTGTCCTTACAGAAATGAATATGGCAGTAGGACCATACTTACTTACTGTAAGTTCTGGCTCCAGGCTCAGTCAGATTCATTTCCAATGGTGAAGTCAAATAATTCAATGCAGTCAATGGCACTAATTAAAAGATGCTGGTTAAACTAGTAGACCTGCTACTGCTTTATTAATACAGGACAGGAGGGCTAGTTAGGTGTAAATGTTGGATGTGTGTGTGTGGGGGGCCCACAGGGAATGGAGTGGAGGTCCCTGGCAGGGGGCTGCACAGGGGCCCAGAATGATTAAGGCTGGCCCTACACCCACCTTTTGTGTTAGTCAGCACTACATCAAGGACTGTGGATTGCCTGGTGGGTTCCTTAACTCGCTGCCCTAGTAGACAGTCCTGGAAGGCACCTGCCAATGTCTGAGTCCTAGTACTCTTGGCCACTGGGACCTCCCAATCAATGTCCGACAAGTTTAGGTCTCCCACCACCACCACCACCACCTCCCCTTTTGCTATGCTTTTTTTAAGTTCCTCCCTGAGTTCTCGGTCCCTCTCCTCCCCTTGACTCAGAGGCCTATAGACTACCCCAATCCTATGTTCCTGCTTGAGATTGCCGTGAGTTACATCCATATAGTCTCAGTTTTTCCCATTGCTACACCTAATATGAAGTGAAAGATTATCATCTGGTAATGACTGTAAAATAGAAATTGTTGTGATTCATTTCTTGCAAGATTTTAAACTGTTCATATTCAAAGCTGACAGCTGCAGAACTTAAAGACATAAGGAAAAATAAAAGTGGTACTTTAGGCATCTAACTTTTTGACCAAGTACTCCTTCATATCCTTCTCGAGGTGGAGGACTCGGACAGAAAATCTTCCACTATTGGATCAGCCATCTGTGGTTGAGGTTGGGGGGAGGTCTGCTGGCATAGACCTAGCATACTCTTGTGCCATGGCAGAGCACCTTGGTACTCTAGACTGTTGCACCCTGGTGATCAGATCTTCCCACTCAAAATCCCTGTCCCTACTGTGGGAGGCCCATAGACAACTCCTATATGAGTTCCCTTATCTTGGCATTAGTTACAGCAAAATAGGTTCGCACACTGTGAGCAACCATGGCTATATTCCAGACAGAGCCCTCATCTCTGTTGGTCACTGGCATTATTAAGAGGGGAGTGAGGCCCATATTTATGGCAGGTCTGAGGTTGCCCTTGATAGAAACAGAATCTCTGGTCCTTCCCCAAAAATAACTAACCAGCAGATGTACTAATCCAGTGTTGGTACAATGGAGTCTCACCCTAAACCTATACCCTCCCCTGTCCATACCCCTACTGTATCTAATATGGGGAAGGAGGTTCTAGAATATCACATTTCTGTTTAAGCCAGTAAGCTACATCCTACACATTCATACCTTTATTGTGGAATAAAATTGTTACTATTTTTACTGCAGGCTTCTTCAGTGGAATAGCCTCAAAAGATGTTCATAATGGTATATCCTGCAAAAGGTTATACTGTGACCAAAATCTACCTAGTGATTTACCAGTATGGTAAAGACACCTAAAATATGCTGTCTCCAAGAACATTTATCAATGCATACAACTCTGATGTATAACATTTCATTGAGTCCTTCAAAGAGTTCTAATAACATAAACCTGATCAAGTGGAAGTACCAGTCCACCTTTGTATCTCAGACAGACTGCATTACACACCTCTTTATGGATTTGCCTCCATTGGAAAACAAGTCAAAGTACACAACATTTTGAGTACCCAGGGCTCCGGTCCTTGTTGCTGTGGCCTAGACATAAAAAATGTCTGGTGAGCCCTTGAAGAACTCGACTGTCCAAAAGCCGATCTCAATGGTGGTTCCATTTTGGAAAGAGGGGGCCCTTCAGGAAATCAAGGGATGTACCAGACCTGGGACCATCAGTAACATATGCGCCCCTTGTGCCAAAGGACAAGGCTGTTGTTTGTGCCTCAGACTCCTCTGGAGCATTTTCCTGGCCTGAGTCATTATTATGAGAAATGGGTCCTCTCTCTCATTGCTGCTCACTGCATTGGTTTGTGGGGATTGTGCATCCAAACCCAGATTCGTAGCGTCCATAGGGGGAGGGAAGGGGAGCAATACCTTAGGATCAACAAAAATTTGCTGTTGCAACTCAGAACTGTTCTACAGTTTTACCAGGAGTGCAGTAGTAGGCTCTGTAGTACCCTCTCCCCCCCCCCATTGTCACTCTGCAAGTCACTGAATTCAAAACAAACAGTACATGTTTTGTTATCAGAGGAAACACTTTGTTTTCCTATCTCTGGTACACTTTCCATGACTTGTTCTATGGGTTAGAGAGCTCTCATCTTACATGTTCCTGTGGCACAGAAAAATACTTTTCCCTTATGTTGTACAGTCTGCTCTGGTGTCAGTTTCCGAATGCTGTCCAACCCCCTGTTCCACCCAGCTCCCATTAGGGCTTTCTCCAGTGCCCAGTTCGAATCAGAGTAGTCCCCATGGGAAGGATTGCTCGACCTTCATCTATGGTGCAAACCAAGGGATTCTGCCACACTGCTGCTATGGTGCCTACTTGCTGCACCAGATTCCTTTGCTCCTTTGCTGTCCACAGATGGTCAGTGCTCCTCATGGGAAGTGCTTCCTAGAGAAATAGCTCAGTGCTCCACCCTGTTGAAGGGGTTGTCCTCCTGTGTGCCAAATGGTGATCTTTGGTCACTAGCTTCATAACCTGCAGTCCCTGCTACAGCCTTCTCTGCTACTGGACTCTCACTGTCAGCCAAAACTTGGGAAGCTGGATTGCTGTCAGCTGTTCCTGGGCTGTCTGACATTTCTGTACTCTGTTTCTGTACCGCGCTATGTTGTCTGGACAGCAACTGTTTTTTCTGCAACATAAATCTATTTTCTTCTTCAGCCGTGAGTGCTAGCACAAAAAATTCATTCTTTCAAGCATGCATCAGTTTTTATTTCTCCTCCTGTAGTACAGAAGTAGAAAAACTGGAAACTGTATTTAAGTTTTGCACTGGTATGACTGTTTTAGGTATAATGGTTTCTGGCGTTGCATTTACAGTTTCAGATGCAACACTCACAGCCTTTTCTATTTGGTCAGCAAACTCAGTTTCCATCTCAATTTAAGTGACCTCCTGACTGGTAGCTGCAGGGTAGGAGGTCCGCTCCTCTGCTAGCAACTCACTTCCTCAATCCTCCACTCCAGGATTCATCATAATTGTCTGGCAGACAGCATCCCTCCCTACAGGAAGAGTAGAAGAGTTTCCATGGTGTCTTGCCCAACATTCCTCCCATCAATAAAAAAGGTCCACAAAATCCGCCTCTCCACAATTCATTCGCCACTCTGGTGAAGCATGGTTCCTCTATGGAGGCACCTGCAGTGGAGACCAAGGAGGATGCTGGGAACCTCCACAATGGAGATCCACAGGAGGGTGGCCCAGAACCCCACAGGGGAAGGAAACAACTCCTGGTGGGGGACTCAATTGTTAGGGGGGGTAGAACTTGGGGGAGGGAGTGGAAAGGGAGGTAAGGTGCATGCCCGGCGCCAAGGCTTGGAGGGACAGGAAATGAATCCTCAGGATCATGGGAGCAGTGGCAAGGGGGAGGGAGCTGGATGTCATTATCGACCTAGGGACGAATGACCTGGCTGAGAATGGGATCAGAACAGTGCAACAGGAGTTGGGGAGGGGCCTTAGAGAAGTAGCACACACGGTAACTTTCTCGGAAGTGCTACCTGTCTGGCATGGATAAGGCTAGGGTACTCCGCACCATGTGATTCAATGACTGATTGTAAAGCTGGTGCATAGCTCAGGGATTTGTCTTCATTGGAGACTGGGGCTCCACCTGGAGGGATGCAGGCCTATACATGCATGATGGTCTGCATCTATCCTGGAGGGGAACCAGGATCCTAGGTGATAGGTTTAAATGCTTCAATGGCAAGCATTTAAACTAGCCAAGGGGGGAGGCACTGAAGAGGAGAAGGGAAATCCTAGCCCCCCCCCAAAATTAGGGTAATTAGTGAGGTAAACACCAAGATAGAGCAGTCAATAGGGAGAAGGGCAGGGGTAAATGGAGAAAAAGAAAAAGACAAAGGCAGTAGGGACAGGGATGGGGCAAAAAGAAATAAAGCCATAAAAAATGGAGGGTAATGAGTACGAATGCCCGTAGTCTAGATAAAAAGCTCCCTGAAATGGTGGCCTTGATGGAAGAGGGATGCCTGGATATTGTGGCAGTCACAGAAACATGGTACACAGAGAACCATGACTGGGATGTCAGCATACCAGGGTACACAATCTACAGGAGGGACAGGGAGGGAAGAAGAGGAGGAGGAGTAGCTCTCTATGTAAGGGAAGGGATCAAAGCAACAGAACTAAAGGGTAAACAGGGAGGAGAGGAGCAGTTGTGCCAGAACGGTTTGAAAAGTGGTAGGGCCAAGGACGTAAGGAGTAAATTTTCTCCTATTAAATATATTACCATGATAGCAAATGATAGGGCCACTTATGAAAGTGGTAGGGCCATGGCCCTAGTGGCCCCCCCGTTCCGGCACCTATGGAGAGGAGGCACTGTGGGTCACCCTGGAGACTGGAAATGGCTCCAAAATCCACACAGGGGTTGTATACAGACTCCTGTCTCTGGGGGAGGAAATGGACAAGGAAATGATAGAAGGCATCCTTGGGATGACAGAGAAAAAGGAGATATTGCTGATGGGGGACCTGAATATGCCAGACGTTGACTGGCACACCTTTGCTGCAGCCACATCCAAGAGCACAGCCATTCTCGATGCCCTACAGGGGGCATGCCTCAGACAGCTAGTTTTGGAACCCACTCAGGAGAGAGCAGTCTTAGACCTGGTACTCTCAAATGGGGACGGAGAAAGGATCTCTGATCTTGAAGTGGGTAGCCATCTGGGAACAAGTGACCAGCACACGGTGTGGTTCATGATAAACTTAGCTGTAGAGTCAAGCCACACAAAAGTGAAGGTACTGGACTTCAGGAGGGCTGATTTTGTCAAAATGGGTGAGTGCCTCAGAAAAGCACTAGCAAACAGGCAAGAAGGTGGGGTGGACCAACAATGGAGAAACATCAAAACCGCCATCACAGAGGCAACAAGCCTTTGTGTGAAGCAAATAAATCAAAATAAAAGAAAAAAACACTATGGTTTTCAAAAGAAGTGGTGGGGAAGGTAAGGGAGAAAAAGATAGCATTCAGGAAGTATAAGGAAACACAGAAGGAGCAAGACAGAGAATTGTACCAGTTAAAGCAGAAGGAAGAGGGGAAGACAGTCAGAATAGCAAAGGCCCAAACCGAGGAAAAGATAGCCAACTCGGTTAAGAAGGGATATAAAACCTTTTATAGGTACATTAGGGAGCAAAGAAAGACTAAGGCAGGGATACTGAGGCTGAACAAAGAGGAAGGTGGTTGGGCAGAGAGCAACAGTGAAAAAGCAGGGATACTGAACGAATACATCTGCTCTGTATTCACAATGGCAAAGCAGGAGGAAATACCCATTCAGGTCAATAAAAAACACTCTGGATAGGGCGGTTGATATTAGTCCTTTCACAGAAGAAAGGGTTCTAAAAGAACTCTTAAAACTGAAGGTGAATAAAGCAATGGGACCTGATGGGATTCACCCCAGAATTCTAAATGAACTAAGGGAAGACTAGTAACACCACTGACTACCCTTTTTAATAAATCATGTGAGGATGGTGTGGTACCTGAGGACTAAAGGAGGGTGGATGTGATTCCCCTTCACAAAAGTGGGAGCAAGACAGAGGCAGGAAACTACAGACCTGTCAGTTTGACCTCGGTGGTAGGGAAAATGATGGAATCACTTCTGAAGGAAAGAATTGTTGAGTACCTAGAGGCCAGTAGGGCACAGGACCCAAGGCAGCATGGATTCACAGTGGGAAGATCATGTCAGACAAATCTAATTGATTTCTTTGACTGGGTGACCAAAGCAGTAGATCAGGGAGGGGCTGTGGACATGGCCTACCTAGACTTTAACAAGGCATTTGACACAGTCCCACACAAAAAGATTAATAAACAAATCAGCCAGTCTGGGAGTGGGTCCCAGGGTGGTAGCCTGGGTAAAACACTGGTTGGATGACAGGACACAGCGGGTAATAGTAAATGGATTCCACAGTGAAAAAAGGAGGGTTACTAGTTGGGTACCGTAGGGTTCAGTACTGGGGCTGGTCCTTTTTTAATGTCTTTATAAGTGACATTGCAGAGGGACTGAAAGGAAAAGTATGTCTCTTTGCAGATGACACAAAGATCTGCAACAGGGTTGATACACAAGGTGGAGTGGAAAGGATGAAAAGGGACTTGGCAAGGTTGGAGGAATGGTCAAATGTATGGCAGCTTAGAGTCAATGCTAAGAAGTGCAAAGTAATGAACGTGGGAAACAAAAACCCAGGGGAAGAGTACACAATGGGGGGTGAAATACTGACAACAACAAAAATGTAAAGGGACCAAGGGGTAATCATATCAGACGACCTCGAGGTGGACCAGCAATGTGAGAAGGCAGTAAGGAGGGCTAGGGGATACTGGGATGCATAGGGAGAGGCATCACCAGTAGAAAACAGGAAGTTGTTGGCCCTCTGTACAGATAGTTGGTAAGACCACATCTGGAGTACTGTGTACAGTTCTGGAGACCCCATCTCTGCAAAGACATAAACAGGGTGGAGGCTGTCCAGAGGAGGGCAACCAAAATGGTGCATGGTCTGCATCAGAAGACATGAAGAAAGATTAAAAGAACTAAAGATGTATAGCCTCAAGGAAAGGAGGGAGGGGGGACATGATAGAAACTTTCAAATACCTCAAGGGAATCAACAAAGCCCAAGAGGGTAGCATCTTTCAGAAAAAGAGGTGCAAAACAAGGGGGCACAATTTGAAGATAGAGGGGGACGACTCAGAGGTAATGTGAGGAAGTATTTCTTCACAGAGAGGGTTGTGGATACATGGAACAGCCTTCCTGAGGAGGTTATAGAGTCAAAAACAGTGGGGGAATTCAAGAATGCATGGGACAGACATTAGACAATTCTAGTGGGGGTAGGAGGAAGTAGGCTGTTGGTTAACTAGGATCCACAGCTTATCCGTTAGGTAGGGAAATGGGCAGACTAGGTGGGCCAAGCGGTCCTTATCTGCTGTCAAAGTCTATGTTTCTATAGCTGGAAACAAGCTATCACAGGCTAGAGTGCCTTTTTCTGGTCAAAAGTTGCAAATAAGCCATAAGCAGGTCCAATTTCCAAGTAAAGCAAGTATGGTGGTTCTACTTGGTCCCGGGGTATTCATCTATATCATAAAAACATGCCATTCGATTTGGCAAAGTGAACAAACTTTGCAACTGTACAGGTTCATGACTGGACATGAAAGCATGACCAGTTCTGTAATTATTTTATTTATATTTATTTATTTATGTATTTGTTTGTTTGTTAACCAGTGGGCATGCTGATCCCAGGGACTGTTTTCAGGCATGACACAGGCCATTAAGATGGCACAAAAAAGGTAATGTGAAAAGTATATGAAGGATAAGATGCATTAGATTTTTATAATACAGGTGATAGTCCCGTTTCAGCTGTGTGTACCTCATGCCTTTCAATACACCCCAAAAGTGCAATTACGGGCTATAATTACACATCCCTGATGTAGCTTATTGCACTTACAGTATGATGCACCTTCTGGCATAAAGACAGGGTGGGTTCTTCAGGTCAGGATGGAGCAGTAGGAGTACAGGGTATTCAGATATCCAATAACAATTCTGGATGCATGGAGTATTGGCAGTAATACTGTATATTGCTAAATGGTCCACCTTAACTGTTAATCTTATAAATTCTATTGCTTAGTAAATCATATTAAAATGCTGCCAACACCTTTGGAGCAGACAACTTGTGTTAAGTAGCTACCTGCCCCAGACCTAAACTAGCCCTTTTTTATAATTTTTTTATAAATCTGTGTAAGGAGTTTTTTTTCAGCTTACAATGATCTCACTCTCCTACCTCCTATTAGATCCAAAGAAGCTGAGGGCCTGCCGCAGCCCCACCCACAAATCCGTGTTTTGATGACACGAAGTGGGGAAGGGGCTGCAGGGCTTTGGATACTATTCTAATACTATCAGGGGCAACAGCAGCCTCTGTATGCTCCTAGAACTTCTGACAGGCATTTTTACATGTTAGGGGTTGTGCTACAGGTACTGCCCCCTTCCTTATCAGGCACAATTGCCTGTTTGAAATGCTAGGAGCACGCAAAGGCTACCAATGCCCCCAACAGAATGAGACGTTATCCATAGCCCTGCAGCCCCTTCCCCACTTCACATCATCAAAACCTGGATTTGAGGGTGGGGCTGTGGTGGGCACTCAGCAGCTTCAGACCTAATAAGATGTCAGCACAAGATTACTGTACATGAAAACATTCTTTAAACAGCTATCAAAAAATTCAAAAACCGGGCTACTTCAGGTCCTGGGGCAGGCAGCTACTCGACATGAGTTGCCTGCCACAAACATCAGATGGTGTAAGTTGCTTTTTTAAAAACAGAGCTACTCATGGCTCATGTCCCCCACTTCAATCGGCCCATTCGTATGTCTAATTTAATGATGACATTCCATTTCACCAAACTTCTATTCTTGACGTTATGGGCAGCTGCCACAGCTGATATCTGAAAAACATTTGAAAAATGTATAACTTACTTCCAAGGTAGAAACACACTCCACCGGTGAGGTTTTGAATAAGCCAGTATCAGTGTTTGTAGGTAAAATCCAAAAACATACAGTCAGCAGTGGAACACAACTAACAGGGGCCTGATCGTTTGCTGATTTTCACTGCCCATTATTTGTTTTTGGATTCCTTCAAACATTGATATGTTTCTGGCTTACTAAAACCTAGGTGGCACTGGAACCTCATCTATAATATTGCTATTTTCCTTGGATTCACTGTTAAAGACTTTTCATTTGCACCTGGGCCTCTCAGCAGCCCACACTGAACTTCTGTTTCCTAAAAAGATTTAGACTCCCTAATTTTTTATAAACAATCAACCTTATTCCGCTAAAGCAACAGGTAACAGCAATTTCCCTCTAACACAGAAACAGTGTTTTTAATTTGGTTACAATATATGGCTACTTAGTTTGTTTGTTTTTTTCCTGAAACTCATACCTAACAGCAAACCGTTAACTATAGGTGATTATACACGCCAGTGTCCTGAACCGCGATAGTGTTACTTTGTTGGATCATTGCAGTCCATTTCATTTTGTGCTCCAATTTACACATGGTTCCTATTTCGGCTAATTTGCCTCTCTGTTTTGTCTTTTTTAATCCCGGCGTCCCCACGGAAGTGTGATCCTTGACCAATTTCCTCAGGAGGTAATGGAACCTTCTGATTACATGGCGAGGTGTACCAGCACACACCAGGGCAAACCATGGCAAGCAGAGAACATGTTTTGGCAGAAAGTTTGGTGTGGTAGTAGAAGGGATCCACTTTACACTCGAACAGAGGTAACGTTACACCGGTTCGGTAACAGCCATTTCGTTACAGACACCAGTGTGTAAAAGCACCTTATGAGTTTCTAAGAATGTTTAATACGACTTTTCCCAGGAGAATTGGTCAGTCAATCAATCAATGCAATCAGTCCACAAATGCACACAGCTACAGTCATTCAAACCCCAAGTGAAACTGCTCACAGGAATACCACACTTATTTACTTGCCCTGAAAAACAACAGACCTGTTCACCCCTGTAATTCACTCTATGCATTAATGAGTACAGACTATATTTTATTCAACAGCAAGAGAACCAACATCTAGTGGGCAATAAATGAGGAACCCCTTATAATATTTAAAACAGCGAACACTTAAGTGTTAAGAATGAGCGATTCTTCACACATTCGTGGTTCTGTGGCATAAGGAGCTCTTCAGCTTCACTCTCAAGCTTACATGTCATCATAGAACACACTCAATGCTAAATGTCAGTTTGATTTTAACATTTGGGGGTTAAGTAATCAAATCAAATGCCAGTTTGAAGTTTGATTTCATCTGTGACTTTGTTTGCACTCCGGGGTAGGTGCACATGTATGTTATATCAGAAAGCTTCCTCCAGTTTTTGTATTGTGGACTTGGGGGTTAATTATTCCACAATTGTTTGTTTTACTGGGTAAGAGGATTGGGACAAGACCGGCTTCTAGACAGGGAGCGACTGTAGGACACTCTTGTCACACCGATTGGATTTGCAGTTCATACAACATTTTGTTCAATGGCTTTTGTTTTTGTTTTGTTATTGTTTATGGCAGCCATCCTTCAAGATGGTCTTACTATTTTCCTGCCTCTAGTTTCGACTTCCGGCAGGAACATACTGTATAGGGCTTGAACACGGTACAACCCCAAAACTGTGACAGATTTTCTGTCTGAAGTAACTTCCAAACCACTAGTAATTAACTAAATTACTCTGTAGGAATAGCAAATGAGTAGAGAAAGCTGCAGGTTCATACAACGTACAGTTTTGTTTGCAATTTACCACATTTGTGTTTTATGTTGTAACAACAGTATTGTGCTTACAACAGGTAACCTACTTTTTGCTAAATTACACAATGCATGGATATTATTTGAGAATGTAGTTTTCTTTTTTTGTTCACTATATGTTTTCTGACTATGAATAATTTTATTTGATACATGCTCTTTTTTCTAATGAAAAGTAAATGTGGGTAATTTGTAGTGGTTTGGTAAGGCAAATTTATTTAGGTAAGGCAATTTTTATTTATCTTGCACCCAATCCCTGAGGCTCTGGGTGCCTTACAATAAAGTAGGGGCAGCACAATACAACATCCAATAAAATTAGCCTGTTTAAATACATAAAATACATGTTAGCATATCAAAATCATTTTCTCAGTTAATCCTGGTCAGCCAGCCTCATCAGGAAAGGCCAGGCGAAAAAGACAGGTCTTTAGCCCCCTTTTGAACTACTCAACCACTGGGGCATCCCTGACAGAAGCTGGCAAAGTGTTCCACAGGATCAGCACGGCGACATTGAAGGCATGGTTGCCGGATGTTTCCAGACTGACCCTGAGAATATCAAGGAGGCCGCAGGTCAAAGAGTAGAGGAAATGGGTTGAGGAGACAGGTATTAGAAGATCAGCCAGATATCCAGGGCCCAGCTCATACAAGGCGTTGTAGGTGAGCAAGCCCACCTTGAAGGTGATCGTCCACCTGACAGCCAGCCAGTGCAGAGCCCGCAGAACTGGAGTCACATGGCTGGACCTTGATAGGCTGTTCAGCAATCTCGTCGTAGCATTCTGTATTAGCTGCAGTTGGCGGAGGGTCCCTTCAGTGACCCCAAATTATAGAGCATTGCAGTAATCCAACCTTGTCATCACAAAGGCATGGACCAGTGATGGCAAGTCTTCAGGCGGCACTAGGGGCTTAATCTTGGCGAGGTTTCTCAAGTCGTAAAAAAACTTTTGACTACAGATGTCACTGACCTTCAAGTGCCAATCTGCTGTCTAGAACAATGCCATGATCCTGCACCCTAGTGGAGGCCATCAATGGCGTGGATCCCAGAAATAATCCAGTACCCACATCAGAGGCACTCCCATCATTCCCATCAAGACTGCAACCTGGCTCAATCACCAGCACCTCCATCTTGTCCGGGTTCAGTCACAGCCAGCTGGAGGACATCTAGTCATTTATCTCGGCCTAGCTGTTGTTAATCACTTTCACTGCATCGTATGTTCCCGAGGCGAAAGACAAATACAGCTGGGTATCATCTGCATAGCAATGAAATCCCACACTGTATTGTCTAATGAGCTGTCCAAGGGGTAGCATGTATACTGCGAATACCACTGGCGACAAGCTAGAGCCCTGAGGTACTCCACAAGACAGAGGCCTCAGGGAGGAGGATACATTTCCCATCACCACCTGCTGCCCTCTGCCAGTGAGCAAGGACTCAAACCAGTTGATGACAGTACCAGTGAGTCAACAATTCTCTCAAAGGTGATCAAGAAGCACAATGTGATCCACAGTATCAAAGGCTGATGGGAGATTGAGAACAAGAACTGACCTGTCTCCTCTGTCTCTAGCTCTGAGGAGGTTACTGTGCACCCTTACTGATGCCTTTTCAGTGCTATGCCTAGCCCTGAAACCAGACTGGAATGTCTCATAGATGTCAAAGGACACAAGGTGTTCCTCGAGCTGTTGCGCCACTAGTTTCTCAACAACCCTGCCCAATAATAGCGGGTTGGAGATGGGACAGTAATTCACCAGGACATCCTGGACGAGAGATTGCTTTTTCAGGAGGGGTCTCACCAGATCCTCTTTCAAGACATCTGGATAAGCTGGCCCACCACTGCAGCGGCTGGATTTCTGCTTGTGAAGCCAGTGACCCGGGTTTGGGAACAAGTCCAGGAGCTGGAGGGCCGGCCAGGGGGAGAGGGCTTGAGTGTCCCAGGGACTGCTCGTCCTCTCCGGGGGGGAGGTGGGAACCAGAGCTCAGCTCTTGTCTGACCTCGGGTTGAGACCTGAGGTACAACAAGCCTGACACTTAACAGGGGGACGATGTGCCAGATGTCAGCACTCAGCGTCTTGATGTCAGTGGACACTGTACATCGCGAGAACACTGGAAAAACACCTTGCGGCCTCCCAGTAGATGGAGCACCAGGCCCCGACCCTCAATGCCCCTACCTGCCTAGAAACAGCATCCCGATGAAAGATAAGATGCATCGGGGTGTATGGCCCCCCCCGTACCCCCGTACCCCGCCTGGGAGGTATAACCACGGCTCCATGGGGGATGGACTGCACTGGTCACCAGGTAGATGAGTGAGGGCTGAAAAGGCCATAGGTGACTCCTGAAGAGATGGGGGATGCGAGGAGGAGGGGGGGGAGACATCTGGAAAGACTCCCTCTGACATCGAACACCAGACAATCCCAGCAAACACTGGGCCAATGGTCCCGTTACATCTCATCAAACAATGAGTTGGGGCAGAATCCAGTTCACAATAAGTGTGCTTTAGCTTCAAGATCAACCCAGTAATCTCGGCCACCTTCACCAGCTTAAACTCATCCCAGACAAATGGAGTGCCTCTGCTCCTTCCAGGCTGATCACTGTGAGACAGAACTTGTCTCACTGATGGGATGCCCGCTCAGATGATGGACACCCTGTCAGAGAAAAACAGAGCCAACTCCTCACACAATGTGGTCGAAAAAGCTTTTTTCAGCTGCAGACAGACAGGATGTAACAATCTGTCCACAGTCTGAAAGAGCTGGGATGGTGTCTTTTTCCCTGCAGCAATCTCCCTGGACAGGAATTCTGCTTTCTTACGGTTGATTGCCCTTGGTATTCATGGTAATGAGAACGCAAGGCCAGTTTGCCCCCTCTGAGTGGGTCTTCCACCAGCAATGCTCTAACTTCTCACCCTTGATCTTCATCTCCTTGAGATCCTCGTCAAACCAGGGGGATCTCAAGTGAAATGATCTGGGTTGTATATGGACTGGTGCAATGGCATCAAGTGCTTCAGAGACCACCCTATTATAGGGACCACAACCTCGCCCATGCCAACCACACATGCAACATCTACATTAGATAGATCAGCCACTGCCAGGAGTCCCTCTGGGGACAATCCTTAAAGGGCAGTAGCTGATCATCTTGGCTGAAGAGGGACTTCCAGGGGGGCCCCAAACAAGAACTTCACAGCACAATGATCAGACCAAATCACCTGATCAGTCCTGAGGTTGGCAGCCTCAAGCCCCAGTGAAAAGACCAGGTCAGGCATGTGGCCATGGTGATGGGTCACAGACGCAACATCTTGTGTCAGGCCCAGTGATGACATCAACTGGAGGAGGTCCTATCCAAATTGTGAGGATCTGTCATCGACCCAGGCATTGAAGTCCCCCAGAATTAAACATCTGGGGGACTCCAACACCTTGTAGATGATGAAGTCAGCAACCTCCTGCAAGAAATCTCTTCCAGACCCCGGAGGGCAATAAATGAGGAGAATCCTGCTGCCTGCACCTAGACCCCAATGCACTGCCACACACTCAAAAGACCTGACCAGTCCCAATGGGTGCATGGTGATGCCCAAGTTAAATTTAAAACAGATGGCCCCACACCCACCCCTGCATTCCCTCCTTGGGAAGAGAACTATGGAGAACACAGAGGGGACAGCTGCCTCCAGTACTGGTCTGGCATTATCACTCAGCCAGGTTTCCATAATGCAGTCCAGGCTGACCTAAGAAATTATGTCTGCCACAATTGCAGTCTTGTTTCTCATTGATCTGACATTGCATAATATTGCCAGAAGGGGGCTGGTAGGCACTGCGAGGCCCCTGGCTACCTGCCCACTTGGTCCAGTGGAAACCCTGGGGAGGGAATCCAAACATGTCTGGCCTCTCTCTTGGCTCTAATAGCAGGGCATCTCCTACACCTGATCATCCTGATACCACTCACCTCCACTGTGCCCGCTGCACCCTGCCAACACTGACCTGCATGTATCCTGGTAATACCGACTGCCCTGCAGCATTGTGCTGCAGTGGCTGACACCAGGAGGTTGGCAAAGGGACACAAGTCAAGCAGCTGGGCAGCAGCATACGTTAGATGTGGGGGGCCAAGGCTGCCCAGGGGGCCTGATGCAGACCGAGACACTATACCCTACTGTTAAAAGCACTCAGCTGTCTTTGGTCTGGCAAAACTCAAAACAACTTACTTAAATAACAAACATCCAACGCATTTAACCTAATACACAATGGAAACTATTCACATACACACACACACCAGACACACAACTCACACACCCCACCCTAGACCAATAGCAATTTCCCACCCCACCAGAACCACCCCGCCCACCTCAATAAAAGAAATTATTATAAAACCAACAACCCCATCCTAAGGAGAGACCACAAACAGTGCTACAAGTTAATGCTGTGAAATTTAGAAGCTCCTTGACTGCAGGCCAGCCCGCTGGTGCAGCGGTAGTTGTACCGCTTGAAAAGCCAGCAACCAGAGTTTGGGAATGAGCCTGGGCTGCTGGAGGGCCAGGAGGGGAGGCTGAGCATCCGCAGAACAGCTTATCTCCCCTAGGGAGGGGAGAAGGCCCTATACTGGACCGACCTTTGGTGGAAGCTGGGGGCATGGCAGATTGGTGCCACAGAAACATGGGGAGGAATGTGGCTGACATTAGCATGAGCCTTGACATCGTGGCATGGCCATATCTCCTTGGGGTCTATAGGGGACAAAATCGGGAGCAGGCTGGAGACTGCTGTCAGCAGAGGAAGGCGCCCCTCACTAATGGACCCACAGGGCCACAACAGGTACCTGACAAAGCACAAGGTAATTAGGGGAGATAGCATTCCCCAACCCCATCTGGGGGCACAGCCAAGTCGATAGGGTCCGACTGGTGGATCACAGGTCAAATCAGGTCAGGGGGTGGTCTGTCAGTTCCTGGGGGGAAAAATAGCAAGTAAAAAAAAAAAAAAAGCTCCTTGACTGGAGCAAAGTCCAGAGTCTGTCAATATTTAAAATTGAGAACAGTACAGCTTACTTCTTGTGCAAACCCTGTAAAAGTATTAGTGCCACAGTGTACTATCACTACACTGCTTGCAGAGTCTCATGAAGGAAATAGGGCTCTCACCACAAGTCCCTTTATGGAAGATTTTATTGCAGATATTGCGTTACTGCAGTGCTGACTGAATAAAAAAAAGCCTTCCAGGAGTTGCATGTCCTAAAAACAAGCACTTGTTCCGAGTGCTGCTCTCACCTGCTCCGGGAACAGGCCAGTCCAGGCCGTTTGGATGTTAGTTTGGACACAAACATTTGGGATCACCATACTGTGATCAAACTGTGCACCTAGGGAGCAGCAGCCCAAGGTAGTGATGCAGGGTTAAGGTGTCAGGGTTGCTTAACTCAGGTAATTTAGTCAAACAAATGCAATCTCCCCCCATGACTAACAGCTCACATCTGCTGAAGAGAACAAGAAATATTAAACCATTAGGTCTCCCAGGAATGTGTTACATCTTTTGTACATAACTTTACAGTGCTGCCAGGAGGCACTCTACAAGTCTGTGTAGTAAATGTGTCACAAAACAGGCTGTACAAGATATAATTTCTGGGATTTGTTCCAATCACCAAAGCGCTTCACACATTAAGTTAGACCAAGATTTAATTACATGGCTGTCTGTACCCCTTTGAGTGATGATAATTCAGAGGAAGGACTCCGTTGACTTATCTTTGCACATTTGATTTAATGTAAGAGTAACTTAGAGTAATAAAGCAGCCAGCTTTCAGTATGCGGTAGAATCCCCAAATCTCTTCAAAATAATGGTTCTGCTTACTAATGAACTGAATGGTGAAAGTCAAACTCAGCGGAGCAGCCGACCACGGTAATGTGGGCAGACATATGAAGGGCTCTGCTTCTCCGTTACAGAGATATTCGGCAGCAAATGAACCAAGCCATAAGCTTCCTGAAATAGTTAACTGATGCATCTTCATACCCAAAATTAAAATAACACCAAAGTAGCTGAGGTACTGATAGGTGGAAAACTCAGAAGTTTGAAAAGTGTAGAAACATGTATTGCAGTGATCACAAAGAACTGAGGTCCATCTTGTCTGTCCCTTGTGTTGTAGGGCAGTTACTTTACCCAATATAAATAATTTGTACCACTGCTTTTCCATTTCCAAAAAAGGCTGCACCTGTTTTGGACATGATCAGAATTAGTTTTTACATGTCCCACCTTCCCAAGTTCTCCACTATTTTAAGTCCAGGAGTGTACATTTATAATAAAACATCCTAAACTGTGGGGAAAACGTACAGTTATTCAATACTTCATACAATGCATTTGTAGAAACAATTAATGCAATTTAAATGGGACACCACCTATAACGACATATGCAGATTTGTCCTGTCTGCCCCTTGCCTTACTCACCACTGTCTCCTATACTCCACCCTAAACAAACTGGCTGTCCCCGTAAAACCTGCGCTTATACAACTTGCGCTGTTTCACTGACTCCATGACTCGACCCCCTCGCCCTGACAGCATTGGGGCTATACTCACCTCGGTGACACACTCCCGACTACTGAGATCCTCTAATTCCTCTTCATTTTCCGTCCCCCACTGTTCTACAAAAATTGGGGTAGTGGATGCATGGAACAGCCTTCCTGAGATGGTTGTGGGGTCTAAAACTGTGGGAGAATTCAAGAATGTATGGGACAGACATAAGGCAATTCTTGTGGGGGGCAGGAAGAAATAGGCTATTGCTTAACTAGGATCAATGGCCTATCCTGTAGGTAGGGAAACGGACAGACTAGGTGGGCCAAGCGGTCCTTATCTGCTATCGAAGTCTATGTTTCTATGTTTCTAACAAGCCTTCTCTCACTTTGCTCCCAAATTCTGGAACTCTCTACCTCCTAATCTTAAATGCTCTCCATCCCACTCCTCCTTCAAGACCGCACTTTTCTCCTACCTACATGCACTTGATTCCTGTGTCTGCACTTAATTCCCCCTTCTCTTGCTTTCCTTAGGCTAGCTTACCATTGTCTCTGCATTTATTAACTGCTTTGCCTTGTTTCCCTTGCCTGCTTCCTTTCATCCCTGCGTGGATGGCCACTGCCACATGTATGTTTTGTTTCCACAACTATCCCTGCGAGGATATCTACTGGTTCTGATTTATTCGCTGCTTGTCTTTGTATAACTGTGGGCCTGTTTCCTTCCTTCCCTGTGTGGATGGCCACTGTCACAAGTATGTTTTGTTTCCACAACTATCCCTGCGAGGATATCTACTGGTTCTGTATTATTTGCTGCTTGTTTTCTGTAAAACTATATGTTGTACTCTCCCGTGTTGTGCTTGAAAATAGGCAGGGTTTTGCTTAATGCACTTACCTGGTCAATAAAAGCTAATAAATACATTTAGTTATTTGTAATTTTTGACTAGGAAAAATGTACTGAGCTGTGATGGCTCGTATCCAGGACTGTTCTGGGGAGGGGTTACATGGACCTGTTTTATTGACAGGGGTATTGACCCTTTGTCTGTCTCAAGCATGCTTGAAGCACCCCACTGTTTTCACCTCCACCACTTCTGCTGGCAGTCTGTTCCTGTTGTCTACCACTCTTTCAGCGAAGTAGTACTTCTTCACACCCCAAGCACCCTTGCCCCAGCCAGGTATTTTGGAAGATATTTCTCTTTTGGCTGATGACATTCAGATTCTAGGAGTGAAATTTGGACATGCTTATTCAGCAATACTAAACTAGAATTGAAAAACTGGATCTGAGCAAAATAAAATTGGACCACTGGAAATCTTTGACTAGGCCTAAACATATGAGAGCAACTGCTATCGAGGGCTTTTAATACCACTCTTTCTGTTTCTAAAGCATGTTTATCCTCCCCAGTAGTGGCAGAGACACAACTTTTGAGTTTTTTTCTTAATTCCTATAAGGAAATAGACTCAGTCCTATTAAGAGAAACATTGAAATGCTTCACCTTGTCAGAGCTGTTTAGAGCATAACTAAAGAAAGTAAATAAATTATGGTCCCCATGGATTCAAGAACGGATGTGTCCTGTCAAGTATAAATAGACTCACTTTTTACCTGCAATCCCTACTAGTACTCCTCCCCCAACCTCTGTTAAGCCTTCCTTTGTTAAAATTAAGCAAATGATTACATTCCAGCAATTACAGACTCTCATTACATTATACCAGGCTATTATGGCATGTCTTTAATACTGATATTGTTTTTAAATTTTGCCACCCTTAGAAAATAAAATTTGCTTTATCCCAACTCTCCAAGCACAGGCTCCCAGCTCATATAATAATATAACAATGTTTTATTTATAATGCGCCTTTCGAGATACCAAGGCGCCGTCTGATGTTACCTGGTTTTGCTGTAATGGAAGGCTTGGGGTCAGAGGGAATCAAAAGCACACGAGTGTTAATGAATATTTTGTATACTAAGGGAATGCCCTGATCTACAGTAAACCGAAGAACATTTTTGGATTCACTATTTTTTTCTCTCTCTCTTTTTTTTATTTTTTATTTTCTATTTAACCTTACATCCTGACTAGCCCCCATCAGTCCAGCCACCCTGCCTGGCATAGCCACTCACCATCTCTGGGAATTACAGTGTCTTGGCTTTGCAGTCCCCCCATGGGTACCCCCCCCCCATGGCAAGGGTTGCCAGGAGGCTGAACCCTTACTCCCACCTCGACAGAGCTGAAGTGTTGGTCAGAAAGGTGGGGAATCCAGTCAACACTGAAGAGACTGCAGCAATCCTGTGGTCAGTCAGGTCTTTCTGTTTTTCTGTCCCACCACCTGACATCATGCTGCCAGCATCCTCCTCCCTTGATCCATGGCTCCAGCTGCACTTCCAGCTGTGGTCACCCAGGTGGCGGTGTTGCAGTGGAGACCATACTTTCTCCCACCCCTGAGGATGCATGCGTCCATGGGATGCTCAACCATCCTCCCCATGCTGGACCTCCTCTTTCCTGAGGCCAGGTCATCGGTGTCGCAAGCAGTGGCACTACCACTGCACTGGCAAGCTGATGTGGATTGAGTGTTTTTACTCCCAGCGGATTTGGGGTCTTCCAGGCTCAATGATGGAAGTTTTCTTGAAAGGGTGACCTACAACAATATTGTACTAGGTTACTATCCACCAGGGTAGAAAAAAATATAACTGGAATACTCTGGTTATTACTTCTGCATGCATCAAATTTTGTATGTGGCAAGCCAGATGCCAGCTGGTTATTAAACAGATTCAGACCACCTACTTGATGTTGGCAAAGATGGTAGAAGCAGCTGTTAAGGAAATACACATTACTGATTAAAACCATCTTCCTCAGAGCAAATTGTGAACCATGCGAAAAGCAATTTCTTGGATAAATTACTTTCTTTTACTTGTACTTTTGTTTCTTTTTGCACTTATTGTATTGTATTAGGTCTCAGGGATGGAGTAAGGTATGTATGTTCTTTTTGACATTCGTGAGCTTTTGTGTGTTTTTTCAGTTTCCCCCATGAACAAAATATGACCATTATTATATGTAACTGAACCAATATATGTTATTATTGTTTACTGACTTTTTTTAAAATAAAATATCCATAGTCTTATGATACATGCCATGGCGTCTTAAACATTGACCTGAACAGCCAACCGAGATGGACAGAAGGAACCTCAGTTTAATGTCTCACCTGAAGGACAGTTCATCAACAGTGCAGCACCAGTCCTGGGAATTAGCAAAAGTTCCTGCTGTGGACTGTAATCCATGCCTTCTGATCTTCCAGCCCCAGAGGCAAGTATTCTGCCCTACTGTGGCGCTCACACTAACAGCTGTGGTAAAAAGCGGTGAACTGTGGGACATTTTTACCTCAATTTGGCATTTTTTTCTTGCAATTGGGGAGCAGTCTACTCTGTGGAAAACTGTCTGCATCATCTTAAATAATGGCACACATTCAAGCTTATCAGCTGCAACGGTACCTCTACTCATATGCTGTGTAACACTTAATGCCATTCTTCCTCTGGAATTTATCTAATCCTGCACTGAAAGCCTGAACCCTAGTTTCCAGAACCTCACTGGGTAGGTTATTCCACATTTTAACTGCCCTTTGTGTGAAATAATGCCTGATAATATATAACTAATGCCTTTAATTCACAAATAGCCCATGGGTTCAGACCCACAAATCCTGCAGTTCAATAGTCTACTGAAACTTGAGCCTGCTCTCAAAACAAGTATTTTATTTCCAGAAACCCAATGTTCTCCTGTTTAGCTGCTTAACCAGTCAGAATGAGCCTCTGTTCGCGTTTCACTCTGAGCACACAGCCAAAGCTCAGAGAGCAGCTGATTAGTGCCAACTCTGAGCAGTGGCATCCCCACAGAGCAACATTCTGACAGTAATATGGCAACCCAAAACATAAACTCAAGTTTCCTGAAACAAAGTTCTTTGAGGAGCTTTGTGTGTTGTAGGAAATGATAACTATTTCCCTATTTGTGCAGCACAGAAAAAAAGGTTTAAGTACTGGCACTCAGCTTCAACATTTAGTCTGAATTAGCCATCTAGAATTTATTTTGAATGTTTATATAAACTACAGTTCTTTTCTAGTAGTCCTATTGTTGTCAAGCGCCTATGCAATTTCTTATTATCAGCTAGTTCTGACATAGGAAAGGGGAAAATTGGCCAGCACACTAGAGAAATTTGAGAAGTGCCACGGGATTTTTAGAGTCCACCTGATCAACCCACAGAAAAGGCAGACAGGACCTCAGTATAAACATCTCGTCCAAAGGACGGCACACACTGACAGTATAGCATCCCCTCAGTACAGCACTTGGGTGACAGTGTCTATGTCATGAGCCCAATACTATAGTGGCACTAGAAACAGCAACCTTCTGGACTAGAGGTGAATGTGCTACAAGCTGAGCCATACCAATACCTAGAATCACCTCAATGTTATTTCTTTTCTGATAGGTCAAATAAACTGATTAGTTCCGGAGCTATCCCGAAGAATGCTCCCAAACTGTATGTGTAAAGGGAGCCAAATGCATGGCTAAAGGCAGTATAACGCAGTGGTCTAAGGCTCTGAGCTGCAAATCTGGTGACATCCAGCAGGCCAGACATGGGTTTGAATCCCGCAGCTTCCACTTGCATACTGTGTGACCCTAAGCAAGTCACTTAACTTCCTTGTGCTCCCAGGTCGCACCTGGAAACAAGCTCTGGCTTAGTGTGCCTTTTCTGGTTAAACAATTTCCCCTTTCCCTAAAGCAGTAACCACAGGTGTCCCCCAGGGCTCAGTACTGGGCTCCCTCATGTTTTCCCTCTTCATAAACTCATTCCCTAATGACAGTCTTACCTGTGACTCCGTACTATATGTGGATGACCTGGTGCTGTACCATAGTGACAAATCACTGGATAACATCTCTGCTATGTTCAGCGCCAACTACAGTGCCACCCATAATTAATTCTTGGAACATGGGCTCCTGCTCAATACAAACAAAACTAAGGCCATGCTTCTAGGCTCCAAACCTAAGCTAGCTAGTTACAGATGCACCCCTTCCACCCTATGCATGTCCACTCTTGGTGGTCTCCCCCTGTACACAGTACCCATTTTCAAGTACATGGGCATTACCCTAGACCCCACACTAACATTCTCAGAGCACACAGGCTCCACCATAAGTTGCATTCACCAACAATTGGCAGTGTGACACTGCATTAAGCAATTTTTGATTCCCGAGGCCCGTCTTGAAAATGCCCAAGGTAATCTCTTTTCATTAATAGACTACTGTGCTCCCATTTACACACAAACCTCTGCCCAACAACTGAATAGACTAATTACAACCTCCAATAACATGTACAGATTTGCTGTAATGGCAAAATACAATACCCATCACTATAGCCTACATCAATCTCTTGGCTGCCCCGGCTCGGAGAGACTACGGTCTCGGTTGTGCCATTAACAGGCCATTAGAGATGGGAATGACTCACTCCTATTCCCCCATGCTCAAGCCAAAAATCTGCCCACAAGTCCTCCAGCCTCCTGCTGGGCCCCCCCCAGGATCACTACCTGCCTGGGTGGCAAAGCCTTCTCCGCAGCTGCTCCTAAGCTGTGAAACAGCATGCCCCCTGCCCTTTGCTCACCGGACTCCCACCTTTCATTTAGATCTCAGTACAAATCAGCCCTAATAATTAATGCCACCTGTGTCTGCCTCCCAGGATGACACCCCCCCACATCACACCTAGGTGTTTCCACCTTGACTCTTAAGAAATCTGTGATGCATCTCCTAGAAACCAGCTTACCCCATGTGAGCACTCTCTTACCTTCTATCCAAATAGGAACCAGGCATTTATAAATGCACTGTGTCCTGTGCACTTACATGCATACGATATTATGCCAATGGCCAGTCTGACGGCCAAGCTAAGTATTACACTATCCTGCATTGTTATGCATTTTGTTTTAACTATGTTATGTTGTACTGCATTTTTCAACACACATTTTTGCATCAACTGCGTTGCATCTCTCCCTGTCTGTAGGACTTGCTCCAGTGACATTCATTGTATGTATTACGTAATAGTACCTCACCTACTGTATTGCACTGATTCTATTGTACCTGTACCCTACCCACTGTACTGCACTCACAAACTGATTTATAAAATGTTACGGTAAAATCCAGTAATCTTATTGGCTCGTATATATGTGTAACATATGGTTTGCACAAGGTTGGAAAAAAAAAAAAGGACTGCTCTGCAGTGAAAAGTCTGGAACCCAGATCATTGGGCATTTGGAACACAGGCATTTCACTTAGTCCCCTACAGCCAGAACTGATCTACCACAAACATGGCTGCTACCTGTCCATTGTAAAAAAAAAAAAAAAAACTTCAACTGGGCCCTTAAAATAACTACCTTAAATAAAAATAAAACAAATTAATTAAATGTTGTTTCCCTGATTATCACACTCTCCTTACATACATAAACACATTAGAAACAGTAAGTATTGTTTATAGTTTTTACTACAACTGTTTCTTTGCTGACAGTGAACCCCCTCCTCCTTTCTTTATTTACCTGCTAATCAGGGAATTACTTCTTCTTGCCGTGACAGTGAAATAATTGAATCTCTGGCTATAACAAAGGCCTTTGTTGTCTATGTGTACAGTGTGTTAGGAGAAACATTCTGCCAGTGGAACTGAGCAGAATTTTGAATCCATGTATTCTGTTGTAAACATTCCATGATAAACATTCCATCTCGTGAATGTGGAGAAAAACAAAGAAAAAAAAAAAGGAGAAGAAAGTAGGCAATAATACAATGACATCATCAATGACATCACTTGCAGTGGGAAGAAGGACTATTTAATCACAAATGCACACAAGTAAATCTTTTGTTTCTACATATAAACATGCTTTTCCCAATAGTAAAAAATTAAAAAAGGAGCCAATTTTATAAGCACAATAAGGTATGAAAGAGTGTGTATAAAACATATTTTACAGCACGTCCAGTGGCTGTAGTCACTCGGCCTTTGGTCTTGTGCCTTACTATGCCCCTGGCCGTACTGTAAAATATGTTTTACACACACCCCTTCATGCCTTATTGTTTATGTATTGGTTCTACTGTCATTATTGTCATTACTGTTATGTATTATGTACCTGTAGATAGATTTTATTGATTGGTCATTGACCTTTACAATATAAAATTACCACATGTAACAGTTATGTTTAAAAATATAGACACATATTATAAACATTTCAAGCTTGAACTAATAAAGTTAGTCTTTACAATGCATCTAAATTATTGTGTTTTTAGTACTTGCTACTAATTCATTATGAATATAAAAACAATTCTAAATAAATTTGACAAGAACTTTAGAACCAAGTGTCTCCTTCACTGAGCAATATCTTATGTATGCATGGGATAACTCAGGCCATATAGAAAACCATGTGACCTTTCATATTCATTAATTTTGTTAAAAATACAAATAGGTGCAAGTAATGACCATTTGTATCATTTCTATTTAAATTATGTTAAAGAGAAAAATATAGTATTATGGGCAGTATTATTTATGTTTTGCTCTAATTTTTGTTATAGCAACTAGATATCCTCCATTTGTTTGAATTATTTCATCATTTGTAGTAAAACGAATGTTTAATAAGAGTGATTGATCTGTGGTGATTTTTTTTCCCCAAAGCTGGGACAAGCCAGTGTTTCCCTGGATTATGTACCTGTACCTTAGTCACTGTGCCATCTTCATAACCTGGGTCTTGCTGCCTGAAAAGGGTCCATGGGATCAATGCGCATACCCGGTAATCAAATGCAAACAAATAAATAGTTAATTGCTACCACTAACGCTTACTTAGCAACTCATATACCAGACAGGATGTCCCAGCTCCACAGACTATCTTGGAAGGAGTCCATAGATGCAACCCCACCCCCAACTCCCCTCTAACATTAAAGTGACAAGGATCCTTTTTGCAGTAATGGACCTTTAATCCCATTACAGCAACTAGCACTTTAGCTGGCATGTGCATACGCACAAAACATAAAAAAAAATACAGGTCCCTCTACTCCTGATTTCTTCTGATGCTGGCATGTCATTGTGGGGGCCTTCCTAGACCTAGAGGACTGAGTACCTGTAGATACCCTAGTTCTGGCTGAAGGTGTCCTGATGATGTGCTGGAGGCTACATGGGGTTGGGGGGTGAAGGGGCTGTCATCTTTGCACACAAATCCGGCACTGTTGCTGCTTTTCTCCCACTCTTCCTCTTAATCTTGCGCATGCTCACAAGTGGCCTGGGGGAAAATGCAATGACATGTGGTCACCCACATGATCAAAGGCTCCTACAGCATGCCACTACCAGGAGCTGTTTTATAGTGGTGCAACTGGTCCCTGTCACAAAAACACTCCTTAGGTCAGGCCCTCTGCTCCTACAGTGCCAACCTCAGAGCACAATAGTGTGAACAGGTAACAGACAGGGTAGCCCTCCTGTCTGCTTTTGGTTCCAAATCACCTTTAGCCTCAAGTTCTGGGGGGGATTTAAACTGTGAACCTTATGCTAGCGCACCCAAATGTACAGGTTCAGATAATATTCTCTTCAGGGGATGCAATACATCTTTCGCCTAAGGGCACCTAACCAGGTATCCAAAATGAACCCTTAAAACTCTACAAGAGACCTTAGATATATTCTTACCTTTCACCAAGCTTAGTAACTCCATCAAACCCTTGAACAGTTGTCAGACTTAATATCCATTCAGGAATAACATGCAAAAAATGACTGAGGAGACCCAGGCAGTATCTTAAAGAAAATGTTTACTAAAAATGGATAAAAACAGTAAGATAAAATACAGAACAAACATCAAAGAGTATCACAATCACATAAAAGAAAAAAAGGGAAAACTACAGGACAAAACTCCTACCACAATACATTTAGATATTTTCTATCTAATGTATTACATCTGTAAGTGCCTTTTTAGTTAGGTCCAAGAACTTTGTTTCTTAAGAGCCCAAAAAGATATGCACCATTTCAGATACACTGATACATTTTCAGCTCTATTTCCACACCCACTCGATGAGTCATCTAGCTCCTCCTTTTACAATATAAAATTACAAACATGATTTCCTACCAGGAGGTATGTTAAATGTGACATCAGAAGAGAAAATACATTTCCTATATATAACTCCTTTTAACCATTTTTCCCTTGAACTTAGCAATCCCCGCATTTGTCATTTAGGTGTTAAACTTGACATTTTTTTTTTTTTTGTATTTAGTTTTTGTTGACTGGGTAAGTGCACTAGACAAATCTTGCCTATTTTCAGGCACAACCCGGGGGAGGGGGATACAGATGAATGCCAACTGACCTTGAACCAGATTAAGCTGTTTGTGGTATTTTTAGTGAATGAGGGAAATTTGGCCAGGACACCGGGGAAATTCCCCTACTCTGTGTAGGTGGAGCGCTTTATGCTTGGCTGTGAGATGGCCAGTTCGCATGATCCCCTGGAAGAGATGGATGCTACTAGCTCAGGAGTGGGCCTCCTCCTCTGTGCTACCTTCCTAGAGGCCTTAGAAGAACGTCTGGATGTTGCTGCTACGCAGCATGACTGTATTGAAGCGGATTCCGTTTTGCCTACTATGCCTATTGAGGAACTTTCTGTTGTACCTGTTCAGGTTGGAGTTCCTTCTCCTGTTTCCAGCCTCCAGGAGAAGCGACTGGCGTTGGTCCTGCAATTGCAACTTCTTGATACAGCAATAGCATCTTCTGCGCAGGCAACGCCTCGGCCGCCTATTCGTAGCCCTCTTTCCTGCGACGCCGACTCTGGAAAGCCCCCAGTCGACGTCCTACAGGCGGATTTCGCCTCAGTCTCTTCCGCGTTGGAGAAACCGACGATGCCTAGTGCTGGCAGCCTCCAGCCCGTTCCTGCTTCCGACTTGCTGCAACAAATCCATGGACCTCCTGCTACTGCCTCGACTAGCGCAGTCTCCACACGAGTAAGTGATTCCTGTATACCTGCTGCATCTGTTTCTGCCTCCAAACAACCATCAGTATTTTTTTTCTCTGCCAATCGAGATCCTGGCTGGTCTAAAAATGGGAGTTCCTTTTTCCACAAAAAAACCAAGCCCAGCCAGGATACCCACGGACTGGTCACTGGACAAAACGCTGCAAAATGCAGGGTGGGAGAAGGGAGTTGAAGGGTTTGGACCCCTGATTCCCAAGATCCATATATTTAAAGATGCTTCAAAAATCTACTGTTAAGGACTGTATGAGCTCCAACGAACCTCGAGGGTGTCTTGTCCTCAAACTACTGCTGGCTCGTCCAGTTTTTGTGATAAACCCACTGTTTCTAAAGTTGCTCCTGCTCTGGAAGGGACTAAAACTGTTTTTCAGGACCTACTTTGCAGCTACTGCTAATTTATCTCATGATGCTACTTTTAAACTTGCTGATTTGTTTTCTTCCAAAGGTGAACCTGCACCAAGAAGAAATGCAGTTAGATTACTTTATAAGGGTGGTTTAGAACTTCCCCCTGACCGTTTACATATTGCCAAAACCCTTCTTAAAGGGTCAATGAAGTTTTTTTCATCAGATATTTTTGCGTTGATTAATATTGGTAATTCTAATTTTGATATTAGTTTCAAGCATATGTCTGGGCTTGATAGGTTTTGGGCCCAATATGACAAACTTCAGTCTACACCTGTCTGGTCCCCTTTTCAAGCAGTTCCCCTTACTAAGCCAGCTATCGTAATATTACTGTTGTGTTTAAAATGAAGGGTCCATATTGAAGACATTTTATTTTGGTTGAACAAGCGGTGTGAGGTTTTAATAGGCCTGTCCCTAACCTTGACTCTGAACAAATTTGGGATGGTAGTTGGCGGGTGAGGGTTAAGCTCTTTCCTACTAATACTGGCCCAAAACATTTGCCTAATTTTTTTTTTTTTGGGTAAGGACAAGGTTTCATTTTTCGCTGGGCAGCCAAAGTCCTGTTTTAAGTGTGGTGCCGCACTCATTTGAGCTCTGTGTGTGACACTCTTAAATGCAGTCACTGTTTTGAATATGGTCACACTTCTGCTAAATGTTCCAATTCTTTTAAATGTAACTTGTGTGAGGGAACTGGCCATGCTTATGGCGATGCCCTGGGCCTCTCATAATAGGGACAATTGCCCTTCCATACGGCCTTATTACAGTTGCTCAGCAATTACATGCCCATAACTTAGCCTCTCTACCTTAGACATTGTCTCCCCTTTACGGTAGTTACTTCTGATGATCCTCCTGCAGTCCCTGCTTTAGATTCCCAAACTCCTTTACAGCGAGTATCTCTTACTGCTTCTACTGTCCCTCCCCTGTTACCACTCCCACAGTAATAGGGATGCTATGCCTCCCCCTCATATAAGTTTGGAAACAGAAGTTCCTAGTTTTACTACTGTCACTCACAAACTAACTAGGAAGGGCCTTGCTGTTGCCAGTCGTAGTAAGGATACCACTTCTCGTAACTGGCACACCCTAACAAATTTGGGTTTTAGCCACTGACATTTCGATAGAGACTCTGGGGAGAGGATACTGATACCTCCTCTCTTCTTTCCTTTCCTGAAGGGGCTGACAGGGCTGACACTGATCCAAAGCGTACTAGGCAGCGGCGGAGAGGTAAATCTCCATCCACTTTTTAACTATGTCTTCCTGAATATATGTTCTTTGAATGTAAATAGTATTAAGGGGAAAAGAAAGCTGGGTGGGATTTTCTTGACCCTTTCAGACCTAAACTGTGATATTTTTTGCTTAGTTGATACCAGATTAAAAACCCATGGGGAACTATTCCAGGCCTCGAAGGCATGGACTGCGGGACCCTCTTTTTGGTCTATCGGACCGGACACTTGTGACGGAATTGGGATATTATTTTCCAGTTCTGAATTTCGGGTATCCAGACTAGTAGATATTTCCCCTGGCAGAGCCTTGTTGTTAGACTTTTCCTACAAATCTGAGAGGTTTCGGTTGATAGGGACTTATGCCCCCCAAACTAAAGCTCAGCGGGTTTCCCTTTTTCATCTGATTAAGCCCTACCTTTTCACATCTAGACTACTTTTATGGGTTGGTGACTTCAATTGTGGCTTACATCAATCAGATCGAGGCCTTCAGACTTCAAGCTTTTTGTGACTCTATGGCTTTAAATACTATAGTTTCCACAGCTAGGCTTGTGGATGCATATAGGCATTTCCACAAGTCTGGAGGGTTTACATTTTCAAGGGTCTTTACACACTAGGATAGATTTCATCTTTCTATCTAAAGTTTTGATTTTACTTTCTTGTAAAACTGTGGGAATTGAATTTTCAGACCATGTTGCTTTATCGCCTTTTTACTTGAGCCCGGCCCCAAGGTGTAAGGCTGGTTGGGCGCCTCAATGACTCTTTACTGAATGATTCCTTTTTCTCAAACTTTGGCGTAGGGAGTTTCTAGCTTCGTTTGTCTGTGGCGAATTTTATGATACTGGGATGGACTGGTGGGAGGCTTCTAAACAGAGCTGGAAACAGCTTTTCAAAAAGCGGCTGACAAACAAAATACTAGATATTTGACTTATTTAACTTTAAGGCATCAACTACAGCATTTAATTTCTTTGGCTAGCTCCACTGATCATGATTTTAGCTCACAAATTGGTGAGATCAGTACTCAAATGAGGTCGTTCCAGTATAATCGAGCTGACTCTTTAGGCCAGGAAGCTCGCTTTGGCACTCGAGTCACTAAAGGTTGTCTGGATTCTTTTAGAGCCTGCAAAGATAGGATTGACACTAAATTAGTTTCCTCTTTTCTATCCCAGTCGGGGGAATTTATTACGACACCTGAAGGACTGCTTCAACATGTAGAGAATCATGTCTTTAATATGTTTGGTACCAAAGCTGACCTGGCTAATGGCGAACCCTTTCTTAAATCATTGACATTACCCCAGCTTTCAGATTCCGATCAAGCCAAGTTGTCTTCTGATCTTAGTGAACAGGAAGTATTATCCGCTATTAATAGTTTGAATCCACATTCGCCCTGAGGGTCAGACGGACTGACCTCACATTTTACAAAACCTTTTCCACCGATCTTGTCCCTGTGTTAACGATAGTTTATAATGAAATGTTACGCTGTGATACTTTGACCGCCTCGATGAAAGAAGCCTTACTGATTCTACTTTTCAAAAGAAAGGGATCCGCCGATATTAATAACTGGAGACCCATTAGTCTGTTAAGCGTTGATTATAAGATTCTTGCCAAAGTTTTACTGTCTAGAATGCTTACTTTAGCATCCCATATGATAAGTTCTACACAAACCTGTGGTATCCCAGGGACGATATCCTTATGACAATCTCATTTTATTCGTGACAATTTTTCGCTTTAGGAGATAAAAGCTGTCTCTGGGTGGATTTTAAGCTTGGACCAGGAAAAAGCTTTTGATAAAGTTCTCATGACTTCTTATTCCAGGTGCTGACAGCTTTTGGGTTTTCAATCGTTTCCTTTCCTGGATCCGCCTGTTATACAAAGATGTTGTGATACGACCTAATGTCAATGGTTGGATAGGTCGTCCTATTTCTCTAGCCTGTGGTGTCCGACAGGGATGTCCGCTCAGTCCCCTGTTGTATAGTTTTTATATAGATACTTTTCTGAGGACTATTTTTCTTTGTCCACAGATTGTTGGATTACTTTGTACCCCTTCCTCTCCACCAATTAAAACATTAGCCTATGCTGATGATTTAATTTTGGCTGATTGATTCTTCGACACAGCAGGAGGCTATTGTTCAGGTCCTCAAACTTTCTCTTCAGTTTCTGGTTCAAAAATAAACCTAAATAAAAGTATATGTGTGCCATTAGGGCATGACTCTCTTCCCAGCACAGGCCTTTTTGCGGAGTTTCTGTTTCATTAGAAGCTTTCCCATATTTAGGTGTTTTTGGCCGTGATAACATGCAAGTGTACAATTGGAACCTTGCTTTACAGAAAGCTGATAATTTGATTAATAGTTGGAAACGTCATTTGATTGGTAAAAGAAAAGAATTGTGTTACTTAAAACTTTGGTTACCCCAATTTTTTATATCTTAGCTATGTGTTTCCCCACCTATTTCTTTGTTTACTAAATTAAATGGTATTTTTTAAGGGTTTTGGGGATCTAGACTGAATCCCATTAAAAGAGGTTTTACATACCGGCCAATAAAGGTGGCATCAATATGATCCACTCTGTTGTTTTTTATAGCCTTTTTTCAATTACAATTTTGGGAAGGCTTTGAAACCTGGGGATGTCTTTTGAAACCCTATTTTTTGGCGTGGTTCTCCTTTGTTTAGACAATTGGAGCGCTCATTATAAGGGTGTTATTACTAAATCCCCAGTAGTCCCTGCTATGGGAAGAGAGTTTCAAGATGGCATTAACTGGAGCCTTCTCCCTCAGGATTTCTGTATCTTATCTAGATTAATGATATATAATAGACTTTGGAGGATGGAGGCCCAGGAAGAGGTTGTTTTCCATTCTGCCCTCCTAAGCGTCTCCTTAGTACGCATCAACTCCAAAATCTGCGATTACCACCCTATTTATGGGACATGGTTTGGTTAGGTAACTATGACAGACTAGGGGTTAATAATAATCATAAGCACAAAGCTTTGAATTTGAGGTATTGCCCTAGAACTTCTTGTCTCAGGTTCTTGAAACCCAACAACATTTGTTTTATGAATGTCCGTTTTCTTTAGAAGTTTGGTCTACATTAGCTGTTGATTGGTCAGAACTCTCTCTCTCAGATTTCTTATGAACATATCATGTTTGCACTAATGATCTGCTCAACGACAGATATCACGAAGATACCTTGTATATAATTTTTGCTATTGTTCGATATCAAATATGGCAAGCAAGATGTTTATTAGTTTTACACCAAAAACTATTTTAAAAGTGAAGTCCTTTGTAATATTAGCACAGCTTTATGTTCTGTTAAAAAAATGATTTTTAGTTCACCCTGGTTTTCAAGCTGCACTGTTGTGGAAAAATTGTGATGCTTTATTTTCTGTTACATGACTTTGACTTGTTTTTTCTAATTGTTGACTTGTGTTTTGTTTTCTCCTGTAATGCGTCAATTTATCAATAAAATTCCCTACTCTTTCGATAAGTGCCATGGGATTTTAACATCCACCTGAACTACCACCAATCCAGGCAGAAGGGACCTCGGTTTAACGTCTCATCCGAAAGACGGCACCTCAGAAGTGCAGCACCCCTCTCATGCTGCACTACAGTGTCAGTACTGGGATATTAACCCAAGTGCCAGATGTGGGAACTGAACCCACAGCTGTCTGATCTCCCAGCCTCAGAGGCGAGTGTGCTACCTACTGAGCCACTGACACTGCTAAACAGAAACAGCCAAATTACCATTTCTTTCCTGAAGTCATAAACTTTAGATTTTGTTTCAACTTCAAAAGCCTGAGTGTGTCATAAAAGGTAATAAAATGCCCACTGGAAGGAAGGTAGTTAATTAACTGGTCCCTTCTGGTCTGTTTTATTAAATTCTGTGGTTTCAATTGCTGACCTTGTAATTCAAAGGCCAAATCTCACAGACTGACATTTCAAACACTGACCATTTATTATAATACCAATATCATACAATAATCAAAACGAGCTGGCCAAGTGTCACACCCTCCCCTAGGAGGAAAGCATCCTTTGGAAGTGCTTAACTAAGCCTTCCCATCCAGGCTTTGCTCCTGGCATTCTGGGTTCAGAGTGCAACCCGGGTTGTCAGCGTACTAGAGCAATATCCCACAGCTCAGTGCCCTGGTGCCAACTTAGTTTTTTATCTTTTATTGTTTTTTACTGTCGGACATCTTTACAGTATCTCTCTGTCCTTCATCCACTCTTCTACCTCCCACAGCATCCTGTGTCTATTGGTTTAAAAAGCTTCAAACTACATGGCTAAATCTATTCCACGATATCGCTGTTCCCTTTCTGTTCAAATGGCGTTCCTCTGGTCTACACAAATTGGCCCTTTCTGAAAATGAGCCCCATTTTCTTAGAAACTTAAACTTTTCTTCCCTTGCCCAATTTTTCAACTTAATATTTGTTAAGCATTTAGCCCTCTGTCTCCCTTGATCGCCTCTAGGCACCAGTATGATTTCTGAAATAATTACTCATATAATTTCCTTCTTTTAATTCTTTACCCAATTCTCTAAAGTTGTTCTTAATACTGTATCATTATCCAGCCTCTTAACTTCATTGCTAACCCCTATATGTACCACAATAGCTGGTTCAATCCCTTTATTAAGTTTGCCGTGAACACACACGCAGCTGCCTTTTGAGGGGTGTAATATTGTTTGTCTAATGCAGAGTGCTCTGCAAGGGGCTCAACAGTGCCACACCAATCATTGGGCAGCCTAGTTGTGATGCTGTTTTTTGCTTCATGGGCAGAAACATCCTCTAATTGTGAAGAAAAAGCTGCACCAATCATATGGCGGCTTTTTCTTTGATGTTCGGGATGAACACCAACCAGCAAACAGCTGATCAATGATGTCTAAATGCTCTCCTTGCTTGATTTTGTGCTGCCCTCCACCACCCACCATCATACAGCTCATCGGGGCTCATCTGTAGCGTGGTGTGGCTCCTCAATCATTTCTCCCCTCAGGGAGTGCTCTGTTCTTGCCTACCAATTAAACTCGACAATGGGGGGCACAATCTCTGTGTCAGTGCTAGGAGCACCCCTTCCCAGTACTGTGGGGACACTGGGGAGCCCATTTCCAGTGTCCCAAAATATTCCAGTAATCTGTCTTTGTATAAGAAAAAGAAAACGGTCCCCCTCATGTCTTTTTTCCCTGCAAAAAAAGAAAACAGTCCTTTGTTGTGTCCCTCCCCCATCCCGACCCTCCACTGAGCACCCCCATCCAATACTTACCATCCGAGGTTGGTGGCTGTAGTCTTCTGTGAACTGAGACAAGTCTGCACTATTCAAAGCCGAACCGCAAACTTAAAAATCAAGGCAAGTGCCATATAATGACTGTCAGTAGTGTTTTCAACTTTTGTTGATATCTTGGCTATTTTTCCATATTTTTGCACCAAATTTTCAACATGGGGTTTTTGGGACCCCACCTCAAGAACACTGGCACTGTCATTTCGTTACTCAGTCCTGATTTCGCAGTCAATGTGTGGAATCACATTTTGAGACTGAGTAATAAAATAACAGTGTCAGTGCTCATGAGGTGGGTCCCAAAAAGCCCATGTTGAAAATTTGATGCAAAAACACCAAAAAAAGCCCGAGTTACATGCAGTCATGAAATTTTTCTATGTACGCTTGTAACTTTGGCAATTTTTTATATTTTAACTCCAAATTCACAACATTGCCATTTTTTCACACACCCTCATGCACAGTACAGCTGTCATTATTCACATCCTGCCCAAAATGTGTTTTGCACCTGCAGTGCAGAATGGTGCAGTCGTTGTGAGAAATCTCCTTTTGGGATCAATGAATGAAATGACAGTGGCACTCTTCACGAGGTGGGGTCCCAAAAAGTCCATGTTGAAAATTTAGTGAACAAACTCCTAAAAACAGCTGAGTTACATGCAGGTGTTCATAATTTTCTATGCACGCACATAACTTTTGGAATTTTCAATATTTTTACACCTGTGGCACAAAATGCTGTTTTCCCACAGATTTGAAAATTTTCACCTATGTGGTTCATGAGGTGGGGGTGATAAGAAGACTATGTTCAACATTTGAGGTTAAAATATGAAAAAATTTCAGTGTTATGCCCATGATTTCCAGCTTCGGTACACACGTTCGTAACTGAAGAAATCTTAAATATTTTCACCCCAGATTTTCAATATAGCCTTCTTATTACCCAAGCCTCTGTATGTCACAGATGTCATTTTTCAAATGCTGTCCAAAATCTGTGTTTGCACCTGTGGCGCGGAATGGCATTCTATTTTGCTCGACAAATTTAACAGTCACAGAAATCCCAAACAGAAGTTTATTTTTTCCTAGCTTCAGTGTGGCTATGTGTATAGGGCAAGGGCAGGCTGGCACAAATATGACTTGTGCCATCCAGAGGCAAGAGAGACACACTAAGGGGGGCCCACAAGAAATTTAACAGTCCCAGAAATTCCAAAAAAAGTTTCTTTGTTTTCCTGGCTTCAGTGTTGCTGTGTGCACAGGGCACAGGAGGGCTGGCAAAATAAATCTTTGAATTGTGTCATCCAGAGGAGAGAGAGACAGAGAGATTGTGGGGGGCCCATGAGACATTTATCAGTCCCAGAAATCCCAAATACAAGTTTCTTTTTTCCCGGTTTCAGTGTGTGCCTGTGTATGTACAGGGCAAGGCAGCCTGGCAAAATAAATCTTGACCCGCCACACAGAGAAAGATTGCGGGAGGTGGGGGAGACATGAGAAATATAACAGTCCCAGAATCCAAAATAAAAGTTTCTATTTTTCCTGGCTTCAAAGCGGCTGTTTGTACAGGGCAAGGACAGGGTGGCAAAATAAACAGGTGACTTATGCCATCGTGGGGGGGGGGGATGAGAGAGATAAATGGTGGTGGAGGGGCATGAGCAATTTAATAGTCCCAGAAATCAGGTTGAGCAGTGATGTGACGGGGTGCACCTTGCTTGGGGACCAAACGTGTTTGTGGGATTCAGAATCCTGATGACAGTATTGTAACCAGTGCTGGGAGAACATAAGAAACACAGCATGTACTACAGCAAAACACAGCATGTACAACTACAATACTAACAGCAAACGTCCGGCATTGAAAAATGCTTGTTTGTTAAGAGTCTTTGTATCCTTGTTTTAATATCTGAGACTAGCTCCTGGTAGAGAATAAATTGCTGTTATCTTCTCGATCTCACTTACAGACCATGGAGTCAATAAAATGTATACAGTAAGTCTCTCCTACAAGTACTGTCTGATTTGATGTGCCATTGCCCTGGTTTAAAATATGTTCAACTTTTTCATGAATGACTACGTTGTTATCCTTGGAGGGGAGATCACTTGGTTAAGTATCTTCAACTGCTAAAATACTGCAGCAAATCTATTGCTAAATGGGATTAACAGATGATCTGTAATTCTCTTTTTTGTCACTTTCTACTTTACTTTTGACTTCAGTCTTTCCTGTCCTGTCCCAGTTTCATCATGGCAAACTCATCTTACTGCATCTTGCATGTCTGGACCACTGTTGTGAATTATATTAGCAAGTTAATGTTCTCCTCTAGATCATCTTTTGAGCCTAGTACGTAGCACCTCACTTTCTAAGATACCTCCTTCTGGTCTGTACGAGTTTTCCCTTTATCACACAACTTGTTGGACCTGCACTCTGGTAGTGGAACCCAGTTGACTGGTGTATCTGCTGTGGATGAAAATCTGCCTCCTGGTTGCTTGGAATAATATACTGAATGATTTAATTGGGAAGCTGCAACAAGTAGAACATGGTCTCAATTTGAGAAAAAAAAGGGGCCAGAGAACTAGTATTGCCAAAGATAACTGACAAATTTGTTACCTTGACTTTTCAATACAAAGCTGCTCTTTGCTGGAATCAATTCTCTCAACATCTCAGAAATTTAGACATGTTATCAAACACATCTAAAACAGCAATGCAGCAGGAAGAGAATTATCGCTGTGCATGTGATGGATACGTTTTTGGATGTTGCCTATCAACTCACACTGTTAAAATCATGTTTGTCTATGTGTTTTACATTTTTCCTTGTGAAGTGATTTTTAATACGTATGCTTATATTTTGTGAATATTTATTCTGTAACTCACAAACAGGTACACCTTGCGAAAAGAGCAGATATAGCCCTAATGGCGTTATCACTGCATAAATAACATTTTACTACTACTACTACTAAACTACAAAATTTGTGGAATAGACTGCAATAAATATAATATCAAGCAAAAACAAAACTGAGTTTAAAATACAACTTGATAAATACATTGCCAATGGCGGAAGCTTAAAATATTACACTACGTCTTAAAAGGAGCCATGGTATGGGCTATTCAGCCTTTTTTGTGCTCCTACAAGCCAAGTGAACCGACCCCGGGGTGCAACACCTACTAACTGCTGCACACAAATTCAAATGCACTATCCTCTCTCCTTGCTGGTCTGCTGTTCATGCTTACTGCACAAGACGTTTTTTGTTACACAATACTTTCTTTGTGCCCCTGTATCTCTAGACTACCCACTTTAGCTCTGCCACCTCTCCAACTCTATCTGCTGCTTCCATAGCATGTACACCTCTATGCCCCCCCAGCTTGCTCCCTGAAATGGGCCATTTCAGGTTGGCCAGGTTTGTCAGGAGATGTCTCCCTCATTCAAGATCCTTTGAAGGAGGATGGCCAACCACAGCGGTGGGACCAGAGAGTGTCAACGCATCATTCTGCCATCTGGAGATTTCCTGCTGCTCATTACTACCTGCTTCCAGGATGTCAGCACACAAGAGGCACCCAGTGCATGCAGAACATGGCAGCACAGAGGCGGCCAACATCCTCCCTCCCCTGCCATACCTCTGCTGCAGTGCCAGCTGTGGTCAGCCAGGTGGTACTATTGCTGCAGAGGCAGTGCCCCATTCTCCCCAAAGGAGGGTAGCATCCACTGGAATGCTCAAGCCTGCCCTTCTCCCCATATCCCAGGCTTGTTTCTGAACCAGCATCCCTGGTATCATAGGCAGAAGTTCTGTTCCTCTTGAGAGCTCCTTTTTAATTAAAACTGCACATAATTAAGGATGGATGAAGCTCCTTCTCAACTCACTACTTGCCGTGCCTCAGACCTCTGTTGTGGTTTGGCTGCTAACCTGATCCAATTGACATAAATGACCTAAATGTAAGTGTAGCCCTGGAGTTCTCTGTCCCCCAGTTAGGGATGGGTGAAGTGGCCAAAATTCACTTTGTGAATTCCATGGAGTTTGTGAAGTGTGAATTCACTTAATTTGAGACGTTCTGGCTAGCCAAGTTGCTGTCTGTTTTTTTTGTTTTGTTTTTTATTGGTGAAGTGACCCGAAATGGATGGTCACTTTGGGTTAAAAACTTTGCAGTTTCAGTGAAGTCAATGTTCCTGATATCCATGGAAACATCACAAAGCTTCAGGAAGGTGTAGTTTGCTGCTCCCTGGCAACTTCACTGGCAAGGTTTAAACTTGTAACATCTCTACTTCTCAGTCCAACATGAGAACCTACCCAGTATCACTCGGCAGACCTTTGTTCTGACCCTCAACACATTAAAACAGTAAAAAAGACACATCAGAGTCAGCAATCTTGTCCCACAAAGAGACCATTTGGGACATGACCAAAACATTGAAGGAAATTACATGGCTAGAAGGGAAATTTAATGAAAACACTTTTTTGTCGGTCATTTCAATGAATTAATATTATGGAGCAAAGAACAACATTGTACTATAGCCTTACTTTCGATCATAGTCAGGAATTCTGTACTCAAGCTATGGTTAGATTACCGTGCCCCATCAAACAAGTGCACCAAGTTGGTCAGAGCAGCCAAGGCCACTTTCTATCACACAGAGCTAGCCTCTGCCTCAAAGAATCCTTCAAAATTCTGGAAAACAATAAAGGACATGTCTGGTCATTCACCTGGAAATTCCCTACTATCAAAAATTATTTCCAGTAGTAGCATCATCTCTGACCGATTGGAGATACTGGAAGCGATCAATAATCATTTTGCAACTACTGGGTTAACATTAGATACATCCCCTGCCAATGCCATCCGTACTCAGCAGGGCTCATCGATTCATGAGTCCCCTACTACCAAGGAGGCCTTCTCCCTCCTGTCTGCCTCTCTAAAAGAGGTGGAAGACCTACTGCCGCAATTGGATACCAAGAAGGGTGCGGGTTTGGACTCCATAAAGTCTTACTTTCTGAAATGTGCATATCATGTGTTGGGTGTGCCAATCAACCACCTCTTCAACTTGTCACTATCCCAGGGGAGCCTCCCCTCACAATGTAAAATAGCCTATGTCATCCCTCTGCTAAAATCAGGTGAGCCCTGCCACCTTAATAATTATAGACCGATCTCCTTCCTCCCCATTCTGTCTAAATTATTAGAAAAGATAGTGAGTGGTCAGCTAAGGGCATATCTTGAATCCAGAAGCCTGTTAAACCCTGTTCAGTCTGGCTTCAGAGCAAAGCACAGCACCATAACGGCCTTAGCAAAAGTGACCAATGATTGGCTCCTTGATCTTGACAACAGGAATAATGTCTGTGCTGTTTTTTTGGATCTAAGTAAGGCCTTCGACACAGTCGACCATAACCTGCTTCTCTCCTCTCTAGATAACTTAGGTCTGGACCCTAATTCTATGTGCTGGTTTGCTGACTACCTTGCAGAACGGAAACAACAGGTTAAAGCTGAAGGTGATCTTTCACCACTTAAACCTATGCTGAGAGGTGTGCCTCAGGGATCCATCCTTGGCCCCCTCTTGTTTGCGGTTTATATTAACAACATCGATGACACCATCAATAAGGTCAATATCCACTTGTTTGCTGATGACACAGTACTTTATTTGAGTCGTCCTACACTGGAAGCAGCCTGTGAAGACCTCCAAGCCGAATTTAACCTATTACAATACCACCTCATAAGCAAAAAGCTTCTGCTTAATGTGAAAAAAACAAAAGCTATGCTCTTTTCCTCTTCCTCTTATGTGGCAAATCCCACTTGCATGGGGGCTATCCCTCAGATTACCACAGTACTTGGAGAAAAACTAGAGTATGTGCCAAAATTCACATATCTGGGTATTCAGCTTGATCACAAACTCTTCTTCTCCTCTGAACATCTCAAAGAACTACAGAAGAAACTAAGACAAAGATTAGGACTACTCTACAGAATCAGCCACCTTCTCACTAAGGAGGCCAAGTTGCAGTTGGTTCAAGCCACCTTTCTTTCATTAATAGATTACGTGGACCTTCTCTATAGCCATTGCACTGCCTCTGCCCTGGCTAAGCTGGACACCCTTTACCACAGAGCAATCAGGTTCATAACTGGCCTTCCTCTTTCCATGCATCATTGCTCCTTGTACTTAGTGGTGGGCTGGACTTTCCTTCATTATAGGAGGAACTGAAACGCTGCTCTTTGGGCCTTCAGAGCGGTAACCAACAAGCTCCCCACATACGTCTCTGATTGTATTCCCCAGAGTGTGACAGGCACCTATGCTCTCAGAATCTATTCCCTAATCACCTTCCAAGTTCCAAAGGTCAAATCTTGTTTCAGCAGAGCTGCCATAAGTTTCTCGTTACCTGCCTTGTGGAACGGTTTGCAAAAAAACTTGAAGCTGAGCTGTCCTGTTAATCTGAATATTTTCAAGTCACTCTATGACCGCTTCATGAAAGAATCCTGCAAATGTTTCCTACATTGCTAGCTCACCTATTCTACAGTTTCCCCCCTGCCCATCCTACCTCCCACCCTGCCTCTGCCACGCCTCTCTCTCCCTATTAAAAAATCTGCTTCTCTCACTCTCCCCTGTTTGTCTGTAGCCTTGCCAAGTTCCACCCCCTCCCATGAAGTATGCCAGTTAATAATTCCTTCCTTGTCATTATCTTCCCAAACTGGTATCCCTCAACTGCCTGTCCTTAACTATAGCCAAATTCCACCCCCTTCCCTTAAGTATGACAGAAACAATTCCTTCCCCTTCAGTTTCTCATTAATCTGGTACCCCTCATACTGCCTTTCTCACCCTTTTAAAGTGAACATTCCGGCTGTACCAACCTATAAGCCTATCTGCTGTAAAGCTCCATACGTTCATATTTTGTTGTACATGTGCTGATTTTTTCTTCTTTGTATAATATCGCATTATGTTCTACCTTGCTACTGTACTGTATATATTATATCTTTTTTCCTTTTTGTGTAATATTGCACTATGTCTACCATGTTACTGTACAATGAACTTTTTCATGGCCAGGTCCATCTTGCAAATGAGCCTTGCTCACTGGTGCCCGCCTGGATAAATAAAGATTTTGATCGATTGACTGATTTAACGAGTGGAAGATGAAATGTTTGGAAGGCTTGAGAGTGGAGAGGCTTGCTCATCTTGTGTTAGACCAGGCCAACATCATTAACTGTAAACGGGGCACGATCTATAACTATTTTATATCCAATAGTCTCCTACTTTACATTGCTAGTAACATGCTTTCATCTAGGTTTTATTTTCCTTTCACCATCTCCCTCTCTTCCTATGTTTTTCATCCATTTATTTTCCTTTTTTGGATTTCCTGCATACCAGGGGAACTATGCTTCAAAGAATGGTGGAGTACCACCCCTTAAGTATTTAAGAGTTTTCTCTGCTGTAATTGTTTATGGGCTTATAGTTATCTACTGAAAGATTTATCTGTTTATTTATCCATTTATTTTTAGTGTAACTTTAAATGATTCAGTTGTGATGCATTTGATGATGCTGTCATATGCATCCCAGGCAGCGACCAACATACCATCACAACTGAAATGCAGGACAGCTTTCTTAAGCTTGAGTCCTGGTTCCACCAGCACAAACTCCTGCTCAACCACAAAAAGACCAAGAGCATGCTGATCACAGTTCCTCAAAATCAAAAGAAATTCAGCCCCCTGCAAATCCAGAGCCCTAAGGGAGGCCCCCTTGAACAAGTCTCAGTATTTAAATACCTAGGAATCCACCTAGACGACACCCTAAATTTCACCAGTCATATCGACCACAGCGTCAAGACCTCTAATATGAAACTGGGTGTTCTGTACCGCCATAAGCACTCCCTACCACCGGTGGCCATGAAACTGGCCATAAGCAGCTCAGTACTAGCCACCACAGATTATGGGCTACCCATTTATGTAGCAGACTCTGATACTGCCCTGAAGAGAGTCAGTACTCTCCTGAACAAGGCCTGTCACCTAACCTTAGGGGTCGATCTCTCTACCCACACCTGCACCCTCTTCAAAGAGACAGGGTGGCTCACACTGCACCTCCGTGCTCAATTGCAAACCTGCATGCTTACCAAAAAAGCAATGCTAGGGCTTATGCCTGAGTCCACAAACAAGCTATTCACAAAGGCATTACTCCTTAAACAAACCAGGAGTGCTGCAAAAGGAGGACTCCAGGTGCCTTTCAAGCGAACCAAACTGGCCCAGAGATCCCTCTCCTTCCTGGGTCTTAAGTGGTTCAATGAATTGTCTACCACACTTTTGGAAAGTACCAAGTTTAGACAATTCAAAACTAGGCTTCGTCACCAGCTGGATCAAAAAAATATCTGTGGGAGCCACACTTAGCCTAGGCATAGGGCACCTCTACCACCTCCCCCTTCCCCTTGGCATATACCGCCACACTATTGACCACTGACTCTCCCTCCTGCCCTCCCCCTATGCATCTCTTGCCAATCTACACCCCTACCAAGCACAGTTTACAGCCCCCTCCCTACCCCATCACCTACTGTCCTCCTCCTCACCACCTCCCCAGCTGCACATGCAATCATCCTACAGACATGTACACCTGACAATGCCCTCTTTGGGCTGCTCCCATTCACCCCCTCCACCACCCTCTCCCCTGGCTACCTTAAGTACTCAATCAATCAAACCCAGCTGCAGACCACTCCCCCCCCCAGCCTCCCATACTACCCAGTGGAGGTGTATTCCCTTTGCTCCTGTTTCTAATACTATAATGCCTTGTTATAGTTGTTGTAAATACTATATTAGACTCTGATGTATAAGCTGTAACTAAGATCTGCACAAACCTATTGTAACCTGTTTCTACTGTTTTAACTTGTCTGTATATGTTCACCTGACTGACTTAGACCCACTGAAAACAAGTCCCTGACTCAAAGGTATTAATCCTAAATGGAAATAAATGAATAAATAAATGTATTGATGTATTGGTGGTATTTTTAATGATGATTGTTATGCATACAAACATACAAAACTGCCAGCAGATACAAGCCATATGGTCTTTCAAGTCTGCTTGAATGTGCAGCTAGCACCCACTATACTGCAGTTGCCCCTCCCCCCCACTTACAGTGACCCTCCCCATCACTCTGTCCCATCCCCTTTTAAAACTGCCCACCATCTTGCAGGACACCATCTCCTCGGGCAGTGCGTTCCACACAGACACTGACCTTTCTGTAATAAGTGCCTCCTCATTTCCCTTCTGAATCTTCCACTCTCTAATTTTAGACAATGTCCCCTCATGTCCCACCCTCCCCTCAACCTAAAAATACCCTCTGTACCAGTCCTAACAAATACCCTTCATGTCTAAAAAGGTCTCAATCATATCTCTCTATCTTTTCTCTCCTCCAGGAAGTACATGTTCAGCTCACTCAGCCTCCCCTCATATGGTCTGTCTTCCAATCCCCTAATCATCTTTGTTGCTCTGTGCTGGACCACCTCAAATAATTTAACATCGTTCTTTAAGTATGGGCACCAGTACTGAATGCAGTACTCCTGGTGTGGTCTCACCACTGATCTGTACAGTGGCAGCATCACCTCCCCCCTCCTTGAGAAGATTCCTCTAGTAATACACTCCCAGCATCTTGTTGGTTTTAGCTGCTGCTTTCCTGCACTGTGCTGAGTGGTTCATTTGCCCTGATATCACCCCAAGAACTTTTTCCTCCTCTGTAGTGGCCATCTGTACCCCTCCCCAACCAATGACACCTCCTTGGGTTCTTTGCTCCCAAGTGCATGACCTTGCACTTCTCAGCACTGAACCCCAGCTGCCATGCATCTGACCAATCCTCAAGTTTAGCCAGATCATCCTGCAGCCCCTGCCACCCTACTGTGTCATCAACCACCGCACCGATCTTGGCATCATACGCAAATAGACTAATCTTGTTCTTAATGCCATGCGAGATGCTGATGATGAAAATGCCAAACAACACCAGGCCCAGTACCGAGCCATGTGGTACCCTGCTTATTACAGCCCTTGGAGAGGAGAGTTCCCCTTCCATCACTACCCTCTGTTGTCTTCCTTGCAGCCAGTTCTTGATCCAGTTCACCATCTTTGTCCTTGCACTCTGATATCCCAACTTGCTAATCAGCCTCCCATGTGGCACTGAATCAAATGCCTTGCTTGAAATCCAGATGCAGGTCATCCACTGCATAGCCCTTGTCCAGTTCCCTAGTCACAGAGCATTAATAGTAAACCAGGGTGGTCTGGCAGGATCTGTTAGAGACTAACCCATGTTGCTTTCCATCCTGGAGACCATTACCTTCCAGAAAACTTACCAACCTCTCTTTTAGGATTGTCTCCATTAACTTTCCTACAATGGATGTGATGCTTATCAGTTTATAGTTGCCCATCTCATCCTTGTGTCTGCTTTTGTGGAGGGGCACCACATGAGTCATCCTCCAATCCTGGAGTATGCACCCTGTTTCCAAAGAAGTACTCTTATCTTTCTTTTTTTTTTTTTTTAAACTTTTTTTTATTAAAATTGTCATCAATACAAACTTGATATAAGCATTCTCCATAAAAGAATGATACATCAAGCACACAGACACGTGACTGAGAATTCAAAAAACAGACATCTCTCATATGGAATATTTCACTCTCACCTTGATATACAAGTCATAGATAATAAAGTAAGATTGCCCTCCTTGAAGGAGTTGGAGGAATGGGTAGAGAAATCCTCCACAAAAAATATATGACCGCTAACGGTGAATATGCATCATTACATATACAACATAAAATATCAACCCCAGGTGCCCCATATTCTGAATCTGGTGGAGTAGCCAGTGATAGGAGGTTATAAAACACTATATTACCCAAATATATGCAATAATACAATATTACTTGAATTAAAAGCTGCTCAACATTAGCAAAAAAAAAAAAAGAAATATGTCTGCAGTAAAGAGGGGAGCAAAACTACAACAGCAGCTTAGAGTCCTTCTCCAAAGGATATGCAGTTGTTAAAGATCATACCCCCCAATGCTGAAACATACAAATAAATTTAAATAGTCTGCATTATTGTGAAAAACTCGGATCTATATTAAAGACCACACATGGAACACCCTGGTAACATCATTCACCACAGATCTTTAAAAGAAACAGTGCAGGAGCCAAAGTCAGTCAAATCTTTCAGGGTGCAGTAGATTGTTCTTCATCAGAGGCCTGCTCTCCATGAGGTGGAAGGCTTTCCAGAAATTTAGCAACTGTATCAGCCTCAGTAAAAATATAAGGCTTGCCCTGGAAAGTAATACAAAGTTGGGCTGGAAGTAATAGGTTAGCAGATATGACACAGTCCCCCAAATGCTGCTGCAGTTGTATCCTTTCTCCTGGTTTGGGTGCGAGATGCCACATCGGGGAAAACAGAGATTTTCAGCCCCTGGTATCTCAAGTTCTGCTTGTCCTGAGCCACTGCTAAAACAAGTAGTCATTCCTTCCGGGAATCTACCAAAACAAGTACGGTCGAGGACTGCATTGCTCTCTCCACTGGCCTCCGGAAATTGGGTAGAAGAAAAATACGTTTGACATGCACCAAGTCCTCTGATAATCCCAAGGATTCAGTAAGTAGAGTCTCGAACACTGATTCTAAATCCTCAGCTGCAACGGAACGTGGGAGCCCCATCACCCAGAGGTTGGCAGCACAGAGCTGATTCTTCAGGGTTTTGACCTTCTTGGCAGAAATTTGGAGTCCCGGGCCCGGGCGACAGCGAAGCGCTCCTGAGAACTAGAGATCTCCTCAAGTGCCTGGGAGCTCTTTTCTCTCTCCTCCTCAAGCTTCAAGACCCTTTGGTCCATGGTGGCTAATGAAGTATTTGTCAAATTGACCTTCTCCTCTATTTTCTGAAGGACAGAGTAAGTACTGTCCATATTAAGGTCTTTCTGTATTGCCATCGGCGCCATTGCAGAAGTACTTGACTTGGGGACCATGTACTCCTCCACAGATTTAGAGTGGGAAGCTGGAGTTTTGCCCACTTTTTTGTGTCCCATTTTATCAGTACTCTTCCCGGAACACCATTAGGAAACTTTGCTGGGTAAATGGTCAAGTTATTGCTGAATTTTAAGTTGATAACAAAAATCTTATTTGGAGGAGATGAAAAGTGCATCTATCCAGTTTGCTGGCTAGCTCCCCGGTACTTTTATCTTAATAAAATGTTACTGACTGAAACAAAAAAGCCACATTGGCAGTAGGGTAACCATTCCATGGTGGTCAGTTGTGGCCAGCGCAAGAACTACTGTGTGGCAAAATGCTTTGTGTATGGATGGAAAGGCAGGTGCTGCACCACTGAGGAATGTACAACAAGCTTGCCGCCTGCAGCATACACTTTGAACAAAGAAAGTCCAGGTCCTGCCAAGAGGCAGCAAACTAAAAAGAAATGTAAAAAGACAAGCCACATGATCTTCAAAAATCAAGTTCTAGACACTGTAAACCAACAGACTGTGTTAGTCCATGCAGTCCGGTGCTGCTGCGCTTGGATTTGCCAGACTGAGTTCCAATGGTTATACAGTACTTCTGGTTTTGCAGATCTCATGAGAATTAGAAGCTGTGACATAGCAGCAGCAGTGGATCTAGAATGCTTTCAAGGGAGAAGCAGTTTTCTCAAGGGGTAGCACTTTACCCCAAAAATGTTAAATGTTCCCTTTCAAAGCTCAGATTAGGCTAAAACAATTATTATTTGCTGTCCAAGGTGGTAGCAGGTGTCACCTTGTTAAATTACTGAATCCGCTAGTGCACAGCATTGTAGGTTTTTGGGTATTGGTACAGTGAGGGGGCTACTTTCCCACAGAGTATCGCCTCATCTTCTAGGAGGAAGAGAAACCAACAACAGGGAGTGTCTGCTGGTGGCCCATGTGCTGCCAATGGGCAGGGTGTATATGTGGGGAAGCCGAGAGAAGGAAAACTTTGGGGTTTGTCAAAACCCTGGTATCTGGAGCCATTTTTGAGGAAAGATAGATGGAAAAATATATTTTAAAAGAAGATAAAAATAATTAAGGCAAAAAAAATATTATTTTAAATGTTATTAGAAACTTTGATTTACTGCCAGCAGAAAACAGTGCTTTTATCTCTTACGAAGTTAGTTATGCTTATAAAAGACAGATAAAGAAAGTTTCCGCAAAGGCACACAACGTAATGAAGAAACTAGCCTGCGGGCAAATTACGATTTGTTATGGCTGATTGACAGGTTGATCCTGGAAACAGCATTATATCTGTTGAACGCCATGTTTCCTAATGACAACCCAACATTACTTTCAGCAGCTGAAGAGGAATGAATGAATTTCCACAATACCAAACTGCTGGGAACACAATATCTAGCTAAGAAGGATTTTTTTCAAAGATCTTCTAGATGCTGCCTGCCCAAGATTTTAACATGCCGTAAGCTAATGCATAAAAAGTCTGACTGAATGAAGTGAAGCAGAAAGCATCTATTTCCCAGTAAGGCTATTTAGAAACCACTTCAAGGAGGGTAATTCTACAGAACTACTACCCTGAGGGAAGAGATACCTGCTGCAAGTCACTGGATATGCAGTGTACAGATTGTATAGTAATATATCACTGTACAGAATAAGAAAGCACTTTAACATCTGGGCTTATCTTCATCTAGTTTGTGTGTGTGTGTTGCTAGGCAAACACACACTCAGATATACTATTAAAAATCTATATATTTTTTTAACCACTAGAGAAATCAGTGAAAATGTTAAGCACCCAAGAAACAGTTTCATTAATCAACAAATCATAAAAACTAAAATGTGGAGCATGTGCTACTGATGAATGAGCAAACTTACAACACTTCCTTTTCTGCTGCAGCTGTCTTTATGGGCTGCTGAACTTGACCTGTGCCTGCAACCCTGATGCTCCTTAGGTTGTCAACCAATTCACCAGCTGGTTGTTTCCCTGTTCTCAGCCTTTTTTCCTTCTGCTATGCTTTGGAAGTCCTCCCATTCTCACCCTACTTAGTTTTTTGTTCCTCACCTTGGCCAGCATGTCCATACAATCTCGGGAATAAACTGGTAACTGGTCTACTTACTGTTTTTTTTTTTGTTGGCACTTATTTGCCTGTGGCTACACTTGACTGCCTTTGATATGCTTTACACCATTGATTTATGCAATATTAGAAAATATAGGGCTAGATTCACAAAAAATCACAAAGCGCAGAGCAAAAGTTTGCAGTGCACTTTGAGATTGCTCAGGTGGTTAAAAAAAATGATGTTCACAGATAGACAGCATAGGGTGTTATCCGGCTATGAATAGGGGTAGGTAGAGGTAGTGTTAACCCCATTACCACTGCCTCTAAACACACCAGCAATGCCCTGACCTGCATTCTCTGATATGGCCCCGCAATGAATAGTGCCAGTGCGCTATTAGAAATTCACAAAAGCAGCCATGCAAATGACCCATTGGGCATGCAAGGCACTAGCTGGCCTATTATGGGCTCGTTTACATGGGTTGTGGGTGTCCTAGTGCACCCCCCAGCCTCTGCCCCACACAGTCATAGTCAGTGGTGGTGTAGTGATCCCTCCCCTGTCCCCGATCACCATTCCTGCTGAATAAAAAATACCCTAGTAGTCTAGTGGTCCCTCCCCCCTCCCTGGCATCTGATCACCATCCCCATATAATACTCATCCCATTCCCTGGTAGTCTAGTGGTCCCTTCTCCCTCCCCATTCTCCGATCATCATCCTGTAGATTTAAAAAATAATGTCCTGTCCCATGATAGAAATACAGAAGTGAGAGGCAGTACCGGTGGTATACCCCCCCAACCCCGTGTCCTCTGATCACCAGCCCATCGCCCTGGTAGCTTAGTGGTCCCTCCCCGCCTGATGACCTGTCCGAACTGTAGAACACAGTACCATTGTTGTCCAGTGCTTCTCTCCCCCCAAACATCCCAAATCACTTGTATCATACAGTTCCCTAATTCCCTGGTGGTCTACTGGACACCCCCACTCCCACCCTGTTAGACAATGAACCCCCACCCCACTCCCCCAACTCGATCCCCAGCTGACGACCAGCACAGCCCTCCTTTCACCTCTGCGGCTAGCCACTAACTGAACTCTTGAGTGCTAACTGTATACAGTATATACACCATGGGGCTGTATACAGTATGTGTTCACTGAGAGCTCAGCTCACAGCAAACCACAGAGGTGAGACGAGGGCTGTGCTGTTCACCAGCTGGGGATCGGGTTGGGGGGAGTAGGGTGAGGGTCAATGTCTGACAGGGTGGGGGTCCACTAGGCCACCAGGAACTGGGGAACTGTGTGATACAAGTGATTGGGATTTCAGGTGGGGGGGCACTGGACACCAATTGTACTGTGTTCTACATTTTGGATGGGTCATTGGGTGGGGGAGGGACCACTAGCAACCAGGGTGATTCCTTCCTTTCCGATGGGCTGGCGATCAGAGGATGGGAGTGGAAATACCACCATCACTGCCTCTCTCTTCCTGTATTTCCTAACTGGACCGACAGTCTCAGTACGGTAACCACATGTATTTGACCTTACTTCCCAGCAGCTAGCATTCTCTCCCCTCTCCTACTTGTCTCCTGTTCTTGCTCTCCATTACCTTCACTGCCTCCTGATCCGACTCTCCTACCTTCTCACCCTTCCCCTGTCACTAACCCTAATTCCTTTGCTCCTTTTCTTTTCCTCTCTCTCCTCCCTTACCACCCTGCTATGATTACTCTTCTGCCAAACCTCTAGTCATCCCCTCCTCCTACTCCCTTCGATCTCCTATCTTAGTGCACTTGTCCACCTCTACTCACCTTCATATCTAATTAAGCCCATACACTTAAGTACCCTTTCCTCACCTACTCTGTCTCTTTTTTAGTGTACCATGTGTAAGGATGTGTTGTAGCTTCTAGTATTTCCTGTGTAATGGTGGTGTCGTAGTTTATGTTATTGGACACGCTAGACATCATGAATTCCTCTGTATAGCCTGTTGTCCTCAAGTATCTCCTTTTATGTGTAGCCATATATGCCATTCCTTTATGTATTACCATGCATCTCATATGTGTTACCAATTTATGTCTACTTGTAAACCTTTGCTGATTGTAATTGCCTGTCCTCCCAGGACCATCTTGTAAATGAGCTTGTCTCAATGATGTTCTGGCTGCTTAAGTTAAACACCAAACTGAATTGAAATTGAATTGAATTTCTATCACGGGACAGGACATTATGTTTTAAACCTACAGGACGGGGATCAGGGAATGGGGATGGGGAGAGACTACTAGACTACCAGGGGCACAGTGATGTGGGTGTGGGGCTGCTGCACTACCTCCAGCAGCCCTATGGTTGCGCAGAACACTGCCAGGTCTCAATTGGTGGTATTTTCTCCACACAAGGGACCTCTGCAGAGGGCCCTTGCATGGAGAAAATGGTTTGTGAATGGCATAGCGCCATTATGCAGGTCTCCTCCCCCTAATTTAAATTGCGGACCCCTGAAAACTTTATTCCAGTGCAAGCCCATTCTGATGGGGCAAACTGTGCTTTTGTGGATAATACTATGGCGCAAAACCCAGTTTGCACCATGTAAACCGGGTTTGTGCTGGGGCAAAACTTTGTGAATCTAGCCTATACATTGTTATAAGTCCATGTACTGTATTCTTCTGTTGTATCCTAATAATCCCTTGTACCCTTCCCAAGGACATCTCTGTAAATGAGCTGTTACAGTTCAAGTGCACCTTTCTTGGCCAACTCTTTTAAATAAATGAATAAATAACATTTTATTCAATTTGAATCCACAAACTTCCCTGAAATGTTTAGATTTTCTTTTTTTCTTTAATTAGAAGCGTAAAATTCCAGAGTACAAAATATTATTTTAAGAAAAAAACATTACTACTTGTGGTATGAATAAACAGACGTACTCACAAAATCCTTCTGGGATAATCAAGGCTTGGTGCTAATCATTTATTCAAATTTGGTCCTCAGAAAAAAACATCAAATACAACAGCAAACATAAAAATCAATGTACATTAAGTGGCAGTTTATTTCCAGATACTGGTTTATATGTTTGCTGTAGGACAAAGATGAAGATGAGAAGGTGAAGGATCAGAAATGGACCTTTATCTTTTAACAGAGAGTGTAGCTTGCTTTTACCATAGAGTGCAGCCACCAGTCACATCAAGTAAATATCTAGACACGTTCTTACTTACTTACTTACCTATTTATTTATGTGTGTATTTATTCATTTATTGAATTCTGCTGACTGGGTAGACACACTGAGACTAGAAGTCCCTTTTTCAGGGGTGATGGGGGAGGGGGGAATACAGACGGTAACCAACTGAAATTGAACCAGATTAAGCTGTTGATGGTATTTTTAATGAATGAGGAAATTTGGCCAGGGAAATTCCCCTACTATTCCATCAGGGGAAACCGCTGGCCATCAGGCAAGATGGCCACTGTGTGTCCAGTTCAGAGGAGTGAGGACATGCAGGAGGAAGGGGAGAATGTCTCCTCCCCTACCTCAACCTTACTAGAGACCCAAACAGATGTAAATATCATTTTTTCTCTCTGATTTCTACAGAAGCTACAAATGTCATTGACCTTGGATCAAACTGTCCAGAGGATCTACAGATGGAAGTAGAAATTTTCTCAGATATGGTTACTGACTTGTAGGAGTTTGATCCAGGCAAGGTGTCAGCTGGTATGTCCACAGAACAGGAATGAGTGCACCCAGTAACTCAGCAAGTAGATTTCGAGGAGGAGAAAAAACTAAGACAAACTTTGATCGAGAAAAAACAGCAACTGCTGAGGCAAATCATGGAGGAAGAGGAAAAATATAAAATTGCTGCTGAGCATCTGCAGCAAATGACCGCAACCAGCGGGTAAAACAGCTGGTGAAGTGACAAACCCGGAAATGTCAAAACACGATATTAACGTGTCAAGCAATAAAGAAATCCTACAGCAGCAGAAAGGACGACTTTCAGTGAAAAAAACTTTGGGTCTAATGTCTAGGAAGAAGAGGATTTGGAAAACTGATATAGAAGGAGGACAAACAGAGGATGACTGGTCGGCAGTTGTAGCATTGAAGAATGCGCAGGTTGGATAGAAGAACCAAGCGACTACTGGATTCCAGACCCACCTGTAGCGTGCTTTGCTGAGACTGAAATCACAGAGAAAGGTAAAATTGTGGCTTCTCCAAAAGCATTGCACTCAAATGAAACTTTGCCTATACAAAATGCAGGTGACTCGACTAGGAGAAGTTTGACTAAGAGAGAAATGTCTTTTAGCCTGTTTTTCATTTTTATTGGGTTCATCACGACATAACCCAGATAGACCATTTTAGGGTAGCTGGTTCATTCCACTGGGGTGTCACACAGATGAGGCACACTGATGAATCCTGGTAGGATGAAACATGTGTATGTGTCTTCTGTTGGCACCCTTTGCAGATTGTGTGAGAGACCTTCTGGTACCATGCATTTCTGCTTAAAGTTGAACCAGCATAATATACTGTGGTGATTTGCATATACAGACCATGGTGCTTTGCATTATGGAGGTATGTGTGATTTTGTATTTCTTTGAAACTTGGCTTCCCGGCCAGTGCCCTTTGGGGTAACCATTGTCTCAGTGCTTGTGTGCTGATGTTCTTAGCCTAAGAGAGAAATTATTGTAAAGAAGAAGAATGGGGAAAATGTTTCCAACAGAGCTGTAAATGAGCCCGTGCAGTCAGAGACTATTAAACAAACACATGTAGAGCCACATATTATTGTCATAGATGAGAATGAAACAGGAGCAACTGTTGATACTGTTAAAGAGAAGGCACCCCCACAAAAGTTAACAAGATTCCAAGGAGAGAAGGACATTATTTTGGGGGCACCCTAAAGAAGTCGCTGCAAATGAGGGAAATCTCCCTATTGGGGTAGGAATACAAAACTTGCAGGATTCTTCAAAAAATAAATTATTTAAACTTCTTTTAAGAATGGCTAATCTCTTTAAAAGTAAGGGAGAACCAGCACCCAGGAGAAATGCTATACAGCTAATTTGCAAAGGGGGCCCTGAAAACCCTCCGGACAGAGTGTATATTGGTAGCAGTTTGTTAAAGAGCTCCCTAAAATTCTACGCCTCCGAAATTTTTGCTCTCATACACACAGCAGAACATAACTATGACATCAGTTTCAAAACAGTAGAGGTCCTGGACAGATTCTGGGTTAAATATAATGCCCTGAAAGACTCTCCACTGTGGACCCCTTTCTTAGCCATACCTATTACAAAACCAGTTATAAGGACTCTAACAATTTTGTTCAAAAATGAGGGGGTAAACATAGTGGACATTTTGTTTTGGCTAAAGAAGCACTGCGAGGTTTTGGAATGCCCCTCTCCCATAACAGATTCTTAATAAATCTGGACGTGGGGGGTGGAAAGTGAAATGTAAACTTATTATGTCTAACACTGGTATTGTGCACTTACCAAGCTGCTTCTACCTAGGCATTGACCACGGTTCATTATTTTGATCCAGGCCAACCAAAGTCCTGCCATAAGTGTGGATCTCGGACACATTTAAGCAATGTGTGTGACACCCCAAATGTACTCATTGTCTTGACACAGGCCACACTGCTGCAACATGTATAGATACATTTAGATGCAATCTTTGTGACAAGAAAGGCCATTTATATATCTGATGCCCTTGGGCATCCCACAACAATGAGGAAGGCTCAGCACATGAAGCACTAATGACCCAGGCCCAGGCCCAGAAAAAAGGATGTGTGCAAGCATCAGAGAGAAGAATGCAAGAAATACATCAAGAGAATGAAAAGGCAAAAGAAAAAGAGAGAGAACAACAGGAAGAAAAGAAAACTGAAGTAAATCAGCCTAACTGTTACAAAGAAATGACTCTACAGTTAGAAGCCACGGAAGATTTAGGGAAGGAGATACCAGGACATGTGGGAACAGAATACCCTATAGCTTCTACAAGTCACTGAGCGCAGTCAGCCCAAATATAACAAAATATTGCAATAGAGGTTCAAGGTACTATGGAATGAGGCACTTCACATAACATTAATGGCATTCCACAGAATCCACAGGAACAAATAAAAATGTAGCCACCCCCCAAAACCTGCAGCAGAAGCACCCTTTAGACCAGTGACCTATAAAAAAGGCCAAGATCGAAAGTTGGAAAGAAAACTGAACCTAAAGGGAAAGAATGGAAAGCATACAAAGGAAAACAGAAATTAGTGACACCCAACAAATATTTGCCTCTACAGGACAGAAAATCTAATGAAGAAACCGAAGAAGAGGACAGTGAATCAGATTCTTCATCTATTACCTCTTCTACTAAAGATCTCTCATCTGGAATAGAAGATAGTGGTCAAGGGGAATTAGGGAAAAAGAAATGGGGAACTACGTCTCAACAGTAGTGATGGGACTCTCATGGTTTCATATCCTTTTTTTCAGTATGGCAGCCTTAAAGGTTATAACAGTAAATGTGAATAGTATTAAGAGTACTAAAAGAAAGTTAACCATATTGACTGAATTAATGCAACAGTCTTCTGACATAATATGTATCCAAGATACAAGATTAAAAACCCTAATAGCATTAGCCACACAACAATGGAGTAGAGGGGTTTCCTTCTGGTCACAAGGGTTAGACCTCCGTGATGGTGGGGGGATTCTGTTCTCAAACAATGATTTAAAAGTCTCAAGATTAATTGATCTAGAACCAGGTAGAGCTTTGAGTTTAGATACTCAATACAGTAATAACAGATTAAGAATAATAAATACTTATGCTCCATAAACTAAAACCCAGAGGATATCCCTGTTCAAAAAAATACAACCTTTTCTACACACAGCCAGGTTGGTGGTATGGGGTGGAGATTTTAACTGTGGCCTTCATCAATCTGACAGAGACCTTAAAACCTCTAAAATGTTTTGTGACTCTACTGCTTTAAAAGGTATAATAGTTACAACAAATTTAAAGGAAAACTGTTTTTATCCCAGATTTCCCACCCTCACAAGAGTTACCCTCTGATTAGGAGTTTTGCAAATAGGGCACCCTTTTTTACCTGGTTTACTTAATTTTGTATTTTTAAAAAACCCGGCGTTCGGCAAAATGGCACATGCTGCATGTCTCCATCTCATGGCAAAGTGCAGTGCTGCACCGCTCAGCTCCAATACAAGTATACAAACATGCAATGTGTGCCATTTTGCCAAATGCCAGACTTTTTAAAAATTAAAAAAATTAAGTAAACCAGGTTTGAAAAGGGCACTCTATTTGAGAAACCCCAATCGGAGGGTAAGGCTTGCCAGGGTGGGAAGTCTGGGATAAAGACAGTTTTGCTTTAAAAGATGCCTATAGAGAAATGCACCCACAGGTGGGATTTACTTACCACAGGGGCACACTCCAAACAAGAACTGATTTCCTTTTTATATTGCAGATATTAATAACACATGGTGGCTACCAAAGACCTGGCTTTTTCTGATCACTCTGCCATTTTTTTAGAACGCCCATGGAAAGATATTCTTGTATGTTGGAAAGGGCCATGGCAATAGACACGTATTTAGAATATCTTATAACATTGCTATCTGAAAAACAATCATTTCATTGGTCAGAACTCATCACCTGAACATTGATTAATCCCAGATATACCCACAGTTGCCTTGCTGGTCCACAATATCCCGATTGACAGCAATGTAAACTGACTTAGAGAAATCACTCCACCATAGAAACATTGAAACAGAGAAGGCAGATTCTGCATCCTCATAACAACAAATCCACCTAGTGGACAATTACAAAGACAGCATCCTGTATACACATTATTCATTAGGCGGAGGACTATTTTAGTAGAAATCCATGTTCAAACACATGTATTTTAATATTTCTTTATATAAACCTCTAATATAATGCGGCTCTTGTTATAAGAGGATTAACTTACTCCAGGGTATGGGTTTACTGAGCATTAATCCATGCCTGGTTGGTTGAAATCATTCAGCCTGCGGCCTCGTGATTCCAACCCCCGCGTGGATTACTAGTCAGTAAACCCATACCCTGTCATGAGTTAATCCCTCCCTACATTATGGAAGCAATTACATAGATTAATTTCCTATACTGAAACCAGGCAGCAGGACCATAGTAACCAAATAAAGGGAAAAAAAAAGTAAACGTATATCCAACAATAGAGCAGAGCCAAAACTATACAACAAGAAATATGATTTGGAATAGTGAGCAAGAAACAAACTTTTGACCCATTTAAGGACACAAAGGCAAGGACAGAAAATAAAATTATAACACATTTAGAAGATGTACAAGGTAGAAGAGTAATGAGCAAAAAATAGAATACTGGGAATAGTTAATTAATATGTGTTGGAAACTTTTTTGACTCCACCAGATATATCAGGTCAAGCAGAATACATAAAAAGATTAAAACTTCAGAAACCAACAGAATATCAACAAGCAGAATTGACTGAAGCTAATACTGGAAAAGAAGTAAAACATATGATAAGAACCTTAAAAAACAACACATCTTCAGGTAATGATGGTCTTACTTAGAATTTTATAAAGTAAATATAGAAACAATTGCACCTGAACAAGTAATATTATATAATGAAATTCTACAGAAACAAAAAGTTCCAAAATCTATAGCTAGTGCAGACTTGATATTTCTATATAAGGGCAATAAGGCTAACATAAGAAACTGGAGATCCATCAATATTCTAAATACTCATTTCAAAATTCTGAGCAAAATCCTAACAAAAAGATTAGCAAAGATTTTGCACACATTAAATTAGTGAGGCACAGGCTTGTTCAGTTCCGAAAAGAAGACTACAGGACAACTTGATAATGTTAAGAGAGCTGTTCCAAAGGTGCCAAACGGGTATAGAAGAAGTGTATTTACTAAGTATTGATGAACAAAAGGCTTTTGACTCTGGGTCACATGCTTATATGGGTCTTGTTTTAGAGAAATATGGGATACCAGGAATCTTTGTGAAATGGGTTCAATGTTTTTACTGATCAGCAAAAGTCACTCCAAGAAATCAATGGATGGTTGAGCGATACTAGACAACTGCACAGAGGGGTTAGGCAGGGTTGCCCCCTCAGCCCCTGCTCTATGTATATTGCATAGACCCTCTTCTTTGCAGTATAATGACATCAGAAAATATTAAGGGTACACAGTTAACAAGAAATAGCTTGCCCTTAAAAACTTTGGCACATGCGGATGATGTGATCTTGGTGGCAAATCAGGAAACACTTGAAGTAGAAGTTTCAAAACAGTTAGAGAAGTTTTCTGGAGCATCAGGATCTCAAATTAATATGGGGAAAAGTAAAGGAGTGGTTAGGGAAGGATACTTCAGGGAAAAGTATGTTTGCCTCAATCACCTTAATATCTGAACCCATCTGGGGATTTTGTTTGGGAAAGGGGTTTTAGCTTTGGCAAACTGAGAAGAAAAATGGAAAAAAAAAGCAGAACAATCCTCAGCAAGATGGCAACATAGACAGTTGGTTAAAAGGAAAAGAGTGTTATTGATAAAAAATCTGATTATTCCCATTTTCTTATACATCAGTCCCCCCACCTCCAGCTCAAAACTAGATTATGCAGCGTCTTTTTTTAGGGCTCTGTGGGGAAGCAGACTAAATCCAGTTAAGAGGGATATTACCTATAGAAGCATAAAGGAAGGAGGTTTGGGTATGACAGATCCTATAGCTTTCTTTTATAGTGTGTTCTTACTGTATAATATCTTTGAACCTCTAGCTAAGCCATGGAAAGAAATGACAACTGAATGGATAACCCTAGGTATGCAAGCATGGAATCAAGGGAAACTTAGATTGTTTACAAGGGTACATATAATTCCTGTGTATGTAAAAAATATGTTTTAAAAACTGATTAAATGGAAGGTGCCTTGTAATATGACACCTCAGGTGACTAGACAAGAAATGTATGATGCCATAATACAATCGCAAAATCAAGGTCAAGTGATTTTGCCCTACTGTGAATCTCTTCAAAATAAAATAGTCCTTTCACAACTACAGAGGCCAAGAATTCCAGCTTTTGCATGGGACTTGATATGGCTAACATTCATGAGAAATTAAATGTAAAAAATAACATCAAACATAAACAGATACAAGAAAGATTCTGCCCAAGACCTGAAAGTAACCAGATTCTGGAAATGCAAGAACATTTGTTCCTAGAGTACTGCTATGTAACAGAATTGTGGAATTTGGTTACAAAGACATGGAAAATAAATCATTTTGGCTCTTTAACTTACCAAGAGCTAACATGTGGAATATATCCTAGAAGAAGGACACAATTTAATCCAGAACATTTACAAGTTATTTTCCCCACTTAAATGTTATATTTGGCAAGCAAGGTGTAAGTGGATGCTACAGCAGCATTTTACTGCCCAGGAGGGTCTATTGAGGAATGTACATATTTCTTTAAGACAAATATATGAACAAGATAAAAGGACTATGACAGAAAAGAAATTCTGAGCTGTGTGAAAAGCATGCACCTGGGATTTTGATGTTTTTTGAAAATAGAAATGTTTTGGATTATGATAGTTTTAACGGTTAATTGTCTTTTGTTAATTTAGTTTTGTTAGAGATATGGAAAACATATAAGTTATTGAATTCTATTTACCCTTTTACTGTACACACCCAAAAATTCCACTACTTGTCAGTAGGGGGAACCCTCAGCCGTCTTTCCAAGATGGCCAATCCTGAGGAGGGAATGGACACAGCAGGAGCAGGGGTGATGGTCTCCTCCCCGCTCTAACTACTTTTGAAGCCATTGAAAATGCTATTGCTATACAAGAATTTCAAGAGGATAAAATAGGACATGAACTGTACTTTTCAATAGAGAATTTGTTAGAGGATGCAGCTAAAGAATTGCCATATAAAATTGAGTTATCAGACTATAATAGTTCTGCAAACTTGCAAAAAGAAGAGAAAACAGACATCCAGAAAGAACTGTTACTACTTCAACTTAACAAAGAGGAGCAGCGCTTTTTAGCCAAAAGCAAGCTTTGCAAAATGAATTCAGTAAACTTCAAGAACTGCCAATACCTAACAAGTGTATGAGCTCCTGTTCTGACAACACTGATCAGCTAAACAACGCTGATGCAGTAACATCAAAGCAGGCCGCCAGCCTACCTGCTGTCAAAAACTGTTGAGATGCTGCATATTTGTCAAATGCTTCAATGGAGCTAGAAATAGCTGAAAAAACAGACCAATCAGTGTTCAAAAATCCAGAGCCGCAAGAGAAAGGTCAGGGGACTCCACTCGGGATGGCACATATGGGCTAGTTACGGCTCGGCCAAGAGTATCCCCCCAGTGTTACCGTGGCTTCTGCCACTACCGCAGCTAGCGCAGCTCACGCTACACACTTTAAGCAAACCAGGAATCACAACAAAATGACTGATACAAGACATAGAAATGATGCAAATCCGCCCCCGACGGTCACAAAAACAAGGAAGCTCTAGACAACACTATCACTTCTATACTTGCAACCAAACCTGTCTCACTACCTTGAAACATAGCAATCAGATCCAGCAATTGGTCTCCAGTGCATGGATTAGAGGATGCAGGGTGGCTGCAAACTCTGGGAAGGTAAGTGGATCCCAGACCCTCAATATGATAAAATACTACAATACAACCAAGAACTGCAAACAGGAGTTATCAGTATAAGTGATGACATGCATGTAAACAGTACTAAGCAAGAGCCTATGGAAAATATAGACATGCATGCCTCACAGAAAAATACAAATATGGAATCAGCTGATGCCCCTATTGCTACTTCTAATGACGACACCACTAATGCTCAGGATAAAAAAACAGAGAAATCCCCTCTGTCTCTACAGCAGTTCCTATTATTGAAAGTCCTTCTGAAAATTCTTCTGATCATACTCCAGTAAGACTTGGGCCGACAGTACCACAATGCAGGTTCCTGCGAGAAAAGCCTGGCTAGAGCCAATGTTTAGACTTTCAGACTTATTTCAAAATAGAGGGGAGCCAGACCCCTGATGGAACGCTGTCCATTTAATATATAAAGGGGGCCTTGAAACCCCCCCCCAGACAGGCTATATTTAGCTAAACAGCTACTGAAGATCCATGAAGTTTTTCTCTTCAGAAATTTTTGTTCTCATACACCCTGGCAATGCTAATTATGATGTCAGTATAAAAAATGTGACGGGTTAGACATATTTTGGGCTCAATATTACGCTCTTAAAAACACCCCATTATGGCTATGCCTCAGCAAACTGTATAAACCTTTTTAAATGCAACCTATGTGAAAAAACAGGACAGGCATATGGAAGATACCCCATGGCCTCACATAACTGTGATGACTGCCCTTCACATGAAGGTCTAATTAAAACAGCTCAGCAAATGTAGGGCAAAAAAGTTGCAGAACAGAGACACTATCCCTCACACCAGGCACCTCCAGAGTCTTGTGCACTACAAGAAACAGAAGCCCTTCCCAGGCAGATAGAAATGGATCAAGATCCGCCAGTCCACACAGAGGAAAGCACCCCTGACACAGTTCCTAGTACAAGTGCTGACGCAGCTACTTCACATGGCCCTGTCCCCACAGTTGATCACACTGGTACAGAGGTCATGCCACCCGCAACGCCCCCCCCCCCAAAAAAAGGGCACAGCCTTTAAGGTGGTTGGCCCAAAGAAAGGAACTAGACAAGGGAAAGCCCTGGCTTCTCCTGCTAGGCCCAGCAAAAAAGGGAAAGAGGAAGCAAAGCCCTCCTGGAAGTCAGGTAATAAATATGCAGCCTTGTCCAAAGAAAGCCATTGGAGGGACTCAGAAGATGAAGAATCCGAAACCTCCTCTATTGCCTCCACTACTATAGATATCACTTCTGATACAGAGGAAGGGGGAGGACTCAATTGCAAAATGAACATGGCGTTGAAAGTTCTCACAGACCCCTTAGTTTGGTAGAATGATTTACATCCTTGTACTAATTAAATAGGGCCTCTGTCAAAACTCTTAATGTAAACAGTATTAAAGCCATAAGAAGAGATTGATTACATTACATACATTATCGGGGGGGAGGAGAGACCAGTGACATTTATAGTTTGCAGGACATCAGACTTAAAACCAATCAAGAATTATCCCCACCCACCCATATATGGACCAGAGACTCCTCCATTTGGTCCATAGGGAAAGATGTTTGCAACGGTGTCAGCATTCTCTTCACAAATCCTGCTATAAAGGTTTCTAGACAAGTGGGCATACACCCAGGCAGGGCAGGGCATTGTTATTAGATATTAATTACCCTCAAGAAGGATTCTGATTAGTGACTACTTATGCCTAAACTATGGAACTCCCTACTTGCAGATATTCGGCATGCCTCCCCTAGTCAGCACCTCAACTCCCTGCTCAAAGCCCACTTCTCCTCCACCTGTTCATGCACACATTAGCCCCAGCTCCAGGGCCTGCCTACTCCTTCATGAGACTGCTAAGTGACTTTGTATGAATGTTATATATCTATAGCTCCAGGGCCTGCCTACTCCTTCATGAGACTGTAAATAGACATTGTATGAATAAGTTTTATATCTATTATGTAGCTGTGCATTATATTGTATTGTCATATGCCTTGCACTACTGCCTACTGTACCACAAACACTTTGTAAGATTTTGTGTACACTGTACAATATGTTTATCTTTCCGCGTTCCCCTTCCTTTCTACCCCAAGGACGCATTTGGAATCGAGCAGTAGTACGCTCAGCATGTCTTCTTGGTAAAACCTTTAAATACATAAATTATGCACCACAAACTACGGCACAAAGAATGGCTCTGCTTAAAGAGGTAAATCCCTATCTACACACCTCACGTTGATCATCTGGGCATGTGACTATAACTGTGGGTTAAAACATACCAATAAGGAGCTTAAAACTAACAAATTGTTTTGTGATTCCTTAGCCTTACAGAACACAGCAACTTCCAACAGGTAAGAATGCCTATTTCCAAGGGCCCACTTCCACCAGGATTGATTTTATTTTTATATCACTTACACTGCAAATTCAGAAAGTACACATGCACGTGAGGGAGTTCATGGATCTTAGATTCATTACGGTACAATTATACTGGGAAAATTCACCCAATTGCAAGAAAAACACTTGGAGGTTGAACGGGACTTTATTAGAACAGGAGGCAGTACAAAAAGCATGGAGAACAGAACGGCAGGCCAGATGATCAGTAATAGATCTATACGATGACTTAGTAACTTGGTGGAAGGACACAAAAAATCTTGGCAAACTTTTTTTCAAAACAGGACCAGAAACTCAGCCAACAGAGGTTACCTAAAATATCTGCATCTGAGGGGGCAGTTGCAAAAACTGATCTCCCAGACAGAGCTAACTAAATTGGATTACAGCTCTCAAATTAAAGTAACAAAAAAAACAAATGATGGAAATACAGTATGACCAAACTAAATCACTTGAGCAGAAGCTTAGATTTGGGACCAATACTAAAAAAGGCTCTTTTGACCATTTTAAAGAGTGTAAAAACTGGGTTGGGGCACAGGATCCTGACTAAGGTAACTACAGATGCAGGCCAGTTACCACCCCAAAAGGAATATTACGGTCAGTGGAATAATATGTACAGGCTCTCTTTGGTAATACACCACAGACAGAGTAAGACCATGATTATTTAGAAAAACAAAATGTCCTTCAGGTAACTGACACTGAGACACAAGACCTGACAAAAGACATGACATTAGAAGAAGTTCAGTTAGCAATTGGTACACTCAAAAATGATACTGCCCCGGGGACAGAAGGTATTGACTCAGAACTATACAAAAACAAGGTGTCAGCATGGCTCAGTTGGTAGCACATCCGCCTCTGGAACAGAAGGTCGTGGGTTCTCATCCCACACTGGGATTGGACTTGCACCCAAAATACTGGCATCCAAGTGCAGTATTAGGGGGGTGCTGTACTGCTGGGGTGTGCCGTCCTTCAGATGAGATGTTAAGCCAAGGTCCTTTCCACCCATCCTAGTGTTGTCCTGGTGGGTGTCCAGGTGAACGTAAAAGAACCCAGAGCACTCTTCACAAGGAGTAGGGGACACTCCCAGTGTTCTGGCCAACATTCCCCTTTCCATAAACCGGGTTCATACAATTGTCCAGGCTGTGTGTGGGTGTTGATGTGTGATATGGTCACCACTACACATTCAGTCACTTCACTACCAGTGTAGCATTGCTTGTAAAGTGCTTTGGGATATACTGTGTATGAAAAGTGCTATATAAATGCTGGTTCTTCTTCTTTATAGATTAACTCTCCTTGGTATTAGTAATTTTGTATAACTATCTTACAAGTTGGAAAAATGTCAGATTCTATGAATCATGCCATGCTTATTCTCTTGTACAAAAATGGTGCACAAGAAGAGTAGAAAAATTGGAGACCCCAATCCCTGTTAAATACAGATTTTAAAATATTAAGTAAAATATTATTGAAACGACTGACAAGATTAGCAGACAAACTGATCAGTCCACACCAGACATGCAATCCCCAATAGATATCACCAAAGCAATCTCATCCTTTTGAAAGAATTGTTTCAAAAAGACAGCAACAATGAAGTGCAGGGTTTTGTGTTAGGGCTAGATCAGGAGAAAACTTTCGATAAGCTAGCACATAGTTATTTATCTGCAGTACTGCACACATATGGACTCCCAGCATTATTTGTAAACTGGATAAAACGCACGTATGACAACACCATCATGATTCCAAATGTAAATGGATGGATTGGAAAACAAATTGTAGTCCGTCAAGGTATAAGACAGGGCTGCCCACTCAACCCACTGCTATACACCTTTGGCATAGATATTCTTTTACAATACATTGCAGAGAACGACCGGATACATGGTATTCCCCCGACCCCAGGACCACTACCAGTTGCAATTCTTGCATACGCGGACAACATAATACTGACATTAGCTCCTACGACTTTTGAGCTAGCCCTATTGGACACACTAGGTTTATTCTCTAGAATGTCAGGGTCACAGATTAATTTTAGCAAAAGCAAAGGAACAACACTGGGCAACACCTCCCTACCAGCTGGAAGGAAGTTTGCAGGTATCACAATAACACAAGAACCCATGACCATAGTAGGAATAGAGTTTGGGTCAGGAGACATAGCAACAAAAAACTGGCAGACAGGCATGCAAAGCGCCAAGACTGGTGTCCTCATGGAAAGGACAGCAAATATCCAAGAAAAAGGGTATTATTAATCAAAACACTGTTGATACCTGTATTGTTGTACATAAGCTTTGTGTTCCTTCCCCCTCAGACAATGATAACTGCATTGTACAGTGTGTTTTTCAAGCTTTCTGGGGCAACAGATTGAACCCCGTTAAGCATGAATTCACACACAGAAGCATACAGGAGGGAGGTGTAAACGATCAATCCAGTAGCTTTTTTCGGCAGCATTTTTATTACATAAAACTTTGGAATAGCGTTGAGACCAGGTAACAAATTGTGGAAACCATTCCTGTCAGTGTGGCTAGCACCGTGCATAGGCCCCTGGACTAGTTAAAAAAACAGATTATTGAACAGAGTTCCCTCCCTCCCTAAATATGGATTAGAACAACTGAAAAATATTTTTTGGTGGGACTTCACCACCTCCCAGGTAGACGTTAAATAGAAAAACAGTGTACAACAGAATACATCAATCGGAAAGACAGGAAGAAATTATTTTTCCACACTGTCCAACGTATAAACAGCCTTTTGTAATAAAGCAGTTGAGGAACCCAAGACTACCAGCCTTTGTTTGGGACTTAGTGTGGTTAGGTAATGATGGTAGGATACGGTTTAAAAACAACAACAAACATAAGCAGCTTGCAGAAAAATACTGTCAGAGAGAGACAGGTGTCTAATTGTTAGAAACCCAAGAACACCTTTTTTTTTTTTTAAAGAGTGCACATATGCTAAAATGTTCTAGGTTTATTTTGCTGAAGAATGGGAGGAACCCCTGTTCTCGTCCTTGTCATACTCTAGCCTACTGTACAGTGACTTGTCATGTGGCTGGGGTAAATGTAACCCAGAAACACTGTATTTGGTCTTTGCAGTTATCAGGTATTAAATCTGGCAAGCCTGGTGCATCTGGGTGATACAACAAAGGGTCATCTCTTATATACTGAATTGTACAAAAATATACAAATTGCATTACAAATCATTACTCAGAACAATTCAAAATGATATTCAAGTGAAAAAAATTAAAGAACTACAGGTACATTGTGAAAAATGGATATCCAGTTAAAATTGCTAGTGTTTCAGTGTTATACTGTAATTAGTTATATTACACTGCTTTTTTTGTTTTTGTTGTTGTATTATGTTTTTGACCATTCTGTATTTATGTTGAACACTATTTGCTTGTTTGTAATATATTGTTGTACATATTGTACTGAAGCCCTACTTTCAATTCAAATTCCCCTACTCTTCCTGCAGGTGGCGCTGATTCGCTGTGGGAGGAATGGAGGATCCAAGTAAGGATCGAACCACAGATGAGGGAGGTCGTGTTTGGGAGAGTGCTCAGGGGATTGAAGAACCTAGCCTACCTAACAATGGAGAAGAAATTATGGATAATATACCAGATTTAAATGAGACTGAACAAAAGTTACAAGACAAATTAGAAGAGAAAAAAAACAGCACTTGCTGGGGATGATGTTGGAAGCAGAATGGGAGTATGAGTTGAATAAAAGCAAACTAGAGGATGAGAGGAAGTGAAAACGCTTCCTGATGAGCCCATCTAACATCCTGAGTAAAAAGTTCTTAACAGTTCCAGAGGTTTCCTCGGCAGGGATATCCGATTCAGTGCTAAAAAATACAGACAGTGTCACTCCTTTTCCTCTTACCTCGGATTCTGCAGACTGGTCACCAGGAGCTGCATTCTAAAACGCTGGCTGGATTTTCTCAGAGGGACAATGGATACCAGATCCAGCTATTGCCATCCCACGAACACTAGAACACATATGAAGTGCAGGACAGCTGGAACGTGCAGAACAACCAACAGGACAGACCCCAAATGGTTGCCAGGCAGCTGCTGCAGTTGCACAGGAGAAGGATGCAGCACATGATTTTGGTGATGCGTCAGATACCACTCAGGCTTCAGGACAGCAAACTGTGGAACCCACAAGTTCACCTTCTTGGGTGATTTCAGGTACTGTTTCAAACTTACATTCAGACATTATTGGGGATGAATCCCTAGATATGATGCCTGAGGAAGCTGTGTTACATATTCCACTAGCTAGACACACAAGTTTTACCAGCTTACCCGACAGAAACAGAAAAAGTTATACGGAGCTCGTGCAATGTTCTGAGCAGCAGGAGTACCTCATGGAATGGTATTCCCTGCCTGGCTTCGGATAGCTCACAACAGAAAAGTTTTTGGATCCAGCAGACACTCTTCAATGGTGCCAGAAGAATGCAAAGAAGCCCAGAGAAAACACTCTTCTTCTTCTGAAGATGAGACCTGAAACTCTGATCAACTGGGGACTATTTACCAAGTTTTTCTTAAATAAAGACACTTAGAGGGGTCACAGTTGATGAGGCCTTACAGTTCTAGTGACTGGTTTGTTAACTGAAGTCAAATTTTTCTCTTTATTTTGGGCTGATGAGGATAGCTCATATGGCATGTTGACAGAAATGTTTAGATTCTGCAGAAGTTAAAAGTGCTTAGCCCAGTTTAAAGTAATATAACTGTGCCTCGTACACTTACTGCACAAGCTACTGTATAATACTATGTTTAGTTGTGTTAACTTACAGGTTCCAATTAAAAGTAAGATAATATATTTTTTGGGGAGATGGTATTGTCTATCGGTTAATGGAATGTACTTTATTGTGCTAATACTACAGATATAGTATGGTGGACCTCTTCTGTCCCCTCTTGGGGTATAAAGAAACAAGGACTGGGACATTTACTGAGACATTCAGAAAAAAACCAAAACACGCAGCTCATGGGTTCATTTATTTATTTATTTATTTAGATTTTGATAACTGGGTAAGCTCACTGAGACCAGAGGCCCCTTTTTCAGGAGCGACCCAGATTAGTTACAGACAATGATTACAGACAATTGGCAGGAGTACACAGTAATACATACATTGGCAGGAGTTCACGCAAGGATTAAGCCACAAGAAAGGATGGGTCTACTGTGGAATTAATCCATGGTTGGGGGGGTTGGACCAACTCCCCTACTCTTTTCGAGAAGCAACATGGGCTCTTTAACATCCACCTGAACAACCACCAGCACAGGCAGATCTCGGTTTAATGTCTCATCCGAAAGACAGCACTTTAGAAGTGCATCCTCCTCCTCATGATGCACTACTGGGATTTATCCCAAGTGCCTGGTGTGGGGCTAAAACCCACAGCCTTTTGATCTTCCTGCCTCAGAGGTGAGTGTGCAACCTGCTAAGCTATTGACACTGCACATATTCTGATATATCACAGGAAATCACACTGAAATAAATATGGGTTTCTTGTGGCATATCAAGATATATCTAGATATACAGGAACTTAAATCTGGCTACCACTGTATCTACTGTAGTGGTAAGAATGGGGTCACACCTGGAAACAAGCCTCAGCTCAGTGTGCCTCTCCCAGTTACCAATTTTAAATAAATAAAGAACTGTTTTTTTTTTTTTTTTAACATAAATGAAATCTGGTAAACAAATTTAAACAAGATTATCCAGAGAAGGGTATATCTTTCCCTCATATGGATTAACTATCTGCTGTAAGAAACTGACATGACCTGTAACGGACTGCTATGCAAGTAATAATACCCAATAGGGTGGGCAGTATTGGGCAATATTGGACCACCCAGGGGCATAATGAGGCCCGACGCTGCAGGCAGAGGGCCTTATAGCCTTTGGGTGATCTGGTATTGCCCATACCGCCCGCCCTGGAGGGTATTATTGTGCTTAGAAAATGGGCATGTGTGTCAGTTTTAAATATGTAATTAAATAACAGAGGACATGACTACAAATAAATACAAAGAGCAGGAAAAATAATTTTTTTTGTAAAGTAGTCCCTCCGTTTATGAGCTGTTCCATCTGCTGTTGCCCCCCACAGAGGTATTCTGTTCTGCTTCCACCTCCGAACTACTGTCTTAAGAAAAGATGGATGAACTGAAACAAGAACAGAGGTAATAGTTTTGTCATGTGTTTATTTATTTGTGTTACTTTGGTGGTCGTTGATAGCATGATTGCGACTGGGAGGCACTCTGACCGCGGTAGAAAAAATAAAATGAGATGCGCTGTTTTGTTAACATTTGTGATGGTGGTTTCAGATTTAAAACCAAAAGCAAATAAATAAAATACTGCCAGGATCCTAGTAGGATGTCAATGCTAGGCAGTAGAAAGTGCACTCCGATCTCTGCTGTTTGTGGAGGGGATTTTCACTAATGGTTTTTTTTAAGTATCATTGTCCTTGTTGCCTACCCTGCAAACCTGGAGTCCGCTGTTACCGTTTCTTTCTTTTTTTTTTGCTGTTTGCTGGTTCCCGATCCTTGCTGCCTGCCCTAAGGACTGGGTATATGAAGAGAAAGGACATTCGGTTCTGTGGAGCTACAAAGAACAACATCCCTGCCAGTGGACACAAAACGTTAAGTACTGTTTTAAAGATCTCTGTAAGGAGCTGTATTTCTTCATGAGAAGATTTTCTTTTCTGTTTGCTTAACAGAGGGGGAGATCAGGAGCAGAAGACAGTGAGGAAGGACTATAGTATGGAAATGGCATGATTGCGCTATCACTCCGTCAGCGAGTGACAAAAAAAAAAATATTTGTACAGTGCTCCCTCGCTATAACGAACCTCGTTATACCGAAATCATGGTTATAACAAATGGTTCGCATGGCTCCCAACAACAGCTTCTGTGTCCTGTGTTTGCCTGTCCTGTTCCCTTGATCCCCTCTTGTAAGCAGTACCGGTAAAAATGAAGGGCTGTGCCATCTTAGAGGTGGGGGCGACAGAGAAATATGAGCAGTATACAGTATTGTACTGAACACTTGACTCAGGGTACTGTACTCAGACTGCAGAGTCGGGGCAGGAGCAGCGGAGTGAAAGAGAGGGCTGCAGCGGGGCAGTAGGGAAAGAGAGAAACAGCGAGCTAGTGGGAGAGCAAGCGGATGTTTCAAGGAGGTGCTTACTGTCTGCTTAATTTAATTTAATTACATTAACAAAATAAAAGACTACTTCAGTACTTTATTTATTATAAGAATGTACAGACTCGGGCAGAAGCAGGCAGAGTTAAAGAGAGATGCAGCTAGTGCAGCAATCGAAGTGAGAAACAGCGAGCGAGTTGGGGAGCAGCAGGTGTTTCATAAAGGTGCTTACTGGTTGTAACTTCATTTTACAACTCATTTACCTACAGTACTTAATAAAAAGGAAGACTACTATAGTACTGTATCTATTTGAGAGAGATTTCTCTTATTTCATATACTGTATATGGTTACTGTATGAGCACTCCAAGCTTTGCGGATTTTTTTAGCGTCCCTCAATATAACGAACAAGGTACTATAACGAATGGCTATTGGAGCTCCCGACTTGTTCGTTATAGCGAGGTACTACTATATTTATTTTCTTTTTTATACTGCTGTGATTTTCTTTTTTTTACATTACTGGGTATAGTGTCTGGGCTATGGAATGAATATGTGTGTGTGCGTGTGTGTGTGGCTCTGGCTAAGCAAGGGTAAAAAAATGGCAGTAATTTGAAATGAAAATTAAGTCTTTTGACCAATTAGGAGGCAAGGTAAGCACTGTGATATTTCACTATGTTAAGGGGCACTATATGCTGGTACTTTTTATTTTCTGGGCATCTACTAAAAGTTAATGCATCCCCTGGCAAGAGTACTAGCCAATGAGATGCCAGGAAATAAAAAGCCCATTTTCTAAGGTATTTTAAAGGTGATAGGAAACAGTTTTTACACCTCTAGATGCCCTCAAGTTCTCATTTCATTGGCTACCCAGTAGTCTGATATGTTTTTGACCTTTTTTGTTAAATTAATGACGTAATTTGGTTGCCTTTGTAACTACCCTAAATCCAGCTCTCCTCGGCAGGTGCTGCTCTCTCTTTTCATACTGGCTGAACATTCCCTGACATCAATAACACCGTTCCAGGCCATTTGGATGAATAGCATGGAATGGGAGCTACAGTACTGATGTCATAATGTCTGAAAAGAAACAGCAGTAGCTGGAGAGGAGAGTGAAACACAATGTAGATCTGAGGCGCCCCGCAGCTAGATTATTTATTTATCCAAAAAATCAGCAAAGCAGATCAGAATACATAACTGACATGGAAAGGAAGATGGAAGGGCAGTTAACTATGTAAAAGTCATTTCCTTCCCACTTCCAGAGACATCACGGTGCCTTTTAGCAGCTTAGATTTATTTATTTATTTTTATTAGTTTTTTTGTTGAATGGATAAGTGCACTACACAAATCCTGCCGATTTTCAGGCACGACCTGGGGGAGGGGGATACAGATGAATGCCAACTGACCTTGAACCAGATTAAGCTGTTGGTGGTATTTTAGTGAACAGATACAGAGCTTCTTCCCCTTGGGATCTTAAAAGCCTCCAAACTAACAAGAAACGTCACATACACCAATTAAAATGCCTACTGGAGGAAGCAAAATAGATAGGAGACAAAATGAAGAGCAAAACACCATATAAAAAGGTAGATGGCAACAGACTGAAAGATAAACTGGCTCAAAGTAGGAGCACCTCTCCACACAGCCAACTGGGCTTGAAATACGATATGGACGGGGAGGCTGAAACCCTCTTTCTCAGCTGCTTCGAGACCTTACTTAAAGAGATACAAGAGTCCCAAAATGAAAACAAGCAAGAATTTTGGAGTCTGACACAAAAGCTAAATAAAATGGAGCAACGGATTGAAAAGGCAGAGGAATGGATTGCAGGAGCCAACGTAAGTACCATACAGCTAGGCCGGGTGGTAAAAGCTCTGTTTCAACATACGTTGACTCTCCAGGCTAAATGTACAGACCTGGATAGTCATTCCAGAAGAGATAACCTCCGTCTATATGGCCTGGCTGTGCGGGCAGAAATTCAACCTATGTCCACCTTTATCAAAGATTTACTGAAGTATATCCTTGACCTGCCTCCTGATTACCAGATCCATGTGGAAAGGGCCCATCAGTCATTGATCCCAAAAGTGACAGATCCGTAGGCGAGACCCCGTTCAATAATAATAAAATTTGCCAGTTACAGAACCAAGGAAGACATCCTGAGATGGGCAAGGCAGAAAAAAGAACTCGCATATCTGGGATCATGCCTCTTATTTGACCAAGACTAACCTCCTGAGATCCAACAGGCCAGACAACAGCGCATATCATACCTCAAGCCACTTCGGGTCAGGCAAATATTGTTTCATAGTTTCATAGTTTATTACAAGTTCTTTGGACAATTTGTTCTTTGTGAACTCGCCACCAGTTAATCTTATAGGTGGAACATGTATCTTTTATCCCCCATATGCTGGTCCAATCTATTTTTAAATGTCTTGATATTACTACTCTCAACAATATGTGATGGAAGTGTGTTCCAACTTTGAATTATTCTGTGTATGAAAAAAATCACATTGTTTCTTTGTTGTGTTGTTTTCACCTTTAAGTCTAAGTCCATGCGACCCTGCTTTTTTGTTTGGTTCCTGACTCCTGCTAACTCTGATGCTTTCCATCAAGCACTCATCATGCATTGCCCTGAATATTAGACACAGGTCACCTCTAAGTTGTCTGTCCCAAACCCCTTACCCAGCTCATTTGAGGGTGTTTTGGCAGAAGGGGGTGAAGGTTTACAACAACAGAGAAGTAGTGTTGGCTGATTTAAAAAAAAAACACAATATCCTGGTGCTGACCATGGAGACGGAATGCTTTTAAAGGAAAGCACAGTTGCACTACGGAATGGTTGACCGTAACAAACTGGAAGAAAAGTAGCCCCGGAAGTAGTGTGAGAGGCCTTGGGACTGATTGCAGACCTTAATACTAACACACAAGAGCACATAACCGAGCAGGAGTCCCTGGAAGACCACTGATTAAAATGGGTGAAAACTTAAGAATGTTTTCTTTCACTCTCCCTGCGAGTTTGATTGAACTGAACCTCTTCTCTGCTTTACCGTTTGGTCCCCAAAATCAGGGACTCCCCCGTTATGAGAACTGTTAAGACACAGCAGCAGCATCCTGTACTATTAGACAACACAACTAGGCTGAGAAATTCAGACTTACTCCCTTGGGACTCCCCAAGGCGTTGTCTTTATGTTTTCTGTTTCCCAAAATCTCCACAGCTCGATATAGCATCCTGGGACAGTGGTCATTAATCGATCGGTGATGGTGAAACAAAGTCTGAACAGGTTCTGTTAAAGAATGCAGTGGTTGTTGGGGAGGAGGTGCTTTTATTCTCTTCCTTCCTTAAATGCTTTTTTTTGTATACATAAATGGTAATTACAGGTAATTCAGTATTGCACACCTCCTCGCCCACATTGTAAGAACATTTTTGGGCTGCCTGAATACCAGGAGGGAGACTACCTGCTTCTCTGTTTTTGCTGAGGTGAGGGAGGGGGAACTGAGGGATCATTTCAAGCTGCACCCAAAAGATTGTGGTCGGGCAGTGGAGGGGGAGGGTTTGACGGGAAACATCATAAGGGACAAAATAGATGTCTAAAAATTCAAAGAACAAGTTCCTCTGAGAAATCTCCTCCCATTACAAGCGTTGGACCTAAATACAGGATCTTTTGAGGGGATGGGGCAGTGGCCTCATGACATACACTTATGCCATATACAAGGGGGGTCAATTACAACACCTAGGACCCCCGAAGAGGGCCCTGTTTAGATGGACGTGCAATATCCTCTTCTTCTCATTTCCCTTCAGATAATAACATCACTCTGATTAAAGGGAAGAGAGCAGAAGTCTGTGGGATCAGACTTCCTACCTTGAAAGATGTACAAGTTAACTGGCTGCATTGCTACCCAGTTGGTGGCTTTTGTTTGTATTGTTATTGGTCACTGTGCTAGATTTACACTAAAGATAGCAGAAAGACTGCAGATTATATAAATGATATATTATAAAGTAAAGAAAGAGAATGGGTATATCGAAAGGCAGACGGCAATGGTTAAAAATGGCTGATAAACTCACTAAATTTTGTACTCATAACATCCATGGCCTGACAAACCCAGTCAAGCGTAGCAAAGTACTGAGCTTTCTAAAGAAAACAGAGGCTGATTTTATATTTCTCCAGGAGACCCATTTGTCTCCTCAAGAACATTCCAAATTAATAAAATTTGGATTTGGAAGCGCAGCCATAGCCTCCTACAAAAAGGGACGCAGACGAGGAGTGGCTATTCTGGTACCTAAGCATGTACCATTTGAGAAAGTAAACACACTTACAGTACCTCGGGGCTACAATCTGACTATGCTACCAACAGAACTCTAAGCAACTTCTGTAAAAAAAAAAAAACAGGTCAGAACAGCTAAGAGTGCCTATTGTAAAGAATAGCTGCTAGGCTCTGCTGGGGACCCTAGGAAATTCTGGGCCCATGTCAAGACTTTTCTCAGAGCATCCCAGTCAACTACCCACAGCGACATGGCATTAAATGGAGTACATTGCAATGACTCCAACACCATTGCTAATTCCTTCAATCAAATGTTCTCGGACCTGTCTCAGTATACCTCTGCTTTCCCATCTCCTCAGGCAGTCTCTCTGCTTTCAACATCAGCCCAGTCCACTACCCCCAGCTATCCTTCCCAACAAGTGTCTAAAAATCCCCTGTTCTACTTCAAGGCAATCTCAAGGACTGAGGTCTTAAAACTATTATAGACTGTCTCTGACAACACTAGCTCTAGACCAGTTACACTTGAGCATCGGCTCCTGAAACTAGCAGCACCATACATAGCCTCCCCTCAGGCTAGAATTTTCACCTTGTCTCTCTCTAATAGCCAAGTTCCTCACCTCTGGAAGATTGCCCATGTAACGCATGTCCTTAAAAAAGGTGATCCCAAGGAGATTACTAACTACAGGCCTATAGCCATCCTATCGGTCCTAAGTAAAATTCTGGAAAAACTTGTCACAAATTAAACCATTGACTCCCTCACAAAGTATAGCCTTCTCTCTGACACCCAACATGGCTTCCATAAAGGTCATAGTACCTCTACAGTGCTTCTCAAATCACTACCGATGTGCTTACCAGTATGGACGCTAGCCAGCTGACAGGGCAGTTTTTATAGACTTTACAAAGGCCTTTGATCTTGTCGACCACCCCTGCTCCTTTCCACTCTTTGCAATCTGAGCTTTTCACCCCTAGTTGTCATCTGGTATGGAAGCTATCTATCGAATAGAACTCAAATTGTGAAATTCAACTCCTCTTTATCTGATGGTGCTACCATTAATATTGGGATTCCTCCCAGGGCTCTATTCTGGGACCTCTTCTTTTCTCACTTTTTATCAATAACATAGATGAGGTTTTTCTTTATGTTCATCTATCCTCTATGCAGATGATCTTGTACTCTGTTTAAGCTCTGACAAGGTCACCAGCATAAATGCATCCCTTTCTTCAGATTTCACAAATGTCCAAAATTGGCCTTCTGCACATAAGCTTGTACTTAATGCTAAGAAAACCCAAGCAATGTTACTTGGATCTGCCCCTAAACTTAGGACATGTCAAACTCCCCTACCAGTGCAAGACCACATTGGCACACAAATATAATGCGTTACATCTTTTATGTACCTGGAAATTCTTCTGGATCAATCCCTGGACTTCAGCCTGCATATACAATCTGCCTGCAAAGCAGTGAATACTAAACTGGGGGTCGCTTTCAAGCCCAGTTTCAAGTTGACTCCCCCTGCTAAACTTGTTATTGCCAGAGGCATATTACTCCCTGCCCTCACCTACGGCATGCCAACCTTTGCTGCCATACACAAAACCATCCTTCATAAGTGGAGTGTCATTTATAATAATGTCTGTCGATAAGCCTCCTTGTCACCATGGCTCAATCGCCACTGCCAACTGTACAGGGAGTTTATTTTATTTTGTAAAAATCCGTGAACTGGAAATATGGTGGGCGCTGGGGGCTCCATTAAGTGTAATAGTGCTCCACTGCTCCGCTCACTTGTATTGAAGTGAGCAGAGCAGATGACACTATTACCTTAATGAGAACCTAGCGTCTCTACTCTTCAGACTTTTACAAAATAAAATAAACTACCCTGCAGCGCAAGAGAAATGCCGCTTTTGTGGGCTAAAGCTAAACTGGAGGGTAAGCTTTACGGGGGAAGGAGTCAATCTATTGCTACAGTTCTCCTTTAATGATTTATGTGCACACAAAGAGTACTAGGAGCACATTATGCATGAAGGGGGTAAATAGGGGAGGAGCAGTCAGGGTGCTCCAAAGGAAGGAGGAGGGGCAACTAGAGGGCATGGGCGTCAGCTGGAGAGGGGGAAATTCAGGGGAGAAAGGAGGAGGAGCTACTTCACTGAGAAGGTGGTGCAGCCATGGAATGCTGCCCAGGGGGCTGGTGGAGGCAGAGATGGCGGAGAGGTTCAAGAGGGGGTGGGATAGGTACAGGGGAAAGGTTCAGGAAGCAAAATCCAATGCTGTGAGAATATCTTGGACTGGGAAGGGAGAAGCCAGAGAGGGAGAGGATGGCAGCAAGGTCAGCTCCCAGGGTGGGGGCTGACCTATCGAGCAGACACGAAAGACTGTTAGGCCTATTCTGCTGGCATTTTAGTATGTTAGTATTATTTTCCTGTATCTTGACAGTCGTACCTACAAAGAGTACGGTAAGTAAACTTTCCCCAGACAGAACAATTTCTGACCTTTGAAATTTACAGGACTGCTGTGAATGCTGTGCTATAACATGCCCTTTACACAGTGCTCCACTAAAACACAATTCAATCAATATCCTGTGGTTATGGAGTGAGTTATTTAATTACTGCCACTTGCTGCCAGCACTATTTTTGTTAAGTATGGTATAACTTTTTTTATTTACTTATTGTCAGTCTTTGCATGCAGTACATCGTGTTCCTAACAGCTCTGAATTACAAATCACTCAAGTCTACACATCTAGGGTGCTCTATCCAGACAGGATCCTCATATCGATCCCTCAGTGGCTTCCCCCTTCCCCCATGGTGGGGCCTCAGCTACCAACCCACGAGCAGCCATAGTTCATGGAAGAGATGCAAGGGATGTCCTGTGGTTCAGCTGTATCTGGGGTGGGCAGGCCTGTTGAATCCTTCATTCATGGGGCCAGTAAACATTCTCTCCTGTAGCTGGCCCTAGCTTCTGCCAATGGAAGCATGCAGTGCTGTCCTGTAGGCAGGGAGCAGCTGATGCTGCATGATCACCCACTGCATCAGTGCTGCTCTTGCTCCCTGCCATGAGCAAGGATCCAGGATTCCCTGAGGGGGTTCCATCTTCTGCACTAGTGGTCCGGTGCTGAATACACCCTGATGCTGGGCGCTCCCTAGCCTGCCAGCAAGTGAAAGGATCCAGGACTACCTGAGCGTGTTCCATCTTAGAATTTGACTGCACTAGCAGTCCAACCCTGAACACAGCCAGCTGCAGGGTGCTCCCCAGCCTGCCCTCAAGAGCAAGGATCCAGGTACGCTTTGGGAAAGCAGCTCCAGACCGGCTTGCAAGCTGTGAACTCACTTGGTGGATGGTGCCAGAATTTGGGACTACTATAGGCTGATTCAGCACTTCGTCTCACCCTGATTGACTTCAGCTCCTGGGAATTTGAACTGCCTGGCACCTTCTCCTGAAGCTCATCTCTCTGCTGCCTAAATTTATTTTCCTAACCTCTGCAACTAAATCTGTAATGAGACTAATGTACCCACTGCTGAATTTGAATTGTTAGTGTAGGGAACTACAGCCTTTTTTTTTTTTTTTTATAAAGTATCCAGGTTTTTTTGTTTTAGTTGTTTAGCCAGGAGTAGCACACTAAGCTGAAAGCTTTTTTACAGGAGCGACCTGGGAGCACAGGGAAGTTAAGTGACTTGCTCAGGGTCACACAGTATGCAAGTGGAAGCTGTGGGATTCAAACCCAGGTCTAGTCTGCTGGATGTCACCAGATTTACAGCTCAGAGCCTTAAACCACTGTGTTATACTGCCTTTAGTTTCCCATTAGTACAGTAGATTATAAAGTTTTGCCATTAGAGGGGCCTTAGTTCTTTCTAAACAACCCACAAACATAGGCTTGGTGCTCTTCCTCTTGTTCCATTTCACATAAGCCTTAAAAAATGGACATGTTCTCTGCCACACTGTTACTGATCCTGGGAGTTTACACATGTGTAAGCATAGCAGGACACCTTATAGAACAATATCCACTTGATTCCACTGCTAACATTGGGATCGAGTGCAGACAGCTGAAGTCACGAACTATAACTTCCTCAAACTATAGTCATGACTCAAATCATACACCCTTGTTTCATTCTCAATACCTAAGAACAAACCACGCTCAGGATTCTCTGGCGTCCTACCTACTGTTGGTGGTGACTTTAAGTCAGCAATTGTCTAACTTTGGCAGACCAAAGAAATGCAAAAGTAATTTACAAGTCAGCTTCACATTCACATCAAGGAAAGTAATACTTTTGCTGCTGCCTTTGTCTGGGAATGTGCACCCTAACCCTGACCCTTGGGCTGACACCAGCACTAAAGTGTCAAAGGCAAGTGACCTTACAGTTGCAGCTATGAATATTTGTAGCCTGCTTCCTAAGATGGCACAGCTTCAGGCCTGGGTTGCCCTGCATACCCCTGACATCATTTGCCTCACCGAAACCTGGTTAACCTCCAGGACAAGGATAGTGTAATTGCTCTGCTGGGCTATCAATCCTTCAGAATTGATAGGAATAGCAAGGGGGGATGCCATATATATACTGTATATCAGGGATACTTTGCAAGGGGTGGTTCTTCCATTAACTGCCATAACTGAGGACCATGAGCTACTAACGGTAAAGCTCCTATTTGGTCTCCAGAACAAATCTCTAGTCATCGTGTATGTCTATCTCCCACCGAAAAAGCCTGCTGAGGGACTCCAGAAAGTCCTGGGAGCCATAGATGGCATCTCAAAGAGCTATGAACTCATTCTTACAGGGGACTTCAATATAAATTGGCTCAGTCCCAGCTCTGCAAAACAGACATAGTGGGCTGCTCCTACCTATTGTAATTAATAGCTGAGCCCACAAGGTAAAATTACAAATCTGGAAAACACACTCTCCTTGACTGGCTCCTCACAAGCTCACCGGATAGGTTCATTGACATTTTGGTGCTCTCAGACACCCTGAGTGATCACTCCCCAATTATCTGTAGATGGACCAATAAATACAAAAAATCCTCACCTAAGCTTGTGGAAAGCAGAGTGCTGTGTAAAGGGCAGCATCCCTCATTGAAAGAAGCTTTATCCCAGATAGACTGGTCACCCTTAGATTTTCTGCAAGACCTGGACCAAGCATTACAACACCTCACTGACAAGTTCAATCAGGTGTGTGACAGGTATGCCCCACTCGGAAAAAGGAAACTCCGAGGTTATAACAATGGGTGGATTACCAGTGAGCTACTGGAACTAAATGAGAGAATGGGATAACCTATGGAGCAGGGCAAAGGTCACAGGGAGATCAACAACATCCAGAACTACAGGACTGCTAGGAACAGATGCACCCACCTAATATGGAGTGCCAAGGCAGACTACTATAAGAATCAGCTTGAATACAGCTGGGGGGACGGGAGGCATTTCTGGGACAACCTTAAGGAGCTCCTAGAAAAGGAAGTCAAGTAACAACCTTTACTACTCAGTGTTAATGGCTCCAGTTCTATGGACCCACTCACCATAGCAGAAGGGTTTAACTCTGCATTCACAGACCTAAGCTCTGTCTTCCCTGGTGAATACTTGAAGCCTGTGGATGTGGATCTTGAAAACATACCCATGAGTGGACAGCACCCACAATTCAATTTCAGGTGGGTTACAGCCAAGGAAGCCATGGGCTATGTCAAAAAGTTCTTAGGATCAGCAGTGACAGTATCGATATGAAACTGGTAGCTCAGACAGTGGATGTGCTTATTGTCCCCATCACTAAAATCTTTAATAAGTCCCTAACCCTAGCTAAGTTCCTCTCCCTCTGGAAACAAGTACTTCACCTCAGTTCACAAGAGTGGGGACAGGACATGCACAGCTAATTATAGGCCCATCTCTAGCCCCTCCCCATCCAAAGCACTAGAGAGGATTATAGCAGACCAAATCACGGCGCAGATTCAGAAACACCAGTTGCAGTGTCACCAGCAACATGGTTTTGGAAAAAAACACAGCACTGCCACAACCCTGGCTGATTCACAGATTACACTCACAAGGCTATGGACGAGGGTAAACTGATTGGGTCAATCTTTATTGACCTGACAAAGGCCCTCGACATGGTCTGTCACCCCCTTCTTCTCAAGGAACTATGAACCCTTGGGCTGGCCTCCAACACTGTGCAGTGGTTTCAAGATTACCTATCCAGGAAGTCTGAAAGGGTCAGAATTGGACCAACAGTTTCTACCTCTCGGGACAAAGTGCTGGGAGTTCCACAAGGGTCCATACTGGGTCCATTGCTGTTCAGCCTCTTTTTAAACATACTACCAGAGGCAAGTGCCATCAAAATGATCCTCTGTGCAGATGATGTGGTGGTACTCAGCAGCAGTGCCCACAGTGAGACCCTGCAGGCTGAGCTGCAGTCCACCTTTCAATAGCTGGAGGTCTGGTTCAGCTCTCTTAGGCTGTTAGTCAATTACAAAAAACAAACAAATCCAAGCTCCTTTCTAGCCCTTAGATAAAGAGGAGGTACCCCATGCTAACAGTTACCGACAACAGTTCGGCCCGTCTAGAACAGGTTCATTCCTTTAAATACCTAGGAGTGATAATAGATGGTACTCTCTCATATGGCCAGCATATTGACCAGGTTGTAAAAGCAGTAAATACTAAACTTGGGATACTTTATTGGCACAGGAAAAGCCTCACTACCAATGCTCTCAGGCTTTCTATAAACAGCTCCATTCTCTTCATGGTTGACTACGGCCTGGTGGCCTATGGAGCAGCAACTGCTCTAAACAAGGCCTGCAGACTGTTACTAGATGCTGACCGGCTCACGCACACCTGTGTACTCTATGAGAAAGCAAACATATTAAGCCTCAAGAACAGAATCTCATACCAGACATGCCTCCTAGGTAGGAAAGCCATGCTAGGCCTAACTCCTCCCATTATCACCGACCTGATTACCTTAACCAACTCCATGTACAAGACCAGGAATAAAGAACTACACCCATTCTGTTTCCCTTTCCAAAGGACAGTGCTTGGACCAAGATCCTTCTCCAACCATGCTTCACTGTGTGGCTTAATGAGATCCCAGCTAACACTCAATGCTGCTAACCCTAGAACCTTCAAAGCCAAACTTAAGCAGTTTCTACTGCAAAAGAATGTCTGTGAGTGCTAAACTGTTCGGAGCAGGTCTCCAGAGCCTGCACGAACCCTGCCTACCAGCAACTACTCATGGATTCACTCACATGGGCCACCCCTCCCACCCCTACCCCTGCCCCCAGACTCTGGTACTTCATGCTCTGTAGCTGTTATTCCGCTAGTGGTTACGTGCTCTCATTTGTCTCACATCTCATCATTCCTCTCTCTCACCCGCCTCTCCTGCCCCTCTCCCTCACCTCCCTCCCATCCCCCCTCTCTCCATAAATCTCCACTCTCATGATACTTCCCCTCCCTGCTTGGTCTCCCTCTCTTTCCCCTCATTTCCCAATCCACACACACTCTCTCTCTCTCTCTCACCACCTTCTCCCACCTCACCACACACTCCCACATGCACTGTCCCCAGCTCCTCAGCTCCAAAGCTGTAATGCAATATGACAATGTTCCTCCTGGGCAGCTCTAGCCCCATGCTCCATTCACTGACCACTCTCTCCCTTTCCTATATTTTCCTCTCTCTCACATACTTCCTTATGCCATACAGCACTTAGTATTAAACCCTTAATAAAACTCATAAGAAACTCCTAGCTGTTTTCTATGTTTTTGCTACTTCCTATACTGATAATTCAATTATGTCTGTATTTGTACTGTGAATTCAATTATGTCTGTATTTGTTCTGTTTAACAGATGTGGACCCTTTGTAAAACAGTTCTTACTCAGAGGTTGTTTCCAAAATTCCAAAAAATAAATAAAACAGAAGGTGCTCGTACAATGGGATGCTCCTCTCCCTCCCACAGGGTCTTTGCGCACAACACAATACCAGCTCAGGGGTGTGGAGGTGGGCTTGGGACACAAATCTGGATCTCCCACATGGCTCTTCAGTGTACCACCAGCCGGTGTTGCTCGGCCATGTTTATTGTATTACTTTTGTCAAAGGCAAACTATTTGCTTTGTTTCTTCTTCTGCATTTAGAGCTGCAAAACTTTTGTAAGACACACAGAATAACAGTTTGCAGTGTCAGTGGCTCAGCAGGTAGCACACACCTCTGAGGCTGGGAGATCAGAAGGCTGTGGGTTCTAGCCCCACACCAGGCACTTGGGTTAATATCCCAATATTGACACTGCAGTGCAGCATGAGGGGGGTGCTGCATTCCTGAGGGGCTATCTTTCGGATGAGACGTTAAACCAAGGTCCCATCGGCCTGTTCTGGTGGTAGTTTAGGTGGATGTTAAAGATCCCATGGCACTTCTTGAAAACAGTAGGGGAATTTCCCCAATGCCCTGGCCAAATTTCCCCACATTCACTAAAAATATTACCAACAGCTTAATCTGGTTCAAAGACAGTTGGCATTCGTCTGTATCCCGCTCCCCCGGGTCGTGCCTGAAAATAGGCAGAATTTTTCTAGTGCACTTACCCGGTCAACAAAAACTAAATAAATAGTTAAAACCAAGACTCAGTAGACTGGGAACAGCACTGTAGAACCTTTGCTGGCTAAATAAGTTAGAATCTTACATGAAACTTAAATTAAACTGACTATACAGTTCTGCCTCCCCATACCCCCCCACTAAGGCCCCTATGCGGTCCCTGTCCTTCTTGAGGTGTGGATTCCAGAACTGCATGCAGTACTCTAGGTGTGACCTTACCAGGGACCTGTACAGGGACTGAATCACCTTCTTCCTCCTACTATCAGATCTCCTTCCTATATATCCTAGCATGCAGTTTACATTTCCATATGCGGTCACATACAGTATCACCCTGGACTGCCACAAACTTCTTGACCACTCAGACTCTTGCATTTTGGTGGTCCTGCTACCTACCTTAGAACCTGCATCACAACCACCATGGTGAGTTGGCACTGCAAGTGCCATAGAGGACAGGATCTTACACCCCTCTGCAATGAACCTCCAGCATTCCCTGCTTTTTATGGCTAGGGAACTCTTCTACATATCGCTAGGCCCTCTGAGTAACTGCCTCAGGATCCCCCCATAGCTTAATGTTAGCAGTACCAAGCAAGATAAACCCAAAGCATATAGACCACCCCTTGAAACTACCAAGAAACTATTGCTGCTCCCATTGATATGCTCTGGAAATGTTGAGCTCAATCCTGGTCCCCCTGCAAGTATTTTATCCCCTGCCAACCAATCCAGTATCAAAGGCTTGAGCTTGATGGAGATTAATGCATGTAGCCTCCTAAAAAAGTTTGCAACAATACAAGCCAGGACTAGCCATACCCTGCCAGGTGTACTTGTGGTCACAGAGTCTTGGCTCCAGACCAGGAACGTCCGATAAGGAGGTGAATATTCCATTATATTCCTTATTCAGAACCGATAGGCCTTCCAGAGGAGAAGGAGGAGTTGCCATCTAGGTCAAGGATAACACTTCCACCTCTGTCACAGAGTCAACCTTAATCCCCAAAGAATTTGAAAGCCTGACCCTCAAAGTCAAGCTCTCCTCTTCTACCTCATTCTGCATCCTAGGATGCTAAAGGTCCCCATCTGCTGGTCTACAGTTGTTAGATCATCTAACTAATTTGCTAGGATCCTTGCAGTCAGAGATTATTATATTAGCAGACCTTAACTTGGACTGGTCGTCCAATGTCTCCTTATTTCTCAAAACTCTTTGTGACTCCTTTGGACTTTCACAACTCATCTCGGAGGCAACGCATCCTAATAAGAAAGACCCAAACAATAGCTCCCTACTAGATCTTATTTTAGTAAACAAATCACATCCATTTTCCCATGTTGCAGTGTTGTTCTCTGAACTTAGTGACCACTGCTTCATAGCATGTGTAAGATCCATCCCCAATGTACCATCCTCTTCTACATTCTCTCTCAGGAGGAAACGGCATAATCTGGATATTGGTGCATTTCTCGCTGACCTGCGTGACTCCGTGAGATGGCAGGACTCCTACCTGACAAACTCAGTGCTTACAGCTTACGATATCTTTCAGGAGATTGTGCTAGGGGCACTGGTCACCCCTCTCTCCCCAGATTGCACCCCATTTACCACCACTCTCAGTCTCCTGTCTGTTAACCAGTTCCTAACCCAGTTCACCATCTTGTCTTCCATGCCCAGACTACCCATCATGTTAATCAGCCTTCTATGCAGGCCGGTGTAAAAGGCTTTGTTGAAATCTAGGTAGGTAATGTCTAACGGCCCTTCCTGATTTATTTCCCTAGTCACCCAATCAAAAAAATCTATTAGATTCATTTGACACGACCTTCCTGCTGTGAATCCATGTTGCCTCAGATCCTGAGCACCGTTGGATTTCATATATGCCACTATCCTTTCTATCAGCAGTGTCTCTATGATCTTTCCCACCACTGAGGTGAGGCTGACTGGCCTGTAGTTCCCTACCTCCTCCCTACTGCTGCTTTTGTGCAGTGGGACTACATGTGCCCTCCCCCTGTCCACCGGAATGACACCCGTGTTAAGTGACTCTGTATAAAGGACCACCAGAGGCGCTGCTAGTTCCCTTCGCAGCTTCTTTAATATCCTCGGGTGGATGCCATCTGGGCCAATGGCCTTATCCACCTTCAGCTTTGTGAATTCTTCCAGAACTCTCTCTACTGTGAATGGACTAGTGACCACTTCTCCCTCCCCCCCATTGCCTTTGCAACCCAACTGTGGTCCTTGACCCTCCCCCTCCTTAGTGAATACTGAGCAGAAGTATTTGTTCAGTATTTCTGCCATGTGCAATGCCCCTCCTTACACTCTCCCTTCTCACTAGGGGCTTTGTCTACCTTCAGGGTTTTGATTCCCTTATCCCCTCTGCTACTCTCTACTCTGTTTCTGATTTAATTTGTCTTATCATTGTTCAGGTCTTTTTCAACTTTTTCAGATAATCCTTCTGGTTGACCTCGCTGTGTAACCCCTTGTGTTTTCTGAATGCTATCCATTTTGCTCCTACTGCCTCTTCTACCTTTCTAGAAAATTAGATCGACTTTTGTGCCTTTTTTCTTCCTGACCTCTCTCATGCAGGCCATTACCCAGTTACACCTCTCCATGTGATATCCCATTTGACTTCTGCCCCTTGCACTACCTCTTTCCCAACCAGCTTATCATTCAGCATTTCTTTCATCATGCCAGAGTCCACCTTTTTGAAGTCCTGGTCCACAGTTTTTGAACTGGAGTGATGTATTCCTATGGTTATGTTAAACCACACTGTATTGTGATCACTGGACCCAGTGGTGCCCTCACCTAAATATTCTCTCACTGTCTCAGCAGTTGGCTAAACCAAATCAAGGCTGGCCCCTCTTCTAGTTTGTTCTCTGACCCACTGAATGAGACAGCAGTCTTTTATCATATCTGCCAGCACCTGACTTCTTACACTGCTGGCTGCTGGGATTTTTCAGTCCATATCTAGGACTCCCACCAGCACAACCTACCTTTGGCTGATGCCTTTCTTATCTCATCCCCTAATTCAATGTTTCTTTTCTCCTTCCATTTTGCCAGTCTGTATACCACTCCGACCCTATATCTTTTCCTCCCTTGCACTGTTGGTTGCACCCAGACTGGTTTTATTCTTCCCCTTTCCCCAGCACAGTATCTTCTGCGGTCTCAATACCTTCCCTACTGTACAATGCCACTCCCCCCACCTTTTTGTCTCTCCCTCCAGTAAAATGGATAGATTACTGCAACATCCCAATAGTTGTTTCCCGTTCTCCATGTTTCTGTTATGGCTCACTGGTCCATTTTAGAGTCTGCTGTTACTGACTGGAGCACACTCATTTTGGTCCTGAGCCTTCTGGCATTTAAGCAGCCCACTCTTCAGGACCATTCTCCTCCCTTACTCCTTCTACTGACTAGAGATCCTGTGCTTATTCCCTGTATTATTTCACCTTTGCTAACCCTCCCAGATTGTGGTACCTGGGTCTTAAAGGAACTAGAAGGAATAAGTCGATAAAGCAATGGGGTCAGATGGGGTGCACCCCAGGGTCCTAATGGAACTAAGCAAGGGTGTAGCTACTGATACACCAAGTAAGCTACGGCATACTAAGTTTAGTAGCGGGGGTAGCAAAAAAGCTGCCCAGCATTGCTCTGCCCTCTCTAGTCCATTGCTTTTAAATTCCTTTGTTTGACTTCGTAGGTTTTTTCTTTTCTCTTTCAGTTTTGTTTTGGGGGGTGTCTGGCTGAGTGGACCACGGACACTGAAGCCGAAGGTCTCAATTAGGTCTGCATGGTCCACCTGCACAGTGATTGGCTGCAGTTTCTGGTAGGGGGTGTGGCAAATCTGGGGCGGTGAGTTTAAATGCCCCAGCAAAGTTAGAAGCCATACTATTAGTTCAACCGGTCTGAGAGTGAGAGAAGCAGTAGAAGAACTGAGGAGCAGCAGACGGCAGAACAGACTCAGCCAATTAAAAGAATGAAGACTTCATGTGAAGTGGCAAGCGGAGCAAGTCTGCCTACCTGTGGGGGGGGGGAAGAGAGAGAAGAAATTTCTTTTTTTTTTTTTTTAATTTCTCTTTATTCTCCCCCTTCTCGCAGCTCTCCCCTCTTCGGGAGACACCACGGCCTTATCAGCTCTTGCTCACCTACCTGGTGACCGGTGCAGTCCGTCCCCCATGAAGCCATGGTTGTGCCCCCCCCAGGTGGGTACAGGGTGGGAGCCCTTACACCCCGATGCATCTCTCTGTAGTTCATCGGAACGCTGTCTCCGGGCAGGTGGGGGCACTGAAGGTCAGAGCCTGGTGCTCCGTCTACTGGGAGGCTGCGAGGTTATTTCCCTGATGTTCTCTCAATGTGCCAAGTCCCCGGACATCAAGGCGCTGAAGCGCCGACATCTGGCATGTCGGGCTTGCTGTACCTCGGGTCTCCACCGGGGCCAGACAAGAGCAGAGCTCTGGTTCCCCCCCTCCCCCCAAAGAGAACGAGTTGTCCTTGAGACGCTCAAGTCCTCCCCTCCCCGGGCGGGCCTCCAGCTCCCGGGCTCATTCCCGAACCCGGGTCGCTGGCGTCGCAAGCGGAAATCCAACTGCTGCGCCGGCGGGCCGGCCTTGAGAAGAAATTTCTACCGTGGTCGTGAACTCGTGGTGCAGTCAGTGGCATTTACTAACTGGCAGCAGGATCTGAACACCACACTAGCAGTGCAGACAGAGAGCAGGTTTAGTGCGGGAATCATCTGACTGGAGCCAGAAACCTTGGACTCAAGTCATGGGGGAAGGGGTAGCAGTGTGGCAGCTTGGTGTACAAATCTGAAATGCCTGGCTACACCCCTGGAACTAAGAGAGGTGGTGGCTGAACCTCTAGCAATCTTGTTTAGCCAATCACTAAAAACAGGGGAGGTGCCCAAAGACTGAAAGACAGCAGATTTAGTCCTCTTATACAAAAGCGGGAACAAAGAGGATGCAGAAAACTACAGACCAGTCAGCCTGACTTCAGTAGTGGGGAAGATCATGGAAGCATTACTGAAGGAGAGATTGATGGAGCATCTGGTTGCCAATGAACTACAGGACTCAAGGTAGCATGATTTCACCGGGAGGCAGTCATGCTAGACCAACTTCACTGAATTTATCGACTGGATGACAATGAGGTGGATCAGGGGAGGGCAGTGGATGTGGCCTATCTGGAATTTAGCAAGGCCTTTGACACTGTGCCACACAGAAGGTTATTAAACAAACTAGGGAATATGGGAGTGGGCAGGACAGTAGTGCAGTGGTGGGTAACTGGCTGGGTGGCAGGACATAGAGGGTGGTGGTAAATGGCTTTCACTCCACAGAGGGAAGACTGACCAGTGGGGTACCACAGGGATCAGTGCTGGGACCGATCCTATTCAATGTATTCTACAGTATCATTGCACAAGACCTAGAAGGCAGAATTTCCCTGTTTGCTGATGACATGAAGCTCTGTAACAGAATGGGAAGGGACCTACAGAAGCTTGAAGAATGGTCGAGGGTTTGGCAGTTGAAATTCAACACAAACGTGCAAAATAATGCATATGGGGCACAAAAAAGCCTGGAACAACATACCAGTTGGGAGTGTGAGGATACAGTATGCACCAAACAGGAACGGGACCTTGGGGTTATCATCTCTAATGGCCTCAAGGTAGGGAAACAGTGTGACAAGGCAGCAGGTAAAGCAAATAGCATGCTGGGATGCATAGGCAGGGGCATCACCAGCAGTAAAAGGGAGGTCATGATTCCACTATACAAGACACTAGTGAGGCCCCACCTGGAGTACAGTGTACAGTTCTGGACACCTTACCTACATAAGGATATAGACAGGGTGGAGAAGGTTCGGAGGAGGGCAACAAAGATGGTACAGGGCTTGCATCACAAGACCTATGAGGACAGGCTGAAGGACATGAATATGTATTTATTTAGCTTTTGTTTACCGGTTGAATGTGTGCAGGCCATAGAAATGACTATTTTCAAACACGACCCAGGAGGTTGCAAGCACAAACAGTACAGTACAAAGTAAACAGTGGGGTGTGGCTTTTGACAGTAACAGCATGGTAAAGTTAAATGGAAAATGCAATGGCAATGAGAGAACAGTCTTGATTACAACAGTAGGATACAGCTTTCAGTGATGTACAAACAACTACTGGAAATAAGGTAGACAAACCATAATTACCTGGCTGAAAAATGCTAGTACAGGCCTAGGGTAAGTGCATAGGCATATCAAACAACTATAAATCATTGGAGTGTGTTTAAAAATAGCTAAAATACAATTAACAAGAGCCAAAAAGAGTGTCTACTGAAAGTAGGAGCAGGAAAATTACAAGGGGAAAGGGTTAGAGAGAGAGAGGGGATATGATAGAGACATACAAGTACCTTACAGGGAGGAACAGGGTGCAGGAATACACTATTTTCCTGCAAAAAAGATGTTCCAGGACTAGAGGGCATGGGATGAAGTTGGAGGGAGGGTGATTCAGAGGAAACGGGAGGAAGAATTTCTTCACAGAATGGGTGGTGGACAAGCGGAACACCCTGCCAGAGGAAGCGGTGGGGGCTGAAACAATCACGGGATTTAAGAATGCGTGGGATAAATATAAGGGAATCCTGAAGGTCAGGGGTAAGGGGCAACAGACATCTAGAAAAATGTAAAAGGAACTTACAAGCTCAAATGGGCAAACTGGGTGGGCCATAGGCCCTTATCTGCCAACAGTATCTATGTATCTAAAGTAAGCCCCCTTTACCATACTAATTTGCATTCCCCTTCTCTCTACCCCCCCCCCCCGACTACCCACTCTTGTTGGAGAAGAGCTAGCTAGGTCTCCCTCATTTGAGTTCACCTCATACCCTTAGTCCTAGCTCTCCCTTGTTAGTTTACATGCCCCCCCCCAAATCCATGTCTCTTTATGTTTGTAGCCCCCTCCACTAGTTTAAATGCCCTGAAATGTATGCCTCAGACCTCAGCCCCAAATGACTGTCCCCTTCCTATTAGAATGATTACCTTCTGTTTAAATAGGCCTTTATCCCAAAGTAAAATCACTCCCTGGTGTACTACTCCTTCAACCATTTAATTGGAAGCTTTTCAGCTTCCTTGCCTCCTACATCCCTCCCCACCCATGCACTGTGAGGATCGCAGTGAAGATTGCAGTACCAGTCTACCCCTTATACCTGGAACCCAAAATCCCGAAGCTGGCTTTCACTGCTCCCAATGACTTTCTGTCAGATCATTTGCCCCCAGAGGGACAATAACGTCTGGTGTCCCTCTCACTCCCCTAGCCAACCTATCTACTGTGGGGAGTACCCTATCTGCAGTTGCCCCTGGGTGACATTGCACCACCCTACCCCCCAGGTCTGAGGCACAGACTACAGTCTCAGTGCATCAGTGCACCAACCTATAAAATCCCCTACTATAAGTCCCCTTCTTCTAACTTTACCTTTATGGCTGCTGAGCCCCAGCAGGTGTCGTCACTGTTATGCCCTGACTCCAACAGGGTGCTCTCTTTCGGGAGAGGAGATAGCAAGTACACCTTCCCACAGTGTTGTGAAGCAGCTATCCATTGCAATTTCAGGGTTTCCCTCCATCCTCAGTGGCTGTCAGCCCCCCCACCTAATCCCCATTACAACCCTCAGGAGATCACAAAGGAAGAGAGGCAGCAGTGGATGCCCCTGCCTCCGCTTTGACCTGTTCTGTAGCAGGAAAATAACATTAGCTTGGAGTGGAGTACCATCAACCTCCAGCAGACTGGACAGGCTCAACACCGCCACCTTGTATCCTGGAGTGCTGCAGTACTGGAGGTTCTACAGCTAATTAAATGCCCTTCCTAAGCTCCTTGAATCAGCCCGATATACATGGTGACTCTAGGTCTACTCTGTAATTCCTTCAATTTGATGGACCCTAGATAGGTTTTTGCTGATGCTTCCCAAGTTACTTCCCAACAATGCCCAGAGTACAAATCCCTACAATGCACTGCCCTAAAAAGGGTTTTGCTAGTATCTTTTAAATTACTAACCCACAATCCACGAGCACAGCCACCTATACTTAAGTAATAGTAGCGTTTATTTAGTATGGTGCCCGATCTTGGAGGCTCAGGATGCCTAACAATATCAAGCCGCATACAATTCAACATCATAAACACATAATAGACAGCAGTAAATAAAATAAATATCCACAACAATAAAAAAACAGCAGCAACTTAGATAACGGAAATACGTTTTCATAGGGCAGCTCAGGTATTTTCAAAAGCTTCTAAACAGGTACAATTTTAGGCCACTGCTAAAGGCCTTCACCGATGTGGTCTCTCAGGACTTGCAAGAGTGTATTCCCAATTACCAAGGCAGCCACAGTAAAAGCCAGTCCCATGAACATTTCAGCTGAGCCCTAGGGATCTCTAAGAGGCCCACCTCGGTGGAGCAGAGAGGGTAGCAAGAAGAATGGAGGGACAGCAAATCAGTCAGGTAGCCTACCTAGGTACATAAAAACCAAAAATCAAATGTTAATCTTGCCAGCATTAAAATTCTATCATGTAATGGAACGTTTTGGGATATGACATAGAGTGACATAGGGTGGTTAACATGCAACAGTTTACCTGATAAAGTTTATTTATTTATTGAGTTTTGTTGATCCTGAAGGCCCACTGACACTAGAAGTCCCTTTTTCAGAGGCGACTAGGGGGAGGGGGATACAGATGGTAACTAACTGAAACTGAAAAAGATTAAGCTGTTGGTGGTATTTTTAGTGAAGTTGCGGAAGTTACCATTTCAAAGCAGAAGCAGACAGATTCCTGAGGATGCATGAGTAAGGGTAACATTCCAGTTGCAATGTGTGGATGTGTGTCCACAATCTATGTGGGGATAGTCACTGCTGTGTGACAGCATGCATGGACAAGATGAACCCCAAGTCCCCTCTGTTGTTGCAATACTACGTTACTACCATCAGAACACATATCGCTGAAAATTTCATACAGGGCATCAATGATCTATTTAGGTTTCAGTACTGTTTGGCATTTTTGCAATTTCTGAAATAATCTAAGCAACATGTTACATACAGTGTTACTAAACTCAAGAAAACAATACCAGTTTAGCAGATCCTGTTCCTAGTGTCTGCCTGTGTTACAAAATGATGCCAGTAGTGTTCGTCAAGCAAGCCAAAACTGCAGCAAGTGGTAGCAATTAAATGACTCACAGTTCTTGTGCAAGTTTGTTCTTTTTTTTTTACTAGTACTGAAATAATAACTTAAACCTAGACTGTACCCTTTCTCTAAGTGTTCATGAAACTGATGAAGTCTGCAAATAATTTTAGGTTCTAGTTTACGCAACTCTGTAATAGAAACATAGAAGCTGATGGCAGAAAAAGGCGCAACAGCTTACCAAGTCTGTCCAGTATCTGCCTGCAGCCACAAGTAGCCTGTTTCGGGCCAGGGCTAGTTTGCCGATGGCCCTGACTATATTTGCACACCCCCTTCCTAGTCCACTCATCTCATTCTATCGGCTGTCCAACCTACCTCCCCCCTCTGGTTTGCACTATTCCCACTTCCTGCAATGCATGCCACTTCTCCAAAACCCTTTATATAAATAAGATCTTCCTTGCAACCCTCGTAAAGCTTACCCCACCAGTTTCCATCCATGGCCTCCTGCTGACTTGCCCTCACTTTTTGCGAATAGGGCACTGCTGTCCATTTTATTAATAAATAGCAAAACAGCGGGCTAGCACCCAGGCCTAGGACAGTGCTACAACATACTAAAACCAAGCAGAAAAGCAAATTAAAGCATCCATACAAGAATCAGACCAAAAAGATGTTTACTCACCCTTTTTTATTTTGTGAAAAATTCAATTCTGTGTACAACCATCTAAGGCCTTAGAGCCATGCGGATATACTGCGAGGGGAGTGGACTGACGATGTCACAGCTGTGACATCTAACAGTTGGGCTTCATCAGAAACAATGCAAGTGTAAACCCATAAATGTTATATATGGTGCCCTTAAAGTGACAGTTCCATTTTTCTTAGAATACTTTTTGCTTATTACAAAAAAAACTAAAAAGGTAATTGTGCCTTAACTTGCTTTTCTATCCACTTTGTTAATACCCCTTAGGTACTTTAAGGTCTCTATCTTGTCCCCCTCTTCATCCTGGCCTCTAGTGTGCACATATTCAGATCCAATATACAGTACCGTGCACACACTGTACAGTATTAGCATTATTTATGCAAACACCAGTGGAAATAAATATGACAAGATGAAAAGTGATATTTTACGCCCAGTTCCCAAGATATCACGTTATCTTGTGAGCTGGGTATGTCACAGATGATATCTTGCCCTGTTGGGTACATCTTAATCCACACTGAACCAATCATAAGGCAGTTTTCACAATGCTGATGACATCACAATAGCCTTGTGCAACACTGAAGCCAGAAGGTGAACTACAAAAACTGTTATATCTTCACACAAACATTTATTTTATTTATTTATCGGATTTTGGTAACTAGGTAGACTTGCTGAGACAAAAAGTCCAATTTTCAGGAGCAACCCAACATTAAGTAAGCAATAATCCATGACTGGGTATGGGGTTATTGGGGATTAATTAACATCCCGGGTGCAGTGTGAGGCATGAGGCCACATGCTGAGTGACCTCACAGCACCCAGGGTGTTGATTAATCCCTAATATCCCCATATCCTGCAGTGGGTTATTGCACTGGTTAGTGGTTATAAACCACGGCCAGCGAGTTTTAATAGCTCCATAAACCACATATGTGGTTTATGGAGCTCCATAAAAAAGAGCAGAACAGTACCGCAGCATCACCAGAAAAAACATTGAACAAGCTGTCCTCGCACTGGATGTTCACAAGTGCTATACAATCGGTCATTCAGCACAAGACAAGCTTGCCGGTGGTAACAGGTACCCTCAAAAAGTAACAAAAAAAACCAATTTAAACCAAAAAACACCAACAACCAGTAAATATAAAAAAATAAAATAAGGAGAAGTGTGGTTCTCTGGGGATTTTATGCACTCCCTCGGTGTTTGATGGGCATTACACACCTCAGGGGTTCATAAAATCCCCATAAACCACACTTCTCCATGCATTATTCTATATATAACATGGGTTATGTTTACACACAAGGGAAAACCCACAGAAAGGTTTTTTTTTTGCCCTGTTTAAACAGCAAGAAAGGTACTGTATCTTGCCACCCTGCAAAACAGTCCCCCAACAAATAATGCATATCTCAGTGCTGTTATGCACAAAGAAATGTCAGAGATACAGTACTGAGATGACCTAGTGCATAATATTGACTCCTTCACATCCAACAACCTTCACTTTGCACCGCCCCCCCCTTTACACACACAGAGACACACATTCAGCTGGGACCTCTGAGGAACACCCCACCACACACAGGCAATAATGGCCAGCCACACAGTGGGAGAGACCACATTCTGACTGCAACTTTGCCATTCACTGTTTCTGTCGCAGTTACTTCTGCAGCACTTGCCTCTCTCTCAGACAACTTCTTTCAACCTGTCTCTCCATGTTCCTGTTTATAGAAAAAGAAAATCCCTCACTCTGTATGCTGTCTCACCCCTACCCTTCATTTGGTGTCCCCGTAAACCATCAAATGTCAAACAGTGGAGATCAGCTGAGGATGGTGAATTGTTCCACCATCTGCAACTACTCAATGAAAAGAGTTGTAATCCCTGAATCTGGCAAAATAAACCGACAGTGGGTTTGGGCACTGTCCCCGGTCGCTGTTGACACTCCAGAGACAGAGAAGCTGTGCAATGGTGAACAGTCACTGTGTCTTTCTCTCTCAATGCATCTTCTTGCTGGCACAATCAGGGAGGGGGGTGTGTGCACAGATGGGCTGCTCACTGACTTTCCATAACACTGTGATTTCAGAGTGAGACAGAAAGAGAGAGAGGAGAAAGTGCACACTCTCTCTGGCAGCCTACCATTGAATTTTACTGCCAGTCTCTGCTGCAGCAAGTTGCTGTCACTTTGCCTCTCTCACTCTCGCTCCCTCCCCTCTCTCTCTCTCCCTCTTTCTCTGCGCAGTGGGCTGCGCTGATAGTCCCACTGCAGTGTTCATCTGCATGTCCTGGTACTGCTGTGTCACTCTCTAATTGTGCAGACACCGCCAGCCAAACATACAGAAAGACGACACTTCATCGCCAGTCACTTTCATACCTCTCAATCTGTTAGGATCAAAATCAGGGACACTTCTCCAAAAATCAGGGAGAAATGACCAACATCAGGGACACCATATTTTACTCAGCATGGCGCAGTGCCATCGCATGACATGTATATCATGCAATGTAGTACTGTACATATGTAAAGTACCATCAGTTTATGCTTTTTAAATGTCTAATTCAGTTGCATACTGCCAAATAACATAATAAAACACAGTCTAATATTCTGCATGTTTATGCTGTAATTTCTCTCCATTTACATACTTGGAACTAAAGTGGAACATAGGCACTGCTAAAGAAATTTTTTTGTTTAGGATCTAGTGTTAAGTTAATTTCCAGGCCTTTAAAGGATCCACTGTTATTACTTTCCAGACTTAACTGAACAGAAATATGTAAGCATTAAGCAATGACAAAGGAGTGTTTTACTGTGGAATTAATGCATGGTTGGGGGGGGGGGGTTGTGGCACGAGCCTACAACCACCCAACCATGCATTAATTCCACAGTAGAACACTTCTATGGAGTGGCTTAATGCACTGGTAACATGGCAAGTGCTGTGGAATATATGTACTATTGTTACACATAAATCACATAATGTTACTAGAAACAATAAGCAGAAACAACGGTTGAAAAACTTAAACATTTTGAGCATACCACGTAATCACATAGGGAACATTTATTAATAAAACTGTGGTGCAAAAACAAAGACACATTTATTTAACAGTTCTGTACTACAGTAACAAGTATTACTTGCTATTTTACATTTGACACATTATATTGTTTCTATACCAGTCATGAAGGACCTGGGATTTATTTCAACACTCGCTTCCTTATAGCCACACTGGATTGTGGTTGTTTCTAAAAAACATTATGCGGATGTCAATGGAACACCTACTTAACTGATTTTTAACTGGATCCAATACGAGGGACACTCCGAACTAAACAAAATAGTGCACAAAAGGGCACAGTGGGTATTTACAAGTGACATACATGTATAGCAGATAAGATACCGCAGTAGACTGTTATGGTTTTGAGCAGCGCATTTGCTCTGTTTGGGGATCTCTCTATCGATTGTTTTCAGGAAGAGTATCGTTTTATTTGATTTGAAGTGGCTGGACTAACTGGCACTAAATTTTTTCAGGGGTGATCCATGCATTATACTCAGACAGTGCGATATGCATGTTTGTTTACTTTGCCCTGGTGCTGAACACTACAGCTTTTGTTCTCAGTCATTGTGGCATGCGTCTTTCTTTATATTGCTCTGCTGCCCAATAGTATGGCTTTTGTGGCAATTGTGGGGTGACCCGTGCATTATACTCAGACACAGCGGTATGCGTGTTTGTTTACTTTGCTCTGGTACCAAACACTATGGCTTTTGTTCCCGGTCACTGGGGTATGCGTCTTTCTTTATATTGCTCTGCTGCCCAACAGTACGACTTTTGCCGCGATTGTGATGATCCCATGGGTGAGTGGGAGATACAAAATATGTTGACAAAAAATGCCTACTGTAAAATAACTCAGCCGGTTGCAATTTCTATGTGGCTACAGCACTAATTTACATTATTAATGCCATGTCTACCTTGATTTCTAACATGGCAAAACTGAAAGTGGTCAAATGGAGCATTTGTTATGGGTTTGTGATTTTTTTTTAGTGGTTGTGCACAGTACTACAAGACCAACTGTGCATTATTTGGGAATTAATGCATGCCTAGCTACTATTAATTGACCAATAGAAATGCTCCATTTGAGCACTTTCATCTTTGCCAACTGTATTGGAATGCAGTGTGTGTGTGTGTGTCTCTCTCTCTCTCTCTCTCTTTCTCTCTCTCTCCATCTCTCCCTCACTCTCTCAGTAGTCTCATTAGAGAAATAGATGAGCCTATGGAATGCGAGGGGTGGGGGTTGGAGGAATAGCTCCTACAAACTCCTTTTTTCTGCTTGGACAAGTTTAACCCTCGCTGTGTTGTTGACTGCTATAGCAGTCCAGAGTTCCTATACTTTTCGAATTCTGTTGTTAGCCTGAGGGTTAAACAGGTCTGCTAGGCTTACACTGGTATTCTAAAAATCTGTAAAAAAAGAAATCAATTCGGGACTTTGGGTTAGGGAGTCTAAATTCTGGAAATCCTGGAAAAAACAGGACAGTTGAGAGGTAAGGTCACCTCCTCATCACTGAAGTGGCTCACACAAGGCAAAGGAGATATGCTGCACTCCCGCTCGCTCACTTGGGAGTTTCATGGCTGCCAGTCAACCTGTCTGTCCTCTGCAAATAAGGAAAGCTAGCAGCGCATCTCTAGATTCACTCTGCGGAACCATGGATTAAAATGCTTACGTTATTCACGGGCATGCAGTGAGACTTCACCAACTGCATTGCTCGTTTCTCCAACCCATGTTATAATTACATACGGTGGACAAGAAAGAAGGGGGTGAACAAGTGAAACCAGATATTTACACAGATTATATAGACAAAGTACATAAAAGTACAGTACTTGGTATTAGATTACATTTGTCATTCTATACAGAAACAATAAAGTGCAGGTTAAATCATGAATAAACACAAGGACCCAATAGTATGAGTCTCATCAATAACAGATACACTGATTACACACAAGAAAATGCCCCTTACGAGATTTTTTTAAAGTCATTAAAGTAGTACAATATTGTATAGTCGTGGAAAGATCATTCCACTAACATGAAGGAATACATGCAAAGGATCCTCAATCAGAAACTGACAAGGCTGAGGGACAGTCACATGCAGCTGTGAGGAAGAGTGGAGATGCCTTATCAAAAGTTTCCATTCCGGGGTATTTTCAAAGTTAGGGAGTGGAGAGAGTTTATCATCCTAAAGACCGTACACAGCAGGGGACAGCTGAGCCTTTCTTCCAGAGATGGCCAGTTTATGTACTGAATAATTATATTCCCTGAACATGATGCCAGCAGCAAAATGATATGCACAATGATTCAGTAATTTAAGCTTGCACTACTCTGTTTTCCTCAGTGAGAAAATTTCATTCCAACAAGAATGTTCGCGATCAGACAATATGGACAACACAGCAGAAATAACAAATACAGGCCCTCCTGCAACCATAATGATGGGTTCTGCAATTGAAACAGACTGGGCCAAGGAAGGTTCAATACCAACAACACCTACAGCAGTTCAGCGAACAGTGGAAAATAACCACTTACGACAACTGGGTGCTAGAGGTAGTCTCCCAGGAATATGCCATAGAATTCCCGGAAAGACCAAACACAAACAGATTCATAGTATCTCCAGATGCAAGGAAAAAAATATCTTCTCAAAAAGTTAAAGACATCCTCAGGGCCCTACAGGCAAGCAAGGCTCTTTCCGAGATTCCAGAAGAGCAAATGGGAAAAGGGATTTACTTGATGATCTTTATGATCCCCTAAAACATGGAAGACTTACACCAAGTGCTTGACTTAAATTTCTTAAATCGATTAATAGTACCCTAGGCAAGGGTATACCATTGGGACAGCGAACCCCCAACAGCAAAACCATTACAGTGACACAACCCATTTGAGATTCACAGTGTGGAATGGGTTATCAGAGAACTGTACTGATACAGTGACTCCTGCCGTTAGCCACTCTCACCTGTAATCTGCCCCCCCCCAAAGTTGATTCTCTATAAGTCAAGGGGTGCTGGAGGTAGAGTCCCTGGATGGGTGGGTGAAGAGGAGTGAAGTCCCCTAGCAAACAATGTTGACAAGCCCCAGTGCTTGGGGTGCCATGGTGGTCTATTGACAGATTTGCCAGTCGACGTGGTTGATGTCGGCAAATTCGCTGTGGGGGATGTCGGCAACTTTGTTGTCAAACTGGCTTGGTGGAACCCTAGGCAACATGGAAGTTGAGGCCTCTACAGGCCCAAGCCATATAAAGGGCAGCCAAAAGAGACAATGACCTCAGTATTAAGGTCTATGTAACGCAGTTGGTGTTATCCTCTCCCTGAGAGTGGTTGATAAAGGACAGCATGTCCAAAGGAGCACCATTAGAACAACAACATGACATAAAAATAGATACAGACAGCTCATGGAATGCGGGAGTCACTAGGACACAAAATAGCCAAGGGACAATGAACGATCAAAGTTAAAAGCTTCCAATCAATGTCAATGTCTGAAATGAAACTACTGTATAATGCCTTACTGTACTTCCAAGACACTCTAAGGGCAAAGGCGGTCCGGATATGGTCCGACAACAAGACCACCATCTACTACATAACAAAACAATTAGCACAAGAATTATGCAAAGGGATGCATCCACAGTCTTCATCTGGGCCCAGATAAATCTTAGCCATTTCAAGGCAATTCATCTTGAGGATAAAGCTCAGTCCTAGTGTGGACTGGATGAGCTGTCAGCAGATCCACCTGGAAGAAAGACACCTACATCAACAGATCTTCAAGGCAATAGACAAAAGACGGGGCCCCATTCAGACAGATCTTTATGGCCACATTCAAGAATGCCTAAGTTCAAATGTTCTACGCAAGGCTCCGGGATTATCATTCCAGCAGGGTTAATGCCCTGTCATGAGACTGGACTTTCCACAGTGCGTATGCCTTCCCTGAATTCCCACTGAGTCTTCAAGTTGTCAGAAAAGTTCATCAGACCAGATCTAGAAACACAGAGACATAGAAACTGATGGCAGATAAGGACTGCTTTGCCCACCTAGTCTGCCCATTTACCTTACCTGTTTCATATACCGCAAATCCTAAATGATCTGTGGCTTATCCTCGCTTTCCTATTGCTAGATTTCCTTTATGTCTGTCCCATGCGTTTTTGAATTCCCCTACAGTTTTTGGCCCTACAACCTCTACTGGGAGGCTGTTCTATTGCTCCACCACCCTATTTGTGAAAAAAATTCTTTCTTATGTTACCCCTAAGTCTACCCCCCTCTATTTTCATATCATGGCCCCTTGTTCTTGAAAATCTTCTTTTTTTTATAAGATGCTACCCTCTTGTACCTTACTTATACCCTTGAGGTATTTGAAAGTTTTTATCATGTCCCCCCCTTTCTCCTGTCCTCCAGCGAATACATACTGAGTTCCTCCAGTCTCCCCTCACAGTACTTCTCATAACTCCATACTGACCAAGGTGAGCCTGGTTTGCTACAACAGTATTGATGGCCATGGACCACTGGACACTACCATGCGGACACGAGCTAATGACACAGAGTCCAATACAACACCCCAGCCACAGAACCTCATATTAATGACTTGGCTCCAGAAAGAGAAAGCCTACTGAGAGCAGGGTACCACATATCAGATATCTACACACTATTCCAATCCAGAAGATCTTCTACAAACGGCACATACAAGAGACATGGGGGGGCCGGGGTTTATTCCTGGGATGGTGCTCAAAACAAAACCTCATGCTGGAAGATTCCATAATTGCATAAATCTAGTGTTGCTCAGATGGATCCAGACAAATCTGGATCCACAAATACCTACCCTTTGCAGCAGAATAGTGGATCTGCCGGATATTTCCACTATCTTCCTGTGGATCTGGCTATCGAATCCTAACCAGAATCCATCACTATCTGGCCCTGGATCATAACCATCTGCCCTAGGATCCGTGAATCCTAACCAGGATACCTGGATCCTAACTAGGATCCATCACTATCTGACCCTGGATCCTGCATCTGTCTTTGGCAGGATATCTGATAGGATCCAAGTCAGGATACCAGCACTATCTGTCAGATAGTGGTAGGATCCACAAAAGCACTATCCGAGCAACACCACATATATCCTGTAGTTTCTCCAGCATGGTCTAGACAAAGGCCTCTTACCAGCTTCTCTATGGGCCCAGCTGTCAGCAAACAGTGCAGCCAGGGGGCTAATAGCTAACATTCTTCCAGGATTGCATCCCAATTTGATCAGGTTCTTGAAAGCTGCAGCCCTGATCAAGTCAAGGACTCATCAGTTAACAGCTCCCTGGGATCTCAGTCTGGTTCTAAATGCATTGACAAACACTCCATTTGAACCAATGGACATTATAGAACTGTGGTGGATGGTACTCAGGACAGTTTTCTTAGTAGCCATATACTCTGCCAGAAGGATATGTGAACTCAGCGTACTGTCACACAAACAACCATTCCTACTGTTATTTCGCAACAGAGTCACACTAAGGATGGTGCTATTGTTTGTCCCAAATGTCACATTGTCTTTTTATGACAACTACACCATCAAGCTTCCTGCCATTGCTCAAACTCTTCAGGACCACAAGAAAAACATCTTCTCACACTAGACATGCCCAGAGTGCTAAAGACCTACCTATCCAATACAGAGAGCATGAGACAGATGGATAACCTCTTTACCATCACCAGAGGACGCAAGAAGGATCTGGCAGCTTCCAAGTCCTGTTCTGCATCATGACTCAAAAAGACAATCATGGAATCTTAAAAGGAACCTAACTCCACTCCTCCACAGTATTTTGGCACCCATTCAAACAGAAAAGTAGTCACATCATAGGCTGAGCGAAACCAAATATCAGAGGAAGAGATATGTACAGCTGCCACTTAGTAAACCATCCATACATTCACCAACATTATAGACCAGACACTTTTGCTTCACTGAGAGCCAATGCCAGTTGGTGCTACTTGCTGCTAAATAACTTGGCTCCACCCACGATCACTCTCCCTATCCTGAGTATGTTACAAGTACTGTTGTTTAGTACCGATGGTACAAGGATTTGGGACTGCCACAGAGACCAAACCCACAATGGAAATTTACGCACTTGGTAAAGGTGATTGTGGAAGCATATCTCTCTACAGCTCACCAGACTATAGCCATATCATTGTCCGACAGGCTCAGCTGACGGTATTGTAGAATAAAAACAGTGGAAATGTGGTTCATCTCCATCACTGTGCTTCATAGATCACTAGGTGTAGGTTTTATTGTTGTGCATAACCAGTTTTATTCCTCAGACAAACACCATGCTACAGCTTTGGAAGAAACTGAAACTGGGGTACCTGGGAGGGCATCAAGGCTAGGTGGTATCGGATTTTGCTTTGAAGTCACATGTGCATCGACAGCCTAACAGGTAAACATAACCCATGATGTATGAATCTCGGATGTTGTGAAGATATGTTCTCATAATCACCTTTACCAGGTGAGTAAACTTACAGTACATCACTCAGGTGGGAAGACTCTGCTCTAGTAAAGGTTAACTTGGAACAGAAAAACAGACATCAGCACTGATTCACTCTTCCATATGATTTTTTTGTTCTTGTATACAAGACAGTTGCTAGTTTAATACACTAGTAGCAGCATAACCACCAGCATTTTGTAAAATGCATTACTTCCTCAGGGACAGTGTGCTAGCCAACTGCATCAAACATTTATTATCAATGCTTCTTTCTCTTAGGTATATAACATAGCTGATCTTTTAAAGATGATTCTTTAAAATCTCTTTGCATTCTTTCTTATCTTTGTTTTTCTCAACCACAAATATTATTTGTGCTTCATTACTTCCTGGAAAATGGTCATTATAGTCAAAAGAAAATCAGGGAAAAAGTTATTCTGACAGACAGTTTCCCATTTGAATGTAAGCAGACAGAATGGAGGAATTAATGACATAATGAAGCAGTGCTTGGGTGGGAGCAGATCAACCTCAGTTTCTGACCTGTCGGCAAACATGACTCATAGTGGTGGCCCTTCCCGCTCAGTTGCGCAAAGGCAGCACGTCAAAACTATATCTGGTAATGGAACGGAGGGAGGGAAAAGGGGGACAACAGAGTGATGTGCAGCATATGAAAGAAGTATGCAGCAGTTCCGTTTCTGCTTCCTCTTGAGCTACATAACCATAAGAAGGACAGGGTGAAAGGTACGGTGTAGTAGGTAGGTAGGTTTGGTATGGACAGGACAGGGGGAATACTACTGTTGGTACATCAGGTGAGTAGATATGTAGGTGGGTTGTATTTGATCTGTGTGGTTGTAGGTCAGTAGGGATGGGGGTGGGGTGACAGATAAGCTGCAGTAGGTGGGCAGACAGAGCACCGGACAGTAGACATTTTGGAACTGACTGAAGGAGGAGACACTGTGGGATTACAAACTGTATTCACTGTTTATCGCTTACTGCTTAACCCTTACCTTTCCATCTCTAGAGCCTTGTTCCTGCCTCCCAATGAACCTTACCCTTTATTTGCATTTCACTTGCTTGTGCTATTGCTTTATTATATGGTCACGGTTGCTGTATTAATTAGTGGGGTTTGATAACGTGGGACTAGTGCAATTTTCTATGTTTTGGGGGGGGATACAATCCTGAGTGCTAGCTGTACTTCATGGGGCTTTCCCAGTTGGAGGCACCACATCACTTATAAATGTGTACACCTCTAACACCCACATACTGTCCCCTTCCTCCCAAAGATTAGAAGACTCAAGTCTCACTGATATCTCAGAGGATAGAGACACATGCCTTGTGGGACTGGAACACACATAGCTTACAATAAAACTGGTGCTGTATACAAATACTGAATCTTTAAAATTTCAGCGTCTGCAGTTTTGGTAAGATTTACTTCTCTTTTTTTTCCTACTTGTTTCACTCTTACCTAATTATTTGGTTTCCACATTTTGCATGCATAATCCCTAGCTTTGGGCTTTCTTTAATCTCTTCAGTTCTTTTTTTCTGTTTTTCTCTCCCCACCATCTAAGGGATTGCGGCATACTGGATACAGCACTTGTCCTGGGCCCATGCCCACAAACAAATCCTGGACTCCTTCCCCCACACACATACACATGCATCAACAGCATTATCTCCCCTCCTTCTCCTGGATTATAGACCGTTTTGGGATACAGTGCTGGTGCCAGTTACCCCCAACACACACACACACACATCTTGTACAAGTAAGCAATAATACATGGTGAGATGGGGATTGTTGTAGATAAGAGCATACTCCAGATGCACTGTGAGGCACGAGGTGCTTGTGCCAAGTGCCTTCAGAACCTGGGCAGTGCTCTTGGCAGGCAACAACCCACATCCCCAAAGTGTCTTACTGCACTTATAAAATGGGTCTCAATTAAATATTTAAAAAAATCTAAATTTGTTAAAACATGTAAAATTAGGATAATAATGTGTTTTGGGGTGGTTCAGGATAAAGCAGTTCATGTTTTTGTACTGTATGTAGTTAGGAGTGTGCTTAGTGTAGAGGCTGAGACATGCCACCAGTGGGTGCATGGTATCCGAGTGTGAGCTCTCCTCCTCCCCCCACCATCAAATGTGCTACCGGTTGCTGTTGCAAGAGCTCTCCTCGCCAACTCCCCACCCAACAAATGTGCTAGTATATGGCTGCATGGATCCCTCACGGAGTGTCTTTACACTGACTTTGTTAGAGCATGTGAGTGAAAGCCACAGGATGATTTGCTGGTGCGGTGCTTCTGGTTTTGTGATCAAGATCAATGGCTGGTTTGGCTGTGCAGTAAAATAAAAAAAAAAAAAAGAAAAGAAACTTTGCTTTTTTTTGTCAGTTAGTGTTATCCAGCATGCATACAGGTGTTGTGGTTTCTGGGAGGGGGGAGTGTGTGAACCAACGGTTTGGGGGGGCTAACTTGTACTTCATGGGGCTGTCCCAGGTGGAGACACACATCACTTACAAATCTGCTCACGTATAGCACCTGAATCCTGTCCCCTGCTTCCAAACATTAGAAGACAGATGTCTCACTGATATCTCAGAGCATGGAGATAACGTGTCTTGTGGGACTGGAATGCACACAGCTTACAATAAAACTGGAGCTAAATACAAATATTAAACATTTAAAAAATTAAGTGTCTGCAGATTGTAATGATTTACTTTTCTTTTTTTATATTTGTTTCACTCTTGCCCAATTACTTAGTTTCCACATTTTGTATACATAGGGCCTCATTATTAGAAAGCAGGCCAAGCGCAGTGCAAGTGTTTGCACTGTGCTTGCCCCTGGACTAGCCCCAGCTGCTGCAATATTCAGATGGCTAGCAAGCAGCACTATCCAACTGAATAGTGGTCTATGTTGGTGCAGTGCTATGTGAATCTGCACTGCCCTGACATGGACCAGGGCTGCATATGGCCCACAGGAAATAGTGCTCCCTGAAACAGGATAGCACCAAGTCCCCCTGTGGGCTATATTCAGCATGAGCATGTAAATGAGTACATTGAGCATGCAAGGCACTAAAGGGCTATTTCCAGTTCCATTATGGGCTCATTTTTACGGGGAGCAGTGGCCCATTAGCGCCACTTGCAATGCATAAAAAAGAGCCCTGGTGGTTCAGTGTGTACCCTCACCCCACAGATTGCCTGTTCATATTGTCTAATATAGTCCCTGGTGGTCCAGTGGGTCCCCCACATGCCAGTCACCCATTCATTCATACTGTCCAACATATTCCCAGGTAGACCAGTGTGTCCCCCCTTACCCATTCACACTGTCTAATATATTCCCTGGTGGCCCAGTGTGTCTGTCCCCCACCTTACAATCATCCATTCATATTGTCCAATATATGATCTGGTGGTTCAATGTGTCCCCCCCCCCGGCCCCTGGACACCCATTCACACTGTCTAATACATTCCCAGGTGGGCCAACGGGTCCCCCTATCCCCACGTTCATCCATTCATACTCTGTAAATCATTCTCTGGTGCTCCAGTTTTCACCCTCCCAAACAGCCCTCCACCGGACCCACCTGGTCACATCCCACCTCCCCACACCCACCCCTTACCCATTTGTCTGGTGTGCCGACAGCCACATACTGCAACCAGCACAGCCCTCCTCTCACCTCCACAGCTGGCTGCCATATGAGATGTAAGTGAAGCTGTTTCTACGGTACAGGTGCCCACTGACAGCTGAGAGGTGGATTTCAGCTGCAGTAAACAGCAGTACTTGGGGGGGGGGGGCTGTTTACCACCACTGCAAACCTTTGACTCTTCTGCTGCACCAGTGTGCATGAGGGGACCACCTCACTTGCATACATACAGCAGTATTTTAGCATCCTGTCGCTGCTGAATTTGAAGGGCACTCCCAGGGCCTCTGAATATGGTGCCGCCCGGATTGTCAGTGCAAACCTGGGTTAGTGCTTGCACTGAGCTTTGAATAGTGGGACCACAATCCTTAGCTTTGGCTTTTCTACAGTCTCTTCAATTCTTCATTTCAGTCAGACTTCCGGTAATGTCACCGCTGGAATGGCTGCTTAATCCAAGAGCTCCAAGGGTTGCAGGACGAGTAAATAGCTAAACAGCACTCATATCAAAGTAGGCAACTCCAAATTTACCTCTGACAGGTGAGGAAATATGGCCATGAACAGACTGAGGGGACGACAGACACAGTCCTCAATGATTAGATCCTTGATGGACACAGATAAAGTGGCAGGCCTACCTCGAGATGCCCACTCGGTATCTCCAGTTAACAGCATTGCAGACTCAGAAGAAAGTATGGAGTTGGGCGATCAGCAAGTAATCCTTACCAAGCTGGATGGAATCATACATGCCCTGCACAGGGTAAAGTCCTCGGTAGCCGACCTAAAGGTAGACATGAAAAATAGAGAAAAAGCACAACAGCGGTAGAACAGTCGGTCGGCTCACTGGCTGATTCATTGCGCCAGCTTGACTAAGCAATACTCTATCTATTGGCAACAGAAAGGGAACTACAGGCCAAGATCAATGATCAGGAAAACTGCGCAAGGCAGAATAACTTTCAGGTGTTTGGGGTTCCCGAAGATATGGAGCAATCATTTAGGTCCGTAGAAGAATTTGACATGCACACTTTTCGGAACATTCTCGGAATACCAGAGAACATACCTCTTCCAGAGGAAAGGGCTCTTCGCTCCCTGGGCCCAAACCTGAAAGACCAATCAGCGAGGCCGCAATCTCTTACTATTCGCATACTAAACTACCAGGACTGACTGAAGATCCTACAAACAACTTGGAAACAGCGTGACCTCAAGATAGATAGGCAAACATTTTTTTTCTACCAAGATTTCTCCGATCACCTGAATGAAAAGAGAAAAAAGGTATGAGAAATAATTAAGCAGGTGAGGGAGAAGCAAATTAGGATCCAGCTGTACTATCCAGTTACGCTTCGGATCCACATGGAGAAGGGCCCCATATTATTCGACTCAATCTGGGAAGCAGCCTCGACTTTAAAGAGGCTGGGCCTGGCCTGCCCCAACTTCCATGCTGACAAAATGGAGCAAGAGATTCAGAAAATGGTGTGGTGGAGAGCAGGAAAACCAAGGAGAGCACAGCCATCTGCAGTAACCTGGCTGTCCCATATCAGCATGGATGTGCAGGAAATTTTGGGAAGGGAAATGCAGGGCTCTTCATGGAGCTCGGCTAATGGAAGAAGCTCTTCTGAATGGAATCCTGTTTGAGTGGTTTACCCAAAGGCCTGTGAATCTTTTCTTCTCATCCCTCTCGCTGACAGAGAGGTGGGTACCTGATGTTCTTCTGGGATTACGGAGGGGGGAGTAAAGAAGTTTGCTGTCCTCTGAAAATCCCTAAGACGTTATTCGCCTTTGTGGGAGGGGGGATCCGAAGAAGATTTTGTTCGCCTGCAAAAACAGAGGACTATAAGAAATCTTTCAGAACATAGATTGCACTGTTAAAAATGTTTATGCATTGCTGTTCCAAGTGTTGTATTTGTTCCTTGTTGGGTGTGTGAAAAGGCACAGTTGGAATGGGCGGGGGAAACTGGTGGAGGAGGAAATGGGGAGGGGCAGGCCCTCACCTGCACACAAGGAACCCTGATCCGGTAGCACGATTTGGTGAGTAGGAGGTATGATGCAGGGGACCTACCGGTTGGGGAGAGGGTCACGCTGACAGAAAAATTTCGATGTATCCACCAGTTAATTGAGTGCTGATATGACTCAGGGTTTCTCAATCAAGGAATAGATTGAAGAATTTCTCTGCAACCCCGTGGGTGATGAATGGCATGCCCTCTATATAGTGGAACATAAAAATCTTTCAGCTATCGACATCACATCGAGCAGCAGTGACGTCACAGTGCAGACTGACTCACTGAGTCAGACCTGCAGATAGTAGGTGCTATAGCTACGGCTACAAACTCCTGCGAAAGCAGGATAACAGCTATCGCTATGTGCCTAGGGAGTATAAAACACCAAAAAAGCTGCACTTGTTCTTTTTATTTTTCCTTCCTCTTTGGAATTTGGTTGTAAAGAATAATGTTGTTACGCTTTGTTATTATTGTTAAAACAGTTAAAATGCAAGTGAAGGACCAAGGTTGTTTGGTTTGCAAAAATAAAAGAGAGATGGGAGGGCAGGGTATAATAGGTGGGAACGGTAGGTCTGGAAGGATGACTTAAAATATAAGAATAATGGGTACTCTCTTTGTGGTATCCCTGAATGTACAGGGAATAAACTCACCTATCAAGCGCACAAGAATCTTACACTATTTAAACAGCAAGAATCTGGATATTTGTTTTATACAGGAGACCAAACTGGATGAGCGGGAGCATGCTAAGTTACAGAGGGGCTGGGTGGGCAAGGTTAAGTGCCACCCACCCCTCAGGGAAGGGGGTCTGCAATTCCTCTGTAGAGGGATCTGCCTCTGGAAATCACCAAGGTGGAGAAGCTAAAGGAGGGTAGAGGTATAATGGTGTCTGGGTTGATGTTCTCACAACCAGTTCATCTGATTAATATATACGCCCCAACAAAGATGAACCGAGATTTTAAACAGCTATTTCAAAGGATGGCAGATCTTTTGGGGTTGATCGCTTTGGGAGGGGATTTTAACTGTGTGCTGGACCTACAACCAGACTGCTTTCCCAGAATGACAAACACTAATAGGCAGATGAGTACGGCTGTGAGAGGGGGAATGCAGAAGCTGGCACTTCTGGGTGTGTGGAGGGAGTTAGATGGGCTGGCAAAATAGTTCACATTTTATTCCCACTCACAAGATTCCCATTCTAGGATAGACTATTTTTTATGTAGTGGAGCAGATCTGTTCAAAATGGAGAGCTGCACCATCCTTCCTAGTGTAGTCTCGGACCGTTTAGCGCTGCTTCTGAGAATAAAATTAGGGGACTGGAGTAGATCAACCACGTGGAGGATGAACTCATCCTTACAGGAGCGTAGCTACAAGGGTGTAGGAGGTGCAGTCGCACCCAGGCCCATGAGGTTTGAGGGGCCCAAATCATAATTTTGATGTTTATTCAAAACTGGGGGGGGGGTTATAACATACTCTTGCACCCAGGCCCTCTGAGAATTTGCTACGCTACTGCATCCTAGTTGGGGAAAGAAGAATTTAAATCCAGTATTTCACAAGCCATAGAAAATTATGCCATGCGTAATGTGGGTGAAGGACCAATGGCTAAATGCTTTTGGGTTTGAAGGCAGTGGTGTGAGGTGAAATGATCTTCTATTCATCATATTTAAGAAAAGCACGCAGACAGAAGCAGGAAACCTTGGAATTAAAACTAAAACAGCTTGAGGCTTCGCTTGCACAATGTAGGTCTAATAACTGTGGAGTCAAACAAACCCTAAAGTAGATTAACATAACCAAAAAAGGCTTTGCAAGATTTGTTAGATGAACAAACAGAAGGGAAACTTCAGTATAGTAACAAGAAATACTATGAGCAGGGAAACAGGGCAGGTCGATTGTTTGCTTTTCGCCTGCGAAATACACAGGTGGAGAGTTATGTGAAATGGATCAAGGTAGGAGAGGAAAAGGGACAGTGTACGGCATATACCCCAAAAGGTATTGTGAGAGCATTCAAAGAATTTTATGCTAAGCTATATGCCAACGAGAATAGCATATCAGATATGACATACCCTATAGAGTAATTCTTGAACAAGGTCTCACTCCGAAAGTTATCACAGGAATGGATGGAGAGATTGGACGCTCCCATTACAGGTGATGAAGTGTCCCAGACCATTAAAGACCTAAAAGGAGCGGAACATGTTTGGACTTTTCCTCTTTAGTGCAACCTAGGTAGGCTTATGTATCAAGAATTTAGCATCTCTTGCTATATCATATGCCCAGGCTACATAATACTGCTAGAGGTCTAACCCTTAAAAATAAGCAACTGAAATTAAAAAACTGTATGTACCTCCCTATACTACAGAGCAGTAACTTAATGTACTCACACTGGAGCTGTTGTATTCTATTGATGGAATGTATTAATTGGATCTGGATGACATGTCTGTATATAAGTTGTAAAATCTAAATAAAGAGGATATTTAAAAAAAAAAAAAAGGACCTAAAAGGAGGAAAATCCACATGCCCAGATGGATTAAACGCAGAGTTCTTCCAGGGATATTAACCCCACTCTTAGTCCAGGTTTTCAACCGAAGCAGGAGTGAGGGAGAGTTTCCCCTCTTCTTGGAGTGAGACCTTTATTACAGTTCTCCTGAAGGAAGATAAATCCCTGGAAACCTGTGGGTCATACAGTGCTACAGTGCCAACTGCTTAATCTGGTACAAGGTAAATTGGCATTCATCTGTATCCCCCTCCCCTGGGTCGTGCCTGAAAATAGGCAGGATTTGTCTAGTGCACTTACCCTGTCAACAAAAGCTAAATAAAATAAAATAAAAAAATACAGGCCGATTTCACTACTTAATGTAGACTCCAAAATATTCACAAAGATTCTATCCACTAGAATCAATAAAATTCTCCCTGAGCTGGTACACCCAGATCAGGCAGTGTTTGTGGTGCACAGACACCTGCAAGATAATGTCAGATGGTGTCTAGACATTCTTTGTACAGGGGGTGGGGCAAAAGAACCACAGATTGCAATAGTAATAGATGCCAAAAAGGCTTTTGATAGGCTGAATTGGGAATTCTTATTGAAAGTTTTGGAAAGATTTGGGTTTGAGACGCAATTTATTAAGTGGATTACGAGAATTTACATAGAGCCGACAGCTCAGGTCAAAGTAAATGGAACAACATCTGATCCCTTAAATATATATAGGGGCACTGGGCAGGGATGCCTCCTTTCACCCATCTTATTTGCTTTGAGCATAGAACCTCATGCAAACTTAATTAGATCACACATAGAGTTGAGGGGCATCAGAATCGGGGGTGAGGAGAATAGAATTTCCTTTTATGCAGAAGACACAATGCTATATCTGACAGATCCCATAAGCACATTTCCCATTCTGCCTCATATACTCAAGGAATATGGACAGATTTCAGGGTTCAAAATAAATGAAGATAAAACAGAGGCTATACTGGTTAGTGGCACTCAGTCTCCAGAATTGGCCAAAGCAATCCCATTTAATTGGGTAACTACTCAAATTCGATATCTGGGAATACACATTCCATTGGATGTTAGGAAATTATATCAGGTCAATTAAAGGAAACTGATTAATGAGGTGTTGGCGGACCTAAAAAGTTGGGAACTTCTTCCCCTCACCCTATTGGGGTGGGTGGAGGCAGTGAAAATGAATATCCTCTCTCCGTTCTAGTTTCTCTTTAGCTCACTGCCCTTAGGTATATCAAAGAAGGAGTGGCAAAATATCAATAAAGCTATACACCATTTTATATTTGTCTGTTTGTTTTATTTTTAACCAGGAAGTGGACTGGGCACAGCCCTTTTTCAGCCATGCCTGACATATAACAGTACGATACAACGAAAAAAGACATTTACACAAAAGTCCATACATTAATCACAATTACAAACAGTATCACAATAAAGTTTCTTTAACAATAAATGTTTAAAATGAGATTCTGAATGTGCTTTTTGAATTAAATCTCCAAATTCATTTAAAAGTGAAGGCGCGTACCAAGAAAATGCCTTCCTACTCATTTGAAGCCTACAGACTGGAACAACGTACTGATTTAAACAGGTTTGTCTAGTATCTCTGAAATGGACTTTTCTTACTATAAACTTGGATAAAGTTATTGGATCACCCAGACCTTTTACCCGAAATGCAGAATTCCCTAATATATATTTCAAACGGTTAATTGGGGAAAGAACCACAAGATCACTATATAACTGACAGTGGTGGGTTCTAACTGAAACATGTAATGCAAATCTACAAATATCATTGTACAAAACTTTAAATTTTGACTCAAACAACTGATTACAGTGTGTAAAACTAGCACTTCCATACTCTAATGTTAGAAATAATACCTGCTTCGCTATAATGTGACGAACCTCTCTGGACAAAAATGTACTATTTCTATAAAGAACGCTAAGCTTCTGATGTATTTTAGTGCCTACTTTTTCTAAATGAGGAGCCATGCTCAAATTTGAGTCCAAATCCAAATCCAAATATTTGACCATAGTAGCCAAAAGGAGAAAATCACCAGTAAGTCCCGTTTTGTGTAGGGAATCAATCTTCTGAAGTTTTTTTTAAAGAACCAAATAACATAACATTGGTTTTAATTTCATTAATGACCAATTTGTTTGATTGAATCCAATTGGAAAATGCACTATAATGTTTTTGAAGAGAATCTTGTATTTCACTACGGTTTACTCCCGATGCCCAAAATACCGTATCAGCTGCATACAGTAAACTATTAGTATTTGTAAAGGAAGGGGGTAGATCATTAATAAAAATGGAAAATAAAAGGGGACCAAGCACTGATCCTTGAGGAACCCCAGCCAATATTTCTCTGGGTTGGGACAGGTAATCATTTACCTTAGTTCTTTGAGTACGTTTTGACAAATAACTTGCAAACCTGTTTAATTGAACATCCCTAATTCCCAGTTTCTCTAATTTATTTAACAAATCCTGTGATCTTCCATATTGAAGGCACTGGCCAGGTCCATGAAGACTGCACCGGTGGCTTTACCTTCCTCAGCAGCCACCAGTACAGCATCCACAAACCCGGCCAGCGCCGTCACAGTAGATCTACAACTAGTATTGGAGCCCACTCGAGAGGGAGCAATCTTAGACCTGGTTCTCTCAAATGGAGATGAAGAGAGGATCACAGATGTAGAAGTGGGTAGCCATCTGGGAACTAGCAACCATCGAACAGTATGGTTCACAATAAACACAGCAATAGAGTCAAGCCATACAAAGGCAAAAGTACTGGACTTTAGGAGGGCTGACTGCGCCAAAATGGGTGAGTGCCTAAGGAATGCACTAGCAAATGGGCAGGAAGGAGGGGTGGAAGAACAATGGGGAATAATAAAAACTGCTATCACAGGGGTAACAAGCCTTTGTGTGAAGCAAATTAACAAAACGAAATGATGTAAGAAACCACTATGGTTCTCAAAGGAAGTGGCAATGAAGATTCAAGAGAAAAAGAAAGCAATCAGGAAGTACAAGGAATCACAGAAGTAGCAGGACAGGGGAACTATATCAGTTAAAGCAAAAGGAAGCTGGGAAGGCAGTCAGAACAGCAAAGGCCCAAACCGAGGAAAAGATAGCCAACTCTGTTAAGAAGGGGGATAAAACCTTTTATAGGTACATCAGTGAGTGAAGGAAGACCAAGGGAGGGCTAGTGAGGCTTAATAGAGAGGAGGAAGGGTGGGCAGAGGGTGACTGTGAAAAGGCAGAGATACTAAACAAATATTTTTGCTCAGTATTTACAAACGAAGTGGGGGAGGTACCTAAAACAAACAGTAGAAACACTCTGGATACAGAAGTTGATACCAGCCCATTTACAGAAGAAAGGGTTCTGAAAGAACTCTTAAAACTGATGGTGGACAAAGCAATGGGGCCTGATGGGATTCATCCCAGAATTCTAAAAGAACTAAGGGTAGAACTAGTGACACTACTGACTACCCTCTTTAACAAATCATGGGAGGATGGGGTGGTACCCGAGGACTGGAGAAGGGCAGATGTGATTCCCCTTCACAAAAGTGGGAGCAAGGCAGAAGCAGAAAACTACAGACCTGTTAGTTTAACCTCAGTGGTAGGGAAAATGATGGAATCACTTCTGAAGGAAAGAATTGTTGAGTGTCTAGAGGCCAGAGGGGCTCAGGACCCAAGGCAGCATGGATTCACAGCGGGAAGGTCATGCCAGTCAAATCTGATAGATTTCTTTGACTGGGTGACCAAAGTAGTAGATCAGGGAGGGGCTGTGGACATGGCCTACCTAGACTTTAGCAAGGCATTTGACACAGTCCCACACAAAAGATTAATATACAAGTTAGCCAGCCTGGGAGTGGATTCCAAGATGACAGCCTGGGTAAAGAATTGGCTGGAGAATAGGACACAGAGAGTAATAGTAAATGGAGTCCACTCTAAAGAAAGGGGGGTTACTAGTGGGGTACCGCAGGGTTCAGTATTAGGACCGGTCCTCTTCAATGTCTTTATAAGCGATATTGCAGAGGGACTTGAAGGAAAAGTATGTCTCTTTGCAGATGACACAAAGATCTGCAACAGAATTGATGCACAAGGTGGGGTGGAAAGGATGAGAAGGGACTTGGCAAGGTTAGAGGAATGGTCAAATGTATGGCAGCTTAGATTCAATGCTAAGAAGTGCAAGGTAATGCACCTGGGAAACAAAAACCCAGGGGAAGAGTACACAATGCGGGGTGAGATACTAACAACAACAAAAATGGAAAGGGACCTGGGGGTAGTCATATCAGATGACCTAAAGGTGGGCAAGCAATGTGAGAGGGCAGCAAGGAGGGCTGGGGGGATACTAGGATGCATAGGGAGAGGCATCACCAGTAGAAAACAAGAAGTTATTATCCCTCTGTACAGACAGTTGGTGAGACCCCATCTGGAGTACTGTGTGCAGTTCTGGAGACCCAATCTCTGCAAGGACATAGACAGGATGGAGGCTGTCCAGAGGAGGGCAACTAAAATGGTGCAGGGTCTGCACCGGAAAACATATGAAGAGAGACTTAAGGAGCTGAATATGATATAGCCTCGAGGAAAGGAGAGAGAGGGGGACAAGATAGAAACTTTCAAGTATCTCAAGGAATCAACAAAGTCCAAGAGGGTAGCATCTTTCAAAAAAAGAGGTGTGCAAGAACAAGGGGGCACAATTTGAAGATGGGGGGGCGGCTCAGAGGTAATTTAAGGAAGTATTTTTTCACAGAGAGGGTTGTGGATGCATGGAATGGCCTTCCAGCGGAGGTTGTGGAGTCAAAAACAGTGGTGGAATTCAAGCATGCATGGGACAGTCATAAAGCAATTCTAGGGGGTGGTGGTAGGAAGAAGTAGGCTGCTGGTTAACTAGGATCTGCAGCTTATCCAATAGGTAGGGAAATGGGCAGACTGGGTGGGCCAAGCGGTCCTTATCTGCCGTCAAAATCTATGTTTCTATGTTTCTATCGTCCAGCACAAAATCCATGTTGTTGTTCAAGAAAGATGTCTTTTTCTTGAAAATACACCTGTATTTGCTGGTAAACACACTTCTCCAGTAGTTTGCCAATCTCAGACAACAGGGAAATAGGCCTGTAATTTGACATAACAAGTACGAAAAGGAACCACAATGGAATCCTTCCACAGAGCTGGAAAAATACCCTGTTGCAGTGAAAAATTGAATAAAGTCACCAAGGGACTTTTCACAAAGGGGGCAGAGTATTTTAATAAGGTAGACAGAATCATATCACTTCTTCCCACCTTATTGTCCTTCAGTTTAAATAACAGTTTTAGAACCTCTGATTCCTAAATCTCAGAAAAATAAAAGCGTAACTGTTTATTGTTCCCTTCAGTGTGTTCTTCAATCCCCTTCGCTGGCTCAGTGACTTCCCCATTAACTGTTTTAGAGACAAAAAAATTATTAAGGGTATTTGCCATAATTAACCCATCTGAAATCAGAATCCCATCCTCCGTAAATCCTTTAATACCTCTAGATTCCTGTGGATTATAAATATGTTTAAAGGAATGCCAGAATTTTTTAGGGTCTTTCAGATTTTTTTTTTGAAATGACATTTTATCCCTACTACCCTCACCGAACTCTGCTTCTTTGGGAGCCCCAATGAAGGACTTGCACCAGCTCCTCCACCTCCCTATTCCTGTGGTCCATCCCCCATGGAGCCGCGGATAATCCCCCAGAGCGGGGACGAGGTGGGGCTGAACACCCTGACAATCAACTTTCGTCGGGAGACCCAGGACCAGGCAGGTGGCAGCTATCAGGGGACTGCCTCGGGGCTCCGTCTACCCAGAGCTCGGCACGTTGTTTTCCCTGTTCTTTGTGGGTTGTGGCGCATGCCAACGCCAAGACATCACTGCCTGATGTCGCCACTTCCCTTATCGAGGCCAGCGCTGTCGAACCACCAGCCTCCGCTTAGAGGTCAGTCCAGCGCTGAGCAAGGACCCCTCTCCCACCCGGGAGATGAGAGCTGTCCTCCAAATGTTCGATCTTCTCCCTCCTCTGCCAACCCCCGATGACCCGGGCTTGTTCCCGAACCTGGGCTGCCGGCATGGAGTGAGGTGTGGCATCCAGCGCCTCAACCTTCAGCACCACCGGGCCGGCGCGGGTCTTTCAGATTTCATAACTGTTTGGATTTAAAGTATTGAGCTTTAGCTTCTGGTATTTTTTTTTAACTTCGTTTCTGTAGGTCTTATATTGCCTCAAAGATTCAGTGTCCCTAACCTTTAAGTAATACTTTCTTTTATTTTCCCTATATTTAATCAAATCGCGTAGGTATTTTTTTTAACCATGGTGAATATTTACCCTTTACCCTCCATTTTGTCACTGGAGTATTTTTGTTAAACAAATCAACTATGTAGTTTTTAAACTGATCTACTTGTGATTAAGGGCAGATGAGTCCATTACTTTAGTCCAGTCAGTCGATTTCAGTTCTTTACTATATGCTTCCACATTGAGTCTATTAATATTCCTCTTAAAAATAAATTTTGGAGGAATTTGTCGCTTAATCATTTTTCTTGTACAAAATGTAGGACAATGATCTGAGACAGTCAGACAAAACGTCCAGGTTACACAAGGCATCCAGACGATTTGTCATAATCCAATATATAATAGAATGATTATTTGTTTTGTAATTAAAGCGAGTAGGGACCCTAACCAGCTGTACAAAACAAAAGGCATTCATTTGAGATTTTAATTTTACAACTTCATGTTCATGACCTCAATCGGTATTTGCATCTCCCATAATAATGTGTGCCCTTCTGTTCTGATGAATACTAGTCCATACATCAAAAATAGAATAGTTAGCCAATTTTGACTTAGGAGGGCAGTAAAAATAAGTGCAATATAAATGCTTACAGCCTAATGTGCCTAATAAAATTTTAACAGTCAAATAATCAATAGAATTGTCCAAAGGGCCACTATCAACAACCTCAGCTGTTACATAATTCTTTATATACTACAGTATCCCCCTTTTTTCCCTACTCTATCTTGCCTATAAACTGAATAACCATCTACTGTAATATGACTTGAGGAAACATAAGGTTTTAACCATGTCTTAGTTATGCCAACAACATCGTATTTGCCCTGCTCAATCCAAACCCTTAATTCGTCTAAATGGGGTTGCAGGCTCCTTATATTCAATGCTACCAGATGCAGCCCCCTGGTCTGATTTCTTCCCGACAGGTCCTGCATAATTAAAGGGCCTGGATTAGTCTCTATATCTCCTGCTAATATAATTAACAATATTAGGCAAAAACATTTATTTTGCTATTTTTTATCCTCAAAACTGTATCAGATCTCAAACCCATAATCTGGTGCCCCTTGTGCAATAAGTACCAGGAGGTAGTAAATACAGTAGATGGAGTAACTACACCAGATTCATTATAGCTGTTATGTTGTATCCCATCCGAAAATCTCGTTTGTTGATGGAACTCTTCCCATCATTTACATTGTGCATTGATAAACTTCCCTGGTTTGGTCAAGTCCCACCCAAAAGATCCTCTTCCTTTAAACCCAAAATTTAAATAATCCAGACATACTATGAACATAAGACTGATTAAGCACATCCTTGCTCAATTAAAACCCATTTTGTATCTAAACATACCTGTTTGTGCAAATAGCTGCAGAAGTGGCTACGTTCTTTACCAAATTTTCTACCCCGAGTGGCGCTCGAGCCACGCTAACACTTGTGCTTGAAAGCCACAAGGGCAATTTAACTACAGAACCCCCGCCCCCTTTAGTTAATTACGGGCTGATAGATGCAGTTCTCAGCACACCGGCTATATTCTGAACCCGAAGATTGCAATGTCTCTCAGGGGCTCTCACAGAAACAGCTTCAGTTGTTATAAAAGCACACAGTTTATTCAGATGGTAACACTGAACTGCTCTTCTCACACATGCAGGCTGTAAGAACATGCAGGTAACCTGCTCTGGATCCTACGAGCGGCACGGGCAATTTAACTACAGAGCCCCCCCCTTAGTCAATTACCGGCTGATAAATGCAGTTCCGGGTGGGGAGAAGAGCTAGGATAGGGTGGGAGGAGTTACAGAGGCCAAAAGAATCAGGTGGGTTAGGGTTACCAGACCTAAAAAATACATGGGTGACTTACTTGAGGGAGGATAAAGATAACATCTGGCACAGCAGTAAATACTAAGTTCTCCAGATCTTTGCCCATGGACAGACTTCTATGATCCAGACCAACTTTTAAAGAGACAGAAAATTTCAAATCCATGGAAAAAACATACCTATAAAACTTGGGGGAACACTAAACAAATATTGAATTTAAGCAATCCCCTTTCCAACAGGACAGAAATTTCCTGCTGCATATTATTCATTCCCCCTAGGATGAACCATGGCTTCTCTAGGTGGGCGGGACTGGGGCTATGGTATTTCTCCCAGTTCATCCAGCAGGGTCAGCTCAAGACCTTCCAAGAGATTCAGAGGGAGTGTTCTCTTCCCAGCTCACATTTTTTTCAATATCTACAGGTGATCTCCTTTCTAAAAGGCACTAACAACATGAATGCAATACAAAGGGCCCCTCACCCAATGGAAAATATTATTAGAGACCTGGCGAGAACACCACATGAAACCAAAGTTATTTCAAAACTGAGAAATGTATTTATGATTTCAAAGGAGCCTACCAGCCCACACTGCCAAATAGCATGGGGGACAGAACAGGAGGAGGGAGGGTAATAGATGATGAAAGTTGGCAGAGGATCTGGGAAGGGATAATAAGAACATCAGATTCCAATAAATGGAAGGAATTCCGTTGGAAGATGGTGACTTGTTTCTTTGATACACCCTCAAAAACTAGACATTTCAAGGAGGGCAACTCAGACAGATGTTGGAGAAAGTGTGGGGACAGAGGAGACCACACCCACATTTTCTGGGGATGCCCTATAATACAACCCTCCTGGGCTTCTGTGGGGTCCATAAATGAAACAGATGCTAGAATTAGAAGGTACCATGGATTTCGATGTCCTAATTTGGGGCCTGGTCCCGAGGAAGAAGAAATCCAATGTCCAAAAGTCCTTTGCTGGGCTCTTGCTGGCAGCTGCGGACAGGGCCATTGCCAGATACTGGCTGACCCCTGTCCCGCCCTCCTTGGAGGATTGGATAGAGATTCTAAAAGGTAATTACAGAATGGGAAAAAATCACAGCTGAACTTCGGCTTAGTGGAGACAAATTTAATCAGGCATGGCTCCCTCTCGTGCACTTAATTGAAACTTTGGATGGTACTTCTGTATTCTCACAGCAGGCCTTTTACCGATCAGGAAGGTTTAAATAAACCCTTATCCCATACTCTTTAGAGAGAGAGACAAATTTTTAAGAAAAAAAATGAATTGCATAATAACCCAGTTGTGATTCCTTCACTTGCTTGTTGTAAGTTGTTTTATTAGTTAGTCTGGATTTATTCACTATGAGGAGGCTTTATATAAAAGGGAAAACAAAAAACACAGAAAGTCAACTGTCAGTGTTATATAAATTGATTTTATTCCTTATTTCCTATTTTGCATAAACAGGTTGATGTAAAAGAAAACGATACATTAAGGATTTTAATACATATGGATAGACTGTGTTATTATAAGTTGTACAAGCCATTTTTATAGAATGTAAGTTAATCAACTTCTAGTAAAGGTATGACTTAGTTTGTGTTGTAAAATAGAGCCTCATAAACATTTTAATAAATAAAATTGAAGTTTCAAAAAAAAAAAAATTCTTCATTTTAGTCATTCTTTCCCACCCATCTACGGCGCTCTGGCACGTTTCGGGTCGTGCCTGAAAATAGTCACCTGCTGGCTAGCGCACCTACCCGGTAAACAAAAACTAAATAAATAAAATGTTGGATACAATAATGATCTCAGGGCCTCCACATACACATGCAAATCTTAGAACCCCCCCACACACACTGTCATATGCATCAGCATCATTCTCTTCCGCCATCTCCTGGATTGTTGCTTGATTTTGATACAGTGCTGGTTCCAGTTACATCACCTACACACACACACACCCCTTGGCATGAGATGCTTGTGTTGAATGTTTTAAGCACCTGGGAAGTGCTCTTATCAGGTAACAACCCACATCCCCGAAGTTTCTTATTGCCTTTATAAAACTGAGTCTCAATTAGCAAATATTTAAAAGCAAGTATAAATTTGTTAAAACATGTAAAACTAGGACAATAATGTGTTTTGGGGTAGTTCAGGATAAAGCAGTCCATGTTTTGTACTGTATGTAGATAGGAGTGCACTTAGTGTAGAGGCTGAGTCACGCCACTAGAGGATGCATGGTACCAGAATGTGAGCTCTTTTGCCCGCTTCCCCCCTCCAAAATGTGTTACTGTTTGCTCCTGTGAGAGTGCTCCTCTCTGACTCCTCCCCCCACCAAATGTGCTACTATATGGCTGTGTGGATCCCTCGCTGAGTATGTTTACATCCGCTTCCTGACATCCTGCCACACTTGCAACTCAGGTTCAGAAGCAGACGTGGATCACTCAGGGGCCAGTCAGGGGAGAGAAGACTGAGCATTCATAGGACTGCTGTACTCCTTTAGGGAAGGGGTTTGCTCTGGCTCGCTGCCTATCTGCCACCTGTCTGTCACGATTCACACATAGAGGAAACAGACCAAGTTCAGGGCGCAAGTGGCATCTCCGCAGAGGTGCAGCTCATACATTGCACCCACTGCACGTCCTTGGGGTCCACAGAAACATAGAATATGATGGCAGATAAGGGCCGCTTGGCCCACCTAGCCTGCCCATTTTCCTACCTAACAGATAAGCTGCAGATCCTAATTAACCAACAGCTTACTTCCTCCTACCCCCCCACTAGGACTGCCTTATGTCTGTCCCATGCATTCTTGAATTCCCCCACTGTTCTTGACTCCACGACCTCCTCAGGGAGGCTGTTCCATGCATCCACAACCCTCTCTGTGAAAAAATACTTCCTCACATTTCCTCTGAGCCGCTCCTCTATCTTCAAATTGTACCCCCTTGTTCTTGCACATGTCTTTTTCTGAAAGATGCCACTCTCTTGGACTTTGTTGATTCCCTTGAGGTACTTGAAAGTTTCTATCATTTCCCCCCTCTCTCCCTCCTTTCCTCAAGGGTACACAGTACATATTAAGCTCCTTTAGTCTTTCTTCGTATGTCTTCTGGTGCAGACCCTGCATCATTTTGGTTGCCCTCCACTGGACAGCCTCCACTCTGTCTATGTCTTTGCGGAGATGGGGTCTCCAGAACTGCACACAGTACTCCACATGGGGTCTCACCAACTGTCTGTACAGAGGGATAACAACTTCCTGTTTTCTACTATTGATGCCTGTCCCTATGCATCCCAGTATCCCCCCAGCCTTCCTTACTGCCTTCTCACATTGCATGCCCACCTTAAGGTCATCTGATATAATTACTCCCAGGTCCCTTTCCATTTTTACTGTTGTCCAGGGTGAAAATTGGTGGAAAACAACTCATGATGGCAGTATGACAACTGACTCCTCACCAGCAACTGGGCACCCCTCACAGGTCCTGTGGCAGAGGATGCAGGGAGAAGGTAAACCAGAGAAGCCATGAGATGGGGCTTGGGAGGGGGCTGCCCTGGGGGGGGGGAATCAGAAGACAAACAAATAACAAAAAAGCAGGTAACTGTAGAACAGACCATTAACAAATAGCTCGTACCTATAGGAGTAATTACAACATGCATATTTCCAGTAAAATTATTTGAGGGGTATAGTGAAACAAAGGGCCAGATAATAACATAGGTATGAGACTGAATAACACAAATTTTATTCTCACTTTCCTAAACTTAGTCCTGTATACATGGTTCAAGTGGAGAGTCAAACATATTCATAATGTTACAGGAACTTTAGCTGCCCCCATAATAATTCACATTTGAAGTGAAAGACAATGCAACTACAGTCCTTCCTTGCAAAAATCTTCTAGAGCTTCATAGATCATTTCTGTTAGTGTTCCTCTCCCAATAATATTTGCGCTTCTCTGAACAGAATTAGCAAATGTTAATAATTAAGAACCAAAATATAATATAATGAATAATGTATGGGTGACCGTACGCAACAAGCCTATGTTTCCATTGAGGGGTCAAGACAGACATATATGGACTTTAACACTGAAGCTCAAGAGGTCCATGCTGTTATCTCAACCCTGAGATGGAAACACAAGCCGAGTTATGTATGGTGACCCATATTTTACATTTTATTATATATGGGCCTGCAGAGGGAACTAGCAAGCAGCGCTGAGCACCAGTACAGACAGCAAGAGAGTAAGAGTCGAGGAGCAGCTCTGCGAGCAAGCACTTCCTATACATCAAAAAAATGTAAAATCTGGTACAAATAAAGTGCCAGCACAGGGAGAGTGAGCGATTTAAAGAATGGCTTTGCCAAGTAAGCGCTACCATGCTCCGAAGGGAATTCCCTCCCACACCCTGAAGACGGGTATTGGAAACCAACAGTGTAGTTGCAAAGGCAGGCTGCAGCCTGCAGAATTTCCGCTAAGTGAAAATGAAAGTGAGTGCCAGGCGGGAGTCAGCACTAGCAGGTACACAGATGATAGAATATGCACAACTTTTAAAAAGTACAGAACAACTTTTAGAATGTGCACAGCAACTTCTGAGTAGCCACTGATTTCCATGCATAATAAGCCCTAACCATATAAGAGAACATTATCTGAAACAACTATATAAAGACATGGTACTTTATTAGCTTTTACAAGAACAGAGGCTGTGTTGTGGCCTTAGATAAATCTGTGAAAGAGGGAGGGAGGGAGTCAGTCAGTCAGTGTGGACTCAGAGATGCAGCAACAGAGGCCACAAGATTCTTCTCTAACTGGGGAGACTGTATGTATTGATATTCATCGGTACCATCTCATCTTCACTGGGCAGAGAAGCAAGGAAGGTTTACAAAGGGTTTGCCATCCCAGGACACTTAACATTTTATTTGCTTACAATTTATGCCCCCATCATTACTCCAGGATGGTCCTTCACTAGGGAAATCCTAAGGTACTTTCCAAACCCCGACACCCCTACCAGCTGGTGCTAATGGGCCAGCATTAAGCATCTCTTTATAATCCCACAGCCGCAACCTGTGCACCACGCCAACACTTTACCCTGAGTCTCAAGATGGGTTTCATACCTGTCTGATCCATAGACTCCAAAAGCACTATCCCGGTAATGGGTTGAGCATGGCCAGGAGTGGGTAGAAAAAAAACAGAGAGAGTTGCCCTGCAGGCTGCTGTCATTGAGTCCGACATCCATTCTGTCCCTCACTGTAGTGTGACTGGGTATGGACCCCCAAGGACAATCCTGCTCCTGTTTGGTTTCAGTTCTACACTGTCTCAGATCTGAACTGATTTGACTAATTTGACTGTGTTACCAGTCTTAGTAAGGGTTCGCTCCTCGTCCAACATCAGCCCATCTCTAATCCTTCCACTCTGTATAACATTAGACATGAGTCGGTGTTGGATGGTGAGCGGACCCTAATCGAATGTGGAGTACCCTCAGACAGTCCAGCCCAGAGGTCCATACTAGATCTGCTGGACTTCCTTCCTCATAGAACCAACAATCCAGGACTTTGTTTTATACCTTAGGGAATAATTACATAATTTTTCATGTCTGGAACAGTTAGCCCCCTGACTCATGCAGTATTTATTTCAACCACAACATCGACTCACTCAGGCTGATGCCCGCTCTCTGTCTCTGCACACTGATGTACTGTGAAATCCCTGTCCCTCCATTTGACTGGATTACTTGGGGGGGGGGGGGTGTCCACAATGTACCTGCCCTGGCTGAGAAAGCCAAGGGAGAAAATCAGGTGCCTCAGCCAATGCTGACTTGCTCCAGTGTAGATTTTGGTGGGTGGAGAGGGCAGAGCATTCTCCTACACTCACTGACTTCTCTTTTTCTGCCCAGCAGTTAACCTCTGCTCCTGACCTGCCAGTGAAGATTTCTTAGCATGGACCTCACCCATCAACTGCACTAAGCCAGCAAGTTAAAATCTGAAGGGTGGGGGGGAGGAAGGACAGCACAGCAATCTGATGTATGTTAATGAACGAACTGATTTCATTGAAATGACAAAAGTAGTATGCATCGGTTTCACTTACCCATTGTCTCCTGAATGCCTTATGTTTTGCATAACTATGCTATACAACCATAATAAATAATTTTCACCATTTTAAATCAGGGAGTTGTATTATGAGGCTCAGTTCACTGATGGACAAATCATCCAGTTAATACAACAAAGCATATAGCAAAGCAACTAGGATGCTGGAGTGCACTGGGAGAGGGTTTGACAGGAGGAAATGGCAGGTGATGTTGCCCCTCAATAGGATTCTGGTGAAATCTCGCCTTGAGTAGTGTGCCCAATTCTGAAGTCCACACCTGAAAAAGGACATAGAAAAGGTAGAGACTGTGCAGTGGAGCCAGCCCAGTGGTGCTGAGGGTTGAGGCACTGGACACCACACCTCGCACCATGCTGGTGACCTGGATTCGGGAATGAGCCTAGGTTGTTGGGGATCAGCAGGGGAGAGGGCAAGAAGCAAGACTGAGCAGCCATGAGGTGGCTCTCCTCTCCCAGTGAGGGATGAGGGGTTCCCCGGCCCTTGACTGTCACCCGGTGGAGGATGGGTGGTAGTTTGGGCTATGGGGGGCCCAGCAATTGGAGTCATGGGACAACAGGGAGAAAAATGGTAAAATGTATGTAAAAAAAGGAGAGACTTTGCAGTGCCAAGATAATCTACGGCTGACAGGGCAGACCCTAGCAGAAGAGGCTAGAGGCACTGAACTTGTACTCACTGAAGTCTATAAGGGAGTGGGAAAACATAATGACAGAGACAAGTTTCTGAGGGGAGTCACTAGAGTGAACAGTATGGACCTGTTTATTAGGAACAGAAATGCAGAGACAAAAGGACACAGATGGAGGCTTTTCATTGGAGGTTTCAGGAGGGATATGAGAATGTTCTATTTCACTGTGAGGGTAGTGGAGCCATGAACAGATTTCTGCAGACACAGTGAAGACAGGGACTACAATCAGGTTCAAAAATGGCTTAAACAGGTATAGATGTTTGATGGAGCAACGGTGGGGAATAGTGGGATGGGAGGGGGTAGATATAATGGCTAAAACCCCCTTGAGACAGTAGGTCTTGGGAATAAGTAGAATGTTGTTTATGGGCAGACTTAATGGACCCTTGGTCTTTATCTGCCTGCAAGCTCTATGTTGCTATATGGTAACTTGAAAAAAGAAATGTAGAGAAGAGCTACAGGAAGCAAAAAATGCAAACACAAGAACAGAGACAAAATTAAGGTAATTAGATTAAAAGAGAAATTGACCTATTAAGAAATAAAATAACTGTTGAGATGAGACCAGAAGAATGAAATATCAATAAGAAACAACATATAACGATGGACTGCATAAAAAGAAATACATTGAGAAAGGAGTAAACTATACAGAGAGATTAAAGAACACAAACATCTCACTGGTATTCAAAACAGCTACTGTGTATTCCTTCTTCCCACTTTAAAATGGAGCAATTGCGTTTCCAAAAGTAAAAGCCATAACACCTGGCCGCAAAACATCTGTGTGTTGTGTTGGACTGAAAGTAGAATCTGTTCACCTTTGTTCACTAAGATTTATAAAACAGCATTTCTAATTTAAGTTCTTAAACTCTCAATACTGTTCCCTACTGTTGGAAGGAGAAGCTATCCATAAAAGTATCATTTGAAATAACAAGCGATTCACTTTAGGCTTTCTCTTGATCTTGCCAAAGTACACAGATATCATCTTTGGTTATCATATTCTACATGTAAGAGCAATTTTCTGTGAAGTAGTCTAGGCTGAGACTCAGTCAAGTACTCTGCAGCCACCTGTGGAGCGGACACTGTATGCTTTTCTCTAGCAACACTACTTCATAACTGAAAAGGCTTTCAGTGTGTCTGACTACACAACAAATTGGACCCATATGTTGACCTACCCCAGCACTCTTGTAATTCACTGTATAGAGTAAGTGCCGTGTTGCATGAAAGTGCCCAGAGCTACTGGATTCTCTTAGGCAGTTTGAGATGACTTGGCAAGACTACAAATATTCAGAGTATCTTGCTTATGGGCTACACTGTTTATACAGACTCTACTGAAAAATAAACAAGCATATCTGAAGTGCAAAAAGAAAAGCCCACTCTGAATATTTTCCCACTCTGCTCTTATGACAATGGACAGACCACTGTACTACAAGGTTAGCCCAAAGAGTCAAAATGATTGATCAGAGTCTATCCCTGCTTGGCCAAATGTACCCCAAGGTCATAAGAGCAGGACAGTTTTTTTTACAGCAGGATTTTAGAACACTGGAAAGGCAAGACACATGTGTATTAGGACAGTAAACTGTTACTTGTTATGCTTTTGGAACAAGTAAGTGTCAAATGTATTCAAGTATTAGTTGTTTTCAGTTTTTCAAAACCCTTGCCTGCCTAAAAACTAAATGTTCAAGAAGAGGGAAGACCGTGGACATGATTTATGTCAGTGCATTTAACAGTTAGATTTAGCACGTATACAAAGTATCCAATAAGTTCATGGAGTGGTGAATGTTGCGTGCTAGTTCATCTTAGTCAGAAGCAGAGTAATGTCAAACAATTGGTGTACAGCAACAGCTGGGAATGCTGAAGAAAACCAGAACTCAAAGAAATGAATTTCCGTTCAATCACATAATTTGAAGAACTAAAAAAATAAGAGGAATGATAAACATTCAGCTATACAGAAATGCAAAGTTCATTAAATAAAAGTTATAAATATATTAAAGTCGTTAATATAAAAAAAAACACCTTTATTATGCACTCATTTCCCACCTCAAATGTTGATGTCCCATGTGTCCCATAAAGTCAGGGAGTGATGAATGTTGTGTGCTACTTTATGTTAATTACAAACAGTATCAAACAACTGGTGTTCAAAAACAGCTGGGTGTACTAAAGAAAACCAAGGGGCAGACATTTTTTATGGAGCCCCCTTCATTATTACAATTTTTTTTTTTTAAATGCTAATGCGGACCCAAAATGAGGCAAAATGTTTACCTCACATGACAGTGGGTAAAAGACAACAGAAGTGCAATGAAAAGATGCAGGCACAAAAATAGTCACTGTTGTTTTAAATAGCAAGCAAACATTTCCATAGACCAGTGGTTCTCAAATGGTGAGGCCAGCCTCCCTTGGGAGGCCCCAACCTGTTCCAGGGGAGGCTCAAGCAGGTCTGAAAAAATACTGTATTTAAATTTTGAGTTTTATATATTTTGTGTGAAGAGATGAAGCAAACTGAAAGAGGATAATAGTAGGCAAATTTTATGTGTTTATTTACTAATAGGTGACAAGGGAAGGTGAATGAGCCAAGGCACATTTCAGGTACCTGGGAAAGGGTAGGGAGGATTACATTTCAAAAGGTAACTGCAAAACAATCAAGAAATACGCTATGAACAATAATGCAAACAAATATGAATAATAATGAGTGGTGGTAACTGATCAATTTGTAGACTGATGGTAGAACAGTCCAAATACAAGGGTTGAGCATAGAAGTGCTAAGAGTAATAGCAGGAAGGAGCAAAGTTCAGTAATCCCAGAGAAGTTGCTTAGGAGCAGGGAAGGAGGGGGAGAGGCAAGTATGTAGGAAGGTTATTTCATATAGAGAGAAAGCAGTCTGACCCATGAAGGTACTGCAACAAGGGTAACAATGGTTCAAGAATGAAAATAGCGGACCAAGTAGGCTGGCCTGGGTGGGGCTTACAATAAGCTGAATAATAGTCTATTTTATTTATTTGTTATTCAGATAACACCTTTGAGCACAGGAGCACTTTTTTAAAGGTCCCACATCAGTATGACAAAAAGCTAAATGTGAGCCAAGTACTCAAAAGGGTTTAAATTTATTCATGGCATGCTGCACAAAATACAGTATGTTTTTCTTTGGGGAGGCCCAAGATTATTTCAGTTTTTGGGGGAGGCTCAAAATCTTTTCCATGGATTTGGGGAGGCTCACAGTGACAAAGTCTAAGAACTATTGCCATAGACCTTTATCTAAAGTAACCTTGGTATATTTTCTTCTTGTGCCTGTAATATGTTTATACTGTGATTTATTTAGGGATAGTGTGGCTTGAGAAACTACAAAATGTAATGGAAACAAATTCAGGGAAAAGAACAAGGAAATGTAAGACAGTGAAAAAAAAAAGAGCAAAAGATGGCTACAACTGAGAAGTGGAGGGAAGTAGAGGAAATAAAGACAGTGAATATCTCTGGCATACCAGTAACTGACACTGAAGTAAAAGTCTTGTCCACAGGTTTAGCCTTTGTTCCAACCCCACCTGTCGAATCGATTCAAAACTGAAACTGATTTATTTAAATTCTTCTGAAGAACTGCCCTTAATTTTTGAAAAATCAGCACGGGCAAGATATTACAACGGGATGTACTGAGATAAACGAGGCTGTCTCAAAGAGTGACTAGTCAATACCAGTTGACACTACAGAGGAAAATAAAACAAGTAATAATGAAGAAACTCTCTTCTTGGTATCTATTTGGATTACAATGAATGGTCAGGTGACCCAGAAGATATGTGTGTGGGGGAACAAGGGACTTTAAATTTAAACGTAAATCCAGATTTTGTCTTGGCCCAGGAATAAAACAGTTCTTCAAGTATATAGGTAAGTGGTCACTGAAGATACTGACAGACCGGCAGTGTTCATTGAAGGCGGGGTATATGTGTATAAAAACTTGTCTGCAGAAGAATGGGCTGCAATGAAAGAACTGCAAAGTATGAGAACTAGTTATTTAGAAAGAATGAGGACAAGGGCAAGAATATTGTGGTAATAAATGCAGAATGTTCCAAGGCAGAAATTATGAGACAACGTAATGATATCAATGCCTATAAAATTCTGAAAGAAAATGCCACAACCATTTTAAGGGGGATATGACATCTAGGCTGAATGAGGAATTGGACAAAGGAAATATCACTAGAAAAGAGACTGAGTTCATTAATTGTTAACACCAAAGAGATGTGCTGTCTCTGTATAGAGTATCAAAGATACACAACAGTCTGAACAACCCTGCTGGGAGACCTGCCATATCTGGAACTGGCTGCCTTCTGGAAAACTTATCTAAATTTGATGATTTCTTCCTCAGGGATGCAGTTAAATCTCTACTTTCACATATTAGGGATACTACAAATATATTGAGGAAGATAGATAATTTAAAATGGAAATATAATCTGCTTTGCCCACAATAAGGGTTTTAAAAAAAACATAGCACTATAAATAGACTTTACTTCACATTTATACAATGCTGATTCTGAGGTGTCCTACTGTTAATGTCTCAACCTTAGAAAAATAAACAGAAATAGACATACCATTGGGTTTCATAATGGAGAGTTTTGAGTTTATATTGGCCCATTATTATTTTGTATTTAATAACCATATTTTCTTAGAACAACTTTGGGCACAACATTTACACCCTCCTTTGCCAACCTATTTTGGAGTGGTGTGAGGAGGTTTTGTTCTACAATGTCCACAGAAATTCTTTCCACACACACACTTTACTGAAGACATACTGTGTGTGTGAAGAAACAGCAGAAGAGGCTGAGAGTTTCATGGTATGACTGAACTAAAAAAAAAAACTAAATTTACATCCAGTTCTGGTAACAATGCACTCCTTTCTCTGGATTTAACAGATAAAAGGTAGAAATACAGAAGAGGTATCCATAGTGCAAAAGCACTGAGGCAAGGGTTACCCCAAAAGGGCATTGGTCAGGAAGCCAAGTTTCAAAGAAATACAAAATCACACATACCTCCATAATGCAAAACATCATGGGCTGTATATGTAAATCATCACAAAATGTTATGCTGGTTAAACTTTAAGCAGGAATGCATGGTGCCGAAACACCTCTCGCACAGTCTGCTATCCATTGTGTGTTACAGAAAACCAACCTCCGCCAACACATTACTGCATGCCATCAGTGCCCACCCACACACCCCAAGTGGACAGCATTCAGTATAGACCGTTTCTCCAACTTAGGAGGAATTGTTCAGACTTTGGAAGACTTTATGAGACAGTCTGAACAATTAAAATGGAGATTTGGACTAGAGAGCAGAGCTACAGGGATGAGGTCAAAGAAAAGGCCTTTGAGAGAGTGACAAGAATTTGTAGAAGTGATTTATTAAAGTGATTTTTGGAGCTTGGGGAGTAACTTACTTAAAATAATAGCTGATGCTGGTGATAGTCCCCTTCTGTAATGGTTGCTGATTTTTGTGCAGCCCTAATTTTCTGGGAAGGGATCATAGTTTGGTATTGACAAGGTGGCCAGCTGATCACTTCCATTTCCCTATTGAGTGCCACGCCATCATGCTAAGGCACATTATGATGTGCAGCAAGGTCAGGAGTGACCTCAGGTTGCAGGTGAGCGGCCACGGGAGAGGATGAAGCATCCAATGGACTGCACTCCTTTTCTGGTGGGATGGGGCTTTTGTCTTCCACCAAATATCTGCCATCAGGTGGAGGCCTAGTTCCAGTTCAAGTCTGCAAGAGGCACCGAGTGGGTGGTGCTGTGGGACCCGGCAGTGTGCATGTGCCTCCACATGCACATAATGATGTGTGTGTGCCCCAGCAACAGGGTGGGAGAAAATGGTGGAAAAAGCACTGAAGCAGTCATCTATGATGTGCTGCACACTGCACCCCTATCCACATCACCACCATAGCGACCAGCTGGCTGACTGGATAAGTACATCAGGGGGGCAGTACTCCCCCTCCTGACTCCTCCATGGGGGTTCCAGCTGACCAGGTAAGTTCGTGGAGGGTACTAGCTCCAGAGTACTTAAAAACCCAGCCCACTTGTAAGTCCTCCTATTTTAACCCCCTTCCCCACTCAAAACTCAGGTCAACCCCTATTTTATTTCAAACAAGTAACCATGACAAAAAACATTAAATATGTCAGAAGGGTCCTAGGCAAAACCAGAATTGGGAGTGACATGGTGGAAATGAAACTCGTTGCTCTCGCCCTGGAGGAGCAATCTCTTCCCCTCACTAAGCTATTCAATACATTCTTAAGAATGGGAGTATTCCCAGATAAATGGAAACATCCCTTGTCACTCCAGTGTTTAAAAATGGAGACAGAACCAACCTGGGAAACTACCGACCAAAATCAGTATTACCCCCTCTCTCTCTCTAAAGCCCTTGAACGGATCGTATCTGATCAACTAACTGAGTACCTGAATAAATATAATCTGCTTTGCCCACAACAAGGGTTTTGAAAAAACCATAGCACTATAAATAGACTTTACTTCACATTTATATGATACTCTAGACACTGGTAAGTCGGTGGGGTCCATCTTCCTAGACCTCACTAAAGCATTTGATACTGTGAACCACCAGATCCTACTTAACAACCTCCAATAGACCCGTCCCATGACACTATGACCTGGTTCAGTAGCTATTTGTCCCACAGATCACAGTGTGTGAAAATAAGTGGGGTAGTTTCAGACCCCAGGGATGTAACCTTGGGGTCTCCCAAGGGTTTATTCTTAGCCTGCTGCTCTTCAGCTTATTTATAAACTCTCTGCCCTCTGCTTGTCTAGCCAATGTGCTGCTGTATGGGTAATGACCTAGGGGGATGGCAGGGGTTGCAGGATGATCTGGCAAAGCTTGAAACCTGGACAGACACCTGGCAACTGGGGTTTAATGCCAAAAAATGCAAGGTGCTGCATTTTGGGAAGAAGAACCCAAGGAGGAGTTACCAGCTGGGGAGAGTGAAGCTAGCCCAGACAGAGGAGAAAAAGGATCTGGGGGTGCTCATTACAGGGTCAATGAACAACTCGGCACAATGTAGGAAAGCAGCTGCAAAGGCCAACAAAATGCTGGGTTGTATTGCAAGGGGTATATCCTTGAGGAGGGAGGAGGTGATTCTGCCACTGTGTAGGTCATTAGTTAGACCGCACCTGGAGTACTATGTGCAGTACTGGCGCCCGTATCTGAAGAGGGACATTAAGTTACTGGAGGGGGTGCAGCGCAGGGCAACAAAGATGATCAAGGGGCTGGGGGACTTATCTTATGAGAGGAGGTTGAGGGAGTTGAACATGTACTCACTGGAGGAAAGGAGGGACGGGGGGACATGATTGAAACCTTTAAGTACATGAAAGGAATAAACAAGACAGGTACAGAGGGGCTGTTCAAAGTAAGGGAAGGGAGGGACACCAGGGGCCATGATATGAGACTGGAGGGAGGAAGGTTCAGGAGGGAGATGAGGACGCACTTTTTTACAGAGAGGGTGGTGGCTGGGTGGAATGCGTTACCTGCAGAAGTGGTATCCAGTAGAACAGTGGACTGCTTCAAAAGAGAATGGGACAGGACAAGGGCGAGGGTTAATGAAGGGGAAGTGTGGAAGGGAGGGGCAGCTGCAGAATAAGGGGTGTTAGCTGCACATTCGAGCAGACTTGATAGACCTCTAGGCCTTTATCTGCTGGCAAATTTCATATGTTTGTATGTTCGTAATTATCTGACTGACATAACAGTGGCTCTGCAGGATAGCTTCAAACACCTCGAGACTTGGTTTTACCAATACAGACTCCTACTAAACTATAGAAAGACAAAAGTTATGCACTTCGCAATGCCTCACAAGAAAAAAAAAATCTGGCCCCTTGACCATCCTTAGCCATAAAGGTGACACCCTAGAACAAGTAACCTCCTTCAAATACCTAGGCATTCACCTTGACAAAACCATGTCTTTTGCCTCTCACATTGATCATGTAGTTAAAACAGCTAATCTCAAGCTTGGCATTCTCTATCATCACAGGCAACCAATGACTCCTGAGGCCCTGAGTCTAATAACATGGAGCTTAATACTATCAACTACGGGTTTGCCATCTACAGCGCTGGCACTGAAACTGCTCTAAAAAGGATCAAAGTACTCCTTAATAAGGCCTGCAGACTGGTTTTAGGGGCAAAACATCTGACGCACACCTGTAGTCTCTACTCTAAAATGGGATGGCTCCCACTGCTCCTAAAGGCCAGATACCAGGCCTGCCTGATTGGTAAAAAGGCCCTACTAGGTCTAACCCCTGACTCAACTGCAGGAATTTTCTAACACACTAAAACCTCTAAGATGACAAGCAGAACAGTTAAGGGTGTACTCCAGGTCCCTTTCAAATACAACACTTTTGCCCAGCGTGCCCTTGCTTACCGAGGGCCTCAGAGGATAAATGATCTCCCTGCCCCCCCCATAGAATGTGGTAAGAATGGCTCCTTTATAAGAGACCTCTGCCTCCTACTAGGCCAAGCTAACCACTGTGATTGCCCATCTTAGTCACAAGCTATCCCCTGCCCTACCTCGGGTTGACTCACCCCCCTTTTTATTCTAACATCTTAGACTGGAAAAAGGCAATAGTGGTTCCACATCACAAATCAGGCAGTTGTGAAGAGTCTAGTAATTACAGACTGGTGAGCCTCACGTCTATAGTAGGGAAACTTATGGAGACACTACTCAAACAGAGGATCATAGCATTCCTTGAAACTAGTGACCAACAAGACCCTAATCAGCATGGTTTCACAGCAGGTAGGTCATGCCAGACAAATCTGCTTGAGTTTTTTGACTTGCTACAAAAATAGTGAATGACAGTGGGACAGTAGACATGATCTACCTAAATTTTAGTAAGGCTTTCAACTCGGTTCCACACAGAAGGCTGGTAAAGAAACTTGACCACACAGGGGTTGGTCCAGAAGTAGTCAGATGGGTACAAAACTGGTTACAAGGCAGAACCCAGAGGGTACAGGTTACTGGAACGTAACTGACGGAAGGCAGGGTGATCAGTGGGGTGCCCAGGTCTCAGCGCTAAGGCCTCTGCTCATCAATGTTTTTATAGCAGACATCAATGATGGACTGGAAGGGAAGGTGTGTCTGTTCGCAGATGACACCAAGATATGTAACAGGGTGAAACCTCAGAAGGAGTGAGCAAGATGGAAGCTGACCTCAAGAAACTAGAAGAATGGTCTGGAGTGTGGCAGCTGAGATTTAACGCCAAAAAGTGCAAGGTCATGCACATAGGAAAGAAAAATCCAAGAAAGGACTATTACCTAGGAGGTGAAAGACTGGCGGCCTCAAACCAGGAACGAGATCTGGGAATCATATTCTCAGATGACTTGAAGCTTAGTAAACAGTGTGAGAAGGCAACATTGAAGGCCAACAGAATGCTGGACTGCACTGGGAGGGGAATCATGAGCAGGAGGAGAGAGATGGTACCACCAGTCTATAGATTGCTGGTCAGGCCTCACCTGGAATACGGAGTCCAATTCTGGAGGCCTTACCTCAGGAAGGACATTGACCGGGTGGAAACAGTACAGATAATGGTGACAAAAATGATTCAGGGTCTGTAGTACATGTCCTACGAGGAAAGACTTAGGGAACTAAATATGTACTCCCTGGAGCAGAGGAGAGAGAGAGAGAGGACATGACTGAAACATTCAAGTACATAAAAGGCATTAACAAGGTACAGGTACAGGAACCTTTTCACTTCAAGAAGGGCTCCAGGACCAGGGGACATGACCTCAGGCTGCAAGGAGGTAGGTTCTCTACCAACAGGAAGGTTTTCTTCACAGAAAGCATGGTGGATGCCTGGAATAACCTGCCCCAAGAGGTTGTAGGGGTCAACACTGTGGGGGGGGGGATTCAAGAATGCATGGGATAGACACAAGGGAGCCCTTACTACAAAGGGCAACTAGTGTCAAAATAGGTCTAAAACAAATGGGCAGACTAGATAAACCTGGCGGTCTCCTTCTGCCGTCATCTTCTATGTTTCTATCTTCCTCCCTCCTCCCCTTATCAGCTTCTCCTCTCCTCCCACCCAGACAAAGCCAGCTCGGGCTGCTACCACCTCCATTGATCTACACTTAGCAACCTAACTGTGTCCACAAAGCATCATTACAGAGGAACTCCTACTCAATCAATTTCTGTTCCTCGTGTGTCATGATGCTGTTGATAACTTCTTGCACTTCTGTAACTGCCAATTTTTTGTATACCTGTGTACTCACTGTCATGTCCTATGTACCAAGCCTGTACCTTATGTATTGTATAGTGGGTTTTTTGGACTTGGAACCTTTGTAAAAGAGCCATTTGGCTCAAAGGTAATAATCCAAACCAAAAATAAATAAAATAAATAAAGGCAATGGATGTGGAGGCCAATGTGACAGGGCAGACGGAAGCCCTAGGCTGTCTTGGCCAGGGCACCATAAACAGATTATGAGGAAAAAAATGTAACAGAAAACTGATTACTTATTTCAACTTGTAGTGCTCACCCAGATAGGTACAGCAGAATGCGCCAATTTTATCACAGACTGGATGGCTGAATTCAGCTAGTAGTGATCACCCAGCTAGGGTGTTGCTAGGAAGCAGCATAATCAGCATCAGACAAGGCAGTGTGCTTTATATTTACACTCAGAATTGTTACAGCAGAAGACAGTTTACCAGCGGTGTTAAAAAATGGCAGAGTTCCACTTATTGCCTCTTTTGGATGACTCTCATTTTGGCAAACTCCCACTGTGATGTCCATAGCACTCCAGACTGCATCACTCTGGACCACTCATGTGTGTCAGCATTTAAGACTAGATTACAGACCATGAACAATGAAGGCAGTTTACGACTGGCAAGTAATGCTGGAGAAGGCGTGGCTTTCTGCAAGTCAGACTACCGATTGGTGAATCACAGGAGCAGGAAGAAGTGTCTGGATTGGCTTTGTCTCCCTGACTTAAGAGCTCTAGCACATCCGGCAGTGTGGTGCAGTGCAGGAGGTGGGTAGCCCCATTTAGTAGAACCCTTCTCAACCCCATAGGTGCATGCAGCTTTGAGTAATTGCAGCTGCATGGGATGGACGACACATCTGAAATTTCAATCCCCAGGGCTCTGTAAAATAAGACAATGAACAATGGTGATAGCTCGTCATTGGCTCATTATACTGGAGGAGGCGTATCTTTCCCCAATTCAGGCCACTGATTGGTGAATCAGAAGAGCAGGATAAGTGGCTGGAGTGGCTTTGGTTCTCCGACATAGGAACTTGGCAAGTCCTGCACCATGGTGTGGCGGTGTGTGTGTGGGGGGAGTCCCATTCAGTAAAGGTCCCCTCTCCGACCCTACTGGAACACACAGTTTTGTGAGATTACAACTGAAAGAGAGGTCCAGTGGGTCTGAAATTTAAAGCTACAGTGCTCAGTATAGTCAGTCCCTGTACAATGGAGGCAACTTGCGGTTGGCACTTCATGCTGGAGGAGGGTGGCTTTCCCCAGTTCAGACCACTGACTGTTGGATCAGAGGAGCAGGAAGAAGCACTAGAGTGGCTTTGCATCCCCAACCTAGGAGCTCTGGCAAGTCCGGTGGTGTAGTGCAGGGTGGGAGAAGGCAGTACCATTCAGTAAAGCACCTCTCAACCCCGTAGAAGCATAAAGCTTTGAGTGATTATAGCTGCCTATGTTAGAACTTCCTTCAAAGTTATGCCCTCACAGCTGAAGACCTGCTTCCTCTTTATTGTCTACCCAGCCCTGCTTGCATGTCTCATCTTACCTAAACTATCCTGTCATAACATATTTTTAAACAATGCACTGTAACTCCAAGTATAAATTCAGCTTCTTGTGTTCAGAAAGCTATTACATCTTTTTGGCTACTCTGCACTGGGTCTCCCTGTATCCCCAACACTCCATGGAATTTATCCCACCCTGCCTTGAATCCCATCACACTGCCAGCATTTGTCCACCTAACAGAACGCACATTTTGGCACTTTAACCAGTTTCTTTGGAGATGTATTTGCTATTAAATGACATGTCAATGTTGATACTTATTTGGTGCCTTTTTCCTGCTGCTTTTCTCCAAATATGCACCAACACTTTTGTTTTTCTTGCCATTGTCACCACCCTGACAGGCAAGCTGTTCCAGCCCTCTTCCAGTCTCTCTGTGAAGTAGAACTTCCTCACATCCTTTCTGAATTTACTCACTTCGTATTTTTAGTTGTGTCCTCTGGTGACTTTGGTCAATTTTATTGTAAACAGCTATGCTGTGTCCACCCTGTTTACCCCACATAAAAACTTGAATGTTTCTAGCATGTTCCCACTCTCCCTCTGGGTTTCTAGCAAACATTTGTTCAACAGCTTTTACCTATCCTCACATGCTTTGTCTTGAAGATCACTGATCATCCTTGTTGCCCTCCTCTGGACTCATTCCAACCCATTCCATTCTTTTTCAAAATGAGGGACCCTAAACTAGACATATCTCCCTCCTTTGGCTAGTGATAGCCCTCCCCATGCAGCCCAGCATTCCACTGGCCATGCCATATGCTTTATTGCATGAACATTTGGTTACAGACTATTGTTGATGATTACGTGCAAGTCTTACCGTTATCCCATCTGTTAAGTATTCTGTGTTGGGAATCTTCTTCCCTATGTGCATGACCTTATATTTGTTGGTATTAAACCTAAACTGCCATATGTTCGACCATCCTTCTAGCCTCTCTGCACCCCAGACCATGTCCCTAACTCCCTTCACATTATGCACCCTCCCATGGACTTTGGTGTCATCTGCAACCAGACAGAGCTTGCCATTGATCCCTTCCCCATGTTTTAAATGTACATGTTGAATAGCATTGGTCACAGGAAAGAACCCTGAAGGACAGCACTAGTGATCATCTTAACTCCTGAACATTTACCATTTTAGACTACCCTCTGGGTCCTCCTATCCAGCCAGCTCTCTATCCATACTGTTAGTTGTTTCCCCTATGCATAAGTTCCACCTTTTTAACCAGTCTCTAGTGTGGTATGAAGTCAAAAGCCTTACTGAAATCCGAATACAATATATCAACTGCCTGCCCCCATCTACTGCCTTTGTCTCCAAGTTTAAGATATCCATTAAGTTCCATTAGCATGAATGTCCCCTAACTACCCTGTGTTGCCTTTTGTCCTGCAATCAGTGCATTTCTAGGAATTCCCCTATACACTCCCTGACTACAGTCTGCAGCAGTTTCCCCACTACAAAGGTCAGATTAACTGGACTATAGTTCCCAGGGTCATCCCTTCATGTAATAGCACCTCATCTGCCACTCTCCAGTTCCTTGGCCCCACCCCTGTCAGCAGTAAGCAGTGCACCAGTGGCTCTGCTAGCACCTATACTACCTCTTTCAGAACTCTGGGATACAGACTGTCCAACCATGAGGATAGCGTCACATTTAGAACCTGCAGCCCTTTTATGACTTTAGCGTCAGTAACCTCTGCCACTCCCAGCTTCTGCCTTAGCTCCTGCTGAACTGGACCCCACTCTATGGTAATGGTCCCGCTGCTTCCACAGTAAAGACTGATCTGAGATAATTCATTTAGAATGTTTAATTCCTCTGTCTAATCCTTTACTGTGACCCCTCCACATCCAAACTGATAAAAGGATTAGTGCTCACTTGGTAAATTAAGGTAATGTGGGGGGTGCTCAACTTAGTGGAACCCTGGCTGAGGTTCCTATCTAAACAGTGTAGGTCTTTTGCAAAAACAACATAAAGTGAACATATCCATTATCCTAGAAAAACAGGTTACTCACCTATAACAGTAGTTCTAGGAATGGTATATGTTGTTCATCCACACTATTTGGCATGTCCTTTCCCTTTAAGAATCTTGCCGGAAGGTCTAAAAGCTAGCTCCTCCCACCCACCCGGGTGGTATATGCTTTGGCTCTGCCCCTTGATGTCAGATCTAGACTGCTGGAAGCAGAGGGTTGTGCGTCGAAGCCGAAGAGGTTGGGTGGGTTTGTGTGGATGAACAACGTATACCACTCCTAGAACTACTGTTACAGGTGAGTAACCTGTCTTTCTAGGATCATGGGTATGTTGTTCTAGCCACACTGTTTGGCAGACTCCTAGCAGTTCTCCAGGAGGAGGGAGGCAAGGCGCACATCCCCTACTTAGGGAAGAGAGATTGGAGAACTGAGGCCCCAAAACAGGCAACCCGGCATGACTCTAGGTCAGTGTGATAATGGGAAATGAAGGTGTTTGCTGACTTCCAGGAAGCAGCCCTGCAGATATCCTGGACAGTGATGTCTCTAGAAGCAGCCACCAATGCCGCAGTATGGTGGGTGGAATGAGCTTTTACCCCTACGGAAGACTCCTTGCCTGCCAATTGATAGCACAGATCAATGCAAGATGTAATCCATCTGCCAATCATCTGCTTGGCTGCAGGTCTGCCAGGTGCAGCTTCAGTGTAGGTGAAAAACAGCTGGCCAACCTCTCCCTGAACTTCAGCTGAGTGCTCCTTGTAATAAGAGAGCGCTCGTCTCAGGTCCAAAGTACGAAGGCTGTACTCAACCTCCAAGGTGTAATTGGGGTAGTACACTGGCAGAGTCATCACCTGGTTCAGGTAAAACTCTGAGACAACCTTCAGAAGGAACTTCGGGTTGGGGCACAGGACAACCATGTCCCTGTGGAAGACCAGATAGGGAGACTTGACAGAGAGCACCTGTAGCTCCCCAGTCCTTCTGGCTGACATGCTAGCCACCAAGAAAGCAGTTTTCCATGACATAAGTAACATCTCACACATGTGCATCAGTTTGAATGGCTTGCCCATGAGCTTTGCCAGTATCAGCAGTAGATTTGACGGTGGTGGAGGTTCACGCTATAAAGGGGAAATATGGTTGAGGCCTTTAAAGAAATGCCAAACCACTCCTCCTGTGCCACCATCTGCTGACCAACCCATGCCTGGTAAGCAGAGATGGCTGCCAGGTGCACCTTAAGGGTTGAAGATCGAAGACCCCCTTTGGACAGAGACTAAAGGTAGTCAAGAATGCTAGCCACCAGACAGGACAGAAGGTCCAGGCCCTTGCCCTGACACCAAATGGAGACTCTCTTCCATTTGAAGACATAGTACCTCCTTTTCAATTCCTGCCTGGATGCCTCAACCACGTTGAGAACATCTTCGGAGAGACCCAAAGCCTGGAACTCTAGCTCCTCAGGAACCAGGCTGTCAGGTGCAGGGATTGAAGGTCCAGGTGGAGGACCCTCCCCTGACTGACTGAGATCAGGTCCAGGCATGCTGGAAGACGTCTCAAGAGCCTGTTGCGGAGGCTGAGGAGATCAGGGTGCCAAAACTGGTGGGGCCAGTCCAGTGCCACCAGGATCACCTGTGCCTTGTCCCTCCTGACCTTGAGGAGCACCTTGTGACTCAAGGGAAGTGGCGGGAACACACAGAAGAGGCCTGGGGTCCATGGCCTCAAGAGAAGACATCCCCCTACAGTAAGCCTTGCTGAGGGGGGCAGCCATGAAATAGCCTCAGCTTGGTGTTTTCCCTGGAGGAAAAGAGGTCCATCTGAGGAGTGCCCCACTGGGAGAACAGGCTGTGTATTACCTCCGGATGGAGACCACTTGTGGGACGCCTTACCCACATGGCTGAGGGTGTCCGCCAGTTGATTTGAGGGTCCTGCTACAAGGATGGCTAGGTGATCTGCCTCCAGTTGGCTTATGTAGGTCCAGATGTGGAGTACTTCCCTGCACAGAGGTTGGGAGTGTGTGCCACCCTGCTTGTTGAGATAGTACATGGTCATTGTATTGTCAGTCTGGACCTGCACCACTTGACCACGAAGCAAGGGAGCAAATGCAGTCAGCACCAGCCGAACTGCTCCGAACTCCAGCAGGTTGATATGACATCGGGATTCCTTGGGGGTCCAGAGCCCGTGGACTCTGTGATTCCTCATGTGGGCACCCCAGCCCATGAGAGAGATGTCAGTTGTAAGAACAACCATCAGCTTGGGGTGGACAAGCAGGATCCCCTCTTGCAGATGTTCTAGGATGGTCCACCATTGGAGAGTGTCCCACATCTTTTGGGTCACAGTGACCAGCTTGTCAAAATGACCAAGATGCTGAGTTCACTGGCTGGCCAGCTCCACTGAAGGGGGTGCATATGCCACCGGGCCCAATGGACCACAGAGGTGCAGGCCACCATGTAACCCAGAAAGCACAGGAAGTCCCGGACAAGGCACAAGTGCCCAACCAGAAATGATTGGGTAAAGGAGGAGAGAACTTCTGCCCTGTCCACCAGGAATCTGGCTCTAGCTTGGCAAGAGTCAAACTCTGCCCCGATGAAGCAGATCACCTGCAAAGGCATGAGTTCCGACTTGGTCTCATTGATGAGGAGACCAAGTTCAATGCAGGTCTGAAGGGACAGATCCCAGGACCTCTCGACCTCCAGTTTGGAGGGACCCTCTATGAGCCAATCATTGAGACTGGGGTACACTCTGATACCCCAACACGGAAGATGAGTCACCACCACTGCAATACATTTGGTGAAGACTTGGGGGGGGGGCAATGACTTGCTGAATGGCATGGCTTGGAACTTGCAGAGGGCTCCCTCTGCTTGGAAGTGAAGGAAACTTTGGTGTGAATGATGGATCGGGATGTGAAAGAACACATCCTGCAGATCCAGTGAGCAAAACCACATGTTCCACTCAAGAGATAGTATGATCTGAGACAGAGTTACCATCCTGAAGGTGTGAGACCTGAAAAAATTGGTTCAGGTTGTGCAGATCTAGAATGGTGCGTCAGCTCTCCGTCTGTTTTGGGACCAGGAAGTACCTGGAAATGAATCCTGGGTTGACGGGGGATCCGCGACTCTGACCACTACCTCCTTGTGAAGGAGTTGGGCGATATTGTCTCGGAGAGCCAACTGAGTGTTCAAGGAAATAATTTCCTCCCATAGGGTGCAGGCTCAGCTTGGTGGGTACTGCTGAAATTTCAGAGTCAGTCCCTCGTCAACCACTTCCATGACCCACTTGTCCACTGTAACAGCAGACCATGCAGAAAGGAAGTGGTGGAGCCGGACCCATATTGGAGGACCCAGAGTGGGTGTGATAGGTATGGGGTTGGCAACCCCCATCCTGTTACTGTGCAGGCTTGGAGGAGGATGATCCGGCTTGAGGACTGCTGGGACCTTTCCCCTTTCAGGCTCACAAGCCGCCGAGCACCCTTGCTTGGGCCGAGGGCACAAAGATTGAGCCTGCTGCTGTTGCTGCCCCGACTGAAAGTGGGGTTGCTTGGCCACAGGGGCAGAAGGCCAAAAAGGCTTTCTCTTCTGCTTTTTGGAAACCTGGGATTCCCTCTGGGCAGAAGTAATGGAGTCCAAGGTGGCACTGGACTTCTCTATGTGCTGGAGGTGACCGTCCACTCCTGGACCAAATAAATTGATGCCCACGAAGGGAACATCTGTGAGTTTGTGCTGAGTGTATGCCATAAAGGACGAGACCCTCAGCCAGGCCCTGCAGTGTATGGTGAGTGCGGCTGCCACCGAGCAGACGCAAGAATCCCCAATGTCCAGGGCCATCTGGAGTTGCTGTTTGGCAACTGCCTGACCCTGGTCATGAACCTGCTTGACTCTGGTCTGAAGGTCTGCAGGGAGAGGAGGAAGAACCTCATCCAGAGAGCCCAAGAGGGCATGAGAGAAATGCGCCATTATGACGTCCAAGCTTACCTGATGAAGGCCAAGCGATGAGGCAGCACAAACTTTCCTTGCAGAATGGTCCAGTTTCCTGGACTCTTTGTCCGAAGGTCTATTGGTGTCTCCAAAATTACCCAAGCACCGAAGCATAGACTTAGTCACCAACCCCTTGGCCAAGGGGTGTTCTGTGAATCCTGAAAGGGAACCGATGGGAACTGTGTATTTGTGGGCCATCTGGACTGAGGGCACAGGACAGGAGGCTGGGTGCTGCCACTGCTCCAAGGCTGGGCCAATAATGGCTTTGGCCACAGGGAAGACCTCCACTGGAGAATCCCCTCTTTTGAGTACATCAGTGAGTGGATATTCGGCCCTGTTTTTGAATGGGCTCCAGTGGCATCCCCATAGATTCGGAGCTGAGATGGAGGATGCCCATGAAAGACATGGGACCATCCTCTGTCAAGAGACTCACAATGGATTCTTCCTCCAGGGGATGGGAAAGCAAATTGGAGTCCTCGTACTCCGGAAAAATCGGCTGACCACCCATGTCACCTTGGACCCACTGGGGATCATCAGGAGTGAGGGTGACAGACAACCTGTATGGGAGGCCCTTGATGGGTGGAGACTCCTTGGTGGGAGTCCCAGAGGGAGGCTGCTTAGGTGGCAGCTCCACCAGAATCAGTGGAGAGGACGGTTTTGGCCGAGCTGGGAGGGTCTTCACCCACTCTGTAGGCAGAGAGACGGTGTTGGCTGGCTTCTGAGGAGTCGGCATCAGCCTGGAGGGTGACAGCCAAGTGATGGCTGGTGTGGAAGCTGGGATCAACTTTGGACCAGCCATAATTAACTGTTGCCACATCAAGTCCTCGTAGCGTAAACGCAGCTTGTGTCGTAGCCTCTCCTCTTCCGAGGAGGATGAGAATGAATAGCAGTGGTGCCTCTTTTTAGAATGCTTATGCGATTTCTTCAGCCTATCAGTCGAGGAAGTCCAAGACCTTGACTTTGACCATCAGTGGAACTGATGGGGGTGCTCAGAAGGAGCTGGGGAGAACCGTGGGTCCTCCAGGCCAGGGATAGGAACCGTAAAGTGGTTCCCAGGAGGCTGGGTCTCCTCTTCAGTGGGTTTGGTCAGGACCAGGGTCCTGAATAAGGAATTGTCAGCTTCATTGAACAATCTCAATCAGGTTGTTGTCCCGCATCTTAGCTGGCTGGCCTGATGTGGTACCGTGAAGTCAGCAGCCGAGGCCGCAATCTCGACCGAAGTTGAAATAGCAGATTCCTGGGACAAAGACCTGTCAATTCCAAGAATGTGGTCGATGAGACAAACCTTGTCCTTTTTAAGGGAATGGGAGATGTACCTGCCCGAAGGGCCCTTCCCCTTGGTCGGGAGAGACTGGTGCAGTTTCTTGAAGGAGCCCAAAACAGTGGAGCCCAAACTGAGTGGGACAAAAACCAACATGGAAGAGGACCGATCAGTGTCCCGAGCTGCCTCCTCCTGCTCTAGTTGCTAAGCAGAACCTGCAGCTGCAGAGACTGCCCAACGGCCTCTTTTGATTTGACTGGCAGGTTCTGTTTCTCCGGTCTGCCGAGCTAATGTCAAGCAAGACGATCATCCAGGACATTAGGTTGGAATGCGCAACACAAGTCGCAGGCCTGGGTGTCATGGGCATGGCTCAGACAGTAGACGCACAATGCATGTGGGTTGGTGTGAGACATCTTCTGAGGGCAAGGGCACCGGCAGAACCCGGGTGAGGACTTGTCCTCCATCACAGTCACGATCGCAAAGCAATGTGGACATGGGGGTAACATGTGGGGGACTCAGCTGGGTTTAGGGGTTCTGTGGCAGCCAGAGTGCAGCACCAGTTTGTGGACAGTGTTCATGGTCACTTACAAAAAAAAATGCACCCGTTTACCATTTGTTTAACATGCATGTACATGGTGTTAATATGGTGCATAAGCATCCTGGCAAAACATGTGAAAAGTAGCTCTTCTTTACCTGGAGGGGCAAGTTGTGAATTTGCATATCCCCGGTCAATTAGTATCAGGATGGGTAGAGGGAACACTGATATCACCACCTGCCCCACAGGCATAAGAAAAGGGCGGAGTAATGCCGGCAGACATGGAATCTGCATGAAGGTCTCATGGGCTGAGAGAGAAGGCACCATGGTGAGAAAGCAGCATCTGTGGCAACTAAGTACAGTGTGTGATGTGCCAGAAAATCAAGTACAAAACACAACAAAAAGTGGGTCTCAAACACATTTGTGCATCCAGTGTGGTGCCATTAGCAAAAACTGAAGCCAAGGCTGGGGGGGGGGGAGATTTTAGAAACCACCTAAGCTAACGTACAGGACCAAAGAGCATGACAATGCTTCCAGTCAAGAACATGGAACAGCTTACCATGTGTAGCAAAATTCCTCTTTAATATTCAAAGTACTTGACATCGTATTGCAGAACATGTGCAAAACTTACATCCAGAAATAAATAACTATACTGGCTATAAACTGACAAATAAATACACGCCGGCACCACTATCGGTACAACCGCAGCAATCCAAACAGCATGGACTCGAGCATGCCACTCACGTGATGCGGCTCGACCAATCTGCTGACATTTCTCCCGTAGGCTTCCTCAGAGCTGATTTGCTCTCTCCCCACACATAAATTTAAAGTACAGATCTCATAAATATTCAATATCCAAACCAATCCATTTCTTATTTCTGGCTTACTCATTAAAACTGCCCCCTAACTATATTAAATCTATCCCCATTTCCAACATTCATTGTAGAGAGAGACACACATACATCGCACAAAAAGTGATTTGTTAAAAAAATGTTTTTGTAGTATTCGAGTTACTAAAGGTAGCACCGCAGTGACAGTTCTTCGTTCAACCCCTTTGGGGTCAGTCACATCAAGAGATACAGAGAGTGTACAAAAAGAGATTGATGTCTTGGAGGCTAACATTAAATCAAGTGTAGCACATACAGAAGTAGATGCGCTTCTTAGGAAAATTGAAATACAGATTTTAACATTTTAAGAGTACCTAAATGAGTATAAAATGGGCAAACACATTTGAGACGACAATGATTATGCCAGGGGTCAGGTATATAATTGACAGTGCACCACTAGAAGAGAACCGTACAGATATAAGGGGAATTTAAACAAATTCAGAGAGAATACATTTAACTCATCTCCAGAAAGTGATGGTAACAACAGGCCCAATACACGAGGTGGGCCTTTTTTAGGCCAGCACCCCCAAGGGAGGAATCAAGGAGACATCAATTACAACCAAGGGTTCAGTTAATTTAGTTTTAAAAATCTGGAAGTTATTCCAATTTCTGGTAGTCAAAATACTTCTCAGATCCCACAACTTGGAAGCCAGTATTCTAGGAAGGATAATGTATGGATGTTAACATAAACATTAATGGTAAAATACAGTTTCTTTTGGAAAACTCCATCATTTCTTGGCTTCTGTGACTTCACTTTTAGAAGTCATCCAGTCTTGTTTTTTAAATTTGGAAGTCAATGACTTCCTTCCCCTTTATTTTGGAAGTTTTTGCCTTATTTTTGGAAGTCAAATACTCCCAAAATGGAGTTAACTGAAGCCCTGATTACAACCAGCCTGAAAATGTGGACACAAACGAGGCATGGGAAACTTATGAGGAAGAGGCAGAGGGAGAAGGCCATGGCAGCAATCATGGCCTCCCAGACGATCGAATCAGAACAACAAATGTCAATCATGAATCTAACTGACCATCTAATTACCTAGGCACAAGAAAAAGTATTACAAAAAGGGCTATCATTCGTCCCCAGATCTAACCTCAATCCTTTTCAAGTGCATGTAGACCTGTTCCAATTTTATAGAAGGCTACATCAAAAGAGCTTTTTTTCGAAACCACAACAGGATAGTTTACAAAGGGAAAACATTGAGAAATAATAATCAAAACATCACAGAAGAGATCATAGAAGAGAGGGAAACTGTGGGAGAAAATAATGCTATGATGTCAAGATTTTGCCTGCCCAGCTTTACAGACCATGCTATTAATACTTATTCAGCAATGGCTGATAAGGAAGTGGACCAGTTGATAAGAAAACCTCAAAATGAGAGATGGAGGGAAAATATGACAAAAGAAGATAGAATTGCTCTGAAAGAACTTGAGATGAACCAAAGTTTGGTGGTGAAACCTACAGATGGGGGGGGAGGGGGCGGGGGCATGGTGGTAATTTGGGGAATGGAAAAATATGAGAATGAGATGGAACGACAACTGCTGAATGAAAAATATTACAAAAAACTGAATGTGGATCCAACTGAGGCAATAAAGCGGAAGGCATTTGATATCATCAGAACTGGTGAGATGTCTGGACAGTTAATGAAGCAACAATGTGATTTCTTAAAAGTCCAATGTCCAGTAAAATCATGTATATATTTATTGCCAAAAATACATAAAGGTCCTGAAACTCCCCCTGGCTGGCCCATTGTAGCAGCAATTGGCTCATCAATGGAATCATTTTCACAATTTATCGACTGCCATTTGAGGCAGTGGGTTATACAGTTAAAATCATATCTACATGTCGCAAGTGAAGCATTAAAAGTTATGTCTGATGTGCGTATAGGCATAGACACATGGCTGGTCACGTTTGACATTGAAAGCTTGTATTCAAACATACCTACTCAAGGAGGGCTGGCAGTACTTAGCCATTACTTGAACCTGAGAAAGGAAACAGAGATACCACAAACTGAATTCCGGATTGAAATGTCTGAGATGGTGCTGATGTCAAATTATTTTTTATTTAAAAACAGGTATTATGCACAAGTGAGTGGCACAGCCATGGGTACCACTTTTGCCCCCAAGTGTGGCGAACCTGTATGTGGACCAATGGGAAGAAAAATTTCTATACAACAATATACTTTTTAGGAAGTATGCCACCTTTTGGAAACAGTTTACTGATGATTGTGTTATGTTCTGGGAAGGACCCTTGGAAGAATTGGAACTGTTCTTACAAGTTATGAATAGCTTTGATCTAAACCAGAAGTTTGAAATGACACAAAGTCAGGAGAGTGTGCACTTTTTGAATGCGATGATCTATAAAGCTGGGAATTCACTACAGACCACAATGTATAGGAAAAAGACTGATCGAAATACATTGTTACATTATTCGAGTGCACATCCACCTCAGTTAAAAGATAACATTCCAGTAGGGCAAATGCTCTGAGTAAAAAGGATTTGCAGCTCAGAAGATGAGTTTAAAAGAAATGCGAAAATTGTTGCCCAGAGGTTTGTGAATTGGGGGTACCCACCACAGAAAGTAAAAGTGGGACTGGATCGAGCAAAGGGTGAAGAAAGGGTGCAGGTGCTAACAGTAAATGAAAAGCTTAAAGGAAGAGAAAAAGTGCCCTTCGTCAGCAACTACTGTAAGCAACGTGGTGCAATCTCTAAAATAGTATGTAAACAATGGCATATTGTACAAAGTACAACAGCATTCGCAGAAACAGACCTGTGGGTGACCTTTAGAAAAGGAAACACTTGAGGGATATGGTAGTACATAGTCTGCATATAAATAAAGACCAGCAGTCGAAGATGTTGTTACCACCAATACCCACGGGCAACTATAAATGTGGGCATTGTGCTCAATGCAATAATACTATGAATACAGATTCCTTCAAGCACCCGAGAACAGGGAAAAAGTTTAAAATCAAGTCATTCATCAATTGTTCCACCATAGGAGTCATTTATTTATTGATCTGCCCCTGCGGTCTGGGTTATGCCAGACAGACCAAGAGAACAGTAAAAGAATGCATTTGTGAACATAAGTCTGCGATTAGAAACTCAGTTGAAACAAATGTAATGGCAAGACATTATGGAAATAAGGGGCATGGATCACCTGCAAGTTTAAAATTTGTGGGACTTGAAAAGGTGGAACAAGGAATATGTGGGGACTAAATAATAAACCAAACCAGAGGGAGAGTACTTTTGGATATATACATTGGACACACTGACCCCAAAGGGTCTGAATGAAGAATTGTCACTGCAATGCTACTACCTTTAGTAACTTGAACACTACAAAAAAAATGTTTTAATAAATCTCTTTTTGTATGATGTATGCGTGTCTCTCTCTATAAGGAATGTTGGAAATCAGGATAGATTTAATATAGCTAGGGGGAAGTTTTAATAAGTAAGCCAGAAATAAGAAATGGATTGGTTTGGATATTGAATATTTATGAGATCTGCACTTTAAATTTACATGTGGGGAGAGAGCAAATCAGCTCTGAGGAAGCCTATGGGTGAAACGTCAGCTGATTGGTTGAACTGTGTCACATGCACAGCACACTCGAGTCTATGCTGTTTGGATTGCTGCGGTTACATCGATAGTGGTGCCGGCGTGTATTTATTTATCAGTTTATAGCCAGTATATTTCTTTCTTTCTGGATGTAAGTTTTTCACATGTTCTGCGATACAATGTCGAGCACTTTGAATATTAAAGAGGAATTTTGCTACACATGGTAAGCTGTTCCATGTTCTTGATTAGAAGCATTGTTGTGCTCTTTGGCCCTGTGCATTAACTTAGGTGGTTTCTACCCCCCCCCCATGTGCCAGAAAAAGACATTAGCAGAAGTGACTGTGCAACAGGGGATCCTGGAGCTTGTGGAGGTAGCTCAGTCCCTGGGATTTCCTTGTACTGAGATAGCCCTCTGTGGGGTTGCAACCACAGCATCCAGGCACTGCACAGGGCAGCATGTACAACCCAGCTTGGGAGCAATAGAGACAGATCACATAGCATCCAGACCAGTACAGCCAAAGTGAGCAGCACCAGCAAGACTGAAGGAGGGGTTACTGGGAAGAGGCTAGCCAAGGTCATCCTGACTATTAAACTTAAGAACTGCAGTAACAGTTTGAACGGAAAAGTTGCCCCCCTTTGGGACTTTTTGCAGTTGTTGGTTTCTTTTTTTTGTCTTTCAGGGATTCCACAGTGGATGATGGTCTGAGGTCATTTGGATGGACTGACGACCCAAGACCGAAGCAAGTTCTGCAGGTGGGAAGGGACCATGGGACTTGCTCACATTCTTCGAGACTAAAAATAAATCATGGATTTGAGTCCTAGGGGCTCCAACTCAATTTTTTTTCATTCTTGGTGTAACCCCCTTACATATGGGGGTCCCTGAAAGCCTTCCTGGAGCTTGCCTAAATGCTCCCTGCCTAACTGGTGTTTGGCGCAATGCCGCCTAAATGTGGGTGTTGTGAGTGCTTCCAAAGCCTCCAGTACTGTCTCTTTAAGAGCTGCCTGCTCGCAGGCTCCAGTGGGTTGGTATGGGGGGGAATTGGTGTTTACTTGTTCAAATCCCACCTGAGCTGCGGTGAAATCGCTCCTCTTTGGCAGTTGCTATATGCACAGAGGGGAGCCCTTTTGACCGATGTAACTGTTTGGTCATAATTAGCTAGCATGTTGGTGGAATTACAGTTTGTCTAACCTGCTTCTTTCACAGCCGAGACTGTGTGTAAGGCCATCTCCATTTTGGTCTGGACTATTGCACTGGGCCAGTAGTAATCGGGGAACGTTAAAATGGAGATTTTCTGACCAACCAGGATTAGGACTCATGTGGGAGCCAGCTGACCAATGAGACACAGCCAGTGGTTCTGGGAAGTAAAGCCTGAAGAATGGCGCCTTGTTTGCACCAATAGGGGCAGCAATAAGTGACTGGCATCGGCAGCCCACCTATGGGATCGGGTGGCACCCAAGTGGGGAGTTTTGCCCTAACTACCGAGAGGCAGAGATGCTTTGGCGGTGAGTGAGGAAGGGGCTCTGAGGCTCCTGCGCCATTGAGTTTTCACGCGGGAAGCGTGTATGTGGAAGGCCAGATTCAGGCGGCTCGGTCGCCGGCAAGCATTGGACTAAATCCACTTGACAGTGGTCAGAGAAGGCTGTGCAGGGGTGCAGGTACCTACCAGGCTCACCCTGTAGAGGACAGGAGAATCTGCTGAAGTGCGCTCAGTCTGTCAGCAAAAAGTGACGCTGCATTGATCCCCGATTAGCTGCAAGTTTGGTCAGGCCCTAGGAGCAGCTGCCTGGTATGGTACCCCTCTGTTGCTTTCTATATAAATGTGTTCAGGCTCAACCCTGCGAGTGGTGTGAGAGCATGTTTCTGCTGGAGTCGTGAGTACAAAATCAGGGTAGCTCCCTGTTAAATGTCTCTAGCAAGGGCAAGATCCTCAGGTTACTTTGCTGATTACACTAACTGAGCCAGCCGGCTCCATCTAATCTTCATAGGAATTAAATGCTCATTTGTGTCAGGGCCCCAACCAGCTGCATCGGAGAACTAGCCTTCCGGGCTTGGGTACCCATAGACAGTAACTTATAGGTTAGAACTGTGCACAGAGCCCTAAGTAGATACTTATATATTGTAGTGGTAAGCCAATCACCCTGATCCCCTTCACTCCTTGTTATCTCCCCTTAAATAAATCAGATTTCTTGTTTTGCAAAAGTACACTGGCTAGTTTGTGTATTACTGGTGAAATACTGCACAGTAAATATTGTGTAACTGTTCCTTACTTTCCAGGGGGTCCCCAGAGTGAGCTGAATGGTTCGAGCCGGGGGGTAAGTGTATATGGTAAGTGCACTGTAACGGACTTGTGTGGGCCACTAGTGGGAAGAAAGGGGGGGGGCTGCAGCAACCCAGAAGGCTGTGACCGAGTCAACCTCGACTGTTCTAACCTTGACCTCTGGGTGGAGGCACCCGCTAACAGATCTAGACCCCTCACCCTGTCACAGTTGGGGTAGTAACCCTTAGGATAGTGCCCCCTTGGGGTTACATAGTGGAGGCACCGCTGGGATCAGTGTCCCCAGTGGCCGAGTGGATGAAGTACCTAACCATGGATAAATTGAAGGAAAAGCTGGAAGGGCATATCATGGCTAAAATCAAATTGGACCCCATTGAGACAATGGTACATAAACTGATGGGTTGGGGTGAGACTGAAAAGTTGGACTCTCAGAGGACTGTGTTGCTGCTAGATGTACCTTTAGGAACAATGAATGCTGACCTTATTTCCGTAGTGGAGTGGGTTAAGTGTTTGGGTAAAGTAGAGGTGAGAGGGGGTATGGCTGACCTACTCAACCAGACTTTACAGGTGTTACTGTTATGTAGTGTAGCCATTGACTCCGAGAGGGTACCTCCAGTGATTTACCCGGAAGGTGCCCAACAGGGGTGGAGGGTCATTCACATCTGGAGTGGGTCAGTCACCCCTGTGGGGGTCTCCCCAGACTAATAGCTTTAAAGTTAAACTGCTTAAATTGTTAGCCGTGGAGGGGAGGACTACTCAAGAGTTACTGCAGGCTTTGGATCTTTCCAGTGATCCCACTCCCCAGGCTTCCCCCAGCACCTCTCCTGGGCCCCCCAAGAGTTCTATTTTGGCCCCACCACCCCTAGTGGTTCCTTCTATACAGCTAGATTCGTACCGTAGGCTAAAACTTTTTTCTGGCACAGTGCCCCTGCCTTCAGGGGAGGATGATATGGAGGCGTGGATGGACAATGCCACCCCCCTAGTCCAGGAGTGGCAATGCTCTGAGGGGGAAAAATGAAAGAGACTGATGGAGAGCCTGCGGGGTCCAGCTTTAGAAGCCATTCGGTTTTTGCAGGCCACTAGCCTGGAAGTTACTGCAGCAGAGTATCTTTCTACTCTAGAGGGAGTGTTTGGGAGCACAGAAACTGTGGAAGACTTATTATAGAAATTCAAGTCTGCTAAGCAGTGGTGGAATGAAAAGCTCTCCGCCTTTGTCACTAGGGTGGAAAAGGCTTTACAGAAGGCCTACCGAAAAGGGAGGGATCACTGCCCCAGCTTTGAACCAGGTCAGACTGGAACATGTTCTAAAGTCTGCTAGATTTTCCAGTGTGATACTGTTAAAATTTAAGTTACATGATCGGCGAGCTGCCCCGCCTGAATACTGTCAATTGATGAGAGAGATTAGAGAAGTAGAGACTGATGAGGAGGGGTGGAAACCCTATGTGGGGGATGTGAATCTAAGTCAAACCCCTGAGTCTAGTGAACCTGATGAGACCCACCCTTCAGGGGGGCCTGATGTATCCCCAGAGTTACAAGGAGGGGTGGGGGTGCATGCCATTTCCTCTGATCCCCAAGTAGAAAGTGAGTTGAGGGCTGAGGTCAGAAATTTTCGAGAACTGGTGAGGGATTTGAAGTGAAACACTACCCACCCTGTTAGGTTTGGGGAACCAGAGTTATCTAGAAACAATTGCCTTGGCCCAGGGGAGTCCCCTCACCCCCGGGAGGGCCCCCAGCAGATGAAGTATTCCCATCCCAATAGAGACCCCTAGGACCCCAAGTTCTGTTACTATTGTGGAAAGGATGGACACTTTCAGACTGAGTGCCAGTTGCCAAAGAATTTAAGGAAGGTCAACAGCAGACTGATCACTTGACATCGCAGGGTCCACGTCCGACCCCCCAGGAAGGGCTTTGTGACCAGGGCCAATGCCCAAGCAACTGTCAATGCTGTGCCCCCTGAATGATCTGATGTGGTCGGGCCCTCAATGGAGGCCCTGGTGCGAGTAAATGGGATTCCCACCCGAGCCGTATTGGATAGTGGCTCTCAGGTGACCATTATGTTTCAGGACTGGTATCAGACACATCTACCTGAGGTGCCACTACAACCCTTGGATGGTCTACATGTACAGGGGCTGAGTGACAAGGCTTATCTGCATTTGGGGTATATCCGGATCTGGTTGTCATTTCCTACTTCTGTGGCTGGAGTGGACGAACAGGTGGAAACCTTGGCTTTAGTCTGCCCCCCCCCCCACTGGACTGTATGATGGGGTACCTTTGTTGATTGGGACCAATGCTCATATATTTGGTTGACTAGCACAGTTGTGTTCTGAAAAGCAGGTGTCCAGGACTGGGCGAGCTCTTAGGATACCAGCTTTGATCCAGAAGGCCTACGAGACTCAGAGAAGAGCTAGTCAGGAGGAGCCTGAAGGCCCGGTGGGTGTTGTCTGGAGGAAGGATCCGGAGACATTGCTATTAGCCCCAAATGCCCAGTGTGTTTTGCAAGGGGAGGTCTGGCTTAAAAGAGAGGTCAAAAATAAACTACTGATGCTAGATGTGCCTGGAGAAGAAAATGTGGCCTGGAGGACTGCTGGTTAAACCCAGTATCTTGCCTGCTAGAGCCCATGCTTATGTCAGGAGAGTGATGGTTCAAGTTCATAATGTGTCTGACAAAGAGATTCGAGTAAATAGAGGCTGCACCCTGGCTAGTGTGCACTGTGCGGACACTGCTGTGCTCCCCAGTAGCAAGGGTTTGGGGAAGGATGACAGGGTCATGCAAGACTTGTTCGATTTCGGTGACTCCACATTGCCTGCTGAGTGGAAATTGAGGGTCAGTGAGAAACTTGCCCAAAGAGACCAGGTATTTTCCCTAAAAGAATGGGATGTGGGATGTGTGCGGGGGGCCGAACACCACATTCAACTGCATGATGAAAGGCCCTTTCGAGAGAGGTCTTGGTGCCTGGCCCCTATTGACATAGTCAATGTGAGACAGCATCTGCAAGAGATGCTTGCTGCTGGTGTGATACAAGAATCCAGGAGCCCTTATGCTTCCCCCATTGTCGCAGTGAGGAAAAAGAATGGGGCTGTTTGGATGTGTGTGGATTACGTACCCTGAACCGGCGGACCATCCCTGACCAGTATACCATGCCACGCATACAGGACGCCTTGGACTGTCTAAATGGTAGTAAGTGATTCTCTGTGTTAGATCTCCACAGTGGGTACTATCAGATCCTAATGGCTCCAGAGGATCGAGAGAAGACTGCGTTCATTTGCCCCCTAGGTTTCTATGAGTTTATCCGGATGTCTCAAGGCAGGGAAACAGTGTGACAAAGCAGCAGGTAAAGCAAATAGGATGCTGGGATGTATAGGCAGGGGCATCACCAGCAGGAAAAGGGAGGTCATAATTCCGCTATACAAGACACTAGTGAGGCCCCACCTGGAGTACAGTGTACAGTTCTGGAGACCATACCTACGTGAGGACATAGACAGGGTAGAGAAGGTTCAGAGGAGGGCAACAAAGATGGTGCATGGATTGCATCACAAGTCCTATGAAGACAGGTTGAAGGAACTGAACACGTACTCCCTGGAGGAGAGGAGGGAGAGAGGGGATATGATAGAGACATACAAGTATCTCACAGGGAGGAACAGGGTGCAGGAATACACTATTTTTAAGCGAAAAAGATGTTCCAGGACTAGAGGGCATGGGATGAAGTTGGAGGGAGGACAATTCAGAGGAAACATGAGGAAGAATTTCTTCACAGAACGGGTGGTGGACAAGTGGAACTCCCTGCCAGAGGAAGTGGTGGGGGCTGAGACAATCATGAGATTTAAGAATGCATGGGATAGACATAAAGGAATTCTGGAGGTCAGGGGTAAGGGGCAACAGACTTCTAGGAAAACAAATTGAATTTACAAGCTCAAATGGGCAGACTGGGTGGGCCATAGGCCCTTATCTGCTGACACTGTCTATGTATCTATGTATCTCAAGGGATTTCAGGTGCCCCAGCTACCTTTCAGCGACTGATGGAACGTGCTGTGGGGGACATAAATTTGCTTGAGTGTTTGGTTTATTTAGATGATGTCATAGTGTTTGGCAGCTCGTTGGAAGAACATGAACGTCGATTGTTCAAGGTCCTGGATCGGCTGGAGGATTTCGGTCTTAAGTTATCTATAGACAAATGCCAATTCTTTCAAACTTCTGTGAAGTATGTGGGCCACATATTATCCACTGAAGGCAAAGAGACTGACCCCAACAAAGTGGAGGCTTTAACCACTTGGCCCCAACCCAGAAACTTGAAGGAACTACAGCGGTTCCTGGGGTTCTGTGGGTACTACCGACGATTTACCAAAGACTATTCTCGGGTGATCCAGCCCCTGCTAATCCTTTGACATATGTTCAGACCACCGCCAGGCTGGATGCCACTGGTCACAGGTGGCTCTCTGTGTTATCCACCTACAACTACGCTATTGAATACAGAGCAGGCCTCAACCATATAGATGCTGATGCTCTCTCCCGGAGGCCTGTGCCCCATGCCGATTGGGTCAGGTTGTCTGAACCCAACATTAGAGCACTCTGCCAGAAATTCGACAAAGAGGAACCGGTGACTCCTAATACTGTGGACTGCATGGTGGATTGCTTGGGTCCGTCAGAGAACTGTGTGCCTGCTGCTTACTGCCACTTCTCTGCTTTAGACACTAGTATGCTACCTCAGTTCAATAATGATAGCCTCCAGCTGGCTCAGGCTTGAGATCCTATGATACAACCTGTTCTAGAGGCGCTGCAAGTCGGGAGAGATGTGTCCCAACTACGGTCTGCTGAATTGAGAACTGCCCTGTTATACAAAGAAGGCCCAAAATTGAAGTTGAACAATAGACTGTTATATAGGGAAACCGTAGACAAAGAGGGGCGAATAGACAAACAACTGATGTTGCCCACTGCTTTTAGAGAACTGGTGTTGAGGTCCCTGCATGACCACATGGGGCATCTTGGCATAGATCGAACTCTTGACCTGGTGCGGACCCGATTCTACTGACCAAAAATGAGTGCCGACATAGAGCAGTATGTCAAGACCTGTGGCCGCTGTTTGCAAAGAAAAGCCCTACCTCAGAGAGCTGCCCCCATGGTCAATATTACTACCAGCGCCCCTATGGAGTTGGTCTGCATTGATTTTCTGAGCTTAGAACCTGATCTGAAAAATATCAGCAACATATTGGTGGTCACTGATCATTTCACTTGATATGCCCAGGCTTTCCCCAACAAGGATCAGAAGGCAACCATGGTGGCTAAAGTCCTTGTTGAAAATGTCTTTGTTCATTATGGGGCCCCCCAGCGAATCCATTCTGATCAAGGGAGAGATTTCGAGAGCCGACTGATTAGGGAGATGCTATCCTTATGGGGGATGCGAAAGTCCAGAACCACCCCTTACCACCCCCAGGGGGAACCCCAGCCCGAATGTTTCAACAGCACCTTGCTAGACATGCTAGGCACCCTCCACCCAAAAGACAAGCCTAGATGGAGCCAACAAATTAGCACCCTGGTACATGCCTACAACTGCACTAAAAGTGATGCCACTGGGTTCTCCCCCCTACCGCCTGATGTTTGGGAGAGAAGCTCGATTGCCAGTGGATGTGTGTTTTGGGGTCTCTCCTGATGGGGTTCGAGCTGATGATTACTTACAGTATGTGCAAAAGCTAAAGGCTCAGCTAAATCATGCATATCAACTGGCTCAAACCATGGCTGCCAAACGGAACCTGGCCAACAAAGAGAGGTATGATAAAAAGGTGAAGGCACAGGAATTCCAAAAGGGGGATCGGGTACTGCTAAGAAATCTGGGACTGCATGGCAAACACAAGATTGCTGACCGATGGCACCATCTCCCTCACATTGTAGTGGGCAAACTAGATGATCTGCCTGTGTACAAAGTAAGGCCCGAAAACAATTCGAAAGATGTCAAAACTTTGCACCGAAATCACCTGCTGCCAATTGGACAGATTTTGATAGAGACTGCGCCTCTTAATGCCCCTCCCTCTGGGCCTATAACTAGAGCTGCTGACAAAAAGAGATTCAGGGGAGTTGACTCCTCAGAACTTAAACCCCGGTAGCCTTCCCCTCTCCCCCCTGCTGAAATTGATCCCCCATCTCTGGCTGAGGACAGTGAACATTATGTGGAGTATTACCCCTCTTATGAACTGAATCAACTTTTTAAAGGCAACCCCCTAGCTCGCTCTAGGGATGAAGTTGGGTTTTATGGACTATCTGAGCCCCCAGCTTTGTCTTTGGAGCCCATACCCTCCGAGGCTGAAGTGAATGGCCTCAAGGCCGACGAAGTAGGGTCTATGAGTCTGGCTGAATTATCCAGGCTGGCTGAACTATCTGACTTTTCAGAAGAGGAAAGTGATGTGGGGAAATCTGTTCGGGATCCGCCTGAGCAAGAAGAATACTTTGAGTGCCCTGATAGCATCCCAGTAGTGTCAGAAGTGCCCTTGACTGAATTAAGTAGTGTGGGTCCTGATATAGAGGGTCATGTCCCCAAAAGTACTCTGGGCACGGGGTCCCCTTCTCATGGGGGTGGTTCCCTCCACTAATCTAACTGAGGCAGAAATGGAGCCAGGGCCCGTGGCAGATCTTACTGAGACCCCTAGATGCACTGGCTGAGAAGTACGGCCTGTGATAAGGTTAAGTTATGAGTCTCTGGGTCAGCCTGTGGACCTGCCATTAAATGTCGTCCATAAGGGGGTCTGTGCATCTCCAAGTTCATTGCCCAGGTTAGTTTTGGGGGATGATGCCCAACTGTTCGCATTGCCCTCCGAGTGTGGAGCCCCTGCCCCAGTTAGCCCACAAGTAGCTGATAGGGAAGGGCCCCCCCTCTTTCCAGGTGTCATGGGCAGGAAGTAATGACCTGATTTAAAAAAAGTAAAGGTTGTATATGTCCAATATTGCATAAACAATAGTAAGCTGTGAATACAGTGCCAATGTATGTAACAAAAGGTCTAATGTGCTGTCACTCTAAATTGTTTTACCTTAAAGTGATTTAAGGGTAACTACTTGGCGCGGACACCAAGTTCTTTCCAGGCCAGGAAGGGTGTAACCCCCTTACATATGGGGGTCCCTGATAGCCTTCCCGGAGCTTGTCTAAATGCTCCCTGCCTAACTGGTGTTCAGCGGAATGCTGCCTAAATGTGGGTTTTGTGAGTGCTTCCAAAGCCTCCAGTACTGTCTCTTTAAGAGCTGCCTGCTCGCAGACTCCAGCAGGTTGGTATGGAGGGAAATGGTGTTTCCTTGTTCAAATCCCGCCTGAGTTGCTGTGAAATCGCTCCTCTTTGGCAGTCGCTATATGCGCGGAGGGAGCCCTTTTGACCGATGTAACTGTTTGGCCATAATTAGCTAGCATGTTGGTGGAATTACAGTTTGTCTAACCTGCTTCTTTCACAGCTGAGACTGTGTGCACTTGGCCCCTCCATTTTGGACCTGGACTATTGCACTGGGCCAGTAGTAATCGGGGGAATGTTAAAATGGAGATTTTTCTCACCGACCAGGATTAGAACTCATGTGGGAGCCAGCTGACCAATGAGACACAGCCAGTGGTTCTGGGAAGTAAAGCATGAAGAATGGCACCTTGTTTGCACCAATAGGGGCAGCAATAAGTGACTGGCATCGGCAGCCCACCTAAGGGATCGGGTGGTGCCCAAGTGGAGAGTTTTGCCCTAACTGCCGAGGAGCAGAGACGTTGTGGTGGTGAGCGAGAAGGAGCTCTGAGGCTCCTGCACTGTTGAGTTTTCACACGGGAAGTGCGTGTGTGGAAAGCCAGATTCGGGTGGCTCGGTCGCTGGCAAGCATCGGACTAAATCCGCTGGGCAGCGGTCAGAGGAGGCTGTGCAGGGGCACAGCTACCTACCAGGCTCACCCTGTAGAGGACTGCAGAATCTGTTGAATCGCGCTCAGTCTGTCAGGAAAAAGTGATGCTGCGTTGACTCCCCGATTAGCTGTGAGTTTGGTCGGGTCCTGAGAGCAGCTGCCTGATATGGTACCCCTCCGTTGCTTTCTATGTAAATGTCGGAGATGTGTCTGAAGTTCAGGCTTAACCCTGCAAGTGGTGTGACAGTGTGTTTCTGCTGGAGTCGTGAGTACAAAATCAGGGTAGCTCCCTGTTAAATGTCTCTAGCAAGGGCAAGATCCTCAGGTTACTTTGCTGATTACACTAACTGAGCCTGCTGGCTCCATCTAATCTTCGTAGGAATTAAATGCTCATTTGTGTCAGGGCCCCAACCAGCTGCATCTGAGAACTAGCCTTTCGGGCTTGGGCACCCGTAGACAGTAACTTATAGGTTAGGCCTGTGCACAGAGCCCTAGGTAGATACTTATATATTGTAGTGGTAAGCCAATCACCCCGATTCCCCCCCCGCACCTTGTTATCTCCCCTTAAATAAATTATTTCTTGTTTTACAAAAGCACACCAGCTAGTTTGTGTATTACTGGTGAAATACTGCACAGTAAATATTGTGTAACTGTACCTTACTTTCCAGGGGGTCCCCGGAGTGAGCTGAGTGGTTCGAGCCGGGGGGGTAAGTGTATATGGTAAGGGCACTGTAACTGACTTGTGTGGGCCACTAGTGGGAAGAAAGGGGGGTTGCAGCAACCCAGAGGGCTGTGACCAAGTAAACCTCGACTGTTCTAACCCCGACCTCTGGGTGGAGGCACCCGCCAATGGATCTAGGCGCCTCACCCTGTCACAGTTGGAGCAGGCAGGGGTAGTAGCCTCTAGGATAGTGCCCCCCTGGGGATTATATTAGTTTCTCTGCCCTACTGTTATATAAATGTAACCACCCAGTCCCTGGGGTTACTAGAATCCTTTCAGTATTATTGTTAGGAAGGCAGCAGGCAGCTGGTAGGGAGCTCATTAGGGGCTTCTTACATAAACGCAGCATTGTTTACTCAGCTAGCCTGAGGGGAGAATGATTAGGTCATTCAGAACTCTCGCAGCAGCATAAGCCACACTGTGTGGATAGCTGCTCTGGGGAGCTTAGAATGATCAGTGTTGTTCAGCAAGTTGTGGAGTGAGGAGGTGAGAGTGGCAGAAAGACTGCCAGTGGGCTCTGAGAGACAGCCCAGGATTTCTCACCCTAGTGGAGTATCATTTCCAGCTTCCAGTTGCAGTGGTGGAGACAAGACTACAGCAGGCTTTCCTGATTTCTACTCCCTGTGAAGCTTTCCTGGTTCATAAAGGGCACCAGTATGTTTACCTGAGTGAGGGCCAAGCTGCAGGTTAAGATGTGGTGCCGAGTTTCACATATTGCACCTATGTCCGAGAACAGTTCTGAGTGTGTGGCTTAGATTCACTAAATAACACTCATGGGAAAAGAAAGATGTTCATGTTCATGGCCTGGTGTCCACAAATGCATCTTTGGGAATTTGGGAAGAAGATGTTTCTGTTCTTGTTCATGAACTGTACTGCATGCAAGGAGAGTTCTTTAGCCTGTACCTGTCCAGCCTGGACTGACCCTTAGAGGTCCACTTCAGCTTTTACTTCACATCTGTTGAATAAAGCCATACTGCAAAATCCCAGTCACTGTTATGGACATACTGATTATTGCTGCTGGTGGTGGTGTGGATTTACTGGCCCCTCCTCAGCAGATTAGATCAAGCATATGCCTAGCTGCCTCCACCCAGGACCTGGGTTGTGTTAATTACACAAGGTTCAGATTGTTTGTTTCTGTGCCCCCCCCCCCCCCAGAAAACGAGCCAGGTATACATCCTAACACCAAGGGTGGTACCTAGCTTTTAGCAAAGTAAATGAGTATGCCAGTATGTGGGCACCAGTGTTTCCAGATATTTAAGTAAGCACTACAAAAAATGGGGTGGGGGTGCATACTAGTTAAAGAAGTGGCCTGAGGTTACATAAAACAGAAAATATGCACTATTTATGCTGATGCTTTTGGTTTTTTTTCTAGGGAGCTTAGGGCAGTCTGCCCTGGTAAATTAAATAAGGTATTTTGGTATAATTCCATTTGAGTAAACAGCATGGCAAGAGAGAGTCATGGAACACATTAGGTAAAGAGCATAGTTGGTAAAATCCATGGCACACTTTTGGTTACAAGTATAAGGGCATGGCTATCAGGGCTGTAGCATTCACTTTTTAAGTACACACCACCACTAGATTAGGGTGAGGTACTGGAAAGGCTCAGACAAGTCTAGCTCTGGCCCTTGGCCACAGACATGTAGTGCTTAGGGATGAATTATAGTTGACAGAGTCACCAACTGTGACCCATGGTATTATAAATCAAGGTGGTGGACATTTGGTGCAGTGAGGATCCTCATATGTGAACAGGGTTTGCTACCCCAGTGGTCAGTGAGGTGCCCACGTATCTGTTTAGTAAGTGTTCAGTTTAGTGAGTGTAGTGTCTTCATGTACTATGTTCAAAGTTAGTGCCTTAGGGTACTGGGTTCATATAGCACCTTCAGGGCTGCGTGAGAGTAGTAAGATTCTCGTCCCTGTCTGTATTTTGGCCACTCTGGTCATGGGCCATTTGGTGGTTTGCCACCCCATGTGGGCATTTGTGGGTTGCAATGTTTTGCACCCACACAACTGCAAAGGGCAGCAATCATTTTATGTGGAGGAGTGTTAACTGCTCCACTGGGTGGGTACATATGTTACTAGGCTACCTGCTCTCCTTGTGTGCCTAGGATACTAGCACATTAGTGGAGAACTGGCGCATATTATAACATGGGATGGAGTATCAGTAGCAATATGGCTTTGCACAGAAGGTTCTAGGGCTGTTGCAAGATACAGTTCCAAGGAAGAGAGGACTGGGGAGGGGGTCTTCCCAAGGTAGGTGCCCTGAGGGCCTTCGGCCTGGGCTGCAGTCCGAGGGGAAGCTGAAGACCTCCACAGAACAAATAAAGGTCTGCAAGGTGTGTGAAATGACCCTGTGATGTCTGAATTGAGAGTACTAGCCATATGGTAAGAGGAAATGGTTGGAAAAGTCTGGCCACTCACAGCACTAGGGGACCAACACATGGAGGAAAGTTCCCATTAGGACTTTGGTCTAGGACACTGGTGGGGGCAGGAATCCTACAGTTGATGGAAGAGGTTGAAGAGGCCCAGGTCCAAAAATGCAGGCAGGTGAGCCTAGAGCCTCGTGGGTGGCCTCCAGAACTGAGGCACACTGGTTTATGTGCCATGGTAGTTGTGAGGACAATTACAAATGTAACCCCTTTACAGATGGGGGTTCCGGAAAAGACTCTATAGAGCCTGCCTAAGTGTTTCTCTGCCTGCTGGCGTTCGGCGTTTAAGCCGTTAAATGTGGTTTCCAAGTGAGTGCTGTTTGAGCCTCCATATATTGTCTCTTTAGGAGCTGTCTGCTTGCAGACTTGATTAGTTTGTATGGGGGGGACTGTGTATTTAATGCTTGAATCCCACCTGAGCCGCTGTCAAATCGCTCCATTTCTGCAGTCGCTAAGAGCGCAGAGGGAGCCTAAATGACAGGTATAACTGTTTGCCTGAAACCAGTTAGAGTATTAAGTAAAATGCAGTTTGTCTAACCTGCCCTTCTTGCAGCTGGGACTCTATGTGTTTTGCCCCTCCATTTTGGATCTGAACTGCTGAATGGGTCGAATCAGTGCAGGGGGGCCTCTAAAATGGAGTGTGTTTGGACCAACCAGAATTAGGACTCTCTTGTGAGCCGGGTTACCATGAGGAGATATAGCTAGTAATTCTGGGAAGTGAAGTTCTGGACCTTGGCGCCTATTTGCACCAATGGGGAAAGTTCTGAGTGATTGACAGCCGAGTCCATCAATTGGACCGGGTGGCGACTGAAGAGAATGCTTTGCCTTGCGACTGGACAGATCAGATCCATTGTGACTGTGATGAGAGAAGGAGCTCTGAGCTTCTGCGCTGTATAGTTTCGTGCGGGAAGCACGTGGGAGGCCTAAAGTCAGGCTGTTGCATTGCCAATTTTATTCGGACTGAATCCGAGACTACAGAGAGGAAGAGAGGCTGAAAGAGTGGAAACCAGGCTCACCCTGTAGAAGACTGGAGAAATTGCTGAATCACGCTCGGTCTGTCAGGAAGTGAAGCTGCAGTGTGAACTCCCGAGTTTAGCAGTAAGTGCAACTGGGACCTGAAAGCAGCTGCCTGGTATAGTAATTTTCTTTACATATAAATGTGTGGAATGCTTGTGAGGAACAGCTAAACGGGTTCTCTTGTCCCCGTGCAGTGTAGACTGAAAGCCAAGTTGAATGTATGCGGACTGAATCCATCTGCTGATCAAAGCTGTGTGCCTGGCTTGTAGAATCTCATCTCCCTGCTGTGTGTGTGTGTGTGTCTAGCAATCCAGAACCACCATCTGCGCCAGGTTTTCAGTGTGGGGTATTGTGAGCACCAATCAGAGCATCCCCTGTGACCGATTATCTATCAACAGTGTTTCACCTGATTTTCTTTTCTTCGTTTCTTCAAAGACTGAGCCATCTGGGTCCAGATTACAATTGGGTGTTGTGCATATTTTTCTCTACAGGGCCCCATCCATCTACACCTGCCGGCCAACCCTGGGCAATGGACCTGGCTAGCCCTACCCCAACCTGGGTACCCAGACTGTGATTTTCTAGACCCTGTAATGTGCACAGTACTGTGATATAATGCCATCAATTAATCTGATTTCCCCCTCCCGTGTTATTGTCCCCTAAATAAATCATATTTGATGTTGTTAAACTTTAAACTGTCTCAAGTGTCAGTACCTACTTATCAAGCATTGTAGTGGTTGGTGTATGCTGATTAACCTTATTTTACAGGGGGTCCTCAGAGACGAACCTCAGAATCAGTCTCGAGGGTAAGTGGTACTTTATGATTGAACAGTGTGTACATGTGGGGTATTGGGACTGTAACTTCTGTGCATCGTGTGAGCCACTAGAAGGGATAACAGGGGGTCTCAGTGTCCCAGAGGGCTATGGCCAAACTAGTGTAACCACTACAAACCCTGACCTCTGGGTGGAGGCACCCACCATAGAACCTAGGCCCCTCAACCTGTCAGTAGTTAAGCAGGCAGGGGTAGCAGCCCTTGGGGTAGCACCACCTGGGGGTTACATCTTGGAGGCACCGCTGGGATTAGCATCCTCTAGTGGCCAAGTGAAGGAAGTACCCCATTATGTTTAACTTAAAGGAGAAAATGGAGGGGAGTACCACACCCAAGTTAAAACTCGACTCCCTTAAGAAGATGGTACACAAATTGATGGGGTGGTGCAAAGCTGAGGAAATGGACTCCCAAAAGGCTGTTTTATTGCTGGATGTCCCTTTGGGGATTAAATGAGCTGACATTGTTGCTACTGTAGAACATGTCAAATGTATGGGCAAGGTGGAAGTAAAAGGGCGATAGGCAGACTTGCTCGAACAAACCCTGCAAGTGCTGCTTTCATGCAGTATTCCAATAGACCCTGAGAAGGTGCCCCCTGTGATTTTGCCCGAAGGTGCCCAGAAATGATGGAGGGTTATTCACATACATAGTGGTTTGGCCACCTTGGGTGGGTCCCCTAGTACTAATAGCTTTAAGGAAAAACTGATCAAACCGTTAGCTGCAAAAGGGAGAACCGCTCAGGAAGTGGTAAAAGTATTAGACATCTTGGGCTACCACACTCCCCTGCCTTCCCCAGGTACATCTCCTGGGTCCTCCAAGAGCTCCATACTAGCCTGACCCCCTATGGTTATTCCCCCCATTCAAGTGGATTCCTATCGGAGATTGAGACTCTTCTCTGGTACTGTTCCAGTGCCTTCAGGGGAAGATGATTTGGAGACCTGGATGGACTATGCTACCCCTTTAGTACAAGAGTGGCAGTGCTCCAAAGGGGAAAAGAGAAAACGTTTGATGGAAAGTTTGAGGGGTCCTGCACTGGAAGCCATTCAATTCCTACGGGCCACTAGTCCGGAGGTCACTGCAGCAGACCATCTTTCCACATTAGAGGGGGTATTTGGCAGCACCAAAACTAGAGAGGATCTATTATGGAAGTTCAAGTCAGTTAAACAGTGGAGAAATGAGAAATTGTCTACTTTTGTTACCAGGATGGAAAGGGCTTTGCAAAAGGCCCACCGAAAAGGGGGAGTGTCTGCCCAAGCATTAAACCAGGTCTGATTAGACCATATATTGAAATCAGCAAGATTTTCAAGTGTAATATTGCTGAAACTCAAATTGCAAGACAGGAGGGCCGACCCTCTCGAGTATTGCCACTTGATGAGAGAGCTCCGTGAAATTGAAACTGATGAAGAGGGATGGGAACCCTATGCTGGAGCTGTGAACCCTTGTCAGACTCCTGAGAAGAGCGAGCCAGATGAGACGCAACAGCTAAGAGGGTTGATTAAGGAGTTGACTGGGACCTACCGGGAATTGGATCTGCATCAAGGTCCCCCTGAACCTAAAAGTGGAGTAGGAGTGCATGTCGTTTCCTCTGAAACCTGGATTGAGAGCAACCTCAGAGCAGAAATCAGGGATTTAAGAGAGATGGTGAGGGAACTGCAACGGGCTGCTCTCACCCCCAGTAGAAGTGGAGACCCAGAGATCCAACGGGGTAAACACCCAGTTCAAGAAGAGCCCTGTAGGGCCCCTGAGATGCCCAACCAGATAAGAGATCCCCCTTCCTCCAAGGACAACAGAGATACTAAGTTTTGCTACTGTTGTGGAGAGGATGGACACTTTAAGTCTGCTTGTCGGCTGTCAGAGAACTTGAGAAAAGTTACCAACAGGTTAGTGGCCTGGCATCACAAAACCTGTGCCCGGTCACCACGGCGAGCCACCCGGAAACGTTTTGCCACCAGGGCCAGTGCCCGATCAACATCCCAAGTAATGCCCCCATATGGTCCGAGGTGGTGGGTCCCTCCATGGAAACTACTGTGAAAGTGAATGGGGTACCAACCAGAGCTGTGTTAGACAGTGGCTCCCAAATGACAATTATGTTTCAGGACTGGTATCAGAAGCATTTGTCTAATGTACTTCAGCAACCCCTGGAAGGACTACATGTGTGGGGCTTGAGTGAGAATGGCTACCCCTACTCTGGCTATATCCGAATTTGGTTGTCCTTTCCCATCTCTGTGGCTGGAGTGGCAGAGCAAGTGGAGACCTTAGCCTTAGTGTGTCCCTCTACTGGACTGTATGATGGGGTTCCGTTGTTGATTGGAACTAATGCACATATGTTTGGGTGACTGGCACAGTTGTGTTATGAAAAACAAGGGTTCTGGACTGGTAGGGCCCTAAGAATTCTGGCCTTGATTAAAAAGGCCTATGAGGCACAGAGAGATGCTGACAGAATGGAACCAGAGGAACCAGTTGGGGTTGTCTGGAAGAAGAATCCTGAATCTCTGCTTTTGGCACCAAATGCCCAATGTGTCCTGCAAGGAGAGGTCCGTATGAAAAAGGACGTCAAGAACAAAATATTAATGCTGGATGCACCAGGAGATGGAAAACTGCCCACAGGGCTGCTAGTTAAGCCAAGTATTCTGCCTGCTAGAGCCCATGCTTTTGCCAGAAGAGTGATGGTTCAAGTTCACTACGTGTCTGACAGGGAGATTCGAGTAAACAGAGGTTGCACCCTGGCTACTGTGCACTGTGCAGATACTGCCGTGCTACCCAGTAACAACAGTTTGGGAAAAAGTGATAGAGTAACACCTGACTTGCTTGATTTTGGTGACTCCCTGTTGCCAGCAGAATGGAAAGTAAGGATCAGTAAGAAGCTTGCCCAAAGGGACCAGGTGTTCTCTTTACAGGAGTGGGATGTAGGCTGTGTGCAGGGGACCAAGCACTATATCTGGCTTCAGGATGATAGGCCATTTCATGAGAGGTCTCAATGCCTGGCAACTGCTGACATAGACAATGTGAGACGACATTTGCAAGAGATGTTGGCTGCTGGTGTAATACAAGAATCCCGAAGCCCATATGCTTCTCCCATTGTGGTAGTGAGGAAAAAGAATGGGACTGTGAGGATGTGCGTAGATTATCGCACCTTAAACTGGCGGACTATCCCTGATCAGTATACAATGCCACGCATTCAAGATGCCTTGGACTGCCTGAACGGTAGCAAATGGTTTTCTGTGCTGGATCTTTGCAGCGGGTACTACCAGATCCCGATGGCCTGGAAGACCGTGAGAAGACAGCCTTTATCTGCCTGCTGGGTTTTAATGAATTCATGAGGATGCCTCAAGGGATTTCCGGTGCTCCAGCCACTTTTCAACGATTGATGAAGCGTGCAGTGGGGGACATGAATTTATTAGAGTGCCTGGTGTATTTGGATGATGTTATTGTGTTTGGCAGCTCGCTGGAGGAACATAAGGGTTGACTGTTCAAGGTGTTGGACCGACTAGAGGACTTTGGCCTGAAGTTGTCCATTGATAAGTGTCAATTCTTTCAAACATCTGTAAAGTATGTGGGGCACATAGTTTCTACTGAAGGGATACAGACAGACCCGAGTAAAGTTGAGGCCTTGACCACCTGGCCACAGCCCCAAAATCTAAATGAACTGCAAAGATTCCTGGGTTTCTGTGGTTATTAACAGTGTTTCATCAAGGACTATTCAAGAGTGATCCGCCCTTTACTTAACCTTACTCAAAGGTATCCCCCAACCCACAAAAGATACAAAAAATCAGCATCCCTCGAGACTGAGAGAGTGTATTTTCATCCAAGTGAAGCATTTGGGGCCCGCTGGACTCCTGAGTGTGAGAGTGCTTTTCATGAGATCATATATCAACTTACCCACGCTCCAGTATTGGCCTGAACAAATCCAACAAAACCTTATGTCCTGCACACTGATGCTAGCTTGCAAGGGTTGGGGGCTGTGTTGTACCAGGAACGTGCAAATGGTTTAAGACCCGTGGCTTTTGCCAGCCGGAGCCTGACCCCTTCCGAAAAGAACTATCCAGTACACAAGTTAGAATTCCTAGCTCTGAAGTGGGCCATTGTGGACAAATTCCATGAATACTTGTATGGGGCTAAAATACTGGTAAAAACTGACAACAATCCCTTGACTTATGTCCAGACTTCAGCTAAATTAGATGCCACTGGCCATAGGTGGCTTTCTGCATTATCTACACATGACTATGCTGTTGAATACAGAGCAGGCCTGAACCACATAGATGCTGATGCTCTCTCACGGAGACCTGTCCCCCAGAATAACTGGGTCAGACTGTCAAAACCTCATATTCGAGCACTCTGCCAGAAGTTTGACAGGGAGGAACAAATGTCCACAGATGCAATGGACTGTATGGTGGATTGTTTGGGACCCTCTGAAAATTGCATTCCAGCTGCTTATTGCCACTTCTCTGCCTTGGACACTGGTGCTTTGCCTCAATTCAATAATGACAGTATTTGGTGGGCTCAGTCCCGAGATCCCATGATCAAAACAGCTCTAGAAGCCCTCCAAGCAGGGAAAGATGTGTCAAGGTTACGTTCCACTGATTTGAGAACTGCATTGTTATATAAAGAAGGCCCTAAGTTGAAACTGATCAATGGACTGTTAAATAGAGAGACGGTAGATAGAGGGGGACAAATTGACAAGCAACAGTTAGTTTTGCCTACTGCCTTTCGAGACTTGGTGCTGAGGTCCCTACACAACCACATGGGGCACCTTGGCATAGACAGAACTTTTGATTTGGTGAGATCCAGATTTTATTGGCCTAAAATGGGGGCTGAAGTTAAACAACACATTAGAACTTGTAGTCGCTGCTTACAGAGAAAAGCTTTGCCACAAAGGGCTTTCCCTCTTGTTAACATCACCACCAGTGCCCCCATGGAATTGGTCTGTACTGACTTTCTGAGTTTGGAGCCAGATCAAAGAAATATCAGTAATGTGTTGGTAGTCACTGACCATTTCACCCGATATGCTCAAGCTTTCCCCACCAGGGACCAGAAGGCCTCAACTGTGGCCAAAGTGCTTATAGCAAACTTTTTTGTTCACTATGGGGCACCACAGAGAATCCATTCTGATCAAGGAAGGAAGGAACTTTGAGAGTCATCTGATCAAAGAGATGCTTTCTCTGTGGGGAGTGCGAAAGTCCCAAACCACCCCTTATCACCCCCAAGGGGACCCACAGCCTGAACGTTTTAACCGCACTCTGCTAGATATGCTGGGCATCCTGCATCCCAAAGACAAGCCTACATGGAGCCAACAAATCAGCACACTGGTACCTGCCTACAACTGCACTAAAAATGATGTCATTGGCTTCTCCCCCTACCGCCTGATGATTGGAAGAGAAGCCCGACTGCCGGTAGATGTGTGTTTTGGAGTTTCCCCTGATGGGGTGCAAGCAGCTACTTATTTACAGTATGTGCAAAAGTTAAAGGCCCAGCTAAATCATGAGTACAGACTGGCTCAAACCATGGCTGCCAAAAGAAATCTGGCCAAAAAAGAAAGGTATGATAAAAAAGTGAGAGCACTGGAACTCCAGGAAGGAGATCGGCTATTGCTAAGAAATCTGGGACTGCATGGCAAACACAAGATTGTTGATAGGTGGCACCATCTTCCCCACATTGTGGTAGGCAAACTAGATGATCTGCCCGTGTACAAAGTAAGGCCAGAGAATAACTCAAAAGATGTGAAAACAATGCATAGAACTCATTTATTGCCCATTGGATAAATCTTGATTGAGTCTGAGCCCCAAGAAAATGTCCCCTCTGGACCAGTGACTAGAGTTGCTGCTAAGAAAAAAAATCAAGAAAGCCTGCACCCACAGAAGCTGATTTAAAGTGTTCCCCTCCACAAGTCCCAGGTGAACAAGACTGTCAGTCCATGTCAGAGGAAAGTGAGTGTGGCTTTGAATACTACCCTTCTTACGAACTGGGTCAATTGTTTCGGGGCAATCCCCTAGTCAATCCTGGAGATGAAGCTGGGCCTTCTGGACTGTCTAAATCCCCAGCTTTGTCCCTGGAGCCAATGCTCCCAGAAAGTGAAGTGCAAAGCATCAAGTCAGATGATATCGAATCATTGTGTGTGGTTGAACTGCTTGAGTTTTCAGAGGAGGAAAATAATGGACTGGGACAAACTGGTGATATACCAGAACCAGAAGAGTGTGTTGAGTGCCCTGATAGTTCACTGCCAGTGTCAGAAAACTCCCCTTGTGAGCCAAGTGTTGTGGACTCAGATTGCAAATCATGGAGCTGAAAGTGCCCCAAGTCCTATCCTCTCTACCCCAATGGAGACTCATCTGGTGAGCAAAGACAGTACTGAAAGTGAGTCTAACAGTGCAGAGACTAACAGTTCCCCCTAGAAGGACTGGTCGAGATGTGAGGCCTGAGGTATGTTTAAGTTATGAGTCCCTGGGCAGACCTGTGGACCTGCCCCTTAATGTGGACCATAAGGGAGTGTACGTGACCCCAAGCTCGTTGCCCAAACTAAGTCTGGGAAATAATTCCAGATTACTTGTATTGCCCTCTGAGTATGGTGCCCCTGCCCCATCCAGCCCCAAGGTAGCTGATAGGGAAGGGCCCCCTCTTTTCCAATTTCATGTGCAGGAAGGGTGACCTAATGCTGAAATGTTATTGTGCATACAATATGATAACCTGTGGTAAGCTGTGAAATACAGAATAAGTACATATGATCAAAAACTAACATCTGATGGTGATTTAAAGAATGCAACTCCAGCCATTAGTAATGTAAATGCATGTAGTAGTTGTTTTACAATTGTTATAAGGGTAACTACTTGATGCAGATGCCAAGTTCTTTTTAGGCCAGGAAGGGTGTAACCCCCTTACAGATGGGGGTTCCGGAAAAGACTCTATAGAGCCTGCCTAAGTGTTTCCCTGCCTGCTGGCATTCGGCGTTTAAGCCGTTAAATGTGGTTCCAAGAGAGTGCTGTTTGAGCCTCCATGTATTGTCTCTTTAAGAGCTGTCTGCTTGCAGACTTGATTAGTTTGTATGGAGGGGGGACTGTGTATTTAATGCTCGAATCCCACCTGAGCTGCTGTCAAATCACTCTGTTTCTGCAGTCACTAAGAGCGCAGAGGGAGCCTAAATGACAGGTATAACTGTTTGCCTGAAACCAGTTAGAGTATTAAGTAAAATGCAGTTTGTCTAACCTGCCTTTCTTGCAGCTGGGACTCTGTGTGTTTTGCCCCTCCATTTTGGATCTGAACTGCTGAATGGGTCCAATCAGTGCAGGAGAGCCTCTAAAATGGAGTTTGTTCGGACCAACCAGAATTAGGACTCTCTTGGGAGCTGGGTTACCATGAGGAGATATAGCTAGTAATTCTGGGAAGTGAAGTTCTGGACCTTGGCGCCTATTTGCACCAATGGGGAGAGTTCTGAGTGATTGACAGCTGAGTCCACCAACTGGACCTGGTGGCGCCCAAAGAGAATGTTCTGCCTTGTGACTGGACAGATCAGATCTGTTGTGACCGTGATGAGAGAAGGAGCTCCAAGCTTCTGCGCTGTATAGTTTCACGTGGGAAGCGCGTGGGAGGCCTAAAGTCGGGCTGTTGCGTTGCTAATTTTATTCGGACTGAATCCGAGACTACAGAGAGGAAGAGAGACTGAAAGAGTGGAAACCAGGCTCACCCTGTAGAAGACTGGAGAAATTGCTGAACGCGCTCGGTCTGTCAGGAAGTGAAGCTGCAGTGTGAACTCCCGGGTTTAGCAGTAATGTGCGATCGGGACCTGAAAGCAGCTGCCTGGTATAGTAATTTCCTTTACATATAAATGTGTGGAATGCTTGTGAGGAACAGCTAAACAGGTTCTCTTGTCCCCGTGCAGTGTAGACTGAAAGCCAAGTTGAATGTATGTGGACTAAATCCGTCTGCTGATCAAAGCCGTGTGCCTGGCTTGTAGAATCGCATCTCCCTGCTGAGTGTGTGTCTGGCAATCCAGAACCACCATCTGCGCCAGGTTTTCAGTGTGAGATATTGTGAGCACTGATCAGGGCATCCCCTGTGACCGATTATCTATCAACAGTGTTTCATCTGATTTTCTTTTCTTCGTTTCTTCAAAGACTGAGCCATCTGGCTCCAGATTACAATTGGGTGTTGTGCATATTTTTCTCTACAGGGCCCCATCCATCTACACCTGCCGGCCAACCTCGGGCAACGGACCTGGCTAGCCACCCCCTCCAACCTGGGAACCCAGAGTGTGACTTTCTAGACCCTGTAATGTGCACAGCACTGCGATCTAATGCCATCAATTAATCTGATTCCCCCTCCCGTGTTATTGTCCCCTAAATAAACCAGATTTGATGTTGTTAAACTTTAAACTGTCTCACGTGTCAGTACCTACTTATCAAGCATTGTAGTGGTTGGTGTATGCTGATTAACCTTATTATACAGGGGGTCCTCAGAGATGAACCTCAGAATCAGTCTCGAGGGTAAGTGGTACTTTATGATTGAACAGTGTGTACATGTGGGGTATTGGGACTGTAACTTCTGTGCATTGTGTGAGCCACTAGAAGGGATAACAAAGGGCTGTGACCAAGCTAGTCTAACCACTACAAACCCTGACCTCTGGGTGGAGGCACCCACCATAGAATCTAGGCCCCTCAACCTGTCAGTAGTTAAGCAGGCGGAGGTAGTAGCCCTTGGGATAGCGCCACCTGGGGGTTACACAAAGTAACTGAGTTTGGAGCTGATAATGTGTCAACTGATTGGCAAGTTGGCTCAGACTATGTTGAATGAAGAAATACTGTGCTAGCTGAAGGTTCTCTAATCTCTTATTTATTCATCACAGCCAGTGAGGCTCCCATACCTGCAAAAAAATAAAACAAACTGGGAAGATCTTGTTCCAATGCGGAAGCACAGCAAGACCAGAGGTACTGGAAAACAGCCCACTTGCCAAATCTTTCTTTAAAAGATATTTTGATTTTGATGTTGGGTTTTTAATTTTAAGAGTTTGAGCTTGCTGTGTGTGTGTGTGTGTGGGTTGGTTTACTGGGTACTGCCTGTGGTCACCCCAACCAAGCCTGAAAAAAAAAAATACACATAATGATGTAACCCCCCTGGAGTGGAGCTAAATTACACCCTAGATGGAGCTGGGGGTAGATGAAGGCTTACAGGACATAAAGATATAAGAGTTACTTGTGAGGGGGCTTGCTGCCAAACTCGGCAAACCACTTCCTCAGATCTTGGACCCTAGCAGTTGTTAAAGGGAAAGCATCAATCAACAACAAGCCTGTTATCGTCCCACAATTTTAATAGGTCCTGCATTACACACAAAAAATGGTTTTACGAGACTAGGGTAAAAACTAAAACCTTGGTACACTGGGTTATTGCATAGAAATGTAAAATGGTTTCTGTTTTGTTGTACTTCTGCTCGTCAAACATGAATTGAAATGTAACTTTTGTAAATCTGCTGTACTGCCTGCCACCAGGACAGCACTATACTTAAACCATGGCTCAAGGATTTTGTTCTGAGGAAATAAAATTGGACATTTTGCTTAAAATTAGGGATCCTTGACCGATAAACACAACTTGATTCTGCATTTCACTTTTTTGGAAAAGGTTTCTGTGTCTAAAGCTCTGAATAAATAAAAGTTGCAGTACTATTTCAGTGAGCTGTCACACAAACAGAGCATGCCCACTGAGCTAGGCTGAGTATATACAGTACCACATGCTGCTATGTGATACGTGCTAAACCTACTTTTTCAATTCAGAACAAGAAACTTTATAGTTACAGTTTGTGTTTCTGGGGCACTCTGTCCTATTGTACTTAAAAAAGGTCAACATTTAGCCCAACAATTTATCTAAAACTGTTACAACCAGGATAGCCCCTTGGGATGTACTATCTCGTTTTCATGGAGGTCCTGGGGAGACCACAGCAGACAAAAAGATAGTTTGTGTGCTGCCCGATGGCCCAGTGAAAGCGCTCTGTGCTATCATGCTGGCAATCTGGATTCAGCAGCCTTGGGAGGCTGGCACTCAGGCAGTCAGGCTGGGAGAACACGTTGCCAGTGGCAAAATGTCCCAGATGGGGGTTGGGAGATGGCATCCTTCAATGCTACAGCAGCTCCTGACATGTGCTATGTGCATATGAGTCCCCCCCCCCCCCAACGTGCTGTGCATGCCACCGAAGAAGAGCAAAAATGCTGGTAGCAGCAGGATGACTGCCTGGCCCTCTACAGACTCACACAGCTGACCAGAGCTTCCATTTTTTTCTTTTTAAAGATCTGGACCCTAGAGGAGAAGGAGGACAAAATACCCTATCAGGTGGGAGGAGAGCACCATCACTAGGAGATAAGTCCTAGAGATGGGAGGGGTCAGACTTGAGAGGGCTGGGCCTGAAGGGGGCAGGCCAGGCAAGGAGCATAAGTACCTAAACAAATACAAGAAGATGGTGTTTACTAAAGATTTAAAGTGTCCGCTAAAAACGTAAGTACAAGGGTAGCAGTATAGCCTTGTGGTTAGAGTGCAGAGCCAGAGACAGGTTTGAATGCTACAAGGGAATAACAGAAGAACCCGTACCAGTGTCCTCATACTGTTCAAAGTCTTTAATGGAAAAAATGCACAGCACAGCATTAACAGGCAGGTAAGTACATTTACAGGCCTTGGAGGGGACCCTAGATGAACAACAGTGACCCCGACCAGGTTCACTGTATTGCACTTCCTTGGATGTTCCTACAGTAGACACATGCTCACTCCATGCCAATTAGACTACGGCCAGTCAGGGGCACGAGTGGATGGGCTGTGCAGGTTGTTGTCATTGGATTCTCAGAGTACTGGGGTGAGTGGGGCATCAAGAGACTTGGGGTGGAGCATCCAGAGAGGGCGGGAAGGGAAAGGGGGATCAGACTGTCCTTGGGGGGGATCAGATTGACGATTTTGGGGGGTGAAAAAAAAACAAGACACCAGGGGTAGTAAAAAAAAACATTTAGGGGGCATATTTACAGTGATCATGGGTGAGGGACCACTAGATGCCAGGACTATCAGAAAAACATATTTCAGGGGCATATTTATGGTGATGGGGGAGGCAGCACAGCTCTGCACAATACCTCTGCACAGTCCTGTGTGGTGGCATTGTGCGGCATGTTTTAACCCCATAATGGCAGCAAAGGGTCCCTTAATGCCTTGCGTGTCCTATGGGCTTATTAGAATGTCATGGCTGAATATGGCTCCCAGGAGCAATGGCACTATCCTGTTTGCGATGCACTAGCTCCATTCCTTCCTGTGGGCCATGTTCCTACAGGAGGCTGTGTCAGCACTGCACAAAGTCACTGTCTGCTGCACTGACACAGCCTCATAGACAGTGTTCTCAAGCTGCCCGCGCTAGAGGGGAAATCTAATTTCCTTACCGGTAATTCCCATTGTGTGTAGGCTCTGTCCATGGGCAGGCAGCACACGGTACTGGCTGTCTTCCCCTCAGCTGATACAGATAGACAAGTCTGACAGTATGAGGACACAATCCCTCACTCCATAACCCTCAATAACCCCTCTGTCAAAGACTGTACACTAATGCTATATAGCATAGGTAGTCCAACAAAAGGAGCCAGTTTACACCTGAAGTTATCCCTACTAGGAAACTATATACACACTATAAAGACAGAAGGATGTTATGGTAAGGTGTACAGCACTGCGGGGAGGGCCTGCCTGCCCACGGACAGCGCCTAGACACAACTGGAATTACTGGTAAGGAAATTATAATCCCTGTTTGTGTGTCGACTTCTATGGGCATGTATAAGCATAAGGTATGAGCCCTAAGAAGCAGTCCCGAAAATGGGAGGGCCAGTGCTGTACAACAGAGCTCAACACTCACCTGCCAAAAGCAGCATCAACATAGCTAAACAGTCACATCAGACAATAATATCTGGTAAAGGTAAGAACTGAGGCCCAAGTAGTGGCTTTGTAAATGTCCTCCAAGGGAGATGAGGCACAGTCAGCGTAAGAAGCCGCTATGGCTCTAGTGAAGTGAGCTGTTACATGAGGCAGAGCAGAAAGGCTCTGAGATGAGTAAGCCAGTCTGATGGCCTCATAAAGCCTCTTGGCCAGAGTACACCTGGCAGGGACCATCCCTTTTGTTCCTAGATCCAGGAAAAGAGAAAGAGGAAATTGTTTAACCAGGAAAGGCACACTAAGCTGACGCTTGTTTTCCAGGTGTGACCTGGGAGCACAAGAAAGTTAAATGACTTGCTCAGGGTCACACAGTATGCAAGCAGGGGCTGTGGAATTCAAACCCAGACCTCCAGGTTTGCAGCTCAGTGCCCTAAATGGCAGCGCTGATACAGATATAAAAGTTTGACAGTATGAGGACATGACCACTCATCCCACAACCCTCAGTCATCCCTCTGTCAAAGACTGTACACCAAGGCTAAATAGCATCCTTTTGTTTATGGAATACCAAGTAAGGTTTTCTTATGGGACAGGGTATGGATTTCTTCAGCGCATCTCACCGAGCACATGGCTACCCAAAAAGAGCACGTACAAGGACAGAAGCCATAAGGATACTTGTGCAAGGGGATCGAAGGGAGATCTGTCATGGCAATCTGCCTAATGGATGGCTGAATGTTCTGGCAAGCCTTAATAAAGCAGACAAAGCAGACAACATCCAGATGTGAACCTAGAGTTTAGGAATGTAAATAACCCTGAATGGCAGAAAGTGCCACTACCTGAACCCTGAGGGAATTAGATGACCCATTCTCTAGACCTTCCTGAAGAAACTCCAGAATAAGTGACAAGGAGGTGACCAAGGGTCTAACCCCCAAGGGAGTACACCAGGAGTGGAAATGTGTCCCAGACTCTGCTGTAGGTCTTGTACGCAGATGTCTTCTCTGAGTGCATCAGAGTGTTGATCACCTCTAGGGAGTAACCAGCCTTCAGGCATCTTTTGTGCTCAGAGACCAGGCTGACAGTTGAAACTTCTAGTGGTCTAGTTACAGGAATGTACCATAGAAAAGGATGTCTGGCTTGCTTGGAAGAGGAACTGGTTCGCAAATGGTGACCTGGATCAGTTCTGAATACCACACTCTTCAAGGCCACTTTGGGAAAATGAGGATCAATGTTGCTGTCCACCTTTTTAGTACTTTTGGGATTATTGGTCATGGACAGAATGAATACAGTAGGGCATATATAGCTATGAGATCAAACAAACTAGCATGGGCACAAGGACGTGGTACTTCTGTGCTAAAATATATATAAATACCAGCAAAAACAAGCACAGCACTCACAGTTCGAAAGTGTGAGTGCTCTGCTCATTTTTTGTTGGTATGTACATAGTCATGGTAGAGCTAGGCAGTCTGTTCTCAGTGACTGACTGTCCCCAAAGTGGCTGAAGTACTTGGGGGACTTGGTGTCTCTGAGATCTAGAAGTAGAGTGCCCCAAAGGTTGCAAATTATGTTGAAAACTCCTTGATTCAACTCCCACCCCTCCTGGTTGCAGGGTTTGATGGCTGAGCCATTCTGCTTGCAAGTTCAGGGCCCCTGTTTTAGTTTTTATTTATATTTCACCAGGATAGGGCACTAGGCAAAGCCTATTTTCAGGGCTGTCCTGTCTGGAAAATTACAAAACATTTAACACAGAACATGAAAGGACAAATAGAAAAATTACAATCACTGTGTAATTAATGTAGACATACAAAGTATAAACTTGTTAATAACAAGTACACTTAAATGTATAAAAAATCCAATATAGCAGTCTCGAATCACTGACAGGGATTTGCTTCTGACCACTGCAGAACTTTGTACATCTCCATCACCACTGTGGGAGATGAAGACCATGGGTTGGAGATTGAGCGTTACTGGCGAAGAACACAGCTAGACGAGGACAGACTGGCTTTGAGAAATCACTTCAGTGAACATCAAAGGGCAATCAACCATAAGAAGGCAGAGCTCCTGTCCAGGGAGTTTACAACAGGGAGAAATAGATCAGCTCAGCTGTTTTGGACTGTGGACAGACTCCTCTATCCTGTCTGTCTGCAAGACGAAAAAAGCTTTTTCAGCAATATAGTGTGAAGAGTTTGCTCTATTTTTCCCTGACAGGGTGTTCTCTATTTGGGCTGGGCTCTTGTCAGTGGGACCGGTTCAGACCTGCAGGGTGGGGTCTGGATGGAGCATGAGCACTTCCATTGCCTGGGCAGAGTTTCAGCTGGTGGAGGTGACTGAGGTCTCCGAGGTGCTCTCAAAGTTGCAGCCCATTTGTTGTGAATTGGATCCAGGCCCAACACATCTCCTAGTGGGATGTGTTGAGGTTATCGGTCCAGTGTTCACTGGGATTGTCAGGTGTTCGCTTTCAGAAGGGGTCTTCCCTGAAACCTTGAAGGAGGCCCTGCTGAAGCCCCTTCTGAAAAAAACATCTCTCAACCCTGATGTCCTAGTAAACTATAGACCAGTCTCCAACCTCCCATTTTTAGGGAAGGTTGTAGAGAAAATAGTGGTTGTGCAGCTTGAGGAACATGTGGAGGCCTGTGACATCTACGAGCAATTCCAGTCCGGGTTTAGGGTGAGGCAGAGCACAGAGATGGCACTGGTCTAGGTCCATAATGACCTCTTCACGGCCAGAGATCGAGGAGAACAGTCAGTTCTCATTCTCCTTGATCTAGCATCTGCCTTTGATACTGTGGACCACATAATGCTGCTGGATCACCTCAGAGTGTGCTGTGGACTGATCAGTGTTGTCATCAACTGGTTTGAGTCCTTTATCTCGGGCAGGAGGCAAAGGGTGGTGATGGGGAAATTTTTCTCTCCCTCCCTCTCTGCCTCTCACCTGTGGAGTCCTCAAGGCTCAATCCTGTCACCAACGCTGTCCTCAGTAAATGCTGTCCTCAGTATACATGCTGCCCTTGGGGAGGATCATCAGACAGTACAGTTTGAATTTCCACTGCTATGCAGATGATACTTAGCTGTACATGTCTTTTGTACCAGGGACAAGTGGTGCTGCCGAAGTGCTGAATAAATGCCTTGCCGAGATCCAGGACTAGATGAACTCTAACTGGTTGAAGCTCAACCCTGACAAGACAGAGATACTAGTGACTGAGCCTGGCTGTGGGCAGATTGAGAGTGCTTCTGGGATAACAACAAGTTTAGTCCTGGGGTTAACACCATAGATAGCATCCTTCAGGACGCGAAATCTCAGCATGATCTTCAACAACAGGCTGACATTCGAGTCTCAGATATTGGCCATCGTCAAAAATAGCTTTTACCATCTAAGGAACATTGCCCGGATCAAGCCCCTAACTCCACCTGAAGACCTGCCATCATTGGTGCATGCTTTTGTAACATTTAGGCTCGACTACTGTAATGCTTTATAACTCTGGGTCAGTGGAGGGAACCCCCACTGGCTGCAGCTGGTGCTGAATGCAGCAGCCAGGTTGCTGACAGGATTACCCAGATTCTGTCATGTGACCTCAGTCCTGCAGGGTTTGCACTGGCTGCCAGTCAGGTAGCAGGTTCTCTTCAAGGTGAGCATGCTCACCTATAAGGCTCTATGTGGACTGGGCCCTGGTTACCTCTCAGATCTTCCTACTCCAGCCATTCTGACTCACTCCCTCCGTTCCTCCTCCCAGGGCCTACACACATTTCCATGGATCGGGCTGAAAATCTCAGGTGACGTCTCTTTTGGGGTGGCCGGCCCAGTCCTCTGGAATTTGCTTCCATAGCCTCTGAGGAGGCCCCTACGGTGGAGGCATTCAGGAGGGGCCTGAAAACTCACCTTTTTAAGCTAGCGTAGCCTGAAAATATAATTTAATGCTGCTTTAGAGTGAATGAATTTCATGCTTTCTGTGATTTTATTGTGATTTCTGTTATGACCCTGGATTTTACATATGGCACCCAGAGCATCTGGGATTGGGCTCCTAAAAATAAACTTTTACTTATTTACTGCTTTGCTGTGGGTACCTCCCTGATTCCTAATATAGGCCACTGTCACAAGCACTGTCTGAGCATACAAGCACATTTGTTCTGGATCTTGCTCCTGAATGATGTAATGCTCTGAAAATCATGCTCATCTTCAGAACACTGATTGGCAGCCTTCTCTCCAGCAATGTCCAGGCATCTTGTGCTGATGCTGTACTGAGGACTGCGCCCCAACTGGAAAAACTGATATCCGTCATCAATGTGAGATGTTGTTCATCTTTCAAGGGAGATTCCTCTGGACAGATTGTGAGGTTGGGCTCACCAGGACAGGGAGACCTTGACTTCTGGAATTTGAGGAATCTTATCTGTGAGTGGCCCCACTTGCAGGCTCCATGACTGACATAACAGGAGTTGGAGTGGGCAGGAGTGCAGACTGGCTTATTGTACAAGGTCGATGTTTGCATGCCATGAGTCCCAGAACTTCAAGAATGTCCCTGGCTGTCTCTACCAGCTTTCTCTGTGGTTTCTTGCAAGCTAATACCAGTGTGTAAACCCTCTCTGGGTCTAGAGTTCCAGTCATCACTGTGGTGTCGAACAGCACTCCCGGTTAATTATCCAGCCGTGAAGTCTAAGTGTAGTGGCCACCACTGTCACAACGGACTGTACCTTCTTTATGGAAAAGGCCTGGATCACCCAGTCTTGCTGGAATGGGTGAACATGAAGATCCTTTTCTCTAAGCTGGGCTGCCAGTACCAACATTATTTTCACACTTGTGCAGATGACAGGCCAATTGGTAGTGACGTGTAATGGCAGTGGTTGCCGCTGATGCAAAATCGTGGGTACTGTTTGTGCTCAGGGTGAATGGGGATATGTAAGTTTGTGTCTTTGAGATCCAGGGATTCCAGAAAAATTCCCTGGATGAATGGCTGCCATCGTGAAATGTAGGGTTTCCATCTTGAAGTGAGTAACCTTTAGCCATTTGTTGACAAACTTCAGGTCGAGATTGGCTCTGAACCTCCCATATCTTTTTTGGGACAGCAAAGAAGATGGAGTAAACACCCATTCCCTGTGCAGCCAGGACCAGTTGTTTTACTCGGATATCAAGGAGGTGCTGGATAGCATCCTGCATTTCTTGTTACTTGATCGGGTTGTGTGACAACAGAGACTGCAGGAGGAAGGGCTGAGCCAAGGAGTGATGAAACTCGATGGAACAGCCTTCAGATGCAACTTGTGGGAAGATGTTAAGTGTCAGTTAACTACACTGTAACTGCATTGCAATTGCAATGTAGTTGCATGCAAGAAACATGTAACTACAGTGTAATTACTCCACTGCATGTAATTAATGATTACCTACCCCGCAGTTACATTGAAACTGACACTCAAAGTGTACCCCAGCTTGTAATACTTGCTGATCTGTATTAGTTTTTGCCCACTGATCTGTGTGCAACAGTGTTGCTCCGTGGCAGAGTTGCAGACTGGGGCGGGCCTGGTCTTGGTAGGACTGATTATCTTTGTGGTTCTTGTTGTCTTTGCGAGTGCCTCTGCCCCGACCACCTTTGTTGGAATGAAAGCAGCCCTGGTTGAAAAAGGTTTGCAACATTTTCTGAGAGAAATTCTGCCTTCCAAGATGGAACTGTCTTGCAATCCAAAAGGGGCGGTGACCTAATGACTTTTGGTTTGGGGAAGAAGCAGTTTGGAGTCCTAGATGTTCTTGATTAGGGACTCCAATTCTGGACCAAAGAGTAGGTCATCCTGAAAAGGCATACAAACATACATATGAACATATGAATAAGCCAACAGATAAAGGCCTTACGGTCTCTCAAGCCTGCTCCTGAGTGCAGGTCCCGCAGTGTTTACTGAGGGACTAGCTCCCACCCCATCCTCTCCTCAGCACACCCTGCATATTTAATGAGGAGGCTTCTGAGGAAGTGTCTGCTGTCCATGGTCTGAGACAGTGCATCTTCCTGACTAGCACTGAGTATAGAGGTTGCTTGGTGGTGACTTGAAGGATTTCATACAAACATCCACCAGGAAAGTAACATCTCAAGATAACAGGGACATTTGAGCAGAAACCTCAGAATCTGGTGTTAGGTTAAAGGAAATGTCTGTGAGCCGGTACACCACGGCTCTGGGACTATCTGCCAAGGCCAGGGCCACCCTCATTATCATCTCTGATGCTTCTAAGACCTCTTCATTATGTTCTCCAGCTTACGATTGGGGGGGAGGGGTGTAACTGCCACTGCCCTGGGACCAGGATGGTTGTCTTTTTGATGGTTGCTGAGATGGGTGCATCTACCTTTGGACTAGTGTCCCAGGTTTTGACATCATGTACTTTGTAAAGTCGGACAAACCTCATATCCAACACCTTTCTTTCTAGGTAACCCCAATCTTGTGACATCATTTCCTTCACTGTGTCACATACCAGGGAGGCTTTATCCCTCTTTTTGGGGTTCCTCAGAGGGTCCTTCTTCTTCTTAGATGCCTGCCAAGTCTCCTCATCTATGTCCAGCATAATGCAAGTTTGCTTCGTTGGGGCAGAGTTTGCCCCAGGGGAAAGTTCAACCAGAGGGGTGCCACTCACTACTTTCACTGTCTGAGTCCCCATCCTCTCTTTGCCAGAGGACACATGGGATGTTCATGGTCAAGAAGGTTCCGATGATCGCCAAACTGGGTGGATGTCAGATGATGTGGCAGGACTATGTAAAATGGCTACTTTCTTTTGGAGAAGTCCTGTTCAGCCAACTGATCAGTGATGCAGCTCATCACAGTACATAGATTCTTAAAGAAAGATGCAATTTCTTGAGGGCCAGGTTCTGGAGACAGGATTCCAGAGTTGTTTTCTGGGTCAGGTGGAGGTTGTCCGAGGCCTGGTGAAGGAGAAGCCCTGGTCCCCAGATTGGTTAGAGGTACTTATGGTTTCCTTGGAACCTTCTTACCCTGACACAGTGGGGTTCTCTGCGGTCTTGTCTCACCTGCCTTTAGCACTGATGAAGCAAAAGGACCTTGCGACTGTGGCATGGAGGTTTGCATTCTGAAGCCTAAGACTGGACTTCTCAGAGGCTGCAACCTGTTGCATAGTATGAGAAAGAGGAGCCACCAGCTTTGTAGGGATTACTTGTTCAGATATGTAGATACGAGCAGTGGCTCTGGGGTTGCACCAGAGAGTTCCTCTGGCAAAAGAAGGAAAAATGGACTTCCAGATTAGGAAGAAAATAGTTTTGCACCACTTCCCTGAATCTGTAAACTTCAGCAGGACCTTGCACTAGGAAACTGGAGCAGAAGCTAACCTGGTCCACCTAGAATAGAGACAATGCTTCCTTCAGAAGAAAGAGGTGCTCCATTGTGCTGACCGAGGTGATCCTCTTGCTGAGCACAGGACATTGAGTGGCTGAAAATGTGCCAGAATGCGCACAAGTGGCCATCGTATCTCTGCCATGCCTACAAAGCTGCACACAATATGAACACTGTGTCCTACTGTGCACAATACAGCTGTTGCAGCCTAATGCACATGCATGAACTGTGCAAAACATCACTGCCAAGTGACCGAGAAGCTGCATGACAAAAATGGGCATATCACGGACTCGGCATCCAGGAACCCACCCCATGGTTGCATACTCTGCAATGGCTGGACTCTGGGACACTCCTTCCCCCTCTGAAAGAACAAACCCTAATGCTGACAGCTCCTACCTGAGCTCAGATGGGAATTGTGCTAGCTGGCATTAAGGGATCAGGGCTGTAGCAGTTCCTCTAGAATTGTAGCCCTGAGCTACTCCTTTTCTGTCCTCAGCAACACTTTGTCCATGAGAAGCTTTCCTCAGTATTCAGCTGCTGAGGACAGCAATACAGAACACAGCAGACAAAAATAAGAAACAAGTCCAAAAATTCCTTGAGAGGCAGGGAGCTGTCTCAGCTATAGGACAGATAGAAAAGACTGAGAGTCATGGAACTGGGGTTAAGTCCTCTTATGCTTAGACTTTTCTATCTGTCCTACCTGGGAGGGGAAGAAAGCCTATACTTTATGCTGCCTGCCCAAAGAAGCCAACAAACAACTGTCTGAATATCCAAACACCATCTCACATGCACCACTAATGGGTGTGAGGCGCAAATGACCTGCACTGAATATGGGGCCCTCTGGGTCTGCCCTCTTGGCATTCTTGTAGCAGAATGCTGTGTTGGATGTTGTGTTTGTGCTGTGTTTCAAATCTGTGCCCTGGTTGATTGGTTTATGGTAGTTTGTACTTGTTTGGTGGGGGGGGGGAGGGTGCAGCAAAAGCAAAGAAAAATACAGAAATATTGATACTGGTTTTATTTTATTTTAGTGTGTGCAATTCCGCCACCCCACCCCCAATAACAACCAATACAAATTTCTATATAATTATGGGGAATAAAATGAGATTCTGGTTTTGCTACAGATTTTGTGATTTGGCTACAAGAATTTACAGCCAATTTGCCCCAAAACTACAAATTTTAAATTCCCAGATTTAAACCTTGACAGTACATGACAAGCATCTGCATTACAGAATAAAACACTCTTCACAGATCTAGTTGTAACCCCTACAAATGGGAGTTCCTGAAAAGTCTTTCTTGAGCTTGCCTAAATGGTTTCTAAACTGTTGTTTAACTAAATAAACTGTTGTTTAACTAACTAACTAAATAAATCAATAAATAAATAAATGCTCACTGCCAGGCTGGTGTTCTGCATTTTAGATTAAATGTATTGCCAGAGAGTGCCTGTATAGTCTTTGTAAGAGCTGCCTGGATTGCAGTCTTAACTAATCTAAAAGGGAGCTCTGTTAGAAGATGTGCTTGTTTGCTGATCATTTGTTAAAGTAGTAATAATATTGCAGGTTGTTCTAACCTGCCTTCTTTGCAGCAAGGACTGTTCTGGTTTATCTCCACCAACTTGGCCCGGGACTGTCAGATGGGCCAATCAGTACTGTTGGGACTCTAAAATGGAGCCTGCCTACAGGGGCTTGGTGGGGTCAAAACTTGTAGGAATTATAGTTTTTGCATTTTGGTGCATAAAATAACATGGAGGGGGAGCCCTTGTTGTGACTGACAGACAAATCAGCCAAATGAACCTTTTGGATCTTGGGGAAATTCCCAAGCTACTTGCAGCTAGTTTCAGTTCCAAGTTGGGAAGTGAAGAGATAACAGCTTGAGTGATTCAAGCAGCAGCCTGGCGTAGATTCATGTGGGAGAACTGTGGAAAGGCTGGAGTTTTGGCCTGCATGCCTGCCTGCTGCCCCTGAGAGGGAATTTTCGCCTTTTGAGGACTGAATCCGAACTTGGAGAGCGAGGTAAGACACTGAATTGTGACTAGGCTCCTATATGAAGAAGACAGAAGATTTGCTGAATGCGATAGGCCTGTCTGGACTTCCAGCCACCTCTGAACTCCCAGATTGTGCAGAGACTCTGCAATTGTGACTGGAGAGCCTTTTGCCTGGTACAGTGGAATTTCCTTACATGTGAAAATGTAGTGTGCTTATATGTAGTGTACTTATTTATTAGTTGTTTTATGCAGTCTGATTTTTGTACATTATACTAACATACTATTTGCCAGCAGATTAGGCCTTACGGTCTATCGAGTCTGCTCGAACCTAGATCTTTAGTTGGGTGCCGAGACCCTCCCATCCCTTGTGCTCCAGAAACTCCTATCATCCATCCCCCCCCCCCCCAGGACAGGCCATCATCTGATACATCCACTTTCTGTGTCTGTCCCACCCTCTCTTGAAGCCCTCCACTGTGGATCTCTGAACCAGCTCCCCAGGCAGTGCATTCCAAGGGTCCACCACCCTCTCAGTGAAAACCTCCTCCTCTTCCCTCACCCTTCCACCTTCCAACTTCAAACCATGCCCCTGGTGATACCTCCCTGCTTTTAGTCTAAAGATCCTCCATGTTTACTCCTATTTATTCCCTTGAGGTACTTGAAGACCTCAATCATGTCCCCCTGTCTCTCCTCTCCTCCAATGAAAACAGGCAGAGCTCCTCAAGTCTGTCCTCATAAGTCAAATCCCCTAGCCCTCGTATCATCTTTGTTGCCCTCCTCTGTACCCTCTCCAGGAGCTGTATGTCCCTCTTCAAGTGTGGTCTCCAGTACTGTACACAGTACTCAAGGTGTGGTCTAACCAGTCCATTGTACAGCGGCAGAATCACTTCCTTGCTCCTAGAGGTGATCCCTCTTACGATGCATTCCAACATCCTGTTTGCCTTGCTAGCTGCTCTTCTGCACTGCTCAGAGTTATTCATACATGTATCCACCATGACCCCTAGATCTTTTTCCCCTATTGAGGCCTCCAGCGCCTCCCCTCTCAGGGTGTACCTGTGTTTAGGGTTTCCCCGACCAAGATGCAACACCTTGCACTTGGTGATATTGAAATTTAATTTCCATGTGTAAGCCCAGCTTTCCAGGGTGTCCAGGTCCCCTTGCAGGCCAACCTCCCTCTTCTCCCTCAACCATTGCTCCCATCTCGGAGTCATCCGCGAATAGACTCATTTCACACCCTATACCCTCCCTGATGTCCGATATGTATGCATTAAACAGGATCAGACCCAGGACCGAGCCCTGTGGTACCCCACTACCTACCTCTCTAGGGTTCGAGAGCTCCTCACAGACCACTACTCTCTGAGTGCGTCCAGCTAGCCAGTTTTCAATCCATCTGACCATCAAAGGGCCTACTCCTAACCCCATCAGTTTCTCCACCAGACCACTGTGGGGGACAGAGTCAAACGCCTTGCTGAAGTCCAAGAATAATCCATCCACAGGCTTACCCCTGTCCAGTTCTGATGTTACCCATTCATAGAACTCCACAAGGTTGGTTTGACATGATCTACCTGGTACAAACCCATGTTGGCGACTATCCAGACCTCCCACCTCCTCCAAGTACACTCCCAATCGTTCCTTTAGTATACTCTCCATTAATTTTCCCACCACCGAGGTCAAACTGATGGGTCTATAGTTCCCTGGTACTTCCCTCGACCCCCCTTTATGGATTGGTACCACATGTGCCTCTCGCCAATCCCTAGGTACCCTCCCTGTCTCAAGTGACCTGCTGAAAAGCTCCGCCAGGGGTGCAGCCAGTATGTCCGCCAACATTATATTTAATGTAATTTGTTCTTGACACAGGACAACTTTGAAAATAGGTCTATGACCTAAAGTTTGCTCTCCTGTATAAAAATAAACATTTTTACTACTACTACTATAGTGGGTCGTAATTTGGTTCCCCACTGTGGTTTGACTTGTGTTCTGCTTGCTGGAAGCTGTATTAGAATTTCCTTACATGTAAATGTGTTGTGTGCTGCTAGTGGGTCACGATTTGGTTCCCTACTATGGTTTGAAGTGTGTTCTGCTTGCTGGAAGCTGCATCGAGCCCCACGGACTGAATCCAAAATCATCTCCATTGGGCCTGGGCCTTGCCACACTGGCCCAGCCTGATTACCTGCTGCACAGAGAAAGCCATCGACGAGAGACCTGCCTGGGGATCAGCCCCCTGCTCAACACTTGAACAGGAATGACGCCTCGGTGATTCGTGTGGGCCCCGCTTCTCCGGGCACTCCAGCTCAACAACTTGCAGTCTCAATTTCATCCTGCCTGTGTCCAGTATTTGGTATCATGAGTAAACATCAGGGTAGCTCCCTGCAACAACTGCTAAATCTAAAGTGTTGCCATCTGATTGTCTGGTTGCTTTTTCTTTCATGAACTGAGCCCTCCGGCTCTGGATTACAAATAGTGTGTGTTGTGCATGTTGCTTTCTTCCATCACAGGGCCCCAGCCAGCTGCAACGTTCCTGGCTAGTCCATCATCTCCCTACCTAAGTACCCAGAGGTGTGACTGTGTGGGGACTTAAAGCGCATGCACAACTGTTTGATTAATATAGCCTTTAAGCCAATCAACCTGACTACACCCCTTCCTTGTTCAAGTCCCCCGAATAAATCAGATCTGACTTTTTTGCTGTATTTAACCTGACTGTGGTTCCAGTTTGTGCCAAGAGTACTGTACTGTTGCTATTTACTGTGCAGAACCTTGTTTTACAGGGGGTTCCCAGGGTCCAGCCAGAGGAACCAGCCCTTGTGGTAAGTACAAACAGTGTGGGTACTGGTATGGAGTACAAGGGGTACCGCAAAAGTGATTATTGTACATTGCTCAGGACACTAGAAGGGAAAGAGGGGGGCTTACAGTGTCCCGGAGGGCTGTGCCCAGGTTAGTTTGACCACTACCAACCCTGACCTCCGGGTGGAGGCACCCGTTTCAGAACTCAGGCCCCTTAACCTGCTACTAGCCACGCAGGCAGAGGTAGTAGCCCTTGGGATAGCGCCACCAAGGGGTTACAGAGTCCTTGTCCAAGGTTGATGCCTTGCATGCTCCTGGTATACTGTATGTTATCTGCATGAAGTGCTTTGTCATGGATTCTTGGATTACGCTCAGCAAGGCACAGAAAGGTAGCCAATGCTGCCAACCAAGCCAGCTTATGCACCATCCATCCACTGTATATAAGGATACAATGTCACTGGGCCTCTTTTATTCTGTGACACTAATGTAGTCTTAACCATCCTGGCCCACTAGTTCAGGGCACCTCACCTCTTTCCACTTTCTAGAGGGTCGAAAATTCTTTTTCAAAACAACTAACATCACTTTTGAAGTTTTGCTGGCGTGATCACAGACCTGTGGCTTCTGGCTGTTGGTTTAATCTTTACCGCTAAAAGGAAAATATTTCTCATTTAACCTTCAGAGTCTTCTACTGCCTTTTTTTACTTTGAGACTGCTTTGCTTTTTCAATTATTATGCGCCCTCAAGGCCAATCAGTTCATTCAACTTATTCTGCACTCCCTTGTAAGCAGCTAAGGTCATCGTTCCTGAAACGTAATATCAAATGTCTGTTTCCCTTCTGCTTTAGTGTAGTTCTGCCATCTTCAGTGTTTATTTGACACCTACAATGTTCTCCACTTGGTTTCTTGCTTAGTTGCTATTGTTCTTCTCCAGTATTTGATGACTTGTTCTAATTTGTAATTTCTGCAGCTGCTTGTTTGCAGCAGCATCTAATCCACAGCTTGTGCCACCTTTTTGATTTTGTCCTTTTGGCTTCATTTCTTTTTCTCATGTGCCACTGTGCTAACAGACATTATACAACAGGGGTTGACAGATAACATATCCAAAAAAATGCAGATCATCACTTGAAACAAACGTGCTAGTCATGATGTGTACACAGTGGAACAAACAGCAGGTTATCACAACTCTCACTATGTATCTGCTGTTATCAGCACTGTGTACACGTCATCATGACAACACTACCAAACTACATTCAAGTCCCCCCCTTGCCTGCCCTGCTTAATTTAAATAAAAAAAATCAAACCGTACCTCATAGAATTAATAAAAACACAAACACATGTTAAAATTAAGTTTAAAATCCTAAAACATGAATGCTAAAACCATACCCAACACACTGACCAAAACCCAGAAGAACCCAACCCCACCTATATCTCAAAGCAACCAACCACAAATAAACACACAAAAAAATCAACCAACGACAAAGAAGTAACCCACATAAACAACCAATCAGTACATTAGACAACAAAGCCCATTCATAACAATAGCAGAACAGCACCCAAAGAAAAATGAACACCACACAGAAAAGGTACAAAATTAAACAAAAACATAACCTCTCAAAACAAATGACAAGGGGTCAACCCCTATTGTATAAAATGGAAACATGATGGGCAGTCATACAATACCAGATATTTCAACACTCATGACAAGTGAGCTTGGGGTTTAATCACTCGTGGCTCCACTTTGCGGAGCCATTTGTGATAACCTTCAGCCCACTTACCACTCATGCTGATATATTCGCTATCATATGACTGTCCATCACATACAGTATCCCCTTATATCAGTTTGCTCCTTAGTTACTCTCTGATGGTCACTCTGTCTCAAATGTTTCCTTTTCTTTCAGTTTAGTTTTCCTGGGCTTGCACCATGCTGCTGTATTACTAATCTTCAGTCTGGCTACCTGTAGCAGGTTGTTGTTCTGGTCAGTGACTGAGGAATCATGGTCTCTGGTAAGGTCAAGGGCACAATGACTGTCTAGGTCAGTGTACCACTGGACCACTGTGTACTGGACCACCAGGTATCAAACTTACCTAATGTGTCACCCTGAGAAAGCAATGTAATCCAATAATTATAAGCACAGAACTACGGCAGAGTAGATCAGCAATCAAATTACATCTGGTGGTGGTGGTTGGGTGGGGGGGGTTACAGTCTCTGTTATATCTAAGGCAGTATGGCGCAGTGGTTTAAGGCTCTGAGCTGCAAATCTGGAGACCTGGGTTTGAATCCCACAGCCCCCACTTGCATACTGTGTGACCCTGAGCAAGTCACTTAACTTCCTTGTGCTCCCAGGTTGCACCTGCAAACAAGCTTTCAGCTTAGTGTGTGTCACCTGGTAAAATAATTGGTAAATTCTCATTTGGGGCCCTGCCATCCTCTCTCATCTCCTTAATTTACCATTCCCCTTCATCCTCATCAACTCAAACACTTGCCTTCTCTCACCGCCCCTATGAAATCATTTACAGTTCAGTCAGCTTCCACCTTCAGGTTCTCGCACCTCTGGTCCAACCTACACCCTGTTATTTGCTCTTTTTCTTCCCCTTCCCCTCTTAAAGCCTTCTTCCATGAACTTACCACTCCTTTCTGCAACTGCCCTGATCTTTTTTTCTGAATTCTGAATGACTTGTTTTCTCAGCTAAGTTTACTACAATTCTCTGTTTTTATGCACTATGTTAATTACAGTTTTGCACATGACACTTTGCACCACACGACAACCCTGTACATCACATATTGCATGTGTAATTATTCTTACTTATACTGCACTGTATCCTTTCTGCTCCTTTTGTTGTCATGAGTTTTGTAACATGTTATTAACACTACTGGTCTACCTTACACAGGGCACATTTGCATAGCTACGTATTCTGTTTTATACTCTCCTGTGTTATACTGCACTGTATTCATTGCTGTCATGATTATTTGCATTGTATTACTCTACATCTCCCGTCACCCAGAATGCACCTGGAAATGAGCTCGTGCCACCTCAGTATGCTCTTCCTGGTAAAATGTTAACTACTTAAACAAATAAATAAATTAATAATGCACAGAGAAGCAAGGTGTCTTGTTCAAGTCACATAACATGTAAATGACTGGTGGGACTGAAATCTATGATCGCCTGCTTCCCAGCTGCAGTTCTACGCCTTAATGCCACTAAACTATTGAAAATATTTGGTCTTCATTTCTGCAAAGCATTACTGTACTGATTCATGCTTACAATCACTTCTGAAAAAAATCGGCACCTCACTCAGACAGTGGCGTCTCTTCCACGTTCATAAACCCTTGGCAACGCCTTTATTTGCTGTTGGCTGCACGGCAGGAATTTACTCTTCTATTGAAGCCTGTGATAATTTTAGCTCTGAGGTTTGTGGTTCTGCTGATTGCTTTTCAGCACACTATGAAGGTGCTGGATAACAGTGTGAGAATGCAACAATGTAAAGAGCCTTTGAGCAAGCCAGGACTGATCACCTTCGAGGCTTCACTCCAGTTCCTGGCAATACACCTGCAGCCCATCCAAGCAGAATGCCCCCTCTTCTGGCTTCAAGGAGAGATTTCCTCCCCCCCCCAGACTTCACAGGTGGCGTTAGTATGGAGTACTGGCATCTGCTCAAGGAATACTGCTTTCTGAATTACTGCATCCTGTGATCTAGTCTGCTGCTGGCTGCACTTGTTTCACTTGTCACCATCTGTAGCTTGGCAATGATCAAACCCATGTCCCTAGAGCCTAATCCCATGTCACACTATATTTCCTGTTTACTGTTCCTTTGCAGATTTCAAAGATGATTTCAAATTTCTGTGGTTCTTCCAAAATCCAATATCCGAACAACATACTGACTTCAATATAATACATGCTTTCATTTTATATAGTGTATTGTATACTAAAGTAAACCAAAATGGGACAGGTGCAAAACCTTTAGAAGAAAATGTACAATTATCTCAGGGATAACACTGGTACTGGCATACTGGCTACAGGCTGGTATGCCAGCCATGAAGGAGGTAGCCTTTCAATAAGTGCAGCAGTTGGGCCAGTAGATTTTTTCAGTCACTAGTCTTGCTGGCTAGTGACAGTACAACTTAATTTCGTCCCTAGTATCTAATACTCTCAATAACCTCACATTATGAAAGACTTCACAGCAGAAATGTCACTTCCGTGGAGGCTGAGGGCAAACATAATTTATTTTAACTTATTTCAAAAATATTATCAGGAAAGACATACTGAGCTGCTAACAGCTCGTTTCCAGAGGCATCTTAGGAGTATTGTGTAAATACAGGTTACTTACATGCAACCATAGTTCTACTACTGGTAGTCAGTTCTCTATTCACACTTAAGCAGTCTTCCACTGAGCATGCTCAGTCTCAAGAACAGTCTTCAATCTTGGCTAGCCCTATAACCCAGCCATGTGATCCCAGATCCACCCTCTTTGCACTCAGATCTGCACATTGGAACAGGAATCCAAAGCAAACCTTGCCAGGGGAGGTCATATGGATGCAAATTGAATACTAGTAGTAGAACTATGGCAACAAGTAACTAACCTCTATTTCTAACTCTCTAGATTCAGTTCACTATCCACACTTAAGACTCCTAGCAGTCCTCAGAAGGAAGGGGCAAAGCTTGCACTTCAAATTAAACAAATAGAGATTGGAGGACTGAGGACCCAAAAGCAGCATCACAACAACGGAGCAAGTCAATGCTGTAATGGGAGATGAATATGTGTGCACATTCGACCAGGTAGCAGCCCTATATATTTCAGAAATGGGGAATTACCTGGCGGCAGCAGCAACAGAGGCAGCAGTATGTCTGGTGGAACAAGCCTTCAGCTCCATGGGTGACTCTTCCTAAGCCAACCTATAACAGAGCGATACAGCTAATCCACCAATTGGTTGTCTGTTTAGCGGCCAGACTGCCCAAGACACCTTCAGCATATGCAATAAAAAGCTGCTGAACCTCACAATTTCAGGTGCCATAGAAGAGCAGAGTCCTGCAAAGGTCTAGCATGTGGAGTGTTCACTCAGCCTCTGAAGAATGTGGCTTCACAAAGAAAGTAAGCAGAGTGCCTGATTAGGGTGAAACCCAGAGATTACCTTGGGAATACATTTTGCATGAGGGCAAAGGGCAACCTTGTCCCCATGGAAAAACAGGTATGATGACTCCATGGAAAGTAAACAAACACAATATTAACCCTGCTTAAAGATGAACCAGGATAATATGCTGTGGTGATTTGCATATACAGCCCCTGGTGCTTTGCATTATGGAGGTATGTGTGATTCTGTATTTCTCTGAAACCTGGCTTCCCAGCCAGTGCCCTTTGGGGTAACCATTGCCTCAGTGCTTACACGCTGAGATTCTTTGTCTTTTAGCTTGTTTTTTGGTTTTATTGGGTTCACCACAACATAACCCAGATAGACCATCCTAGGGTAGCTGGTTCATTCCACTGGAGTGTCACACAGATGAGGCACACTGATGAGTCCTGGTAGGATGAAACATGTGTATGTGTCTTCTATTACCACCCTTTGCAGACTATGTGAGAGACGTCTGGTACCATGCATTTCTGCTTAAAGTTGAACCAGCATAATATACTGTGGCAATTTGCATTATGGGGGTATGTGTTATTTTGTATTTCTTTAAACACAATATTAGCAGTTCAACCCTTGCTCATTTACAAACTTTAAAAAGCTACCGATGCCTCAAAGAAATATAATTAGGTACAATTCTGCCTACATTCTAGTTTTGTTTTATATATTTCTACTATCCATTATTTATTACTAAGGAAATTTGCATGAATACATGATCTTTACCCCCACAGAGTTTCTTTAGAATCCATCTGCCTCTGTCGCTAACTCCCTGCTTCGAATCATAATCCTCTGTTGTGACATCACAATCTGTTGCCATGGGAGTAACTGTGATATCACAAGCAGCACTCTGTGCCTTCAGGTAGGGAGAAAGCAACAGAAATAGATACACTCTTCAGGAGCACAGATCCCTTTTTCATTCAGATCACCTCAGTAAAAAAATATGGAGAGGAGGAATACAGCACTAATGGGAAATACAAGCTGGACTGTGTCTAAATATTAGGTTTTGTTAAAATTGTCCTGAACACGTCACCAGCTCTTTAAGTGGCTTTTTCATTAGGGTTGCTGCTACTGCTTCATGGCATACATAAGTTAAAACAAATAATTCAGAGTACACACACACGTGGTAGGTCATTCAAATATAATATTCTTTCTTCACTAAAAGAGTAGTAGACGCTTGGAACGGACTGCCAGCAGAAGTGGTGGAGGCAAACACAGTAGTGGGCTTCAAGCATGCATGGGAGAGACATAGGGGAATGTTAGTAAACAGGTAGGGAGGAGGGAGGGTCGCAGGAAACCTGTTAAGGTCTGCGGAGACAGAGTAGGCAGGGACCATTCTGGGTACACTGGGCGGAATGAGAGTTCCTTTTCTGCCAACACATTATATGTTTCTATGTTTCTTTCTGCTTGAATTGGCTATTTATTTTTATCTCAAATAGAAGTGAGGGTCTCTTGGTGTTCATATCGGAGCACTGCTGGGAAGTTGCCCAACCAAACATCATGACGAACCACCCATCAGCTGGGTCTCTATTCTAAAATGGGTACCCTTACAGGTTCCTGCAGCTCACTATCCCAACACTCACCTGCCCAGGCACTATTGCCTGACAGGTGCAGTGTCCCAATAGCGATCATTCCGATGGCTACATGCCTGATGGTGTTACGGGAGGGGCTAAGGTAGTGGATGTGACAGGCTGTTACCTTACTCCTGAAAACACCGTTGACCAGCGTGCACCATTGGACCTGGTGCTAGTCCCCACATCCTTTGCCCCTTGAATGATATATTTTACTACGGGTCTGCTCCCTCAGAGTTAGATATTTTAGTTATGGGTGTGGGGGTGAAGCTATCTGCATTGTAACAAACGGCCTATGTTGTTATACTATATCGGGCAAGTGGTGCCGTTGGGTCTGTGCAATTTGGGAATCTGGGTTCAGTATCCTGAGCATCAGGATACTGAGTTTCCAGGTAACATAATATATCCTTAAAATGTACCTGACTGAATTGGCTTCCTTTATATAATGTGCACTGCCTAAATTGGCTTCCATTAATTAAGGTGTAATCCCTAACCAATGTGTGGGTAACTAGTGAGGAGCTGCTAATGAGATAGCCATACATCTCCCAAGCATTAAACAAACACAGGATTTGCAGCTGAACCCTAGCTCATTCACAGACTTTAAATGGCTTTTTCATTAGGTGGTGCTGCTGCTTTATGGCATGCATCAGTTAAAAACAGAGAATCCAGTGCACGCCCCAACTGCACAGCTTTCAAATATAATATTCTTTCTGCGTGAATTGGCTGCTTACTTATTTTATCTCAAGTAGGAGTGGGGGGTTCTTGGTGTTTATATCAGAGCTCAGCTGTGAAGTTGCCCCGCTACCAAACGTCATGGTGGCCAACTCATCAACGAAGTCCCTGTTCTAAAATGGAACAGTCTGAATTGGCTTCTTTTAATTAAGGTGCAATTCCCAGCCATTTTTATTGGAGATAAAATAAGTAAGTAGCAGTTCAGCAGAAGCAATATTATATTTGAAAGATTTGCTGGGGGGCACTGAATCATCTGTTTTAAATGATTACTCCACAGACTGTGCCTGGCGCTTACTCACCCATCTGACTGAGGTCTGTTGACAAGAAACACTATTTTCCATGACAAATATGAAAGACTGCACTTGTCCATAGCCTTGAATGGTTTACTCATTTGCTGTGACAACACCTGTGCTAAAGTCCCATGGTGAAGGTGTGGTTCACACATCATAGGGAACAGGTGGTTAAGTCCTTTAAAGAAATGACTGTCCACTTTGTCCTGTGCCACCATCGACAACCCTGCCTGGCATGGAACGCTGAAATGGCAGCCAGAAGCATCTTAAGGGATGTGATGTGCAACCCTGCCTGAGACAGAGACCAGGTACAGTCATAAGGGGTGTGCTACAGGGCAGGAGAGGGGCACCAACCCGTAATCCCCACAGTAATATGAGAATCTCTTTTAGATCCCCACTACAATATGAGAACCTCATTCACTTACAAGTATACATCTTGAGAGTTGACTATTTCTGAGATGCTTCCATTTCTTGGAGAACATATTCAGAAGGACCAAGCGCTGAAGATCTAGTCCTTAGAAACCAGGTGGTCAGGTGAAGGGTCTGCAGGTCTAGCTGCCTGATTGTCCCCTACAGACCTTGTTAACAGGTCTGGTCTGAGAGAAAGCAGCCATGGAGGTCTGTTGCTGAGACTGAGAAGATTCCAGTACCAGCAGCCAGTCTGATGTAATCAGGATCATGGATACCTTGGCCCTCAACACCTTGTGGACCACCTTATGGACCAGAGGAACTGCAGGGAAGGCAGACAGGAGGCCCTGAGCCCAGGACCAAGATAACATGCCCCCCCCCCCGCAGGGTACGCTGCTGACGGGGAGAGGCAAAGAACAGACTCAGCTTCCTGTTCTCCCAGAAAACAAACAAATCCACTGATGATATTCCCCACAACATGAGCACTTGGATCATCACCCCTTGGTGCAGGGAAGGCTTTTACTATACCGCTCCCATGCAACTGAGAGCATCCCCAGCTAACTATTCACTCCCATGGCGTGGACCACCACCAGGTCAGTCTGCAGGAAATAAGCTAAGGACAATGCCTCGAGTGCCTCTAGACATAAGGGAAAGCAATGTATGCCATCCTGTTTGTTCAAGTAGAACATGGTGGTCATGTTGTATGAGTAAACCTGGACAGCCCAATATGAACCAGTGATACCAACTCTGGCAATGCCAGGCAAGTTTCACAGAGTTCCAACAGGTTGATGTGAAGCTGAATCTTGCTCAGTGATAGGAACCTGTGTGTTCTGTGATCTATGGATTTGTAACCAGCCCAACAGCAATGCATCTGTTGTAAAGGTGACTAAGGGTTCTGCCTAAACAAATAGTATGCCCTTGGAGAGGTCTGTGAGAACAGCCACCAACTGATACATAGATACATAGACATAGACAGTGTCGGCAGATAAGGGCCTATGGCCCACCTAGTCTGCCCATTTGAGCTTGTAAGTTCAGTTTGTTTTCCTAGAAGTCTATTTCCCCTTACCCCTGACCTCTAGAATTCCTTTATGTCTATCCCATGCATTCTTAAATCCCGTGATTGTTTCAGCCCCCACCACTTCCTCTGGCAGGGTGTTCCACTTGTCCACCACCCGTTCTGTGAAGAAATTCTTTCTCATGTTTCCTCTAATCGTCCTCCCTCCAACTTCATCCCATGCCTCTAGTCCTCGAAACATCTTTTCGCTTAAAATAGTGTTTTCCTGCACCTGTTCCTCCCTGTAAGATACTTGTATGTCTCTATCATATCCCTCTCTCCTCCTCTCCTCCAGGGAGTACATGTTCAGTTCCTTCAACCTGTCTTCATAGGATTTGTGATGTAACCCATGCACCATCTTTGTTGCCCTCCTCTGAACCTTCTCTACCCTGTCTATGTCCTTACGTAGGTATGGTCTCCAGAACTGTACACTGTACTCCAGGTGGGGCCTCACTAGTGTCTTGTATAAGCGGAATTATGACCTCCTTTTCCTGCTGGTGATGCCCCTGCCTATACATCCCAGCATCCTATTTGCTTTACCTGATGCCTTGTCACACTGTTTCCCTACCTTGAGGTCATCAGAGATGACAACCCCAAGATCCCTTTCCTGCTTGGTGCATGCTATATCCTCACCCCCAACTGATATAATTGTGCCAGGGTTTTGTGCCCCATATGCATTATCTTGCACTTCTTTGCATTGAATTTCAACTGCCAAACCCTTGACCATTCTTCAAGTTTCTGCAGGTCCCTTCTCATTCTGTCTACACCTCTGGTGTGTCTACTCTGTTACAGAGCTTTGTGTCATCAGCTAACAGTGAAATTCTGCCTTCTATATCCTGTGCAATGTCACTGATGAAAATGTTGAATAGGACCGGTCCCAGCACTGATCCCTGTGGTACCCACTGGTCACTCTTCCTCTGTGGAGTGACAGCCATTTACCACCACCCTCTGTGTCCTGCCAGCCAGCCAGTTACCCACCCACCACACTACTGTCCTGCCCACACCCATATTCCCCAGTTTGTGTAATAGTCTTCTATGTGGCACAGTGTCAAAGGCCTTGCTGAAGTCCAGATAGGCCATGTCCACTGCCCTCCTGATCCACCTCCCTAGTCACCCAGTCAAAATTCAATGAGGTTGGTCTGACATGACCTCCCCTGGTGAAACCATGCTGCCTTGGGTCCTGTAGTCCATTGACAACCAGATGTTCCACCAATCTCTCCTTCAGTAGTGCTTCCATGATCTTTCCACTACCGAGGTGAGGCTGACTGGTCTGTAGTTCCCTGCTTCCTCTTTGTTCCCACTTTTGTATAAGGGACTACATCTGCTGTCCTCCAGTCTTTGGGTACCTCCCTGTTTCCAGTGATTGGCTGAACAGGATAGCCAGAGGTTCAGCCACCACCTCTCTTAGTTCTTTAAGGACCCTGGGGTGCACCCCATCTGGCCCCATTGCTCTGTCAACTCTTATTACTTCCAGTTCCTTCAGGACCCTTCTTCGTGTAAAGGGACTTGTGTCCATTTCTGCACCATCACCCCTTGTACCCCTTCAGACCCATATTCCCCTTCTTCCTTAGTAAAGACTGAGCAGAAATACCTGTTCAATATGTCAGCTTTACTGTTGTCATCCTCCCACGCCAGTTCTATCCTCCCCTTCAGTTCAACTACCTCCTTTGTCCTTCTTTTTCACTTATGTACCTGTAAAAGTTTTGTCCCCTTTAACCACTGATTTTGCAATGTGTTCTTCTGTCTGAGCTTTGGCTTCCTTACTGACTTCCCTGCCTCCTTTGTTTCTCCTGGTACTTCTCCTATCCCTTCTGCCTGTGTCTTTTGTATTGCCTGAATGCAGTCTTTTGGCTTTACTTTTTTACCTCTTTGGAAAACCATAATGGTCTCCTTTCTTTTCCTCTTGCTAACCTGCTTAATGCATAATTCTGTTGTTCTTATAATCCCCATTTTAAATACTGCCCACTGTTCCTCAATCCCTGATTCCTGTCCCATTCCCCTAATGCCTCTTTCAAGCATCTCCCCATTTTCCCAAAGTCTGCCCCCAAATCCAGGATACGTGTTTTTGTGTGGTTTGGTTCTGCTCTTTCTGTGATTTCAAACCACAATGACTGGTGGTCACTGTTACCCAGGTGCTCCCCACTGTTACCCCATCACACTGTCCCTGTTTGTGAGCACAAGGTCCAGTATTGCCTTCTGACGAGTTGGTTCCATGACCAGTTGCTTGAGGAAGGCACCCTGAAGGAGTCCAGGATAAATCTGCTCCTAGTTGATGCTGCTGCTGGGATGCTCCAGTCCACATCTGGTATATTGAAGTCTCCAACCAGTACTACCTCACCTTGTCAGCCATCCTTTGGATGGCTAGCATCAACTCCCTATCTGTTTCTTCCTCCTGGGCTGGTGGTCTATAGACACACCTGTGCTGGATGGCTGGCCCCATTTTCCTTGCCAGCTTAACCCACAGTATCTCTCCCCATTTGTTCCTCCTGGATCTGTGTGGCCTTATGTCATTTTCACATACAATTGCCACTCCTCCTCCTTCCTGCCTGCTCTGTCTCTTCTGAATATGTTGTAGCCAGGTATGGCCATCTCCCAGTCATGGTTATCATTACACCAGGTTTCAGTGATGGCCACAATGTCCAGGTCTGATCAAATGGTGACAGCCTCCAGATCTTCCATCTTGTTGCTAAGGCTCCTGGCATTTGCACACATGGCTTTCCATGATTTGACCTCCTAGACTGCTTCACTGTTCTACTCCAGCCCTTCCTTGGTTGTCATTTATCCCTGGTTCTCCTTGCTGTCTGCCCTTCTGCTGAATTTTGCCCCTTTTCTGCTTATCCACCTTTTGGACACTAATCTCCAACTTTGCACACTGCTTTGCAGAGATAGCCACTCCTCTGGTTCACTGGTTCCATTACTAGCTGTGGGGGTGAGCAAGTAGGTACCATCCTTGCTGGTCTCCCTACTTCTTCTCAGTTTAAATGCTTGTCAATGTAGCATTTAAACTTATCATTGAGTGCTTGATTCCCTCCAGGATGGATGCAGGCCGTCAGGCTTGAACAAACTCTCCATCCCTCCAGATGGGTCCCCAGTCACCAATGAATCCAAACCCTTCTCACAGCACCAGTTCTTCAACCATGAGTTAAAGTTCCTGGTGCATGCACTCCTATGCTCTCCTTGCCTCTCACAGGTAGTACTTCTGAGAAAGTGACAGAAGTAGCTACTTGCTTGAGACCCCTCCCAGGTTTCCTAAACTCTTCCTGAACTTCCTTTGGCTCCCCATTTGCCAAGTCATTAGTACCTAGGTGGATAATGACATCCAGCTCACCCTCCTGTCTTGCCTTCCCAGTGATCCCCAGTATCTTCCTTCCATCCCTCCATGCCGTGGCACCTGGTAGGCACCTCACCTCCCTGTCCTGCCCCTCCTGTGTTCCTAGCTGGATCCTCTTATGATGGAGTCCCCACCAGGATTCGCTCCTCCTCCTCTGGGGTCCACTGCTTTCCCACTGAGGTCACCTCCTTGCCTAACCTCCACATCCTTTCCTTCCACTTCCCTGGGTACCTCTATTTGGTTGTTCTCATTTGCCAGTGTGGCATATGAGTTCTTGAGAGAACAGGATCTGGGATGTGCCTCTGCCTGACTGCTCTAACCCTCCCTGAGCCCACTGTCATCCAAGTGCTCCTCGCCTCGGCATCCTTTGAGGCAGCTGCATTGGACTGGGTGGTTCCTGGACAGGGTGATGGTACTCCTGACCCAGTTTACTTCCGCTCTGAGTCTGGCTACCTCATCCCTCAGTCCGAGAGAGATGCATGCAGATGAGGCAGCACCTCAGTGTCCAGAAGGTCTGCCTGAATATGGCTGCCCCACAGCCACTGCATTTTCCACCCCACATTATACTGCAATTCCACTACTTATCTGCTACTGAAGCTCTCTAGTTTCTTTTTATTTATTTACAGTATTAAAATCCTGTAACTGATCCTCAGATATATATTTTTAGGAAAAAGAAACCAATAAATAAATAAATGAGTCAAAACACTTGTCGTACTGAGGGTGGTCTTCTTCCCCTTATGCCCCTCCTACTTCACACCTCTTACTATACCCTGTGTTTGGCTCCTGTCAATCAGATTTATCAGGGCATATAATTAAGAGTTGGGGAAGGGATGGGAAAGAAGCGATTGCAGCAATTAAAGACAGCACAGAATTACACCACCACTATTTTTAAATTTTCAACAGCCCAAAAACAATTATAAGTAAAGACAACACAGAAAGAAAATATAGTGTCACTACAAGCCTACAATCTAAGTTTAAAAGAAAAATACCAGTTACCAGTTACTCTGAAGCACTGAATTGAATATGTTTCCTTCCTTCACCTTCTGGCTTCTTCTGTTGGCAGTTTCATATGATAGGCCAAGGATTGAATGGGCATGGAGTCTGAACTACCCTCTCATCTACACGGTGGTCCCTCCGTGGGAGGGTTGAGGCACAGTGGGGAAGCTTGCACTGTGATAGCCCATACTGTACCTGTCCTGTAGAATTCAAGATCCAGTGCCACCGACCCAGCACCATTCATGAGGATTGAAATAAAAAAAAAAAAATAACATAAATAAATTGAATAATTAAGAAAACAAAATGAAACCCTAAAGCTGAAGAAATCCTGGCTGGGTGGCACTGCCAAATCCGAAATGATCAGGCAAAGGTGGACAGCTCTTCCACCCTGGCAAGGGTGCAAGACAAGCTCTGCCATGGAGGGATTCAAACTCCACTCCAATAAAGAGAATCATCTGCTTCTTGGTGAGCTTAGAGTTTCATTTTATTTATTTACATTTTTTTATTTTTTTATTTATTAAACTCAAGTACCTTTGAGCAGGGACTGCTCATTTACAAAGGTTCCATGTCAAAGGATGTAAGGTAAGAAGAAGAAGAAGAAGAAGCATCAGCATTTATATAGCGCTTTTCATACACCCAAAGCACTTTACAAGCAATGCTAGACTGGTAGTGAAATGACTGAATGTGTGGTGGCAGCCATATCGCACATCATCACCCACACACAGCCTGGATAATTGCATGAACCAGTTTATGGGAAGGGGAATGTTGGCCAGGACACCGGGAGTGTTCCCTACTCTTTTGCGAAGAGTGCCCTGGGTTCTTTTACTTCCACCTGGACACCCACCAGGACAACACCAGGATGGGTAGAAGGGACCTCGGTTTAACGTCTCATCCGAAGGACGGCACACCCCAGCAGTACAGCACCCCCCAATACTGCACTCGGATGCCAGCGATTTTTAGGTGCAAGTCCAATCCCGGTGTGGGACGAGAACCCATGACCTTCTGGACCAGAGGCGGATGTGCTACCAACTGAGCCACGCTGACACCTACATACAAAGGAAAATGATAGACACATTCTTTACACTCAGAGTTGATTGAGACAAGGTAAATACAGTATGTTGTGGAGAGAGTCAGCAGAAGCTAGCATGAGTCAGATTTAAAAGTGGACTGAATGTGGAGGGGAAGGAGTCAGAGTGGAGTTAGCAGGCAACGGCCATTGTCACATGGTAGAGGTGGACAGCAAGAGATTGGTGAGGGTGGCTTGGAGGCCTGGTGTCAGCTGAGAGGGGAGGGGTGGCTAAAGAGTGGAATAGGGGGGTCAGGAGATGGAAAATCAAATTAATCAAACTGACCACTGACTCAGGTTCCAGAATGTCTGAAAGGCCAGATTCCTGAACTACTGCACGTCTGGCAATGAACTTCCTGTGATGAACCAGTTGACAAAAGATGCCACCTCTGCTTGAGGAAGGCTGTCATGACCATCAGGCACTGGATGAATACCCTGGGTGCTGGCAACAGGCTAAACGGCACAGCTTGGAACTGATACAGGGTTCTGTCCACTGAACGTGAAGGCACCGTCAGTAAAATTGACAAACAGGAATGCTGAAGTGTGCATTCTGAAGGTCCAGGGAGCAGATCCAAGCCTACTGCTCAAGCAACAAAATGATCAGGTGCAGAGTTCACCATGTAAAACTGTCAAATTCAAATGACCTTGTTCAGAACTCACAGATCAAGAAGGGAATGGCAGCCGCCCATCCGTTTTAGTGCCAAGAAGTGGAGAGATTCAAACCCCTGAAGAGTCTGGCTGTCTAGAACAGATTGTATCACCTGCCACTACAGAAGCTGGATGACATGACTCAACAATGTGAGGAGAGACTCCAGTGGTACCCTGTCCTCCAACAGTGGTCAGGACCAACAGGGGAGTAAAGTCTCAAACTCCAGAGACAACCCATATTCCATAATTTCCAAAATCCAATTATCTGAGGTAAAAGCACACCACTGTGTCAGAAAGCAGAAGAGTTGGTCCCCAACTGGGAGCTGCAGCAGGGTCCAGAATGGCGAGGGAATGGGGCCCCTTGACCAAACACTCTTTGCCTTTGGAGGCAACCCTAGAGGACTGACCTCTAGATGAATCACTGCCACTGCCTTTGTACAGATTCTGGCCTACCAACTTGTTGGAAGGCTTTGCCAGGCAGCACTGCTTAAACCATTGCCTCTGTTACTGCTCCTGAAAATGTGTGTCCTTATAGGGTCTACAATGGAAACCAGAGCCTTGTGGTTTCAGCTTGGGCTGTTGCCCAGGATGGTTGACCTAGGTCTCCTAGTCCAGAGTTGTGTTAGATTTCTCGATATGCTAGAGATGGTTCAAAACCCCTGGACCGAAGAGATCCATCCCTGAAAAGAAAAGATGGATTTTCTGTGTGAATGACGAAATCCACAGCCAAGTGCACCAACTGGTAGTCACTACTGCCGCCACCACCCGTGCCATCACATTGCCAAGTCCATGGCTATCTGCAAATGGTGCTTGGTCAAGAAGAGCCCAGAATCATGGACCTCCTAGAGATCAGGCTAATTCTCTTCAGAGAACAGTTCTGTCAAGTCAGAGAGCTTCTTGAAGAGCTCATGATCAAACTTGGCCATCAAAGCTGCATAACTGGCTTGGTGTGTGTCTAGGGAAACAGCTGCATACAGTATACCTTTTGGCCAAGCAGATCCTGTTTCATTTTTTTTTTGAAATTTCTCTTTATACTCCCCCTGTGCATGGTCTACACTCCTTCGGGAGACACAATGCAGTATCCCCGCACACATGGCCTACCTGATCTTCTGGTCAGTCTCCATGGAGTCTTGCCTGTACCCCCCAGGTGGGTACGGGGTGGGGCAGAACAGCCTGAGTACTTCTTTGTTTCGTCGGACCTTCTCCAGGCAGTAAGGCAGGCTCATGGGCAATCAGGGTCTCTGCTGCTGTGCTCATTCATCCAGGAGACTGTGCGCCATTTTTCCCTGTTTGGGGCAGTGGCTCGTACCCAATGTCATGGCCTCACCACCGATGTAGCCACTCCCCATCCCACTGCAACTAGCTCTATGCTTGATGAGCCCTGGACTTTTGCCAGAGGCCAGTCAAGCATCGAGCGCAATCCCCCCTTCCTCCTGAGAGAAGAGAGCTGTCCATCAGATGCTCAATCCTCTCCCTCCTCTGCCAACCCCCGATTGCCAGGGCTCATTCCTGAACCTGGGTCGCAGGTGTGGTGCGAGGTGTGGCGTCCAGCACCTCAACCCTCAGCACCACTGGGCAGCTTGCAGATCCTGTTTCTTGGACTCTTGGTCTGGTGGCTTGTCCAATGCACCCTACACCTTTGTCTACCAGAACACCATGTCTGCCACTAACCCCTCTAGCATCAAGTGTTCCAAGAATCTGGACAGTCTGCCCAGGGGACTGGACACTTCAGGTGCATATGGCATGGGGGGAGGATGTGCTGGCAGGAGACTGGGTGCTGCAATACACTGAGCCCCAACTGTCTGAAACAATAGGGAAGGCTAGCCCTGGTGGGGAATCTTGCTCAAGGATATCCATAACAAGGTAGGTATCCGTCTTTACATCTCTTCTAACAAAATGTCTAGAGCCATGGACATCTGATTCAAGACAGCTGCAAATGAGGCCTGGTCTCTGGCAAGGATCAGTACCCTGGCTGACTGCTTTATTGTCTACATGGGTTTGATGGAACAGATGATGCATCCAAATCTTAAATGGGGTATGGACGACCCACACTGACACTGTGGTTACCACTAATAGAAGATGAGAAAGTCCAGACTGAGGCCTTGAAACCTTTAGGGCTTGAAACCTTTATTGGTGCTCACCACCAGCTGTGGTGTTTGTGGCTCCACCTACAGAGGTCACTATAGCACAGCTGGAGGGATGGGTTGGAGCTGGATACACAACCAGTGTCAGCACTGTGTGAGAACGCTATGGCTAGTGCAGGTCTAACAGCATTGGCGGTAAACCCCAACCCTAGGAAAAAGCTCCCTATGCCCACTGTTGACCAGCTATCCCCTCTCATCAGCTTGACACAGATGGTGGGAGCCAGCCAATGCTGAGGAAGCGCTCAACACTGGCCACGATGGCGATGCATAGTGTCAGTACTGAGAACGGCATCAAGACTGAATTTGAGTCTCAACTATGAGGTCATCCTCTTTGTTGGTGCCTCCAGCTTTAAGTATCCTGAATAAACAGGTACTGGCTCAGAGGCAGTGCCACAGATGAGCTGACCGGTGTCAGCCTGAATGGGAGCTCAAGTTGTACATGACTCGTCTGTTCTACAGTAGGTTGGGAGGATTAAATATTGTATCTGAGTGGGCAAGGAGACCTCACCCTGGAAAGAATTATCCTCAACAGAGTTGACCATCAGAATGACCATCATCAACTCAGTCAGCTGTTAAAGTGGCACTCTTTTGGCAAATAGGCTCAGCTGGTGGCTCAACCCTCCTTTAAAAGTGACTAGCCACGTACATCCTACATTCAGTGAAAGTGCCACTGGTCCTTCAAGCAGCACTGATTTTTCTTCTTGTGTTTTCTACAATCAGACTGAGCCTTGCCTTTGAACAGGTGGAGAGACAAAAAAAAAATCATAAACCCTATGTCCTCCTGTGGAGTTGGGAGATCCAGCACATACTGTACTCCTTAGTCCTTCTCCACCAACAGAAGATCAAGGATTGGCACATTCTCTCTGGCATCCTCTGTCTCAATGGCCTACAACAGCACTACAACCCATGCCCATGGATGGTCTGTGCCCTGTGGGCTTACCCTGGATAATCCACTGCTCTGCTCCTCAAGGGCTGAAGCATGGATGGCCAGACAGTAGAAGCAATATGCCACATTGTAGTTCAGGCCCAAACAATAAGTGCAGGGGTCTTGTCTGTCAGGCACAGACACAGGATATCTGGACAAAATTTAGCTCTTAAATCCTGGCTTTTTCTTTAGTTTAAGATGAATCAGGAAATCAGAAGAGAAGCCACAATTAGGGTGAGGAAACAAGTCAAAAGATTAAAGCAAAACTGTAAAAAAACTTGCACAAATCACTTGAAAACTAACAGAATCTTCAATCACTGACAGAAGCTGTGAGGGAGGAGACCTCCCTAGGAAAAGTTTATTTCATTGGCCCCCATCCCAAAAAGCTCAGGTCACTGTACAGTAAAAACAAAAATCAGGTACATATATAAATAAATATATGAATAAACAATCTCAATAAATTACATAATTAAAACTAAAACAGAATAACCAAAAAGATAGTGAACAGGCATGTTTTAACCTGGGTCATCAGGCTGGCCAGGGGAAGAAGGACTAGGAGTCCCAAATGGATGCTGTCCTCCTCTGGTGAGGGAAGGTTGATGTCTTCGCTGCTATACTGCCACCTGGGTGACCACAGCTGGCACTGCAGTTGAGGGTGCTGGGGAGGGACAGAGGCAGGCAAGGAGCTGGAGCATCATGCACACTTAGCCCCTTGGCTCCCCTAGTGTGCCTATGTCTAAAGGGGTAGGAGAAAACTAAGAAAACTGGCCCCTACTGCACAGGATAAGTCCCCCTCTCGTCTTGCATACTCTGCAATGCTGGCCGCATTTCCACTCCAGATAGTGTAACGCCACTGGACCCTAAAGAAAGAGTCACGCTGTGGGAGTAAACCTGGGGGGTGGGGGGTGGTATGTATCCAGAGCAGACTAAGTCCCAGAGAAGGTGGGTGATGAAGCTGGGATGGAAAAAGGGATGAAGGTGGACAGTTGAAGAGAAGGGGGCATATAACACACACACACACACACACACACACACACACACACACACACACACACAAAAATGCCTCCTCATGTGAGCAGAGCAAGGGACCACAAGGAAGCCTGCATTAGTAGAAAGGAGTAGAAGGATAGGTGTGTATGATGACAGGGAATCTTTAAAGTAATTAAAAAAGTGAGAGCGCACCACAAATCTTCAGCTTAATAGCTCAGTATATTGCCAAAGTGTTCACGGCCAGGAACCCAAGCGCTTTGGCTGTATAGCCTTCAAAGGGGTTTGGCTCAGTGTCATACATCAAGCGTTTATAAACAAAATCTGACGTCATCAGTAATTGACATTTCTTGATTTTCACATAGTTATACAAACACCACTATTTTATTAGTTTAAACAAGTTATTTACAAAAATATATATAAAAGAAGAATACTCTGGGCCTAAACCATGTGGGGCCTTGAACGTCACCAAGCTAAGCTCGAGATGTTATACCACCGAAGCGTGGTGCAAAGTGGAAAAGAAGGCCTGAGTGCAGAGGAGGTTGAGCTGGAGGACAACATGGTTTGGTGGTATGAGGAGTCAAACCTGAAGACTGTTCTGGTGATTGAGCATGCTCAATGGAAAACTGTCAAAGTGTGGGCACTAAACTGAATCTAGGTACTTAGAATAATAATTTAAATTCTATGCCACAGCCATTCTCTTTTGTAATTGCTTAGAAGTGTGACAGGGAGATCCTGCCACTCTTGAGGACCGACCTTTACTTAAATCTGTTGCAACAGTTCTTCTATTTCTCAGTCTAATCTATCCTTTACAATTTCTAGTCCATAAGGTTGACCACCTATGGGCGCCCCCTCCCCTTTCTTGACAATGCTAAAGTGTCCTCTTTAATTTTCCTTTTCCGCTCAGGTCCCTCGTGCAGGGAAGTTATTGTGATGACCTCCAAGCTGATGTAAAATGTGAGGGTGACCCCCGTTTCATTGTCTACTGTTTTCAGGCACTTTTATAGTGCTGAAGAAAAAGGCAGGCACTACCTGAGGCTGTGACATGTCTGGTGTGCTATATGTTGTTTAATGTCATAAAGTCATGTTTGTTGGGCTGGCCACCCACTTTGTTTGTTTGTTTGTCTTGTCCTTAGTCTAGCTTCATAGCCCTGGTGGTACCACGTTTATTAAATCACTAGTACCCTTAGAATGCTTTCATGCCTCGTTGTTCAAATATCCTACTCTCCCGAATCTTTTAAATAAAGATTGCACTAGTGCAGGAGGTTGTTTTGTGATGTTTCAGCAATCGATGCAAGTGTTAGTGCTCAGTACTACATTGTTCCTATTTAGCTAGCAAAAGCTAGTTAATTCATGCAGCAGTACGGGGAACAGCAAGAAGCCACCGCCAGGAGAAAGCGAGTGCTGTGTAGAACACCCCTGTACGGTGGCGCGGATTTCGCGCTGCGTTCCCTGTTTCCTGATATCTGCAGTCTCGACTGTGCGCACATTCGTGCAGTTCTGCATGTTCATTTTTAACTTTAAAAACATTAAAGCTGCAAGCCTTCTGTTAGAGTATTTAACTAATGCCTCATAAAATCATGAATTTTACCTGTTTTGCATTGAACAGATGTTAGAGAAATTCTCGAGTCTCCAAACTGCAACCAGATGCTCTCCTTACACTTCCCCCACAAGAGTGCAGCTATAGTGCTGGCCGTCCACTGCTCTTTCCATTTTATGGTGCGTCTCTTTGGGGGCAGTGTCTTGGAGACCATGACTTATTGTAAACTTTATTTAAGCCTTAATTTCTACCTTTGAAGATGTGTACACATTTATATTTAAGAGATACATCTAAAGAAATAAATAAAATGTAATAAAACAGTATGTATTGGGAATAGTGCCATACTCTGTGAAGATGTGGGTGGAGCTATGTTGATCACGTGTTCTAGTACCTGTATAAAGTGATACCTGTTCTAGACTTAGATCAGATCACAGCAGGGTGTTGACAGGAGAACACCTAGGACAGCTAGCTCTCTTACTAGTTGTTATGCTTATTCTGGATTAATGAATCTTTTGATGCTTTAATTTCCTCCTTTTATTTTGTTGCCTCAGTTCAGATTTATTTTTATTGCTGATATTCCCGCTGAACAAAGGAAAGTAAATAAACATAATTTTTTGGACTTTACTCTGCCTCACTGCCTATCAGTCCATCACTTACTCACAGCCTGTGACATAAAATAACAGGCAGTGCTCCTTGTTGTTGGTTTTAGTATGCAATAGCGCTATGTCATAAAATACATTGATGTATATGCCTTATGTGCATGAAACCTGTAAATGTTGAAAATACCACGGCACTAGGTGTTTTTGATAAAGGTAAAAAGTTACTAGAGGAATGTATTATAGAATTAAGTTACTGTGGTAGAGATATCAGAAAACCCCCATTGTGTTAAAATGCATGTAAATTACAGATTTTTTGAGAGGCCCTTTTCCTGCTTTAAGCTGAACCAGCCTAAAATGTCATGGTGATTTGCATATACACCCCATGAGGCTTTGCATTATGGGGAAATGTGTGATGCTGCGTTTCTTTAAAACCTGGCTTTATTACCAATGCTCTTTGGAGTAACTCTTGATTCAGTGTTTCTGCACTGAGGTTCTTTGTCTTTAGCTTGTTTTGTTTTTTTTAATTTGGGCTCACCATCACCCAAACACACAAGACCAACATAGGGGATGGTTCATTTCCTCAGGTAAGATAGATCAGTAGATGCTAAGTGCAGAGGAAAGACATGCATAGTCTGTTGCGGAAGACTGATGTATTGAAGAAAGGATATGCCATTGCTTAAGGTTATCTGCTGTGTTTTAAATAAACATCACACAGAAATGGTGTGTTGAACCTGACGTTTTGTGCCTGGTCCATCTGTTATCCCACAACCCCCCCAAGAAGGGCATTATGTTAGAAGAGTGCTCCCTCACAAAAGACAAATTCTGCACCTTACCCTATGAACCCAACTTTTATCTTTTGTAGAAAGGTCAATTTACAAAGTACAGTACCTTGAAGTGCATCTGACAGCTCTCTATCGTAATGAGTATACAGTGGTAAACTTTAAGGCACACTCTCTGTTCTATGTAATCAACTAAAAGGAACATACAGCAAGAAATTCTAGGAGGAGGTTGTATTTTATTTAGTCTTATTTATTGGGTAAGTGCACTAGATAAAAGAAATTGCCTAGTTTTAGCCACAGGCAGTGAGGTTATAATGAGGAGCAGAGAAACAATGCACGTCAACAATTTCACTCAGGCACACTGTAATACAAGTAACAGAAAACATAGTACATGTCTTTAAGAGCACAATAAGGTATTTCCATAGAAAATGCTGCATTTAAGTGCACAACATTAGGTATACATGCATGTGGGTAATGTGGGATGAGATCTACAGGTAGAAACAAGATGTGATCAGGCACTGTCAAGGTGTAACTAGAGGCCACCACCATCATTATAGATAATAGGTGTGGTTAAGTACTGTACAACAGCACACACAATTCAATAGCAGGTGTTTCCTTACATATGGAGTTGCAGTGGATGTCAGGAGGAAATGAGTTCCAGAGCGTTGGTGCATAGCAAGAGAATGCAAGTTTAATTTAGACACGGTAATGCCTAAGCATACAAAGACTGCATTTTCATAGAGGCCCTGTGACTACAGAATGACGTGGTAAATAAGCACATAACATTATCATAATTCGCTAAAAGGTAAAGCACATGAAACTTCAGATACAAGATACAGAGGGATAGCTTATATACATCATATATATATATATATATATATATATATATATATATATGTGTGTATAAATATATATATAAAATATATATATATATATATATATATATATACACACATACACTCACACACACACACAGAGAATTATGCATATGTAGGTGTGTGATATGATTTTTTTTTACACACCCAAGGTGTGTAATAATATATAAACCTCAAGAGCGAAGCTCGAGAGGTTTATATATTGTCACACACCAAGGGTGTGTAAAAAAATGCAGATCACACACTTTCATTGTGTTATTTGTTATAATAACTGGTGCTAAATAAACAAAGCTCAGAGTCTTAGCATTATGTGCTTCATGTGTTGCTGATTCAACCTCTGTATGGGCTCCATGGCATGCTGGTTGTTATGATGACACAGTGAAGGCTCAACTGCTTCTCCATGGTTTAAAGTTTAAAAAAAAAAAAAATGAATGGCTCAATTTTCCAAGTTGATAAGTACCTTAGTGTGGTACACACAACCTGGCACAAGACAGCAAAAGCTGTATCAACGCACAGGTTGATCCGACTTTGCCATATCAACTCACAGGTTGATATGACTTTCATATTAACTTGCAGGTTGATATGACTTTTTACAAGTCTCAAAAACAGGTTGATATTGGAGGTCACCAGTTATCATACATATATACAGAGAGAGAGAGAGAGACACCAAATAGGGACAAAAGTTGCATACAATAGTTACAACCGAGTAATTTTGCTGACATTATGGTCATAACATAGAAACATAACATAGACATTGTTGGCAGATAAGGATATCTTGGCCCACCTAGTCTGCCCAGTTTTCTCTGCTTACTGTGCCATCACACACCCTACTCAATCTCCAGTTGTCTCCTCCCCTTGTCCTACTTCCAAGGTCCTCTTGTATTTGTCCCATACATGCTTGAATCCCGTCACCATTTTGGCACCCTCAACCTCCGTCGGAAGACTGTTACAAGCATCCACCACGCTTTCTGTGAAGAAGCATTTCCTCTGAGCCTCCCCCCTCCAACTTCATAGCATGACCCCTTGTCCTCGAGTATCTTTTTCTATTGAAAATGCTGCCTTTCTGTACCATATTAATACCTGTTAGGTATTTGAATGTTTCTATCATATACCCCCTTTCCCTCATCTCCTCCAGAGAGTACATATTCAGTTCCTTGAGTCTCTTCTCATAGAGCTTTTGATGCAGGCCCGCTACCATTTTGGTAGCCCCCTTTTGTACGCCTCCACCTTATCAATGTCCATCTGCAGGTGGGGCCTCCAGAACTGGATACAATACTCAAGGTGGGGTCTTACTAATGATTTGTACGGGGGTAGTATTACCTACTTCTTCCTACTGGCGATACCCCTCCCTATGCACCCAAGCATCTTGCTAGCCTTCAGGTCATCAGAAACGATTACCCCCCAGGCCCCTTTGTTTGGTGGTTGCCAGTACTTCCCCTCCCAATTGGTATGTAGCCCCTGGGTTTCTGTGCCCCAAGTACATGATTCTACATTGTTTTGGATTGAAACCTAGCTGTCAAATCCTTGACCATTCTACCAACTTTTTCAAACGATGGCTAATTTTTAGACCCCCGTGTGCCTACTCTTGTTGCAGATTTTTGTGTCATCCGTGAACAGGCATGCTTTCCCTTGTAGCCCTTCTGCAATGTTGCTAATAAAGACACTGAAGAGGACTGGGCTTAGTACTGAGACCTGAGGCACCCTGCTGGTAAACTTGCCTTCTCCAGAGTGGGCACCATTTACCACAACCCTCTGACTCCCTGTTGCTTAACCAGCTTCTTACCCAGTTTATAACTTTTTGACCCACTCCCAGACAGGCCAGCTTGTTCACCAATCTTCTAAGTGGAACAGTGTCGAAGGCCTTACTGAAATCCAGGTAGGCCATCAGTGTTGGAATTATACTTTATGAGCTCTGGAAGCCAGGGGGCCCATAAGGGTCCTATCTTTAAACTGAGTCCCCCTTTCCATCATAAATCAATGGTAGTGATGTGTGAGTTACTGGGGCTCACTTCAGAGCTACTGAGGCTGAGCCCTGGCAAGCTCCCCTGTAATTCCAACACTGGCCCCACATCTAACACTCCTCCCTGATCCACTACCCTGGTCACCAAGTCAAAGAACTCGATCATGTTTGTCTGGCAAGACCCTCCCCCCCCGGTCTGTTAACATCTTTCTGTTTAAAGGTGTGTTTTATTCTAGTAGTCCTGTGTATGTGGATGCCACAGGCCTGCCGAATTTCTGGATTTAGCAAGATCCATAGCACACAGCCACTAGGTAGGACAGAGCTTGTTTTTCCTAAATTACTAGTGAATTTTGGGAATATGCAAGTTTCAACCTGCTAGACTAGCTGTGAACACAGCCGACTGTGTTCAATCTGTTAGTTAAGCAGGACGGATAGGTAACATTGTTATTATCTGTATATAAAAATAACAAGGTGACTCTGGTGTCTGTATTCCAGAGGTACTCAGCGGAGGTCTCTGTACGTCTGGTGCAGGTGTCTTGAACTGCAGTGATCCTTTACCAGGCTAATTCTGAATGTTCTGTTTTTTAAGAATCTAAGACACTATTTTCAGACGTACAGTATTTCTCCCATTCTGTATATAGCAACAACCACTTAAACATCAAGCCTCAGAATTTTCTTCAGACTGTTCTCAATACAGGCAGGCCAGCACAGTCAAAATGGGGTGATACATGGAATTTGGATCATCTAAAGTCAGTTCTGCTAATGGAGTGGGACCCAGTCAGCCAAGACTATGAAGTGCTCTTCTGCAGACACAGAGCACCCCACAGCACCCACAGTGTGGTATATGTCATCCATCCACGCCCAATCCAAGTCCACCCATATATCTATGTGAGTGGCTGGGATTGTAGTAAGCTGAGTGTATTCACACTCTGCGCAAACCACAAAATGTGTGCACTGTAGCAGCCATGCAGAGGGTACCAATGCTATGGGGAGGGGGGGCCTGATGTTGCAATTATGTGCCCTTCAAACACAGCCTCCACAAACATGTGGGGGGTCTAAGTGGCCCCTGTACACTTTGCCCCCCGCAACCCTCTTAGACAGCATGAAAGACAGAGGGGCATGAATTTCAGTTTTTTTTTAACTTTATGTTTATGGTGTATGTCAGAAACTAAACATATACAATATGCATATCCAAGGTTTAAAGGCATGTAAATCATTAAACAGAAAGGCTTGACATAGGATCAAGATTCTTTTCTCCCTCTGTTACATCTTAGAGGAGTATAATGTAAAGTTCAGTGTCCTAGAAAGCCCCAAAGAAGGCCATCTGTGCTATGACCATGGATTAAATTCTGAGAACATATAATTCCAATAAGACACTGAGTGAAACACTCTCGAACAGGTCGCAAGGACCAATCATAAGTCCATGTAGTTAAGAATATGCCCCAATAATTACTTTGAACAACTTCCCCAGAAGTCATCCCACTACAGCTTAACTGTGGTTACATAAAAATAAATAGTTTGTCTGGGGTTAAAGCCTGCCCCTCTGCAGTTACTGAAACGGGAAGACATGTTAATCACTCAATTTTAACTATAAAGTAAAAGGAATGTAATATTAAAACCCTCACTGGTTATGGTATCAAAGACTGATTCCTTTTAAACTGCACAAACTGTTAGTAATTGTGCAGAAGCCCAACATGAACAGCATCTATTAAAGTTTACCAGCAGACAGACTGGGAACTCAAGACTTTGTGCTGGGTCTGTTCGGAGTGGCGCATAGAGTGCTTTTTTAAACAACCATGTGGTTGACACCATCTTGAAGGCCACAGTCCATACCAAAGGCCCAAACAGGCAATCTAAAAAGCAGAAACAATCTTAGGTACCTTACAAACCCTGCATCAGTTATAACTGGTATGTTTCCCACTCGAAGTTACCCCAGTCGGCCAATGGGCTATATTTACTTTGGAATAACAGAAGGCACCAAAGAGGTAAACAGCAAAAACTGAAGTTAAAGAGCCACCGACACCTCAAGAAGAACTTTGAGAAACATAATATTTGGCCACAAAACAGCTTATATTTCTCATTAGCTCTGCACTTATCTCCATTAATTATTACTGAGGTCATATGCATGAAAATATGACAGTTGTTCCTTAAGAGTTCATCAGCTCCTATTGAATCTTCCCAACCTGATGTCATAATACTCTGGTTGTTGACATCACAGTTATTCCCATGGTAGCAGACTGTGATGTCACAACAGGGCATTATAATTTCAAGTAGGGAATACGCAATTGAGGCAAATGACTTTAACAAGGCATTTGACACAGTCCCACACAAAAGATTAATAAACAAATTAGCCAGCCTGGGAGTAGGTCCCAGGGTGGTAGCCTGGGTTAAAAATTGGCTGGACAACAGGACACAGAGGGTAATAGTAAACAGAGTCTACTCCAAAGAAAGGGGGGTTTACTTGCAGGGTACCACAGGGTTCAGTACCGAGTCTGGTCCTTTTTAATGTTTTTTACGGTGACATTGCACAGGGACTGGAAGGAAAAGTATGCCTTTTTGCAGACGACAACAAAGATCTGCAATAGGGTTGCTATACGGGGGTGGAAAGGATAAGAAGAGACTTGCAAGGCTGGAGGAATGGTCAGAAGTATGGCAGCTTAGATTCAATGCTAAGTAGTGCAAAGTAATGCACCTGGGAAACAAAAACCCAGGGGAAGAGTACACGATAGGGGAGGGGGGTACTAACAACAACAAAAATGGAAAGAGACCTGGGGATAGTTATATCAGATGAGCTAAAGGTAAGCAAACAATATGAGACGGCAGTAAGAAGGGCTGGGGGATACTGGGATGTACAGGAAGAGGCATCATCAGTAGAAAACAGGAATTGTTATCCCTCTGTACAGACAGTTGGTGAGACCCCACCTGGAGTACTGCATGCAGTTCTGGAGACCCCATCTCCGCAAGGACAGAGGATGGAGGCAGTCCAGAGGAGGGCAACTAAAATGGTGCAGGGACTGCACCAGAAGCCATATGAAGAGAGATTAAAGGAACTTAATATGTATACCCTCGAGGAAAGGAGGGAGAGGCGGGACATGATAGAAACGTTCAAGTACCTCAAGGGAATCAACAAAGTCCAGGAGGGTAGCATCTTTCAGAAAAAGAGATGTGCAAGAACAAGGGGGCACAATTCCAAGATAGAGGGAGGGAACGGCTCAGGGGCAACATGAGGAAGTATTTTTTCAAGGAGAGGGTGGTGGACAATGAAATGGCCTTCCTGAGGAGGTCGTGGGGTCAAAAACAGTGGGGGACTTCAAGAATGCATGGGACAGACAGAAGGCAATTCTGGTGGGGGGTAGGAAGAAGTAGGCTGTTAGTTAACTAGGATCTGCAGCTTATCCAATAGGTAGGGAAATGGGCAGACTGGGTGGGCCAAGCGGTCCTTATCTGCCATCAAAGTCTATGCTTCTATGAGGTGGATGAGCTCAAAGATCTTGTTCCTGTGGCAATTTCTTCAGTAATAAATTATGGAGAGCAGAAGTCTATAGAAAATATATGAAATACAAGCTGAAATGTGTCTAAATATTATTGTTTTCTAAAATTTTTCCAAAGATGCCAGCTGCTCTTGAAGAACTGGTGATAACTATGTAAGCATAGGCAACAAATATCAGTCCCCTTCATCTTCAATGTCCTCCTCCTTGCCCCTGTTCGCAAAGTCTGCTTTAATCTTGAGTAGTCTCTCTCCTGCCTCAGCAGGATTGTTAAATAGATAAATCTTATTCATATAGGAAATCTGACATTTAGCTGGATATAAGAAGGCATGGGAGATTCCTAACTGTTTCAGTTCAGCTCTCACAGCATCGAATGATTTCCTCCTTTGGTTGCCAAGGAAAGGTCAGGGAAGCAAAAGATTCTAGTACGATCTAGGAGTGGTAACTGTCCCTTTTCCTTCACTGCCTGTAAGATCTGTCTTTCACCATTGGTCCCAAATGACAGTGAGAATGGCCAGAGACATTCTCTCCTGTGATGGTTGCCAGTGTGGATTGATCCGGTAGGCTCTAGTGAGTGCTCCCTCTTGTTGAAACCCAATCATGGTAGTCAGGGTTGAAGTAATAAAAGTCAAAAGGTTCTGTCATGCATGCCCCTCCAGAACCCCCAGTAAACATACGAACATACGAAATTGCCATCAGAAAAATTCCTGCAGGTCTAGCAAGACTGCCTGATTGTGCAGCTCTTAGTTTCATATCACTACAGCTGCCCCACCCCCACCCAAACCCCTCCCTTCCTCCTTTTCCCGGTCCTTCCCCCCTTTGTGTTCTTGTCTGTACTAACCATGCCCCTGACTCTATACCAACCCTACATAAAGCTATCCACTGTCCTTTGAGCGATTAACTCCTCCGGCAGTGCGTTCCAACCGCCACCACTACTCTCTCTCTGAAGCAGTGCCTCCTCATCTCCTTCCTAAACCTTCCCCCTTCCAACTTCAGACTGTGCCTCCTAGTGACTCTTCCCCCCCTTCAAGCAGAACAATCCTCCCTCCCTGACTTTGTTTATGCATTTCAAGTACTTAAATGTTTCTATCATGTCCCCTCTTACCCTTCTGTCTTCCAGCAAGTACATGTTGAGCTCCTTCAACCTTTCCTCATACGGCAACTCCCCTAGTCTCCTGATCATTTTTGTAGCCCTATGCTGCACCCCCTCCAGTAATCTCACATCCTTTTTGAGGTATGGGCACCAGTACTGTACACAGTACTCCAAGTGTGGCCTCACCAGTGACCTATACAATGGCAGGATGACCTCCCCTATTCGAGAGGTGATCCCGCTGGCAATGCACCCCAGCATCCTATTTGCCCTTGCTGCCGCCCTCCTGCACTGTGCTGATACCTTCATGTCCCCTGTGACCATTACCCCCCAGGTCCCTTTCCTCCTCTGAAGCCATTACCTGCTCTCCCCCCGCCCAGTAGCTGTTCCTGGGATTTCTGGCTCCACGGTGCATGACCTTGCACTTCTTGGCATTAAACCCCAAATGCCACTAACTAGACCAGTGTTCGAGTTTAGCAGGATCCTCGCTGAGTGCCTGCCTCTCTTCCCAATTGTCCACTTTTGCACAAATCTTAGTGTCATCCGCAAACAGGCTGATCTTACTCTTGACCCCCTCTGCAATGTCTCCAATGAAGACATTGAGTAAAACAGGGCCCAGCACCGAATACTGCGGTACCTCACTCATTACTGGCCTTGGCTTGGATGTCTCCCCCCCCCATACAACTGCCCTCTGTTGTCTGCCCAGCAGCCAGCTCTCAACCCATACCACCAGTTTTTCTCCCGCCCCCATGTCCCTCAGCTTACTCATTAACCTCCTGTGTGGCACCGAGTTGAAAGCCTTGCTGAAGTCCAGATACAGGACATCTACAGAGTGGCTTTTGTCAACCGCCCTAGTGACTCAGTTGAAAGAGTCGATCAGGTTAGTTTGGCAAGATCTTCCCATGACAAACCCATGCTGTCTCTTATCCTGCAGACCACTGCTATCAAGAAAGGTTATCAACCTCTCCTTCAGAGTGATCTCCATCAACTTCCACACTATGGAAGTCAAGCTCACCATTCTGTAGTTACCCGGTTGGTTCATGGGTCCACTCTTGTGAAGGGGCACCACGTGAGCCATCCTCAAGTCCATGGGTACATTCCCCATCTCCAAGGAGGTGTTGAACAGGTCCGTCAGAGGGACTGCCAATACCTCTGCCAGTTCTTTCAGGACCCTTGGGTGTACACTGTCTGGTCCTGGTGCCTTGTCCACCCGCAAGGCTTTAAGGCCCTTCAGAACTCTATCCTCTTGGATGACCCCATCTGTTATCTCTGCCCCCCCTCCACCCTTGCACCCTTTCCCCTGTGGTATTGGGCCATCCCTTTCTTTCATGAACACCGAACAGAAATACTCATTGAGTGCCTCTGCCTGATCTTCCCCTTGTTCCGATGTCATCCCTACAACTCCTCTTCTCCCTTATGTATTTAAAGAACCCCTTTCCCCCCCTCTCTGATCCCCTGAGCCAACTTCAGCTCCTTTGCTGCCTTGGCTGCCCTGACTGACCTAGTCCCCTCCCTAGATGCCTTTGTGAACACTTCTCTATCCTCCTCATGTCCAGATTTTTTGAACTTAATGAAGGCAGGTCTTTTTTTCCCCTCATCTTCCCCCTCCACCTCCTTGCTGAGCCAGCTAGGTTGTTTTGACCTGGACCGCTTACTCTGAGATTTCGCACATGTGTTCGTGGCTTCATTTAGCCCCTTCTAATGAATGGCCACTTCTGTTCAGCATCCATCCCTGGGTTAATTTCAGCTAAATACCCCTCTAGGATGCTGCTCATTCTGGCAAAATCTGCCTTCCTGAAATCCAACACTCTTGTTCTGGTCTTAGCCAATTCCCTCCCTGTGTTGAGGAGGAACCACACTGAGCAGAGATCGCTTCCTGCTAGAGGATCCTGTACTACCACATTTTTTTCCAATTGTTTAACCAGGAGTGGCACACTAAGCTGAAAGCATGTTTACAGGTGCGATCTGGGAGCACAGAGAAGCTAAGTGATTTGCTCAGGGTCACACAGTATGCAAGTGGGGGCTGTGGGATTCAAACCCAGGTCTACATATTTGCAGCTCAGAGCCTTAAACCAGTGCGCTATACTGCTTCCAGCACCAAGCACTAAGTCCAGTATGTTCCCCTCCCTAGTAGGATCCATCACCCCTTGCACTAGGTACTGTAGCTGTCTTGGATAGCCTCCAGCAGCACCTGTGCCACCTCTGCCAGCTTTCCGGGCTGTGGAGATCAGTTAGTGGCTGGCACTTTACAGTGCCCTCCAAGTTCAAGCCAATCCCAGCCAAGTGTGGAGCCCAGCATTTGGCCCACGGTCGGCTGGGGGTTGAGCCCACACACTCATCCAGCATGCCGTGGGGTGCCCTCACATGTGGAGGTGGCAATCCACGGCCATACAGGTCTCCTCTCCCCCACCCCAGCAGTTGCAGAGGGTTGCAAGGTGTTTTCTGGATTAAATCCTTAGTACCAAGGTAGTGTCAAATACCTTTTAGTTGACTAAATGAACCCACATTTTTGGTCTGAAGTTTATTAATGCGTTTGGACGTTCTTGAGTACTGAGCCTTTCAGAGTAAGCAAGCAGGGTAGGATGCAGATTGTGGCTTCGCTGTGTAAAGCATGCAGTGTGTTTTGTTTTATTTTATTTAGATTAACAGAGAGATAGAAACATAGAAGTTGATGGCAGATAAGGACTGCAAGGCCCATGCACTCTGCCCATTTTTTCTACCTTATGGATGTGCCATAAGCCTTTACTGTATCAGTGGCCTATCTATTCATACTCATCTGTATTGCTCCCTTATGCCTATCCCATGACTGTTTGAAGCCCTGCATGTTGAGCATTTAGCCAGTGAGATCAGTCCAACAAGCATATCCTTCACAGGATGATTTTCATCCCTCCCTACAGTACCTGCTGTCCCAAATCCTCTGACATACTGGACACTGCCATTACACCAGTGGGGATTACCTATCAAAGTGCTGCATAGTCACTCTATGCTAAACATGTATGGTACTCCCAGTACACCTTGCATCTAGAGTTATGTGCAGTGCTCAAATCTTACATGCATTTGGTAATTCAGAGCATGCCCATAATAGTGGACAAATACAGATTTCTGGCTACTACTGATATTTTGTTTTAAAAGAAAAATGTTTCCACGGTACAGAGTGTAAATGTGCAGTAAAATGTTATTTAGCCAGAAATGGCAGAGTATACCACATTTCGAGATGGAAACCCAAAATCAAAAGTCTGGCACTTTTTTTAATTGTTTAATTAGTTCAATTAGTATTTTGGAAAGACCTTTGAGCGTGAGATCTTTTACAAAGGTTCCACGTCAGGGTGGACAATAAGACAATACACATATTCAGTGGTTACAGAGGCCTGATCATTAGGCATTAAACAGCGATCACATGACAATTAGACAAATAGAACAAAAAAAACAACTGAGCAGTTGTAATTGAACACTAAGCTATTTCTAATTGGTTGACTTGGTTAGCACGCCCCTGGAAACCTCCAAATCCGTTGACAGATGATGACAGTGTAACTGCATAGGATTTAACACTATCCCAGATGGCGAGAGGCTGGGTAACAGTGAAACAAGGGGGATTGGGTTTGAAACCAACTGCAGAGCGAGAGAGGTGGGGGGGATAGTGAAATGGGGCTGTGATGGGGGGAGCAGCTCCAGAGGGCTTTGTCGAGTAGGGCGGTGTGTGGGGGTTGGGAGGGGCAGTACCAAGTGCGTTTAAAGAGGACTGATAGCTTACTTAAGCCCTTGGCTAGGCTGGAATGGAGGCAGGGTTCTCTAGGTAGCCCTGCTGGGTGTTACCTTAGGGGTAGGCCTGTCTATCAAGTGGGGCCTGAGGGCCTTGGTCTGAAACAGCAAGTTTGAAATGACATTTTTAGCTCTGTGTGTGCAGATTTTGTTTAGATATCCTTCCATTACCTGGTGCTACTGTTTTCGTTGATTTGATATATTGCTGCTATGTATTTTATTGCAATTTATTTATGTTTTTAAAATATATTTATAACTATTTGATGAATTTGACCTGTGTAAAGTGCCCTGAGCCTTCAAGAATGGGTGCTCAACAAATACAATTATTACTACTGCTACTTCCATGCTCTACAGCATTTTCTGACTCCTGCCCATCTCTCTGGCATGCTCCACCAATACTTAGGGCTCTTAACTGCACGGGCACCTTCGAATATGGTCTGTGGATTCAGTTGTCCCAATCTAAAGTTCACCACTAACCTCATGCTGGGTATCCACCTTTTTTTTCATTATTATTCTATGGTAACCGGGTAAGACCCACTAGGCACAAGTGCCTGTTTTCAGGGGCAACCCTGGAGCACTGGGGAGGTTAAGTGACTGGTTGAGAGTCACACGGTCTGTAAGTGGAGGCTGTGGGAATCAATCCCACATCTGCAGGATGTGCCAAGCTCATTCGCAGCTTGTTATTCTAACCTCTAGGCTATCCTGCCAGGCCCTGATATTTTTATATGTTTATTATTTTACTAACTGATCAGGTATTGTATTTATTGTTTGCATTGTTTTCCTTTTGTATCTTTGGGACCTCACTGAAAATGAGATCTTGGGTCTCAGTCAGTAACAACTTGATTAAAAACCCTTAGTCAGTTAATAATAAATATGTTTTCTTCCAGCAGGCCAACCTCTACTTTAGCCCATCCTGAAGCCCTGGATCACATACATATATACTGGATCTGTCACCACTGCCCTCCCCATATGCAGTGCTTGCCCCCCACCCCCATACTGTCATGGACTTACCCATCCAGGTGGAGCCAGCTGGAAGACCCCAGACCAGAAAAAGAGGGGCAGGGGACCTAGAGACTTTTTGTTAATAGTTAACCTCTGCTGAATTCCGCATTGATTTTGAGTCAACATGAGATTCCTACAGTGATGGTGGAATGAATCACACAGTGTGAAATATGTAAATACCATGTTTGTAATTTTTTATGAAAACTTTATATGTCTGATGTAATGTGTTTAGTAATACATTTAAATTGTGTGTAACAATACTAACTGATGTGCTGTTACGAGTCTACACTGTAAATTTATTTATTTTTTATTTAGTTTTTGTTGACTGGGAAAGGAGGACTAGACAATTCTGCCTATGTTCAGCCTCATCCTGGGGAAGGGGGATACAGATGGATGCCAACTGACACTGAACCAGATTAAGTTTAAATTAAATGAACATTTGCTCAATGGATTTTTTTCCCTGAATACAATTTAAAAATAAATACATTTGAAAATTAAATTGAAAGATGTCTGGGTGCCACAACTGAATAGAGGAGCACACTGGTATCATCTGCCTAAATATAAACAAATTGTTTAAGCCACATTTACAATATCACGTCATGTCCGGCATCACATGAAGCATAGTGTTGTTCTTGCAACAGTTGTATTTATAGATCACGTCACCCTGCCAAAGGGCCTCCTCCTAAGCATGCCTCTTGTATGTCTAAGGATTTGCCCGGTCAAAATATTCTGAATAAATAACTAAATAAATGCATGAATAAGAGTCTTTCATTAGAGTATTGAAACAGCTGTAGGTGATTCGTCAACAACTTTTTTTTGACCAGATGGGAAAATTACTTTTTTTTATTTTTTTTTTTTATTTTACTAAGTTTACAGGGAGGCAGTATAGCACAGTTGGGAAAGCTCTGAACTGCAGATCTGGAGACCTGGGTTTGAATCCCACAGCCGCCTAGGTGTATACTGTGTGATACTGAACAAGTCATTTAACTTCCTTGTGTTCCCAGGTCACATCTGGAAACAAGCTTCAGCTTAGTGAGCTACTCCTGGTTAAACAATGTTCCCTTTACAGTACCTATGCTGACTTTTTTCTTTCTAAATAATTCCTGAAGATCATCTATGGTTGAAATATCAATTCTAACATTATTTTCCATTTTCAGTGTGTGTTTAACCCTCTTTAATTTGCAGCCCACGTGCTGGCATGGCACTCAGTTTTTTCATTCTTTTTGTTTTAATTACACAGGGAACAAAAATAATTAATAAAATGGGTCAAGATGTCTGCCACAAGTATTGCCGTCTGAGTGGATTAACCAGGTTGCCTGTCATGCCTGTACACACAAACACATGGCGTTCACATTTTCTAAGCCACACATTTTCAATACCAGTTGAAAGAATGTGTGGTAACACAGCAATACCACATACAGGGGAAGAGATCTCATACTCGGACTCTTGGGGGGGCATGTCCTTGTCCTTGGAATATGAACATTTCATGCACATTGCATCCTTGCGTGCTTGTGGCCCTATGAGGAAGAAAATGGAGAGAGAAAAAAAAACAACCACCGCAGCACGGTAGATTTTTCTTATAAATACTATGATTAAATGTTACCAAGATTCATCACCCCTATTCTTCACCAAATATGATGCATCTTTCTCTATTGTTTTTGGTACTATTCGCCTTAAATACCCCCCCAACTCCCCCTCCACATATTTTTTTTGTTCTGTAAATAACAGCAGAACAGGCCCTCTGAAAGAGGAAAAACACGCACACATAAAAAGAACAGAACCATTATTCGGACTGTTTCTTCTTCTATCTCTAAACTCTGGTGTCTGGTTTTAATTACAGTAATCGGCGTCACTGTCAGGGCTACCCTTTGCTTTAGAGAGAATAAGCACTGTACAGCCACTATACTTAGCTATAGACTTACGAAGACAGATTTACAGGCTCCTCAGCAAAGCAGTAGAGGTGAGGGGCGGGGGTAGGGGTTGGGTTATTGTGTAACTGCTGAGGCAGAGATCTGGACAGCTTGTGCCCTCAGCATTGTTTTGTTCTCTTTCCTAGAGATGAGTGTACATGTCTGTGGAGGTATATATTTGTATCAGCAGTATAGTAGACAGACCAAGCAGATGTAAAGCTCAATGCCCGGTATTTCATCCCCTGAGCACACTCAGCATGTTGTTTAAAGGGCTGGAGTAGAATTTCCAGGAAATGTCAGAATAAAAGTACTGCAGCAGGGAAGGGACTCGACAGGGGCACTCTGCTTTCACTTTCTAAATTAAGCCAAGAATTTATTTAAAGCTATATGTGGTTTTATCGCATTTTTCTTTACAGTACAAAGATTTTTTTGTTTTTAGCATGTGGAATTTCCTGCAGCTTTTTTAAACCTCCATGTCAACAACAGCCTGAGTTTTATGCTTAAAACTGCAAAGCAAGTCACAGCGGGGGAAAATTTAACCTTACATGTTGTGTTATTGGAACATACTTCAGACATATCTTGATTTTGTGTGCTTGTTTGATCCTCCAGTTCCACTAACACTGAAACAGTTTTTTTTAAATTAAAGCAGCAGTTCAAATTTCAAAAACGAACAGACTTCATAATGCACTACTTTTCAATCCCTGAAAAAGATCCATGCTGCTCATTTCTGTTTTCTATGACCATGGAAATGTTTAGATGATACAAGACCACAGGTCCATTGTATGCATCTCCTGCCATCCAATCAGCTATAGCATTCAATGTCATGTGACGTAGCTGCAGCCAATGTTAAACAGGAAGTGTTACCAGTAAATGTTATGGACTTTGGCACTATGGAGAGGAAAACCATCAATGACAGAACTTCACGTTTCGAAATCCATTAATATGGTACGGAATTTTATTTTATGGTCACCGTGTTACAGCTTTAGTTTTGGGGTCTGGCATTAGACTGGATGTCCCCAGTGACTTCTAGGGTCAGGGAGCGGTGTCTGCTGCACATACCTCTCAACCTTTTGTCCCCCAAATGTGGAACATTGCCTGTCAAAATGTGGAACAAATGGGCAAAATGTGGAACACTTAATCAAATCTTTACCTAAGAAGCTCAAAACACTGTTAACATGTTGCATTTATGTTCAGAAAGTCTGTTATGAATTGAATAATATATTTTTTGCATCATTTACTATGGATTTTTGCTTTAAAATATTGATTTTGAATGTGGAACAAGTCCTCACAATGTGGAACAGGGAGCTTTTGAGAAGTAAAATGAAGAACATTCCTCATAATGTGGTACAGTTGAGAGGTATGCTGCTGCATGCTGGCATACCTGTCAACCCCCTGCCCTACTAATCAAGGACAAGGCTTAAAATAATCAGGAACAGGCTCCATGGCACAGAGCAATGTGGTATCACTTTGGCACACTGGTGATCTGGGTTTGCACCCCGAGCCCAGATACCAGGAGTGGAGGACAGCAGGGAGTTGAAAGCATCCTTTCTTCCCTCCCGGGCCTTGGTGCCCCACTCTCATAGTGGCTCCTGGTGGTGGTGCATGGCAGTGTTCTTGGTGATGTGGGTGAGTTCATGCTGCCAAATGCCCCTGCTCCCAGGGCATTGCCGTGGCCGCATACATTACTGAGGTGAGTGGGTGTGCCAGAAAAGCAGAAAAAATAGCTGCCTGCAGTGCCAGGTGATGGCCTTCAGTAGGCCTCCCCCATGCCACCAACTGTACATTTCACCATTCCTGTCCCTGTCTGACTTCCCTGTTATAACATGCACTTCCTCCCCACCGCCATCCACTGGGGTGGAGGCAGCAAGGATAAGCCAGACAACAATGGGGATTATTATTATCGGCAGAGCTCTGGGAGAAGACGAGACAGGCATGGCAGTGGGGGTTAGGTCTGACAGGGAGAGCCAGCATATGAGAGTCCAAAGGAGGGGAGCTGCAGGGGCCCCAGAGGGACAAGGAGGGCTGCAGGGGCCCTGGAGGAAAAAAAAAAATCAGGGACAAAGGAACAAAATCAGGCTATGTTCCCACTCACCACCGGTACATGTTTTTAGTGTGTAGCTAAGATTTAGAAAGTTTCCCATGCCATGGAGATGAAAATCTTCTAGTTATGCTGTTTTAAGCCACAGTACAGTACACAGTTTAAATAAAATAAGTTGGCAGCATATATCATTGTGTGGCTCATGTTTTTTTCCACAGTGGCTAAATGTTTTGGGGTCACTTTTGTCACAGTGGCTAACATTTTCAAAATCCTAGGGAGAACATAGTCAGGGATGCATAAAAATTGTAATATTAGCTCAAGAAGCTTTTACAATAGATTGTGTATCGATAAATGCATATTGTGACAGAGAACTAGACTGTAACACTAACGTCTGACATTTTATGATCAAAAGCTTAAATCTTCAGTGACAGAAATTACACATTTAGGTGAGATTGAGGAAATTTCTGAGTCAAAATCTTAGAGATGAGAGGTATGCATTGCGGGATACTCAAGCAGGCAGCTAAGTGTGTGGGGTGGGGTGGTAGGCAACAAGGGCAGACTTGATGAATCATAACGTACCCATCTGCCGACAACTTCTATGTTTCTTATGCATGTTAGTTCACCATACGGATGTACAGCTTTAGGATGGAACAAAGACCATTGATTCTCCTCTCCCACAAGTTCACTCTGAATACCCTGTCACCCATATTTCTTCAAAGTACTGTTATTTGCCAGGTCTGAGCTTGAAAGTCATTACCATATCAGCTGTCCCATCAGACTCAGAAAATCTATTCCATGTGTATTGCACTCATTCTGTGAAGCAGTTTTTTTCTAATGTTTTCCTTGAATCTCTTTCCCTTTAATGACACTGTCCTTTCATCTTTGTTCAACCTGAAGAGCTGTAGTTGGTCTGATGGTGTAATCTATTTTTTATACTGTTTGTTAATTTTTCACAGACAACACAAGATGAACACTAACAGAGCAAATCTGCCATACAGTTCTGAGATTATACTTAAAGATATTAACTAAATTAAATGGAGGGAGAAGTGCACCATATATTACGGTGCCTTAGCTCCTTGAAATGCTACTGATCTATATTTGCCATAAAAATGTCCAATAGTTTATTAATAAAATTACTCGTAAAACTGTCCCTACCGTGTCACTGTTACTTTCCGGTCTTTAGATCCACCCCCACACTCAGCCATATTATGACGTGAACACAGGGAGAGCACGGGGACACACTCCATTATAGTCTATGGGGGGCAACTTTAACATAATTTTTAGGGCTGTGGACACAGCCTACAGCCATTTTGCTAGAGCTCTGTAGCTCTGAAAACAACCGATCTCAGAACCCCTTCCACTGGACTTTTGGAAGTATCCTTCCGAAAGCCCAACGGAGCTTAAACCCCTTCGCCATGATTGGCTAATGGAATAAGAGCCGCACTATTGCAGCTGCTACTTCCGCACTCTGATGCGTGCACTGTGCATGTGCATGATTTGTTCACATGTGCAGAGTCATGCGCGTGCGCAGTGTTGCAGGTGCCGCCCTGTTGCAAATGGCAAATGCCATTCAGTGTATTCTGTGCCCCCTTTCCCAAGTCATGCCTGACATCTCACGGCACACTGGGAGCCCACCACAGTGTGCAGATTTTTGGTTTTTCTTTAAATTAGAAAACAGTCCCTCGTCGCGTTCCTGTTGTCCCTAGTGTCCCCCTGCCCAACTCATGCCTGACATAGGGTGCCCAATCCCCATATCGGCATTCATGTGGCACACTGGGAGCCCACCTACTTTTTATTTTGCTGAAAATTAGAAAACAGTCCCTCGTTGTCGGTTGATTTTCCCTGTAATACTGAAAACAGTCCCTCATCGTCGCGGCAGTCCCCCACTGAGCACCCATCTCCTCACAACTCCCCTTGCCCCATACTTATAACCAGAGGTCGGTGCCGTCATCGTCTCTGGACCGTGACACATCTGCACTCTTCAAAGTCCAACCGCGAACTGAAGAATTAAAGATCTTACTTCAAGAGGGTTCCTTCAGTAGGTTATCACATATAGGACTAGCACCACCTGGTGTCTGGACCACACGGTGGACTTTTCCAGCAATACCTGACGGGGGACTGCCCACCCGATATCACGTGACTGATGTCAGCATGACCCTATATAGTGAGTGGTCTCCACGCCCACCCTCCAGTTCTTTCCCGCCGTCACCTAGTGTTAGTTACCTCATGGTAGACTTCCACAGCGATCGCCGTTGAAAGTTCGTTGGTAGTTTTTAAATCCTACCTTTTTTCTTGCTATTCTTTTGAATTCTATGTCTTCTCCAAAGAAGTGTCAAACTTGTGGCACGCAGATTCCACACAAGGACGGCCACCTCAAGTGTGTCATCTGCCTAGGCCCGGACCATCCGACCGTGACCTGCCCAGACTGCCAGCCCTTTAATCAGGCTAACTGAAAGAGGAGGCAGCAGGCTCTGAAGGCCCATCTTTTGAAGTCCTGGTTGGCGTCCCTAGAAAAGCAGATGGAATGCATCAGAGACGACGACTCTTCTCCTTCCAAACACCACAAGGAGAAACACAAGGAGTGGGAGCGCTCTTTGGAAGGTTCTCAGGCCGAGTCCACTAGGCCCTCCACCAGCAAGGCCTCTCCCCCACCACCTCCTTCCAAGGCCCAGTCAGTGGCAGGGTACTCTGGTAAGACCTCGAAGACCTACGCAATGGGTAAGTCGACCGCCGGCTCCTCTGATGGCCACACAGTTAGTGCCACCAAGTCGCCCCCCAGCTCCTCCTGGAATCACCCAGCCACCAGTAAATTGGCTCCCTGTGACACAGGAACTGCCTGGCTGTAGCCGTTATGTCAGCAGTGGGCTCCTCCCCCTTCTGCCCGGCTCCTACGTCTGGTCAGGTGACCACCCCTGGCAATTGCACAGACACGGCCCTCCCATCAGGGCCTAATGGCAGTCCACCCGATGTCAAGACTGCCCCTCTCCCCCCTTTCTCCCCCGCTGGTAGCCAGTCTCTCTGTGGCCACTACCCCAGGCGAGGATAGTGCGGGCTCGCTCGACATGGAGCACACCTCAGGGTCTAATCCCCACTCACCCTCTGGGGTCTCTGGGATGGAGGTCCCTTCTCAGCCATCTGACCCTTCACCAGAGGCACCTCCTGTCCCTTCAGGGAGGATTGAGCCTGTCCTGGTGAATGTTCCCACGTTGGACACCCTTCCTCCGTCAGATCTGGTGAGACCTGTTCCAATGCCGGACCCTCTGACTGTTTGTGTGCCTGGGCCCTCGCATCTGCCTCCACTGCTGTCCTCTGGCAGACCAGGTCCCCACGTGGGATCCCCTTCGTCGGGTTCCAATGCCAGCCTATCCGATGCTGGATCACATTCTGAAGCTGGACTCGACAGTGCAGGTTCCAATGACAGCGGCCCTGGCACCTCCTATGCTGGACCTGACACCTATATTTATATATATTATATATATATATATATATATATATACACACATATATACACATATATATATATATATATACATACACACACACACACAACGGCAGGCCCTACGTGGGTTCCCCCACCATCAGACCTCCTGACCTTGGGTCTCTTTTCAAGACCCTGCACTGTCCCACATTACCCTTTGGACCATCTCCTTGCAGGTCCCCCTCCAGACAGGAGTGGTGCAGGACACTTCTTCCCAGGCTACACGACATACCCAGGTTTTGGATATTCGGAATACCAGAGGTACCACTACCCTCCTCCCCATGCTATCCCGCCTCCTCCTCCTCCAACTTGATTTCAAGACTTTAATACAGTCTTGGTGGCACATACGGAGTTGGTGACGGATCTAGAGAGCAGACTCTCACTTCCCCGCTCTCCTAGGTCACCTTCCCCCGTGAGCTCGTCCATGCCCACCGTTAACGTCATGGGGACTACTTCCTGAAACATTACTCTTCCAGATTTAGGAGACAGTCTGGACTTGGGGGATGATACATCAGAGGAGCCCTCGGACCATGAGTCTCAGGTCCCTAAGGGCAAGGATTCTCCTAAGTCCCCCGAGGATCCTTCCTTTTCGGACCTATTAGGTCCATACAACAACATTTTGATTGGGAGTCTGAGGAGCAGGATCCCATGCATCAGAGGCTTGCTGAACACCTTGATCTAGAGTCTCTGTCCCTCATTCCTGTTCCTCCATGGATCGGACCTCACCACTATGGTCTGGCAAATGCCTCACTCAAGCCCGACTGTCCCCAAGAGGGCAGACAGGTCTTACCGGGCACCTAAGAATGCCCCCTTCCTCAATGCACATCCTAAGGCTGACTCTGTGGTCATCTTGGCTGCTCATGACCACTCCACAGCACCTAAGCACATGAACACTTCTCCTCCAGATAAGGAGTCGAGGCAGATGGACCAGTACGGCAGAAAGGTCTTCTCATAGGCCACATGTGTGTTACGGTCCCTCAATTATGTGACCCATATGGTGTCTCACCAAAAGCTACCTTGGCCTGACTTGAGGCCAGAGTCCAATCCATGGACCCCCTCGGACCTCAGGGAGGAGCTCGCCAAGGACATCCGCCTGTCCAAGATCTCCTGCAGGCATATGTTGTGAGCCACATATGACTCTGTCAATTCCATGGCCTGCACCTCAGTGACTGCCGTCACCCTTCAAAGGCAGGCATGGCTTCACATCTCTGGCCTTGCTAACGAGGTCCAGACTGTGACTCAGGATGCCCCTTTCAGGGGCTCGGTGCTTTTTGGTGGCGACACCAAGGACATCATCATGGACCTCCAGGACTGAGGCCAAGCCCTGAGATCCATGCGGTCCATGTATCGATCGGGCACCCAACAGCAGCAGCCCTATCAGACGAGGACCTGGAGGCAGAGCAAGCAAACCCAGGCCAGGCACCAGAGCAAGTGCAAGACCACGGGAATCTTTACCCCTCCTGTCTTGAAGAACCAGAGACATTTGGGGGGACCTCCCCCTGCCCATCCTGCCACCTCCTGACTCCCTCACCCCACCCCTTCCTCAGCCTCAGTGCAAGTAGCCAGTGGGGGGGGTGAGGTTTGCTCGACATGAGCAGGAGTGGCAGAGCATCACCTCCGATCTGTGGGTCCTGCAGTTAGTGTCCCAGGGACACACTCTAGAGTTTCTGGAGCTCCCTCCAGAATCTCCGCCCAGAAAGTCAGCCTACGCACAAGACCAGGCTCATCTCATAAGAGAGGAAATCCAGTCTCTATTGCTTAAAGAAGCCATAGAGATTGTTCCCCTCTGTCAAAGGGGAAAGGGGTTCTACTCCCATTTCTTCCTGATTTCAGAAAAGACAAGCGACCCATTCTCGACCTAAGCAGTCTCAATCTGTTCGTTGAGTACCAAACATTCCAAATGTTAACTCTCCAGAGCCTCCTTCCTCTCCTTCTGGAGGACCATTGGCTTTGTGCTCTGGATATGCAGGACGCTTACTTGCACATCCCGATTTTCCCCAGCCACCGCAAGTTCCTGTGATTCTGTTTCCAAGGGGAGCATTTCCAATTTTGGGCTCTCCCCTTTGGCCTTTCCTCAGCACCATGGGTTCTTACCAAGTGCCTAGCAGTGGTGGCGGCATCCCTTCATCGTCAGGGCTACCTGGACGATTGGTTGATTTCAGCCCCATCCAGGGAGTCTCTCTCAGAGGCCCTGTCCACTACTCTGAATTCATTTTTCAGACTCGGGATTACGGTCAATATCCCCAAGTCATCCCTTACTCCCTCCCAGAGGTTGCAGTTTATTGGGGTGGTTCTAGACACTGTCCAGAGCAGAGCCTTCCTTCCTCCAGACAGGATGGAAACTCTGATCAAACAAGCTACTTTGGTAGCCCCTTCCAGGACCCTCCCAGCCTGGGAGGTCCTCAGTTTGCTAGAACTGATGGCGGCCTCCATCTCTACAGTTCCCTCTAGCAAAACTCCACATAAGAATCACTCAGTGGTCCTTGCAGGTCCAGTGGGATCAACTCCAGGACGATCTGGACCTTCTGGGTCCTTCTGTCGTCTGCTCTTCAAAAGGACTTGAACTGGTGGAGGGATCCCTTCAATCTGTCAATAGGCATCCCCTTCAGCAGCCAAGCCCCTCAGGCATCTTTGACCACAGATGCCTCCAACCTGGATTGGCGGGCTCATATGGAGGGGAACACCAAGCCCAGGAACTTTGGTTCAGCTTGGAGATGTCCTTATACATCAACGTCTTGGAGATGAGAGCGGTCTTGTATGCACTACAAGCGTTCCAGACTCTTCTTCCTCAGGGATCACTGCTCATTCAGCCAGACAATATATCGGTTGTCTGGTACATCAACAATCAAGGCGGAACCCACTCGTATCCCCTTTGCAGGGAGATGATGAGAGTGTGGAACTGGGCAGTCAAGTACAGCCGGTCTCTGACAGCTGTGCATGTTCCAGGTGTGCAAAATGTCCTGGTGGACAGTCTCAGCAGGTCTCAGACCCTCAGCCATGAATCGGAACTAAATCAGGAAGTGGCAGATTCGCTATTTCTAAGATGGTGGCATCCGGAACTCAACCTTTTCACCTCCCCATCCAACGCAAAACTTCACAGTTTCTGCTCGCTTGTTCCAGGGCATGGTGCTTTCTGGCATGACGTGCTGTCTCTCTCTTGGACAGGGACATTTTGTACGCTGTGCCTCCATTTCCCATTCTTCAAAGGGTTCTCCTCAAATGTCAGGCAGAGAAGGCACAAATGATCCTCATCGCCCCTCTCTAGCAGAGAGAGAGAGAGAGATTTGGTTCCTGCTTGTGCAGCAGCTGGCACAGGAAACCCCAGGTCCACTTCCATTGACGAATCACCTCCTGACACAGAATCAAGGTCGGTTTGTGCATCCGGGGCTTAGGACCCTGCATTTGCATGTGTGGCTCCTGCAGCCATAGCGATTTCTCGCTTTGGAGTTTCCAACAGAGTTGCCCAAGTTTTGGTGGAGGCTAGCAAGTCCTACCCGTTCCACTTATGCCATGAAGTGGAAACGTTTTTTTCCATTTGGGCAGTGTCTAAAAGTTGGTACCCATTTTCTTGTTCTGCCCCACAGATCATGGAATACCTCCTTCATCTTTCAGATTCGGGTCTTTCCTACTCTGCCTTAAAGGTCCACTTGTCAGCCATTTCGGAGTACCACGAGTTAGTGGATGGCAAACCCGTGGCTCAGTTGGGGGTCTCAAAAACCTTTCTGAAAGGATTTCTCCATCTGAAACCCCCCATCCGCAGCCCTACTCCACCTTGCGATTTAAATTTTATATTGGAGATGCTCACTCTCCCTCCTTTTGATCCAGCAATGAGCTGCGATTTGTGCTACCTTTCTTGGAAAGCGCTATTTTTGGTTGCGATTATTCTGCTTGAAGAATCTCAGAGCTTCAGGCTCTTGTATGCAAGGAGCCTTCTTTGATTTTTCACAGGGACCAGGCGGTCCTCAGAACAAATCTCTAAGTTTTTGCCTAAGGTGGTGTCGGAGTTCACACTGAACCACACAGTGGAACTTCCAGTCTACTATTCGACTCCTGCGAACAGAGGTAAGGCACTCCTGCACGTCCTAGATGTGCACCGTATCCTCAGGTGCTATACCCATCAGTCTAAAGAATTCTGGAAGGATAACCAGCTCTTTGTTTCCTTTGCCACAAACCCTCTCAAAGTAAGATAGTACAGTTACGTAAGAACTTACTGTAGCAGTAGATCTTCGAGGGAGGTTCCTTTAGTAGGTCATGTTTTTCCCTTCCTCCTTCCCCCCAATTTTTCTTTTGGGGCTTAAGACTCTGTTTCCCTCTCCTGTCATTCCTTTTAGGTCTCTGGTGGGAGAACTGGAGGGCGGGCGTGGGTACCGCCCACTACATAGGGTCACGCTGATGTCAGTCACATGATGTCGGGTGGGCGGTCCCCTGTCAAGTATTGCTGGAAAAGTTTGCCATGCGTTCCAGATGTCAGGTGACACTAGTCCTATATGTGATGACCTACTGAAGGAACCTCTCTCAAAGATCTACTGTTACAGTAAGTTCTTACGTAACTGTACTGCAAGCGTGCTATACAGCCATTCAATGGGATTTTCAACCTATGCTGATATCTCAGCCATTTTTTGGAATTTTTGCCTATTATTTTCAACATGGGGTTCTTGGGAACCCATCTCATGAAAAATGTTACTGTCATTTTGTTACTCGGTCCCAAAAGGTGATTTTGCGGTCACTGCGCGGAATCACCTTTTGGGACCGATTCATGAAATGACAGTGCAACTTTTCATGAGGTGGGGTCCCAAAAAGCCTATGTTGCAAATCTGGTGAACAAATTCCAAAAAATGACTACGTTATGAGCGTGTGTTGCGCAGTTTTAATGCACGCTCCTAATGTCACTAATTTTTAATATTTTCACTCAAGTTTTTAACATTGTCATTTTTGCACACCTCCTTCGAAACAGTACAGCTGTCATTTTCCACAACCTGCCCAAAATGTGTTTTCGCATCTGTTGCTCAGAATAGCGCATTTGTTCTGTGCAATCACCTTTTGGGACAATTGAACAAAATGACACTGACATTGTTCATGAGGAGGGGTCCACAAAAGGCCATGTTGCAAATTTGGTGAAAAAAGTCCACAAACTGACTGCGTTACGAGCGTGTGTTGCAAACTTTCTATGCAAGCTCCTAACATTGCTAATTTTTAATATTTTCACTTCATATTTTTAACATTGCCATTTTTACACACCTCTTTTACAACAGTACAGCTGTCATTTTTCCCAACCTGCCCAAAATGTGTTTTCACACTTGTGGCACAGAATAGCACGTTTGGTCTGCGCAATCACCTTTCGGAACAATTGAACAAAATGACACTGGCACTGTTCATGAGGAGGAGTCCAAAAAAGGCCAAGTTGATAATCTGGTGGAACACCTCCAACATATGGCCAAGTTCCATCTGGGTGTTGAATAATTTCAATGCATATGTGTAACTTTCGGCACCTGGTAGCGCTTCACAACCTTATTGGCTCTGGCCAGAGTTTGCTACATATCACAGTGATCATCTGGCAATTAATCAAGGGCACCGGGTGACTAACAAGGCCCAATGGACAATCCACCTGCATTTGGTGGGCAGGTGGAAGCCACTTTCAAACCCTGCTCCAAGAGGCTCCATTGCCTTGTTTACATTTACCACCTTTAATATTTCTATATCTCAGGAGTGTTTGATTGTTTTTGTCGCAACTCTCCTTTACACTGCATGTTGATTTGTGATTTAACAGACCACATTAAACACCTGTAATTATTTCAGTTTTTATAACTAATGGGGAGCAATGTGACCCATGGATGGACCCCGAATAAATTCCAGATGAAAATCCCGCCACAGCCACTTACCCAAGCCATTTATGTACTGTGCAACTTCGAGAAGATACTTCACCTCCCTGTGCTTCAGCCATCTAAGATGTAAAACTGGGTAGTAGTAACTTTCAGTGTGGCTCATGGCAATACTCTCATCAGGTTAGAAAGTTGTGGGTTCCAGTACCAAGACCTTGGGCTCATATCCAACACTGACACACTGCAGTAGAATAGGGTACTATACTGTCAGAGGAGGTCCTCCTTCAGATGGGACATTCAATTGAGATCCCTTCTGCCTGCTTTTCCATCGTACGTTTCCTTCCCACATGATGGGTGAGCACGATCTGCTTCAATAACAGCTCCTGGTGGTGGCTTTGCAGTGGCTCTCTTAGCAGCGTGACTGACCACATGCTGCCAAGTATCCCCGTCCAAAGAATGCTGTTGTGGCTGCACACATGCATGAGGTGGGAAGGGCCCAGAAAATGGAAAAAGGTTACGCTGGGCACTCTAGATGATGAAGTGTTGGGAAGTTCCAAAGAAAGCTTTGTATGGTGTTTTCTCCTACGTTGTAACCTCTAGTACAGAACATAAGAAAGTGCCGGCAGAAGGGGACCTTGCAATCCATCTAGTCTGCCCATGAAAGCTAGCCCCCTCCCAGTTTCTTTACTACCTTAGGTTTCCACAGTGCCACATAACAAGCTTTCAAAAATGTTAGCACTATAGTGATTGTAAATTGGATACTATTGCACAGAAATGCTGAACTGATTTGTTGACACACATAGCACCACTAGGGCTCGAGATATTCCTATCACACGTGTCTGGGAGTAAAATTAACTAGACAACTTGGTGTTTTGCATGAGGACTTTTAAGCCATCACTGCCTTGTAATACGGTGTTTACAAATAATCTCTCCTTACTGGAGACCAGCCAAAGCACTCTCCCACCCCCCAACCCCAATCTCTCTGTATACTGAATGAACTCTTGCTTTACCACAGCTGGATTATTTTTTAGTTTCCTAATCCTCTAGAGAAAGTCAAACACTTCATAGAAAGCTTGGCACCAACGTGGGAGACAATACAAGCCACAAGAAGTATTTATTTTTGTTTTATTTATTTAAACATATCTTACTAGGTCAGCAAGCACAGACCTGGAAGGCCCATTTCCAGTTGCCATTGGGGGGGGTGGGGATGAGGGCTCAGAGGAGTTTATAGGAGTACATGCAACAAGCAATTATCACAGTTCTGGAAACAAGCAGCTATAATAATACTGAGCAAGAATTAGAATAACAGAATTTACACGAGTTACAAGTTATAGTACTACCCTTGGACACAAAAAGCAGCATAAGGAGTGCAAAATACATAAGCAAAACCAACAGCATGAGGAATCGGCATGACATACTGTAGCTTAGTCAACTAGAGTAGTTAGAGATTGGCATAAGTGGGGAATAGCAGTCAGTTGGCAGGAGGGAGAGGGCAGCTGTGACAAGACCCAATGGGCCATATTATACTTCTTGAACCAGACCTTGGCATGCCAAAAGCTCAGATAAGTGGACGGGGTATAATGAGTAGACTCCACAAGTAAGAAGTCCATTATGAGTGGAGGCTTGGCCTGCAATGCTTTCGCAGAGAAGGGTTTGGAACCTAGTTCCTGATTTTCATACGATGGAAAAGAAGGTGTCAGACACAGGGGGACACAATCTCATTTGTGTGTCCTGGGAGTTTCCCTGCCTAAAATTTAACTCCCAGGAGGGTGGTGTGAAGAGCATTCCTCGACTCAGGAAGAGACCACCCCAATTTGTTGCACACTGCACAGTGATGGGTGAATGGGGGGGCAGACTGGGGCAAACCTACAAAGGACACTAAGTAAGATAGCGTGGAGATACAAGATTGAAAAGCAGCAAAGAAAAAAAAAAACACCATAACCCAGTATAGGACAAATCACATGTTGAACAATATTCTTTCTGGTGCAGAAGAGGAGACAACTGTTCACACTATACAGCTAGCACTTCCTATTTTACCAAAACACCTGGAAAAAGACATTTAATATGAACAGAGTACTCCAGATGTTAATGAGCAGTAGGCCAAGATATCTGTAGCATGTTATATTGTCATGGCAGTCACCTGATGAGGAATGAATGCTAAAGGTAGGGCTTTATCTAGCCACTGTTTGATGCTAAATAACACTGCAGCCGTTTTCTTTTGGTTTAAGACAATCTGATTGGTATGGAACTATTTTTGGGCATTGCTGTAGTCCAGTTGTAGGTTCTGTTCAATAACTGAGATACAGGATCCCGAGGAGTAGATCATGGTAACGTCATCATACAGGTGGACACTGCATGAAGCTAGTACTCTGGGAAGGTCATGTAAGAAAACTGTATATACCAGGGGACCCAGTACAGAACCCTAGGGGACCACAGAGCAACTGGGAGTGTGGAGAAGAGGGAAGAATTCAGCTTGATGGCCTTAGTTCTTCTGGACAAGCAGAGAGGGATAGTTGAGAGACCCACAAAAAGCTTGCTTGTGAAGTAACAAGGAGTGATTCACTGTATCAAAGGCCTTGGCTAAAAATTAGTGAAAACTGCACCAGTGCCAAGGCTGAAGCCCCTTTGGGTGTCAATATTATCAGTGATGCAAAGGAAGAAGGTGATGGTGGAAGCTGGAATGTAGGGAATGGTTAGGCAAGGCAAGTTTTATTTGTATGGTGCCCAATTCTGGAGGCTCTGGGCACCTCACAGAAATCTACAATAATATACAATGCATCAATATAAAATTGCATTAATACAATTTAAAATAACCAAGATGTAAAACAATTTAAGATGAATTAAATATCATAAACAGGGTCCGAGCAACATATTAAAGTTCAGTATTCATTAAAAGCCAGGCCGAAGAGGTGTGCCTTCAACCTTCACTTAAACACCTCTAATGAGGAGGCCTCCTGGACTGCAGATGGAAGCACATTCCACAGGGATGGCCCAGAAATGCTAAAAGCACGCTCTCCAGAAGTCTTGAGCTGAACCCTAGGAACATCCAGGAGGCCCCTTGAAGAAGCGCAGAAGTCACTGGTGTCAGGAGCTCTAACAGACAGCCAGGGTGCAGTCCATTTAGGGTGAGAAGCCCCACCTTGAAAAGGACCCTTCACCTGACCGGCAGCCAGTGCAGGGCACGCAGAACAGGGGCCACATGACTGAACCTAAAAAGACCAGTCAGTAACCAAGCTGCTGCATTCTGCACTAGCTGCAGTCTGCGGAGGGTCCCTCCCGTGATCCTGAAGTAAAGAGCACTGCAGTAGTTCAGCCTGGAGGAAACAAAAGCATGCACTAGTGTCGGCAGGTCCTTGGAGGATGGAATGAGGGGCTTAATCCGGGCAGTGTTCCATAAATGGTAGAAACCACTACAGACTACAGACGACACCTGGTCTTCAAAAGTCAGTCTGCTGTCAAGGATCATGCCCAGATTTTGCACCTTCGGGAAAGCTGTCAACGGGGTAGAACCCAGTACAAGACCAGAATCAGCCCTGGGCAGCAACCCATCACACCCGCGACCAGACTCAATCACCAACACCACCCTCTGCACTCTACCTGAGAGATAGGACTCAAACCACTTGATGACCATGCCGGCAAGTCCACAAAACTCACAGAGCCGATCCAATAACACAATGTGGTCCACTGTGTCAAAGGCTGAGGAGAGATCGAGGAGTACAAGAACTGACCCGTCTCTTCTATCTCTAGGCCTAAGCAGATCATTATGCACCCTCACTAGAGCTGTTTCAATACTGTGTCTAGCCTGAAAACCCAACTGAAATGGCAGAGGACACCAGGCGATCCTCGAGCTGTCATGTCATTAACTTCTCAACAAACTTGCTCAAAAAAAGCAGGTTGGAGATAGGATGGTAATTCGCCAGGACATCAGGGTCGAAGGAAGGTTTTCTTAAGGAGGGACCTCACCAGCACCTCTTTCAATGCAGCTGGGATAATCCCCTCTGCCATCGAGCACCGGACAATTCTGGTGAACACCAGGTCAACAGCCTCAACACATTCCATTAAGAACCGTGGTGGGGCTGGGTCCAGTTCACAAAATTTGTGCTTCAGCTCTAAGATCACCTTAGTCACATTGGACACCTCTACTGGCCTAAACTCTTCCCAGACAGGTGGAGTGCCTCTCTTCCCCCCAGTCTGACCACTACTAGGCAAAAGCCTACCTGGCAGAATCCCTGACCGGATGGCCAACACTCTGTCAGAGAAGAACAGAGCAAACTCTTCACATAACGTGGATGAAAAGGCTTTTTTTCAGCTGTAGACAGGCAGAATGTAAAAGCCTGTCCACAGTTTGAAACAGCTGAGAAGGTCTGTTCCTCCACGCAGCAATCTCCCAGGACAGAAATTCATATGGGAGATTGCCCCCCAGGACTCAATATAGTGGGCACACAGGGCCAGCTTGTCAGACTCCAGCCGGGGCTTCTGCGAGTGACGCTCTAACTTCCAACCCCTGATCTTCATCACCCTGAGATCCCCGTCAAACCATGGGGATCTCACATGAGAAGACCTGGGTCATAAATGAACTGGTGCGAAGGTGTCCAGAGCTTCAGAAACCACCCTATTATAGGTGGCAACTGCCTCTCCAGCGCTAATTGCACAAGTCGCATCAACACTAGATAAATCAGCAACCGCCAACAGTCCCTCTGGGTGCAAGCCCCTTAAAGGGCGATAGCTGACCATTTCCGCAGGGGAGGGACTGGGGCAAACATGAACTCCACAGTGTAATGATCAGACCAAATGACCTGATCGATCTTGAGGTTGTCAACCTCAAGACCCATCTCTGGAACACCAGACTGAGAGGGATGAGGAACAAGTGCTACTGTAGATGCTGGACAGCTGCCTACTGACTAATCAGTCTAGGTCTTTGGACAGAACTGCCAGTAAGGAGATTGGGGGGGGGGGTATTTACCAGAGACATCAGCTGCACCACTTTTTGTGAAGAGGTACAGCTGTAGCATTTGTTTCCAAGTGTAAGGGAAGTGGTCCATGGACAGGGAGCAGTTCATAATGTGACAAAAGCTTTGTTTATCACAGGGGCACCAAATTCAAGGGCTTTAGTTGATATGCCATCAGAACTACAGCTGGAGTGCACATTTAGGGAAGTATTCATGAACCAGCTCTGCTCACAGATTCAGATAAAGCTCAACCCAATGCTTGGCAGCAGGATAAAATACTTTATTGTAGACACAGCAGTGGGCTTCAACACTCTCCTCTCACAAAGTGGCCACATGTCTTAACACGAAACAGGCAGTTTCTCAACACCTGACTTCACTGGTATGAACCACGACTAAAACACACACTGATTAAAGTAGCAGTACAGCAATTCACAAATTACTTGCAGTGTATATTGTGCAAAATAGCATATACGTGCAAATAGTTACAATGGTGATATAGTAAATAACCAGTTCACACCCACGTGCAAAAGTTAATAAGGCAGCAATTGGGACAAGTGGGTAGGGAAAAGACTGCCCAAGGATAAAAACCATTGCGACAGAGAAACATCTAATTATTACCCTCCTGCAATGTAATTCCTCATCCTGTATATATATGTTTTGTAAATTGTTACTATCTACATCCCCTTCCCTTGGTCACACCTGGAAACGAGCCTCGATTAGACTGTGCCTTTCCCGGTTACCAACTTTTATAAGAACAAATAAATACAATAATAGATATAAAAAGATAGGTAGCAAAACTAGCTTTGATAGTAAACATAAAAGGAAGGTAGGGGGTGAGGGGCCAGGATAATGGACAAGAACAAGGTTACAAATCATCATATGGTTCCTGTGCTAATCATAGAAGAGAAATATTTTCAGAGATCATCACATATGAGAAATATTTTCAGAGACCATACTGAAAAAAATGTTCATTCTGGAAGTTGCAAATAAACCATTAAATGACTGTACACTGACAAATCCCTATATAAATGGGGCTAGCTGAAGTGCTGAATGGGCTACTGGAGTGCACAGTATACTGCCAAAATGATTCCCTTCTGAGCAACCTATTATTGTCTAGATCCTCACCTCGTACTTGCTTCCAGTACCTTCTCTTTTGCCTGAAACATGAAAGTGTGGTTTCTATCCATTTTTACAACATGTTGTGCTAATGCACTCACACCATCTCTCTTCAGGATGCATCGGAAATGCTCACTTCTGTGCTCTTTTAATTTAGGTTTGTTTTTTCCCACATAAAATGCAGGACAAGTAGTGCATGTGGCTAAATACACCACACTGATGGAGTTACAGGAAATAACATCTCTCACTTGGTATTCTTGACCTGTTTCCGGGTTCATAAATGCAGGCCCAGTTTTAATATGTTGGCAAAAAGTGCAATTACAGCACTCATTGCCCCTGGGCAGATGGTTACTCTGTATATGAGTCACACCACCCTCCCAGTGACGGCTATGTACCAGTTGGCTGTGTAAGTTCTCCCCTTATTTATACCACATTTTGGAGTATTTGTACCTACATCTGCCAATTTTCTTTCAGTTCTCAACATATGCCAGTTGAGTTCTAATATAGGGTGAACTAGATGTGCTTGAGGCAAGAACTTTGGAGCAAAACTTGGTGTAATGCCATAAGTCATTCTCTTACTGTCTCTCTTTTGGAACTAAGAGTTACTACTGAGATCATTCACTTTTTCTTTTGCCTTCCTTGAGCGCAGCCTCTGTACCTGTATTAGATGATTGCCACCTGCTTATTGAATTTGCTACCTCGTTAATAACAATAAGCTGCCTCTTGTATTGGTACTTTGTGTTTATTCCAGTGTCTATAACCCTGTAACCCTGTGATCCTTTTTTGTAATTACGTCTGATTTGCACTTCCTGCCTGACCCTGTATACTGTTTAGTTATACTTTGTTTCATGTAATTAATTCCGGGTCGCCCCTGTAACAGGGACTTAATATCTCAGCGGACTTACCCAGTTATCAAAATGTAATAAATAAATAATTCTCTGCTGTTGCTCTGTGGTAACTGCTACTCACAAAATACTCTTTCACATCACAAGAATGTTTTCTATATTCACTACTTTCATTGCAATTGTTTTTTATACGCATGGATTGGCCAACTGTGATATTCTCTATTACATGCTTAGGATGGCAACTAGTATAATGTAACAAAGAATTACAGTCAACCTCAGCCTGTTTTACAGCTTTGGTGCACCTGTTACAAAGTCTTTGTGAAGGCCAGTCCATCGGAAGGGGATCCAGTGGCCTGTACTTGGCCCAGGTACTGTCTTATGCAAAAGAGGTCAATAAAGTTAGAGGAGACCCCAGAAAGGTTGCCCTGACTCTAGTTTTCTTGAGTTGGCATGCACATCACAGACAGAGTTAAAAGTTGCACAAAAGTGATCCAAGGCTATGTCGGGGGTCTTTACAAGATTCGATGGGGAGCCAATCAGCTGCATCCAAGTCCTGGTGCTGCAGAAAGATATCAGGTTGAAAATTCTGGAAGGCATGAGAAAGGAGTACATGGGGTGGTACCTTAGTGGACTTAATTTTCAAACAAACAAAAACAATCGACCAGCTTCCAATGCAAGAGTAAACAGTAGCAGTGTAATCATCTCCACTGCTCCCTGATGGTAGCAGTCCAATGGCCTCATGAAAGAGGATGAAGTAGCCTGTCCAATTATGATAATAAATCACTTTAGTTTAAAAGACAAAAAAAACTGAAAAAAGACATTGCTGCACACTGAAAACTACACATCACAACCCTCATCAGCTTCTAACTGACAGCTGTCAATAGCAGTTTATAAAAGATGCTAAGATAGCCATCACAAATACTGCACTCTTTCTGGATGAACTGGGTAACATGCCTCACCTCTGCATATTCACAAATCCCTGGTGCTGAAATTCTAAGCCAATATTTCCAGTATTAGGTCACTTTATAAGTGCAATAACTCATTCCAGGGTGCTCTATTCATTGGGATATGTAAGATGTATGATGAGGAACACTCAGCCTGAAACATTGTACCTCAGCACAGACACCCAAGGAGTGCCTATGTATCCCCAACAAATGAACATCCTGCCTTGTGCTACTGCCCACATTCGTCTATCCACAGTTGTTTACAACACATTCACCATCCTTGCAAGTACTCCGCTAATAAGAATGAACTGTAATACAATGTTTTCTATTAATGCTCCGGACTGTCTAAGGGGAAGTCACATTACCTGCTCATAGGTCATACTATTACGCCAATAGGCCAGAAACATTTTAAGGCAAAGTACTAAGCTTGACTTCGATTTTAATTTGTGTAAACAAGAACCCTGAGCCACAACTGTGTTACACATAGACTCATGTTTAACACCTATATACTGTGACGTTATTTCTGAAAGCAGCATCATCTTATTTTAAACCTGTACAGGGATCCACCCAGTAATGCAAAGTCAGGCTCCTGAAGAAAGACAATCAGTAGGGAGGCAGAGGTTTCAGTAATGGTGAAACAAACTTTAAAAACAGGACTCTCTGTAGTATTGGTATGTAAAAGGGAGGGGATTCACTGCAGGGAGAGTTGCACACGTTAGGGATGTGGACTGAGAAATGGGAGCTTAGAATTACAGTGGTCAAGTGAAATGTACTACAGATAGTGGCAGGGAATTTGGATCTCACATATAGTGGGGCTGGCCAGGATGCAACACAGTATCCAAAGACACAGCATGGTGAAAGGGATTAACTGCCATTGAAATTGCATTGTGTACTGCAGTAACTCTGGTGCAGTCTGCTGCAGTTTTGCATTGCATCCTTACTGGCGCTAATATACACCTTGTGGGGTGCAACAGCGGACAATACAACTGAGAGAGGGATCCAGTGGTAACTGTGGACAGCAAGCTGCGCTCAGGCAGGTTTTGTACTGCTACAGTCAGGAGCGGAAACATGACTATGTTGGAATGCTGCATTAGGTGGGAGAAAGGAGCAGGTCAAGGGAGGTGGTTAGACTGCACCAGAAGAACTGCATCTAGGTCTGGTCATCGCAAAACAGAAAGAACACTGCAGAGCTCGAGAGTGTTCAGGACAGACCATCAAGCTGATTAGGGGCTTAGCAGGTGGGAGCTACAAGGAGAGACTGTCCATACAGTGCTCAAATTATTTAACTCAGAGAAGAGCAAGCTGAGGGGGTGGGGGAGACATGATCACAGTATTCCAAGTGCTCAAGGTGAGGAGTAGGGTGGAGTAACAAAAATATCTGAACCGAATACTAGTAGAACTGGATGACATGCCTTAAAACTGTAAAAAGGGACAGGAAAAGGCAAAACATTAGAAAGCATTACTTCACACAGATGGTTAACATGTGAATATAATACCTGTGCAGACTGTGACGGTGAGCACAGTTCAAGCCTGCTGTACAAAGCCAGACTTCCACAGGTAGCATGGCATTGAGAGTAAACAGCAGGGCTAGCAATCAACTGAGATGTTTGCATGTATGTCAACAGTTAAACTCAGTACAGGCAAGGGAGGACAGATGGGTCCCTTCATCACCACAATAAAACTTTGCTTTGTACAGATCCAGTACTCCCAAAATTAAATGAACAAACGAACAAACAAAAAACAGCAAGGCTCCCAGACCATGTATTTTAACACTTCAGGCCCTAGAATATCCATAAAGCAAACCAGCAAAAGGCAGCAGCACTTGAGTCTTAGGGATCCTGCTGCGTGTTCCAGGGCTGCAACAGCTTGATGAGCGCTGCGTCCCAAGCACATGTCAGTGTGTAAAGCATGTGGGTAACCTTACTGTAAATGAGTTTAAGTAAACATGGTCTTTTGTAGCCAAAGGAAGTATCGTCCACTTGAGAATTTTTAAGCTCAAGTCAGACAGCTGCCAAGCATTTCTCAGACTAACAACATCGTCATCTTCTTCATCACTGTATAAAGCAATTTTTTGAGCTGTCAGTGTAATGAAGATTGCACTGAGGTCCCAGCACAGCTGGTTTTCATTTCATAAGACACGCTAGAATCCCCCAGCCCCTCCACATGTTGTCTTGCTGACCTTCTAATCACATCAGAAAACAGATACTGAACCGAGAATCTGCAAAGAAATGAACCTGTTGGCCTAGTGGGTTGAAATTTATTTAATGAATCTGTTTTGGTCTCTACAGTTTCCTTTTCCTTACTATCAACTCACTTCTTTATGCAAGTCAAGAAGATAAGTTCTGCTAGTGTATCTTTAACTCATCTGTTGTGATCACTTAACAACAAGAAGAAAATGACTATTGCAACAGATTTGCCATTAAACATAACAATACTGTTTCAAAACAGTTTCATTTTATTTTCACTTCAGAAAAGATAGCTATATGCCACACCGAGATGCAACATCTTCTTGTCAGTGGGAACATGTTTCAATCAATATTGCAGCTAGGAGACCTACAGCACAGGGAAGTCAAGTGCTGAAGATCACACAGAGTCAGTGGCTATGGTGGGGTTCGAACCTGTGCTATCCCGTTTCACAGTTCTGTGTTCTACCCACCACACTATATTGCCTTCTAGAACCCATTTTATTTAATTCTCTTTCTATCCTCAAGTCTCTGCCATACCTCCTGCTTTTCTTTACCCCCCCCCCCCCCCCCCCCACCGGGCGGTTGTAGACAGCTGCCTCTAGGGTACTGCACCTAACACCACAGACTTCAGTCCTGACCACATTTTCTCACCACATATCCCACAGGAAGCCCCTATTATGGATGGTGCAGCTGGGAGGACAGCCAGGATCTCATGTTTGTGTGTAGAACGGGGAGCAGTTCAGGGCCTGATGACGTAGGTCCCCGAGGGTACCCTCCTTCACAAACATCCAAGTAATCACCCCCCCATTTTTAGTACCCTCCCACCTTCCACAGTTAAAGTCTGAACCTGCTTACCCTGGCCTCATGGTGGTGTGTGTGTGTGTGTATATGTGTGTAGGGGGCAGATGTGTGGCCACCACAATGCCAAGACTATTCCATTATCATACAGAGGAAGCACTTAGGTAGTGAGGAGGGTTGAACCTCCCCTCAAGAGTCTGAACCCGCTTCCTGAAAAGCACCCCTGAGACTCCACTGTCAGGGGGTTGGGAATTGGGATTGTGACATGACGCCATGGTAGATTAATGTGCTACTGTCAGCACCACTAGGCCAGAATCAAGATTCATTCTGAGGAAAGCAGTAGTGTCAAAAGGTCATAGAAGCAAATGTGCTCATCATTGAATGTCTCCATTACAGTGCAGTATAACATTTAGAAATGGCCAGGAATAAGCATGGGATCTCTACAAATGTGCTTTAGTTGCCTATATACATATGGATAGAGTCCATTTATTTACCTGTTCGTTCCTTTTCAAGACCACAAATTCATACACAAGACTGCTCATCCACAGTGCAGTACCCTACCGCACGGGTAACCCAGCTTCAAGATTCTAGCCTTAATTCTGGGTGAGTGCTAAGGTTTAAAACCTTTGATTCACTGTGGCCAAATTGCAGGATTTTTTTAGCCACATGTGAACTGAATTAGCTGCTTTATCAGGTTAACGGAACAGCAAACATTCATGATGCCCAAATGCCTCAAAGTGGTGAATAGAACATAAAAAAGTTAGTCAAATTCAATTTACTGTAGCCATTGGCAATAGTGGCGATCCTTAGTGCGTCCACAGCAAATCCCAAACTGGGCTATTTCTCCTCCTCTGATGCTTTGCGGCCTCTTCACCAACAGAAGAAATCCAAAACGTCTAGTGATGAAGTACCTGGGGTATTTTATTTATTTTATTTATGTCTTTGATAACCGTGTGAATGGCTGATCTAAAAGGACCGATTTCAGCCACGACCTGGGCCAAACAAGATGGCAGCAAAGTGTACAAGAGCAGTTATACATAATACATATCCAAGCAGTAATACAGCACATTGCAGGAGATTGAAGCAGGGTAACAAACGTGAGGATCTAACTATACAGAGCAACAGTATGTACAGATACACAGCTATCGGATTTTATGCTACACAAAGCAACAGTATGTACAGATACACAGCTATCGGATTTTATGCTACACAGAGCAACAGTATGTACAGATAGACAGCTATCGGTTTTTATGCTACACAGAGCAACAGTATGTACACATACTGAGCGAATGGGTTTTATGCCATACAGAGAGCAGTATGTACAAGCACAACAGCAGTGGGGATTATTACAAGATCAAAGTTTAATCATCATGCTACTGACTAGAAACTGTGGACTTATTGCTGTATGTGAATCACATCAGAAAGTGCTAACTATGTACAGAAGTACAGTACAGCAGTTTTACGGTCACGGACAGTCCTGATCAGCCAGGAGAAATTAGAGAGTGGGAGACAGTCAGGATTAGAGGTTAAGAGATGGAGGCTGACAAGGTAAGGATCAGGGATAGAGGCAGGCAGAAAAATAGAAGACTACGGAGGCTAGGGTGGATCATGGGCCATAACATGGCCTGGGGAACAGTTGCAGGAAGATTCAGTCAGGAGCCAGGCTCATAGGTTATTTTTGAGGGCCATGTGGGAGGGGGAGATCAGATCAATGATGGGAGCCTGTTCCAGAGGGAGGTGGCAGACACAGAGAAGGCCTTACTACCCATAACAGAATGGGTGCATGGGACTTCCAAGGGAGGAATGGAGGAAGACCTGAGGGTTCTAGGCACTACCTTCTCTATAAGTAGGGTGGAGAAGGGAGACAGATGGCGATTTCTAAGTGAGTTATTAATTAGGCTGCCCATGGCATAGTCAAAATGTCCCTGAAGGTTGGGCCACCCTAGGGTTTTGTATAGTGTGCAGTGGTGTGTTAAGAAGGGTGCTTGGAGGATAAAGCAGCAGATGGAGTTGTAAGTAGTGTTAAGGTGAAAGCAAAGCGAGGGGGTGGCTGCAAAGGAGTAGACAGGGGAGCAGTAGTCAAGCAGAGGGAGGAGGTTACCTTGCGCTATGGCGAGGTGGGCATCCGGGGACAGAAATAATTTGGTTCTGTAGGCAGCACCAAGTTTTTGGTGTATTTTACTTATCACATGTGTTATGTGTTATGTTAGGGAGAGATCAAGAGTCACCCCTAGGTATTTGAAAGAGGAAACTGTGTCAAGCGAGGGGCCAGCTGAGGAGTGTATAAGTAGGGATGTGTTTGCTTTTGTGATCTTGGCTAGAAAAGGCTTTGAGCCAAACAGCATGGCCTTGGTTTTTTCTCATTAACAAGAAGCTTCCTGGATAGGAGCCAGTCATGGGCCGTGCCCTAGTTAGTAGTAAGAGTGGACGAGATTGACTCAAGAGATTTGTCGCTGTGGTACAGTACCAAATCAACAGCATAGAGGAGTGCCTCACAGTTTAGGCTTTCAGAGGGGAGAGCATTTATGAACATAGAGAAAAGTAAAGGGCCGAGTATGCAGCTCTGTGGTACTCCAGTGTGTGAGGGTAGTGAGGCAGAGGGCACCCTTCCTATGAGAACAGATTGGGACCTATAGGACAGGTAGCTGCAGAACCATGCAGCAGTGTCAGGTGAACAACCGAAGTGGCGCAGGGTAGAGTGAAGGAGGGGATGGTCAATCAAGTCACAGGCCTTTGATAGGTCGACAAATACCGCGCCTGTGGCCTTGCCTATGTCCATATTTTTCAGGACACAGTTCAAGAAAAGGGCGAGGGCAGAGGAGGTACTGTGATGTTTCCGGAAACCATGCTGGAGGGGACACAAAAGGTTATATTTTTCCAGTTGTTCGGACAGCTGGTGGTGGATTATTTTTTCCAATAATTTGCTGAAGTGAGGGAGGAGGGAGATGGGTCGATAGTTTACCGGGAGTTTATAGTTTATTGGGAGGCTCCCAAGAACAGTAGAGTGTTTCAATTGGAACTGGGACTTATGCAGACCCAGAATGAGGTCAGTGGGGGGGGGAAGGGGAGTTTTTTTCCCTCCATTATAAAGGGGATCCTTTCAAAAGATTCACTTACACACAAACACAGAAAATTTTACTGGCAGAAAAAGACAGAGATCCACATAGCCTGCTCTGTTACTATCAAATGCCACACTTGCCTAAAATGGAGTGGACTCAAGACTGTGCTCCCTAGTAGCAGCTCAGCCACTCACGACCCCCTTCATTTTCCCCCAGTCCCCTATGTCTGTCCCACCCTGCCGCTGTCTCCATGTTCACCACCTCCCTGGGCTGCCTATTCCACTTGCCCACCACTTCTTCTTTGAAGAAATGCTTCCTCACATCCTTCCTAAACTTCCCTCACTGCCACCACCTTATACCCCAGCACTCTTGTTGTGGATCTCTCACCGTGCTTGAACAACTGCTGGGAGTTGACAGTTTATTTCCTTGATAAATTTAAATGTCTCACTCGTGCTCCCTCCCAGTCTCCAGTAAGTACACAATAAGGCAGCACTGTCACTCCCATTGTGTTCTCCCCTGTTGGCCATGAATCACTTTGATTGCCCTCCTCCTTCTTCCACATCTTCAGTGTATTTTCTAGACAATTTCATGGAGATTTGCTTCCTTAAATCTAGGGACCTACACACAATAAGTTTAAAACATTTCCTCAGTGCTTTCCAGACACAGATCTTTACAGAAATGGCCCACATGGGGGAATGAATGAGTAGCATTTAACAGCAAGTGTAACTAAGCAAGTACGCACATTCATTTAATACAGCTTATCACCCTGAGGATTCAAAGCACTGTATGTACAATTCTATTGAAATATTTAACAATACTGTAAAATCAAACAGCTAACATAACAGACCCAGTGTGGAGTCGTCCACAAGAATCCTAAGATAATGGAGCACTGACCGATTGCCTCAACGGAAATTAATGTTTTTAACACAGTTTAGTACAGGGAATCAGTGAATCACTTTCACGTGTTTCACTGCACAAAACTGACACCAATGACTTCTTTGAACACCAATAACATGATTTAGTCACTTTCCTTGTGGCCAATCCATTGCACGGCAAAGACATGGTTACTAATGCACTGCGGCAAAAGGAATAGTGAAGGACAAATCTTTACAAAGGTGTCTTTTCTGATACAGAAGTAGTAAGAGGCCATCCTTAAATCTTCTCTGTAGTTGTATGAATTGTTTACCTTAAGCAGCCATCTTTCTTTTTCTTTTTTTTTGTTAAATAAAGCTTCTTATCCTTCTTTGCCTCCTCTGTTAAATGCTTCCCAAATCAGGCTACCTCACTGTAACCTCCCAGACCCCAAATCCCACATTTCTGCACCTTATCCTACAGGGCTCTCACCATGATGAGGGTACTTGGAGGGGGCCTCCTTGCCTCCCATCCAGGGTAGGATCTGGGTGTGCAGTAAGGATCGCTACCGTCACCAATGGCTATGGTAAGTTAAATTTGGCTAACTTTTTATGTTCCTAGTCACCACTTTGCTTAAGACATTTGGCATTATGAATTTTTACCATGCAGTCAACTTGATATAGTGGCTAATCCAGTTCACATGTGACTACAAAAAAATTGGTGAATTTTGGCCACAATAGCTATGAATTCTTTAGACCCAAGTGCTCACCCAGAGGCTGTAGTTGGCACAGTGGGGGAGGAAGGGAGGGTATGAGTCCCAAGAGTGCTGAAGCTGGCAGCTGCAGTGTCTCCTCCAACATGTCCTCTTCTCATATGTCCCACCTCCCCTGACATCACGCGCAGCCACTTAAGCCACCTAATGCAGAGGGAGCCTGGATGCATGCTAAGAATCACTGCTTTCACCAACAGCAACCACCATTTCAATATGATTAAACTTTTTAGGCTTCATTTCACATCTGTGGTTAAATGCTTTCTTGCCCTGTGACTGAGACTGTCCCTTCTGCTGAAATGTTTTGGTAGACTCCACACTGGTTCTGTTATGTTAACCAGCTAATCCTTGGTCTGCCCATTAATACCGGGCAATTTGGTGCATCAGCATATTTTTATCAATCAGCTGAGGCAGTCCAATCAGCAAAGGAGCCAGGATGGTAGATGGGCAACACAGAGGTCAGGAAAAACAGGTTACTCACCTGTAACAATAGTTCTAGGAGTGGCATATGATGTCACCCACACTTCTGGCAGTGTCCTTCCCCTTTAAGAGCTTGCCAGAAAGTCTTCAAGCTGGCTCCTCCCAACCACCCGGGTAACTCCCTCGGCTCTGCCCCATGATGCCAGATCTTGCCCGCTGGAAGCAACTGTGTGCGCCAAAGCCAGGGGAGGTTGGGTGGGTTTTTGTGGATGAACATCATATACCACTCCTAGAACTACTGTTACAGGTGAATAACCTGTTTTTCTAGGGATGTGGATATGATGTTCTAGTCACACTTCTTGCAGACTCCTGGCAGTTATCCGGGAGAAGGGAGGCAAGGCGCACACCCCCTACTTAGGAAATACGGATTGGAGAACTGAGACCCCAAAACCAGCATCCCGGCGTGACTCTAGGTCAATGTGGTAATGGGACATGAAGGTGTGTGCTGATCTCCAGGTAGCAGCCCTGCAGATTTCCTGGATAGGAACATCCCTGGAAGCAGCCACCGACGCAGTGGAATGGCAGGCGGAATGCGTCTATAGCCCTCCGGGATGCTCTCTACCTACCAATCTATAGCAGAGATCAATGCAGGATGTGATCCACCTGTATACTGTCTGCTAAGCTGCACATCTGCCAAGTGCGGCTTCAGCATAGGTGACAAATAGCGGTGAATCTCTCCCTGAATTTCAGCCGTGCACTCTTTATAATAAGCGAGCGCTTGCCACAGGTCCAAAGTATGGAGTCTGTGCTCAACCTCCGATGTGTGATTGGTGAAGTACACCTGGAGATTAATCACCTGGTTAAGACGAAACTCTGACACAAGCTTCGGGGGGAACTTTGGGGTGGGGCACAGGACAACCTTGTCCCTGTGGAAGACCAGGTAAGGAGACTCCACTGAAAGTGCCTGGAGCTCACTGATACTTCTGGCTGATGTGACAGCCACCAAGAAGGCAGTCTTTCAAGACAGGTGAGAGAGATCACACCTGTGCATTGGTTCGAATGACTTGCCCATGAGCTTTGACAAAACCAGCAACAAGTCCCACAGTGGTGGTGGTTCACACACTGGAGGGAAAATGTGGTCAAGGCCCTTAAAAAGCACCAGACCACCTTCTCCTGTGCCACCGACTGCTGACCGGCCTGCGCTCAGTAAGCAGAGATGGCTGCCAGGTGCACCTTCAGGGTCGTCGACCAAAGGCCTGACTGGGACCAAAGATAATCGAGAATGCTTGGTACTGGACAGGACAAAGGGTCCAACCTCTTGCCCAGACAACAAATGGACAATCTCTTCCATTTGAAGGCATAGCACTTCCTAGTCAACTCCTTCTGAGATGCCTCCACAATGGTGAAGACAGCTTCCGAAAGACCCAAGGCCTGGAACTCTAGCCACTCAGGAACCAGGCTGTTAGGTGCAGGAACTGAAGGTCCGGGTGAAGTACCTTCCACTGATTGATGGAAAGCAAGTCCAGGCATAGGGGAAGATGCCTCAGGAGCCTGCTGCTAAGGCTGGGGAGATTGGGGTACCAAAACTAGCATGGCCAGTCTGGAGCCACTAGGATCACATGTGCTTCATCTCTCCTGGCCTTGAGGAGCACCTTGTGGATCAAGGGAATCAGAGGGAAGGCATAGAAGAAGCTTGGGATCCAGGGCCTCAAGAAGGCATCCCCCTGCAGCATTCCCTGCTGAGGGGGGGGGGCGGGCACAAAACAGCCTCAGCTTTGCACTCTCCCTGGAGGCTAACAGTCCACCCGAGGAGTGCCCCACTGGGAGAATAGACTGTGAACTACCTCTGGGTGGAGAGACCACTCATGAGACAACTTGTCCACCTGGCTAAGTGTGTCCACCAGCTGACTGGAGGTTCCTGCCACATGGATGGCTCAGAGATCTGCCTCCAGGCTGTGCACGAGGGTCCAAATATGGAGAACTTCTCTGCATGAGGGCAGGGAGTGCATACCGCCCTGCCTGTTGAGGTAGTACATGGTCATGGTGTTGTCCGTCTGGACTTGGACCACCTGACCCTGAATGTAACGAGTGAATGCAGTCAGTGCCAGACGAACTGCCTGGAGCTCCAGCAGGTTCATGTGGCATCGGAACTCCTTGGGGGTCCAGAGTCTGTGGACTCTGTGTTCCCCCAGGTGGGCACCCCAGCCCATGAAAGAAGCATTAGTCATCAGGATGACCATTGGCTCTGGGTGGACCAAACAGGATCCCTTCCTGCAGATGCATTGGGACTAACCACCACTGGACAGCATCCCACATCCGCTGGGTCACAATGACTAAGTGGTCAAAGTGACTTTTACACTGAGACCACTGGCTGGCCAGCTCCCACTGCAGGGAGCGCATTCTCCAGCTGGCCCAATGGACCATGCTGGTGAAAGCCACCATGTAGCCCAGCAAGCACAGGAAGTCACGGGCAGGGCGCAATTGCCCAACCCAAAATGATTGGGCACAGGAGGAGAGAGCCTCTGCCCTGTCCGCTGGGAGCCAGCCTCTGATTCTGCAAGAGTCTAGCTCTGCCCCAGTGAAGATGATCACCTGAAACGGCACAAGTTCTGACCTGGCCTCATTGACCAGGAGGCCAAGGGAGACGCAGGTCTGGAAGGCCAGGTCCCTGAAGTGCTCCACCTCCTTCCTGAAGGGACCTGTGATTAGCCAGTCATCCAGGTAGGGATAAACCTGGACCCCTTGGCACCTCAGGTAAGCTGCCACCACTGCAGTGCACTTGTTGAAGACCCTGGGGGCCAATAAGAGGCTGAATGGCATGGCCTGGAACTCGCAGACGGCTCCTTCTGCTCGAAAGCGGAGGAACCTTTGATGAAATGGATGGATCGGGATGTGCAAGAACACGTCTTGAAGATCCAGGATGCAAAACCACATATTTCACTCTAGAGATGGTATGATCTGAGACAAAGTTACCATCCTGAAAGTGTGTGACCTGAGGAACTTGTTCTGATCATGCAGATCTAGAATGGGGCACCAGCCTCCATCCGCTTTGGCACCATGAAGTACCTGGAGACAAACCCTGGGTGTTCTAGGGGATCTGTGACAGGAACCACAACCTCCTTGTGGAGGAGCTGGGCTATGTCGTCTCTGAGAGCAGACAGCATGTCTGCAGAAACCAAGTCCACCCATGCGGTGCGGGCTCGGCAAGAAGGGTACTGCCTGAATTCCACAGGCAGATTCTGACCCACCATTTCTAGAATCCACCCGTCTGTGGTGACAGTGGACCAGGTGGAAAGGAAGCAGCGAAGCCGGCACCCCATGGGAGGACCCAGGGGAGGTGTGATGGACATAAGGGTGGCACCCCTCATCCCATCACTGGGCAGGCTTAGAGGGAGGAGGAGAAGGAGGAGGGCCTGGCTGAGGTGCCACCAGAGCCTCTCCCTCCAGGCTTATGTACGACTGAGGCCACCGACTTGGGCCGAGGTTGCCAGGCTTGAGCCTGCTGGCTAGCCTGTTGCTAGGCTGGTTTGGTCACAGCAGTGGATGTGGACCGAAAGGGCTTCCTCTTCTACTGCTGCTTGGAGACCTTAGGGTCCTTCTGGGCAGATGTCACAGAGTCCAAGGTGGCATTGGACTTCTCAAAGCAGGTGAGGTGACCCTTGACCCCAGGCCCAAACAGGTCGATGCCCAGGAAGGGGATATCTGCTAACTTGTACTTCATGTCCGCCGTAAAGGTCAAGATTCTCAGCCTAGTCCTGTGGCGCATGGCCACTGACACCACCACGGAGTGAGCACAGGAGTTCCCAATGTCCATGGCTGTCTGAAGCTGCTGTTTAGCTACAGCCTGGCCCTGGTTCTGAACCTGTTTGACCATGGTCTGAAGGTCCACAGGCAGATGAAGAAGCACCTCATCTAAACTGCCCAGCAGGGCACAGGAGAAGTGGGCCATAATGAGGGCCAAGCTCACCTGGCGGAGACCAAGCGAGGAGGCAGCGTAGACTTTCTTAGCCACATAGCCCAACTTCTTGGACTCCTTGTTGGGCATCTTGTCAACATCCCCAGTGTTGCCAGAGCACCTAAACACAGAGTCGGCCACCAAACCCTCAGCAGAGGGATGCTCCGTGAATCCCGATAGGGAACCAGTGGGCATCATGTATTTGGGGGCCATCTGGGCAGAAGGCATCGGGCAGGAAGCAGAGTGCTGCCAAAGTTCCAGGGCAGGGCCAAGGATAGCTTCTGCCACTGGGAAGACCTCCAACAGAGAGTCTCCCTGGTTGAGGATCTTGGTCAACAGGTAATGAGCCCACTTTTGCGCGGGCTGCATCTTCATACCTGTCACCTTGGAGATCAGACAGAGAAGGCCCAGAAAGGATGTGCGACCCTCGTCTGTCAAGACAGTCCCCTCTGACTCGATGTCAACCCGACACGAGTGCAATGAGGAACCCTTTGACTCCAAGGAGTCATCAAAAAGAGGCTGATCGTCCGAGTTCCCACTGACCCTCCATGGACAGTCAGGGGTGATGGTGACCGACAGCTGATGCCAAGCCCCTTGGTCAGTCGAGACTCTTTATATGGAGTGCTGACCATCAGCTGTTTGTGGTGGTTCCATCACAATTGGCGGACATGCCAGAAGCAGCCAAGCAGGAACCCGACTTGGTCAGCTCCGAAGGAGAAAGCGTTGGCTTTTCGGGCAACAGCCAGGTGATGGCCAACACAGAAACTGGAGTCTGTTTGGCATTGGTTAACACCAACTGTTGCCACATCAAGTCCTCATAGCATCGACGCAACATGCGCCGAAGCATCTCCTCACCCGAGGAGGACGAGGATGAAGAATAACAGTGTCAGGAGTGGAAGCGCTGATGTCGGTGGGACCAGCTTGACCCACAGGAGGAAGACCTCGACCTCTACCATCGGTGGGGGGCACAGTTGAGCTTGGAGGGAGTTGGCGATTGTCGAGACTCCTCCTGGTCAGGGTCAGGGACCAGAAGTGGTGGGTCAGTGGACTGATCCATCCCCTCCAACAGTCTGCATCAGGACTGGAGTCCTAAACAAGGAAGTATCAGCCTCTTCAGTCAGCAACTGGTCTGTCGGCTCAAGAAAAATCTTGGCCGGGATTTCAAGCATCGTCTCGACTAACAGGCCCAATGGGGTTACCATGGAGTTAGCGGCCAAGGTCGAGGATTCGACTGAAGTCAAATCCGGAAAATCGTGGCACTCGGAGACCCTCCACCGAGAGTGCTCCTGAACCCATGATCGATGACAAGTCTTTTCTTTCTTAGACACTTTTTTGGATTTAGATTTGCCGGAGAGTCGCTGACCGAAGTTCAGCAGGGACTGGCACAATTCCTTGAAGGAGCCCCTAATGGTTGAGCCCAGCTGAAGTGGCATGAAGGCAGAAGCAGAGGAGGAATAGGCTGTGGCCTAGGACACCACCTCTTTGAAGGCCACAAGCTGCTCAGAGGACCACGCAGCTGTGGAGACCACCCAATGAGCATCCTTGGATTTTACTGGCAGGTTCCGTTGTGCTGGGTGGCCCAGTTTCAGGTGGGTGAGACAGTCCCCTAGAACATCTAGGTGAAATGAGTGGCAAAAGTCACAGGCCTGGGGATCATGGTTGTGTCCCAGGCAGTAGACGCACGTGGTGTGCGGGTCGATCCTGGACATCTTCTGCCCACAAGGGCACTGACAGAACCAGGAGTGGACTTATCGTCCATCATAGTCATGATCTATGATCGAGCTGAAAACAAAATCTCATAAGAACTGAAATTTTGGAAGTGATTCCAAAGAATTTAAGTGCTGGAGCCTACTCAGCGGGGAAGCGGTAAGGAAGGAACCTGCTTCTTCCAGCGGAAAGGAAGATCTGGTGTCATGAGGTGGAGCTGACAGAGTTACCACCCGGGTGGGTGGGAGGAGCCAGCTTGAAGACTTTCTGACAAGCGCTTAAAAGGAAAGGACACTTCCAGAAGTGTGGATAGATCATCATGTCAGTGTCCCTAGAAATCAGGTGAAACTTCTCCTACAGCCAACATATCCAGACCAGTCAGCAGGATGCCAAAATAAGCACAAGTGCTACGGCACTCACTCGGGTAGATCCATGCTGCCGCTGAAATTCATTCAATGAAAAGCACAGGTATGGAGCACCAAAGGCAAGACAAAGTCATCCGGTAATTTTGAAAATAATATTATTTGCCAAAACAAGCAAACAAAAAAGAATACAGGACAAACACATGACCCAAGCATCTGCCGCCTTCCTAAAGATGAGGCAACCCACGATGAAGCCTCATCTTTAGGAGGCAAAATGCTGGGGTAACGTGTTTGACAGTACTGTCATTTGTTTTGGCAAATAAATATTTTTCCACATTACCAGATAACTTTGCATTGCCTTTGGTACACTGTGCCTGTGGTTTTGACAGTCTGCAGGACAGCAGGTTCCATAACAGATTAAAAAAGATGCATCCGCCATGCTGAAAAAAGAAGAGCTACAATGGGGCAGCACAACAGCTTATTCTTGATACTGCAAGTAAGGTTTTTCTACTTTATAAAAAGTGGCCAGTAAAATTCCCATGAGGAAAAATAAATGGTGAGGATTTGATGTAGTCGTAGATGCCGAATAATGTTTTTAAAGCAACAGTGCAAAAAACTGGGCACAACATGTGACCCTATCTTTTTCCACTATAAAAGATTCTAGGCATCGTTCAGTTCTATTTGGTGGTAGCAATTTCTAGTTCTGCCAAAAGTTGAGTATTTTATAAATGTTTGAATTTAGTTTTTTTCTCAAGAAAAAAAGATGGCCATCACATTTAGCATAGAAATAATACTGTAGATCTGGCAAGGGTTAGGACTGAGAAAACTAAAAAAAAAAACTTATGGTGTACAGCGCAGGTGGTACCCAGAAAAGTGCATTTGACAGGCATGCTAATATTTTTAAGAACTGTAGATTAAACTAGCTTTTTGGAAAAAAAAATACTGTACTGCTGCTTTAAATTTGCACTGTTTACCTATCTTTTTGTATAATTATGCACTTGTCATTTCATGAACCTGGGTGTACAGTATAAAGCTCTTTACATAAAAAGTTACACTCCTATGAAAAGTGCTGCAAACTGTGTGAAACACTAACAAGTGTTGTGTGATTTGTGCTATGAAAATCCACTAAAAATAAATACTGCCTACAACCAACTCGGATGGAGGGTGAGCGCTGAGTTTTTCCTTACTCTGGCTGTTGTGCTTTTAAAAGCAGCAGCATGCACCCAAAAGTGTACCCCAGTTGTGAATAGGTATTACACAGTTCATGAGCAGTGTAAAGTTGGATAGATTTTTATCATTCAATCCTGTGAGACTGTTAATAAACTGGGTGAGACATGTGTGTGTGTGATCCAATCTACAGCTTGCCCATACAGAGGAATTTGTGGGAGTCCCTCAGGGAAATAAGGGCCTCTGAATTACAGGGAGATAAACCATTCAACCCCCACCATTAAGCTTCATATCTATGAAGAGGGACTGTCATATTGATCTAAGATGAACACTGCAGGGTCCCAGCTCAAATTCTGACGGAAGTGAACATGGGATTTGGACCATTAAAACCAGTTTGTCATTATATTGTTAGAGCTTGGGAAAGGATTCACGTAACGGCATTCCTCCCAATAGTCGGTTGCTGAAAGGTTGGTTAACATGGGCAGACCAAGTTCCTGACAGAGGTCAGATGAAGGAAGTCAGACACTTCCAAATCTCAGCCCGTAACTTTCTAAATTGCAGGTTCATTCCATCTCTCTCAACACATGACTTCCAGAATTCCTTACAATTGCAGCCTCAAATTGCTATTTTCAATGACAATCTAAACTTCTGCCACATGCTCATAAACTTCCTCTGCTCGTGACAGCCAGCAGTAAATACTACACATTACAGCCAGGAACACAGTATTTAAATCACAGCTGATCAGAAGGCTCGGTTCCAAGTGGCTATGACAGAAGACCAACACACACAATAACCACTGTGCTCCAGAATAATTCTGTGCAAGGCTGCAACAGCAAAAACAACAAAATAAAAGGCTGATGATTCTCAGCAGGCTTTTGATACTTTATATAAACTAGGATCTCACATAAAGGAAGACCTCAGAGAGAAATATTTTGTTGATTTTGCCACTGTGACATAGATTTTATCTTCCTTAAGTGCAAAACAAGAGAAAAAGCTACTGTAAAACAACCTAAAATCTAACTTGTGGCAAGTTTTTTTTTTGGTTAACAGTACAGAAACATTTGTTGACACATATTCGGGTTTCAGTCTTAGCAATGGTGCTAAGCACACCCACTCGTTGAAAGGGACAAAAACAACATTCTGCACAGTGGCGGGAGGGGGATTTTATGGGCCACTTAAACCTGCGCTATGCTGTGCTCAGTGCTGAACTAATCAGAGAGGAGGCAGAGTATCAAGTGCTTTTGCATGCACATTTGGTGATAATGCAATTCACAAAAACCAAAATATAGTAATAATGGAAGAAGAAAAAGAAGACAATAACAGTCCATCCAGTCTGCCTAAATACAACCAACCCTACCTCACTCCATGACCTACTGTCTCAGTGGGATTTCTGCCTTAGTTATGCACTGTTAGCTCAGTCCAGTCATCTTAGATACATTCAGTTTTAAGTATGACAAAAAAAATTACTGACTCTAAAAAATGACATCCATATGGACCAACAATTGTAGATACAACAGCTATTTAGGTATCTGAGATGTTTCTGAAAAACTGTAGCTCAATCTTTGAAAGTTTGGAAAACAGCTCAGACTCTTTAAAATCTGCTCAGTTATAACATATCAAGAAGGAGTCCGGCCAAAATGTCTAGCATCAATAAATTCAGAATTTTGATCAGCATATCCTCAGCAGTATGGGGACTGGTAGTACAGTCTAGAGGTTAGAGTAACAAGCTGTGAATGAGCTTGATACATCCAGCAGATAGACATGGGTTTGATTCCCACAACCTTCACTTGCATACTGTGCAACTCTGAGCAAGTCACTTAACCTCTCCAGTACTCCTGGGCTGCCCCTGAAAACAGGCACCTGTGCCTAGTCGGCCTTACCCGGTTACCAAAGATTAAAATAGAAATAAAAAATAAATATCCCCAATCAATCTCATGCCAAAAATGAGATCTGTAAGTTACTTTGTTTAAAAGTTATATGTCATTTTGTTACCCTAATTTAATTGCCTGTTCAAAAAAGCCAGTTTCAGTGAAGAAACAGACGATGATGACAGAAAAAGGCCAGTGGTCCATCCAGTCTGCCTGTAGTTCATAACCCTGGGACCTACTGTCAATACAGGGTACTAGCCCTACTAATCCACCCCCACCCCATTCTCCTCCCCACTACTACCACCCTGAGTAACCACTATACCCTTCACTCTGTCCCAGTCATGCTTCAAACCATTTATGGTTTTGGCACCTACCATCTCGGCTGGCAGACTTTTCCACGGTCGTAGCACCCTTTGTGTAAAATAAAACTTTCCATATCCTTCTTGAACGTCCCTCTCAACAGTTTCCACTCATGACCCCATGTTCTTGAACTTTTACTCATACTAAATAGTTCCTTGCAGTTCACCTTGTTAATTTGTTTATGGAACTTGAAGGTCTCTATCGTATCACCCTTCTCTCGTCTGGTCTCCAGCGAGTATATGTTCAGGGTCTTGAGCTGATCCTTGTAAGAAATGTCCTGCTTATCCTGAATCATCCTGGTCACCTTTTGTTGTACTGTCTATAATATGTCCTTATCTTTCCTGAGGTAAGGAATCCTGAACTAGGCATACTACTCAAGGTGAGGCCGCAGTGACAATCTATAAAGAGGTAGTAATACCTCTTTTCTTCTACCGTCAATTCCCCCTTTCTGATATATCCCAGCATCCTATTTGACTAACTATAGATCTAGTTGTACTGACTTGATTGTTTCTAGGTTCCGTTATTGATTAAAGAGCTGGTAACATGTTCAGGAGAACTTTAACAAAACCTAATATTTAGGTACAGTCCAGCTTGTATTCCCCATTAGTGCTGTGTTCCTCCTCCCCATTATTTATTACTGAGGTCACTTGTATAAAAACAGGATCTTTGCTCCTAAAGAGTTTGTCTATTGCTGCTGCTTTCTCCCTACTGGAAGTCACAGAACACTGCTTGTGGTATCACAGTTACTCCCATAGCAACAGATTGTGTTGTCACAACAGAGGATTATGACTTAAAGTAGGGAGTAAGCTACAGAGGCAGATGGACTCTAAAGAAACTCTGAGGGATAAAGATCATATATTCATGCAAACTTTCTGAATAATAAATAATGGGAAGGAGAAATATATAAAATATAAATGGAATGCAGGCAGAATTGCACCTAGTTATTAAATTTTTTTTAAAGATTTCTTTGCAGCGTCAGTAGCTCTTTAAGGGAGTCACTAATGATGACTTCTAGGTCCCTTTCCTCAGCCGCAGTGCTCAGCTTTACTCCTCCTACTCACTCCTGGGGATCTTGTTTCATAGATGCATCAACTTACACTTTTCAGTGTTGAATTTCAGCGGTCAAACCTTAGAACACCTCTATAGTCTTTGCAGGTCACCCTGAATCTCCCCAATTCCCTCATTGCCATCTACCCTCCCACAGAGCTCAGTTTCATCTGTGAAGAGACACAGCTTCCCCTGGATTTCTCCTCCAGTGTCACTGATGAACATATTGAATAGGACAGGACCCAGGATGGATCCCTGTGGCACCCCATTCATGACCTCCCTCTCTTCTGATTTGACACCATTATTCACAACCCTCTGTTGCCTCTCCTTCAACCAATTTCCTGTCCATCTTGCTGTGTTCCTTGCCACACTCGAATCCTCATCTTCTTCAGCAGTCTTCTGTGAGGCACCAAGTGGAATGCCTTGCTGAAGCTGAAGCAGACTAAATCCACAATGTGGCCCCTATCCAATATCCTTGTCACCCGGTACAACTATCAGGCTGGTCTGACAAGACCTCCCTGCCATGAATCCATACTGTTTACTATTCTGGAGGCGGTTGTTCTCCAGGTAGTCCATGAGGTGCTCTTTGACCAGTGACTCCATCATTTTACCCAAGACAGACATAAGATTGACAGGTCTGTAGATCCCTGCTTGTTCCTTGTACCCCCATGGAATGGAACCATGTCCACTACCCCCCAGTTTTACAGAACTACCCCATCCATAATGAACTACTCTAGCTCTAACAGGGGTTTAGCCAGTTCTGCTGCCAGTTCCTTGAGTACCCTCACATGCATCTCATCAGGCCCCAGAGCATTATCTATTTTTAGGGGTGCTAGCTCTGTCTGGACCCTTTCGCTGCCTCATCTCCGGGACCCCCTTTATGGCCACCTTGATGCCACTTTCTGACGGAAGCCCTCTGTCTTCCCTTGTGAAGACAGAGCAAAAGTAATCATTAATGGGGGACAGCCAATACAAAGGGCCCCCACACTTAAGTGTGGGGCTGATACTAATGTGCACTTTGTGTACAAAAATATTTTGGTTTACTGTTTACTGCAATTATCAAAGATTATATCAGACTAATTTTGTTTAGTAGTAGGCTGACATCTTCTGTTACTACAAATGCCAGAATCCCCTTCAGCTGACATCAGAGCAGTAGGCAGCAGTGGGAGATTCGATAGCCTGCAGTGCATGTTAGAGTTTTTATAATCTCCAGTCAGATGTTTTCCTGGTCTGCTTTTTTCCAGGTACTAGGTACAGTCCTCAGTGACTGCACATAGCTCATGGAGAACTGTGGGACCAACAAATAAAAGATGATAGCTTATATAAACTCTAACATGCACTGCAGGCTATTGAATTTTCTCACTGCTGCCTACTGCTCTGATGTCATCCACAGGGGTTTCTGGGATTTGTAGTAACAGAAGATGTCAGCCTACAACTAATTAGTCTGATACAATCTACTATGCTACAGTAAATAGTAGGTAAAGCAGAATGTTTTTGTGCACAAAATGCACTTTGGGACCAGCCCCACACCTGAGTATGGGGACCCTTGATGGTGACTGTTTCTCTTGAAGGACAGCTACCTTTCTGCACGTCCTCCTCCATTTCCCTACCTCCCTCAGATAGCCTAACAATTCCCCTTCCATTATACTTTTCTCTAATACGTCTGAAGAACTGTTTCTCCCCACTATTAACCCTCGCTGCAATATGCAGTTAAGTGTTTGCTTTTGCCTCCCTACATGCCCTCTTTTCTTCCTTGATTATCTGTTGGTAGTCTCACCATTCTTCCCCCTCTTGCATTTCCTTGTACCTGGTGAAAGCCTTGTTTTTCTCCTCACTACTTCCCTAACCATTTCTGAGAACCATATTGGTCTCTTGTACCTGTCTCTTGTACATGTTTCTGTTCATTACCATTATCACGCACAACTTAGATGCCTCAAGAATGGCTCCCTTAGTTGCCCCCATCTCTTCTCTACACCTCCAATGTGTCTTCCCCAAGCTACTGATGATGTCATAATCAGAACTCACAGCCTGGTCTTCCTTGAAAGCTACCTTATAGGAGTTATTTCTCCAATGTTACATAAAACTGCAGTTTCAGTAAATATTTGAAAAAGAAAAACGGACAGTGGGTACAGGTCATGCATTTCCATAATGTGCAGATGCAAGGTGCTTAAGAATGTGATGGCAGTTGGAATAGGTATACCCACCTGACAGTGAAACGTCGACGTAGACTGACACTACAGCACCAGGTTGCTGTACTGTCAGCGCTGGACCCCAGCTCTGTTTTTGGGGGGTCTGACACACCTCCAATCAGCTCCGACTCATAGTTGATTATATTTAGTGGGGAAGGGGGTGCAGGGGGCACAGCCCCCGTGTGGGGGATTCAGGGGCAAAGCCCCTCTGAAGAAATCATGATGCTGTGTACGAAACAGTCTGTCGACCATGAAAAGTGGTTGACGTGATGGTTTTGCTGTCAGGTCGTTTGACACAAATTTTGTCAACGACCAGTCGTAAATCTGTTGGACTACAGTGGTAACATGGTTTTAGAATGCCCAAGTCTATGCAGTTTTTAGAATATTGCAGAGATTAGATTTTAGAATGCCACCAGGTTGCAGCTGTGGAATGCAGCAATGACACAATCTCAGAACGTAGCTGGGCAACACAATTTTGGAATGCGTAAGGGATGCTGAAATTCAGAATACTGTGGTGTTGTAAATTTGGCAGATACACAATATTCAAAATGTGGGAGACGCATAGTTGCAGAATGTGGCAGGGATATACAATTTCTTAATGTGTCACGGATGCGTGTGTAACCCCCCTGCAAATGGGGGTTCCTAAAAGACTTCCAGGAGCTTGCTTGAATGCTCCAAGCCTGAATGGTGTTTGGCATTTAAGCCATTTATCAGTGAGTGTTTTTAGAGCCTCTGGTACTGTCTCTTTAAGAGCTGTCTGCTTGCAGACATAATTAGTTTGTATGGGGGACTGTGTGCTTCTCTGTTTGAGTACCACTCAAGCTGCTGCCAATTCACTCCATTTTTGCAGTCACTAGGAGTGCAAAGGGAACCTATCTGAAAGATGTAACTGTTTGCCAGAAATCATTTAGAGTAATAATGAAATGACAGTTTGTCTAACCTGCTTTCTTTGCAGTCAGAACTGTGTCTGCCTAGTTCCCCATTCTGGTTTTGAACTGCTGAACTGGACCAATCAGTGTGGGGTAAGCTAGCTCTAAAATGGTGCCTTGGACGAATCAGAACTTGGACTCATAATCTGAGCCAGCCCCAAAGAGGATTGTATGGGCAGTGACTCTGGGAGATGTAGTTTAGACTTTGGCGCCTTTTGGACCAACAGCAGCAGTCTATTGTGAGTGACAGCCAATCCAGTCAAGAACTGGGAGGAACTCAAAGGAAGTGCCGGTTTTGTCTGTTGGAGTTTCAGTTTAGCTCTGGCAGTGAAGGAAAGGAACCTGTGCTCCTTCAGTGCACAGTTTTAGTCAAAAACATGTGTAAGGTCCAGAGTTCCGGTCTGCAGCTTGTGTAACTGCTTGTTAGGACTGAATCCGTCCTGTGAAGAGAATCAAAGGATATCTGAAGAGTAGAAACCAGGCTCACCTGTAGAAGACTGGAGAAATTGCTGAATTGCACTCGATCTGTCAGGAACTGAATCTGCTGTGTGTTCTCCGGGTATTGTGCAGTAATTGCGATCGGGATAGAGAAGCAGCCTGCTTGGTATAGTACTTTCTTTTTACCATATAAATGTGTGAGGAGGCTTGTGTACCTCAAGTGAATCCTGCTGCCATTAAGTGACTTTTGCCTGTGACTGTTTACCATATAAATGTGTGAGGAGTCTCTTGGAGCTCAAGAGTAGCCCTGCTGGCGTTGAAGGACCCTATCTTGTTTGGAGGTCGTGAGTACTAATTCAGGGTCGCTCCTGCTGAATTGCCACATTAAATCCAAATGGAATCACTGTACTGCTGACTGTTTAAACTAATTTTTCTTTTCTCTGTGTGAAAGGGCCCCTACCAGCTGCCACGGTTTGGACTAGCCACTACGGCTTGGGTACCCAGGGACAGTAACTGATAGGGATAGGCCTGTGCACAGCGCCATAGGTAGATGAGTAGAGTGATAAGCTAATTAACCTGATTTCCCCCTGTCCTTGTTATATCCCCCTAAATAAATCAGAGCTGCTTGTTTCAGCAAAGTTATACTGCCTGAGGTATTTGTCTATGTTAAAGTACTGTACTGTGATTGTTGCACTGTATCTTATTTCACAGGAGGTCCCAGTGCCGGAACCAGTCCTGGGGGTAAGTGTATACTGTGGAGGTAATTCTGATATATTGTGTGGGCCACTAGTGGGAAGAAAGGGGGTTGCAGTGTCCCAGAGGGCTGTGACCAAGTTAGTTTAACTATTGCAAACCCTGACCTCTGGGTGGAGGCACCGCCATTGGATCCAGGCCCCTCAACCTGTTAGTGGCAAATCAGGCAGGGGTAGTAGCCCCTGGGATAGCGCCATCTAGGGTTCACGTGATTTTGACGCGTGATGGTGATGCACAATTTCAGAATGTGGTGGGGGTGCTTGAGTTCAGATTGTGTCAGCAACGTGTGAGTTCTGTTATTCAGTTTTTTGCTCCTCTGCCAAGCTGCCCCATCACACTGACCCCCCCCACCCCATTACTCGGCTTCTTCTTGGAGTCACCTTGGCTGGTGCTCCCAAAGCTTGCCCCGTTTTGAGGGTGGGGGGAGTCCTCCTTGAACCAAAGGTCAAGGATCCAGTTCAGGCAATGCCTGAGTTACTGGTGCAAGTCCTGAGTGGGGTCGGTGCTTATCCTGATAGCCAGGATTTCTTGCTCTTCTTCCCACCTCAAGGAGTGTGCATGCAGTGATGTCAATGGCAATACCATGCACACTTCCACATGCACTGGTGGGGATGCATAATTTCAGAATATGGCAGGATGTGCAATTTTAGAATGTGGCTTGCATATGCAAATTCAGAATGTGGCAGGGACACTCAGTTTCAGAATGTGGTGGGGATGTACAATTCTATAGTACAGTGGAGATGCTTATTTTTGGAATGTGATGAAAACAGGCAATTTTGGAATGTGGCAGGAAGATAAATTTCAGAATGTGATTGTAGACTGTGGAGATGCCCAGTTTTGGAATGTGGCTGAGAAACTCAATTTCAGAATGTGGCACAAATGCATAATTTTGGACTGTGGTGAGGATGGATATTTACAGAATGTGACAGGAATGCACGATTTTGGAGTGTGGTGGTGACACAGTTTCAGAATGTGGCGGAGACATGCTAATTCAGAATATGGCAGGGATGCACAATTTTGGAATGTGATAGCGACACAATTTCAGAATCTGACATTGACACAAAACTTTGGAATGTGGCAGGGAAACATCATTTTGGAATGTGGTGGGGATGTGCAGCTGTGGAATGTGACAGGAATGCACAATGTCATAATGTGGAAGGGATGCAGAATGTGTTGGGGATGCTATGCACACTTTTAAAATGTGGTGAGTGTGTACAATTCTGGAATGTGGCAGGGACAAGCAATTTCAGAATAAAATGGTGCACCCTGTCATATTCCGACTGTGTACATCCCCACTATATTACAATAGTCCCTGTCAAATTCTTAGATATGTGTTCCTGTCACATTTTGAGATTGTGTATCCCTGCCACATTCTGAGACTGCATGTCCCCCCAAATTCTGAAATTGTGCAACAACATGAAATTCCATAGCTCTGTCCATTCCAAAATCACCTCCTGCCACATTTTAAGCAAACAATAAGACCTGACAGTGTGCGGCGTATTAGTGGATACCCCCTAGCACAGGGACATAATGAGGCCTAACACTACAGGTGGAGGGCCTTACAACCCCTGGAAGTGCAGATATCCACCGATAGCCTACACCCTGAAGGGTCTTATTGCACTTAGAAAATGGCGTGGGCAAATTTAAAAACGTCTCTAAAAGATAAAAACAATAACAAAATAATAAAATAATGCTTAGAAAATGTAAATAGTCTCTCTTCAGATAGTTTCTATCAGTCATTTGTTTTTCCCCACATGCAGTAGAAAGTGTGTTTACCACTGAACATAAGAATTCAAAATGTCTACAATATTCATTTTATAGAATGCCCCCCATCATGGAATGTTAACATGGAATGCATGAATTCAAAATTCTGCAAAATTCCACTGGCATACATTCACACAGACACAGATACGAGCCTAATACAGAGCCAGAGGCTCCATTTTAGCTGAGGCAGGATTAGCTGCAAGGACTGCTCTGTCAAAGTGGTTAGGCTATGAGGGTGACTCTTCATGATCTTCAAAGAAACACCAGAAATAAAAAAAACCAAAAAATCTGAATAGTGCTGATTTTATTTTAATTGGTTTATGTGTATAAGAAAGGGATTATGAGTAGAAAGAACATTCAATTATTTACAGTATGTATGTATTTTTTTCAGTTTAAGATAATTTTATTTATAGGGCCTAACTGAAGGTTTTTATATCAGTAAATGTGACAGCCATGATTGTGATGGAAATAAATAATGAGGGAAGTGGCTGAAGAATTCTGTGTGAGCGCTGTCCAGATTCTAGATCACATGTTGGACCTTTTTGCAGAGGGGTACTGTCACATAAATATATGCCAACGGAATGGCAACAGCCATCTAGAATACAATATTTAATGTGCCCATTTTCTAAAGTACAGTACCGTGCATCTGAATTTTCTGGATACCCATACACTGCACCCAACCTCATGTCAGTTCATTTTCAAATGATCACAACTACTGTTTCCTAAGCTTTGGAAGACAAGTCCAATATGGTTGCTGAAAAGAAGGACTAGTCTGTGAGTTCCAGTTATTACTGTACATCGTCAGCAGCTCTTCACTGAATCTGGCTTATTTTGAGTAGGGAGTGAAATCAGGGTTATAAAATGGCTAACTTTTAAATGAAGTAACTTAGAGATATCTACATTTTGGCATGAGGCTTATTGGGGATATGCTAATTCTAATTCTGTAATGCAGTACTTTTGGCCAGACTCCCTCTTTAAATCACGTCCACCATTCTGTTAACAACAAAACACAAATGTGGTCTGCATACAAGAATAGCTGCAGTGGCTGAAAAAACTGTAGCAGAACACCAAAAAGGGAAGCTCTGGCACTTGGGACAAAATATTTAACTGCTATCTGCCTGAGGCTGTTGCTACGTTACAAAGTTCACCTTTTCATTATGAAAAAAACTTTAATACATAAATAACATTGTGACCAATATTTTAGTTTACTTGTAAGAGCACAGGTTTCTTTTTTAATGGCATTTCATTAAAGTGACTCAATTGCTTTGCAGGCGACAAAGCCCATTAAAAATTAGCAAAGGTACAAAAGGTTGTGAAAGGGTATGGAGGAATTCAAAACTGAGACTAGTGTATGATGAAGTGCAAAGCATTTAGCTGAAACTCACCTGAACAGAGGATGCCCTTATGTCTGGCACATGAGAAGTCATCGCACTCACAAAATGGCCCGTATATCTTTCCAAACTCACTGTCATAACATATACACTGATTGCAGCTGCACTCCCCCCTTCCGCTGCAGATCGACTTGCCTTCAGTCTCACGGCACATGTTCTGGTACATGCTACCTCCTTCTCCCTCCCGGCACTCACACTTTGCTCCCAGAAACCCTGGGTTGCAGTCACAGATTCCACAAGAGTAGTTCCCAAAGTCACTACACTTCCTGCTGCCAACCTCAATGTTCTTGGAACATCTGCAGGTACAATTATACATAATGGTAACCTCCAAAGAGTCTCTGAATCCAACGGGTTTTATAACAAAGCTGTGCTTGGTGTCCTGAGAAGGGCAGCTTCTCGCTTCCACAGACAAGTCGAAAGACACCTAAAAATTAAAATCAACAGATACAGTTATCACACATTTTTGTATAAAAATCAATGGATACAGTTATCACTCATTTTTGTAAAAAAATCAACAGATACAATCATCACTCATTTTATGCAGCCCCTTTGAAGTAAACAAAACACATTTATTAACCTGAAATGAAAATTTTGTAGCTGTGCTGCTCCTAGAAAACTGGAGTTGTTAGGAGACTGGGATACCGTTTATTGTCACTTCCCTGTTGTCTAGTGGCCCCCCACCTCCCACCCTGTCTGGTACTGCCTCCCCCCTAATCGCGACCAGAGAAGGCCACTGGCACAGCCCTCCACTCACCTCCACGGCCGACTGCCTGCCAGACTGAGGTCAGTGAATGAGCGCGTGCTTGCACAAGTACACGCTCATTCACTGACAACTCACAGTGATTTACTCAGCTGTTTAGGGGTGTAGAGGAGGGGAAGGGGCTGCTCCAGTCACTGGCAGGGGTGGTGAGATGGGAGGAATGGCGTTGTGGACCCCCCTGGGTCCACAATGTCATTCCCCCCCATCCTGCCCCTCCGTGAGAAACCACAGCAGCCCGCTCCCCTCCTCTACACCCCTAAACAGATGAGTAAATCACCGCAAATTGTCAATGAATGAGCACATGCTTGTAGAAGCATGCACTCATTCACTGAGCTCAGTCAGGTGGGCTGCTGGCCTTGGAGGTGAGTGAAGGGTTGTGCTGGTGGCCTGCTCTGGTCGGGGTGGGGTACTACTGGACAGAGTGGGGGATGGAGAATACTAGACATCAGGGAAGTGATAAATGAATTCTTAATTTTTAAAATTTTTAAATGAATCAGGATTTTGGGGGGAGTGGGACTGGGGTACTACTGGACAGGGTGGGGGGATGGGGGACCACTATACACCAGGGAGGTGATAGGCATCTATCTTGTCATGGAAATGAATACAATAATCAATTTTGTTATGAATGACGCTTTTTTTCATCTCTGCAGAGATGCATTTTCCATAAGCAGTGGATGAAGGAGGTGCTTCTTCCCTTCTTGATTTGGAAACATTCTGAGGTAGGAAAAGGGTCCATAAGAGGATTAAAGCAAGAAACAGCAACATAATAAAGGAAAGCAAAACCATACTTAAATAATGGAAAGAAACAAAAAGCAGATTTACTCACTGCTAGTCATTCACAACAGACTCCTTATGTACCAAATATTTTCAAGCATAGAATCAAAGTGATGGGATATTCTTGTAATTGAGCTGATGTGAAGGAAGAACGCAATGAAGTCCCCCACCTCCTATGTGCATACATGCATTATAATTATAATTGTTAGTGTCAGTGGCTCAGTAGGTAGCACACTTGCCTCTGAGGCCGGGAGATCAGAGGGCTGTGGGTTCAGTTCCCACATCTGGCACTTGGGCTAATATCCCAGTACTGACACAGTAGTGCAGCATGAGAGGGGTGCTGCACTTCTGAGGTGCCATCTTTTGGGTGAGACATTAAACCGAGGTCCCATCTGCCTGGATTGGTGGTAGTTCAGGTGGACGTTAAAGATCCCATGGCACTTATCGAAAAGACTAGGGGAATTTCCCCTGGTGTCCTGGCCAAATTTCCCTCATTCACTAAAAATACCACCAACAGCTTAATTCTAGTTCAAGGTCAGTTGGCATTCATCGGTATCCCCCTTCCCTGGGTCATCCCTGAAAATAGTCAGGATTTGTCTAGTGCACTTACCCGGTTAATAAAAACGAAATAAATAAATAAAAATAAATAAATAATTAGGTAAAATAATTCGATACCAGATCAGAATTGCAACAAGGGTATAAAGTAAACACAAAGGCCAGTAAGTGATCATTCTGAGTTTGTGACTGCGCTGTACCATGCTTACCAAGAACACAAACACATCCTGGGCACCCACAAACTCATTTGAGTGTGACTGAGAAACAGGATAAGAGCCACAGTGTTAGTGGTTGTGTCCCAATGCTAATGGCTCACAGGGCCATTCTCAAAGTATGGTGAACCACGCAACATCTTGCATCCCAGGCTGCTGTCTTCACCTAGAGTTACCATATGCTTTTTACACAAGGGAGGACACCTGCAACAGTGCAAGGAGGGAGAGCACAAGAGAGTGCTCTAATTCAAAAGATGAGTGTGGAGTGGTGCCAATGGACACTAGGGACTGCTTGGATCTTTGGGGGAGGTAGGAGGGCCCAGGGTCTTGGATGCATTGTTCCAGCCTAGCACTGTATATAACACTATATACTGTAGCACCATCTGTAAACGGTCACTACAGATGTAGGCAAGTAGTGTACACAGAACAAATCCCTAACCCAGATGTTACCAAGTGCTATTAGTGATGGCATCCTCAAACATCCATGGAAGGTACTTACATACATGATATTACTGTATGCAGCACTGCCTTGGTGCATGTCACATCTGCAAGTAGTGACCGAGAATGTTAGCAGGCCAGCTCCCTGACAACACCCACTAACATCTTGAGCAGTGATCTGCACCGCAGTGCACTCTGCAATGTGAGACCAACAGTGAATGCACTGCTGCCACCTGAAACTGCTACAATATATTCACCATAGGTCTCACATTGTAGGGTATGGCGCAGTGTACATTGTTGATCAAGATGTTGGCAAAACATTCTGAGACATCCCCCAAGAGCAGCTGAGAATTAAGCCCTTGGTTTTGGGGAACGGTGGGCATATCTAAATCATTTTATCATGTTTAGAACTAATTTACCTAGGACAGCCCCACTGAAATGCAAGATCTCATTTTCAGTTTGGTGCTGCTGCTGCCCTTAGCTAGGCCAGCTGAAGCACAGGGAGGTCAAGAACTGTGCTCAAAGTCTAACAGGAAACCAGCAGGTGGGATTTAAACCTATGATCTGCTGTTTCAGAGCTCAATATCCTATTTGCCAGATCAAATAGGTTTCTCAGGTAATTTCCTTAGCCAGTTTTTGAGTACACTGTGTTTTTTGTAACGACCTGAACTAGATAACTGAGACTGTTCAGCTCATCTTGTGACTCTAAACTCAGGAATACAGGACAAGAACTGCATAACTGATTACTGGCAGAGGCAGGGTCTGAGAACATTTATTTCCCCCCAAAAAAAAAAAAAAAAAAGTAATGTGAGGAAATTAGGGAGTTTCCAAAGAACTACTAATTCAGTTTTGTCAATCTGGAGTTCAAAACTGTTTACTAATATGGCTAAGCAAGCAATAATACCTGACAGGGTGGGCGGTTTTGGGAAATACCGGACCACCTAGGGGTGTAATGAGGCCCGACGCTGCAGGTGGGAGGCCTTATAGCCTCTGGGCGGTCCGGTATTGCCCATACCGCCCACCCTGTTGGCTATTATTGCACTTAGAAAATGGGCACTGTGGCATGTTCCTATGGGATTTAAAAAAGTGAAAAAAACAATTAAAAGATTTATTAATAATAAAGTTGAAATGTTTGCATGGTAAAGTAGTCCCTATTTCTGTGCTGTGCCATCGGTTGTCCTCCTCCCCCATAATCATGAAGTTAGCTTCCCCCAAGATATTAACTTTGTACTTACTGTCTCAAGAGTAGTGCTTTTTCTTGTTCTTGGGGTTTAAAAAATGTATACAGTGTGATTGTTAATCATTTAGTGATGCAGCGTTACTTCCGTGTGCCTGATGATGTCATATCCTGAAGTAAAATAGACGTTTGAATGAAAAACTAATTACTTTCTTTTTAATTTCTGTACTAAGTTTTTTTTTTTTTTTTATTGGGGGGACATGTCATGGTCAGCGATTGATGTGTGGGGTTGGAGAGTGCAGGAAGGTGAAATTAGATGAGCGGCACCACGGATGAGCGAGGAGATGACTGGCAGTCATGGATCTGTTTGGAGAGTCAAAACTGCAAGGTACCATTGGAGCTGTGAACCATGGCACAGTGTAGGTACACAGCAGAAGTTTTATTCATGAGGAATGTTGTTTTGGTCATTGGAGGTTAACATGTAGTGCAATGAATGTGAGCAGTGAACGGGCCGGGGGTGTCCAGCAGTTAAAGTGAAGCCATAGTGGAATGTAATGGAATGGAGCAGGGCTTCCATTCCATTTCATCACAAAAAAAACAACTGTTTACAAAAACTAGATTAGCGGCTTGCGATGTTTAGTATTTAAAAAATTTTTAACACTTGGCACTGAAGTAGAGTGTTGGGGGCCAATATCTCTCGCTAAGAGAGAAAAAAATGGTGGTTGATTCAAACTGAGTGCCCAGTGCTTCAATCAGTGGTGAAGCAGGCTGGGCACAATAATATCTGGATGGGCATCAGTCAGGTTTGGGCTGGCACTTTTTATTTCCTGGGTATCTATTGAAACTTAATGTACCCCCAGCAAGGGTATTAGCCAATCAGATGCCAGGAAATAAAAAGCCCATTTTCTAATATAGAATAAATCATAGGCAGTTGTGGTGTACATATACAACAATGAACCCCCAAATGTTAAGATCAGGTTGATTCTTAACGGTGAGCAGGTTCTGTGACCTCGTGTGAGTTTGAGAGCGCCTGATGTTACAGTACCTTTAAGGTTATTTAAAATCAGTCCAGTCTTAAAATGTGGGCGTTATTTAATTTGCATATTGCAAGGGTTACCTCATTTTGCAAACTGAATTGGGGATTAAATAAAGATATTGTTTCTGAGACTGGAGAAAACTGCAATAAAAAGCTACTGAGATAAAAAAACGACAACTTTCAGCTCTGCTTTAAAACAGTAGCTGTGTTTTCTAACACTGTAATGAAGGTTTTGAGTGCTACATTTATGGGGAAAACAGCATTCTTAATTATTTTCTTGAACTGAGAGATTTGGGTTCACCACAACATTTTTAAACAACCAGCAAAATGAGGGGTCCTGCCAGAAGTATTGAGTGACAACGGCCCAGTCTTTTGTAGTTGGTTAGCAAGGGTTAGAAAGAGTCCCCCAAAATATACTGAAGCAAGAAATCTGTCACAATTAACACCTGTATTTGTTGAGGCAGCATGCAGTGAAATTGATTGGTCAATTTTTGATTCTTTTAATGATCTGGATTTACTTTTGGAATAATTTTCTACAGTCTATAGTGCAATTACTAATAAGGTGGCACCATTAAGGAAGAAGAGAAGTAGAGCAAATAAATGAAAATGGTTATCACATGAGCTATTTCTTATGAAATCTAGAGATAAGAGTTGGAAGCAATATAAACAAAATAAAAACCCAGTTACGTTGCAGATGTATAAAACTAAGGAACAAATGTAAGTCTGAAGTTAGGAGAGCAAAAATGCAGTACTGTTTTTCTGAACAGAAAAATTCCCATGGTAACTCCAAAAAAACATGGCAAACTTTAAATAAACTGATTGGTAGAGAAAAAAAGATTGCTCCTATATCAATTCAGCATAATGGTAAACTTATTAGTGATTCTAAATCAGCTGCAGAATTGTTTAATCAGCATTTTGATGATCTTAGTAGTTACAGAACTTCAGTTGATTGTTATAGTTATACAAAAACAGATCTAAATACTACTCATGCTAAGTTTAATTTTGGACTTGTTACACCTGATTTAGTTAAGGACTATATACTCAAATATGATCCCGGCCATCTGTAGGGTATGATGGAACTGATTATAGTATTGTTAGATTAGATATAACTTTTTTTCTTACCCTTTGTCATCGATTTTTAACTTCTCTCTTCAAAATGGTGTTTTTCCCAGAAACTGGAAACTGTGCACTATTAAGCCAATTTTCAAAAACAGTAACCCATTACTAGTTTCAAATTATCAACCCAATTCTCTGTTAACTCCATTATCTAAGATATTAGAAAGAATTATTCTGGACCAAACATTAGAACATCTTACAAGATATCAATTATTAACAAATTGTCAGCATGGGTTTAAACCTAACCATAACACTGAGACTGCCTTGGTGGGGTTCACTAGCTGCTCAGGGCACCCTTGATAAAGGGCGCTCAGTTGCGACTTTATTTGTGGACCTCACCAAGGCCTTCAACCTTGTTGACCATAGTCTATTGTAAAGGATTCTCAGTAACTTACACTTCTCAGATGAAGTAATTAAATGGTATCTTGATTATCTCAGAGATAGGACTTTTAGGACACTTATAGGTGATAGTTTCTCACAAACAAAACTAATGCAGAGTGGTGTATCCCAGGGTTCAATCCTGTGACCCCTCATTTTTTCACTTTATGTTAATTCAGCCCCTAGTATTTGTACAAAAACGTCAATTATTTTATACACAGATTATGCAGTTATACATAATGAGGGATCTAATCCTAGTGAAGTATTAAATGATGTCCATGTGGATTTGGTTCTGAATGCAAAGAAAACTAAACTTATGATTTTTTCTAATAGATCATGTGAGGATGGAGAATTTGATCCTATTAAAGATAAAGAGGGGGCTATTATTGAATTAGTGGATCATTTTAAATATTTAGGCTTGGTTCTCGATAATAAACTTTCATTTGAACTACATGTTGAACAATTAAGAAAAATAATACATCAAAGGTTGGGTCTTCCGTACCGTGCAAAATCATTTCTAACAGTGGATTCTAGGAGACTACTTTCACATAGCTTTCTTTTAAGCATTATAGACTATGGGCTAGTGGTTTATTCCTCAACAACCAGTACAGTATTGAACAGATTAAGGGTCACCTACAATTCGATATTACGTTTTATGTTAAATGCACCTTATCGCACACACCATTGTCAGTTATACAAACTTTCACAGGGTTTATCTTTGACAAATAGAATTCTACAAAAAATGGGAGTTTTCCTGTTCAAAATTACAAATGGACTGCTTCCTCTTTCAACTGCTGAACTCTTTCCCAGATTTAATAACTCTTGTGGAATCAGGTCTTAGAGTAGATTCTCTTTTAAAATACTGTTTTTAAAAAAGCATTTGGCCAAAGGTAATTTTTGTATCGAGCATCTCTTTTTTATAATAGAGTTCCAGTAGATGTTATTAATTGTAAAACTCCCCGTTGTTGTAAAATTCATCTTAAAGGGTACCTAAACAACATTTTCACAGCAAACTATTCAACAATCTGACTTCATAGGAGACTAAAGGAAAGGCTGCTGTATTCATTAATGCTAAAACTACATTTATATAATTAACCTAAATGTGGTTCCAAAGCATTTGAAAAATGTAAAATCAGCCTTCAAATTTCAAAAAAACTGCCTTACCTGCTTCCTAAAATGGCCGTCAAATGTTTTACATCATTACATCATTGGAGCCAGAGTCAGAGAGCTATATGGCTCTCTATAGTGCTAACTAGTTATTTTTTCTCTTTGTATAGAATTGTTTCATCAAAATGGTCAAAACCATGTGCATTATTTTGATCAATACACATGTTAGGCTATGGTTCTGTTCATTTTGTTTACTTTAACATGCTGAAATTGTTTTTTAATCCAACCGACTTTCTCTTTGGCAAACCACAGTGCAGTACAAATCTTAAATAACCTGGTGGTCTAGTGGTTATGGCGAATCCAGGATGTTATAGTGGGGGGTGTTGGAGTGGTGTGCATACCTGATATGTACTTTTTAACATTTTTATTAAACCTTTATATTGTCTGCTATTATTCTTCTTTAGTATGTTTTTGATAGAACCTACAAATGTAATCCATAGTTCTGAATGTAAACATTTGTACAATCTTAAATCAGACTTCTTCAACAAAGTGAAATGCAGCAGCACCAAGCAAGTAAGTTACAATGGGGTGGGGGGTGCAGCCACACCCTTCACCACCCCCTAGATCCACCACTTGTTTGTAGCAAAGTTCTTGTGTAGTCCAATGCCAGAGTTCATACTTTCTTGGAAATCAAAAATATGCTTACCTTGACTTTTTTTTCCAGGGGAAATAATAATAAGAAAAAAAAAATCAGCATCTATATAGTGATTTTCATACACACTGTATCCCAAAGTGCTTTACAAGCAATGCTAGACTGGTAGTGAAGTGACTGAACATGTAGTGGCAGCCATTTCACACATTAATACCCACACACAGCCTTGGACAATTGCATGAACTGGTTTTATGGGATGGGGAATGTTGGCCAGGACAGTGGGGTCAGGTAGTAATCATGGTGTTGACAGCCCCACATCTTATATATCAGAGTGATCTGCTCATATTTCTCCCCTTCTATCTTCCTCCTTCCCTAAATATAGCAGTACCTTGAAGGAGTGGCCTTCTCAGTCCCCCTCTGGTATTCATTCTTCACTCCTTCTCCCCACACCAAAAACTAGTGAGCTCATCGCCCTTCTGAATCATGAATGCAGGTAGTACAGTCTATGGGTTTTTTGACATGTCAAAAATAAACAAAAATTTCCAGTAAGTCAGGCTGAAAGCAGCAGGGAACAAGGGGAAAGATGGGCTTTCCTATCCTTAAAAGATCTAGGCTACCTTTGATTGAGGCACTATTAAACCAGCGGGTGTGGCAATGTTGTACGTCATTTTAATAGTGCCTAATCATAGGTGGCTTAGATCTTATATGAGTAGGAAAGCCTATTTTTCCCCTTGTGCCCTGCTGCTATCAGCCTGACTTATCAGAAGATCATGTTTATTATTAATATGTAAAAATAACACGGGAGACTGTACTAACTGCATTCATGATGTGGAAGGGTAGTGAGCACACTGGTTTATGGCGTGGGGAGCATGTGAGAAGAATGAATGTCAGAGAGGGACTGAAGAGGCCATTCCAGCACGTACAGCTATATTCAGGTTAGAGGAAGACAGGAAGGGGGATGTTGAGCAGATCATTGTGAGATCTGAGATGTGGGTCTGCCAGCACCGTGATCACTACCTGACTGTGGATGAGAGCTGCCAGCGACGACAAATACTCAGAGTGGCAGGGCTTCGCCTAAACTGTTACTTGAATTCAGTGTAAGGAAATTATCCTTGGGGGGGGGTGTTGATATTTGTTAGTACAGTATCAAGGCAGCTGTGTATAGCTCATTCAAGATTTGGAAGGGTGGTAGCCAGCCAACTCACATTGTGGAGTAGAGCACAGAAAAGTACTGGGGAAGAATTGCCTGGAACTGTCCTGCAGGGTATCTGCAGATCACAGGTAAAGGAGTAGACCGATACTGGAAGTCGGGTGGATTCGCTCAGTTAGTATGCCTCTCCTGCTAATACTATTGTTATCCATAGTAAGTGCAGTCCTTATGAGGGCATGGACAGCAGTTTTTCTGGTGTGTCCTGATGCTTATTGCTTGGCCCTCCAGGAATACCTAGTCGTTAGTTAATGAGGAGGAAAAAACACAACAGGGGGACTGTACATACTGCCTTCACTGTGCAGAAGGGTGGCGATCCACTCAATGTTTACTGTGGAAGCAGAAGTCAAACATTAAGAAAGTGGACTGGAGTGTGATTTGGGAAGCATTTTTTTAACAGTGCCAGCTGATGAAGTGTATCAGTATAGGTGTGCACAACTCTCTGAGGCACAAGATTACAATCTGCGGTGTGATAATTCTCTTCATGAGACCACAAGTTCATATGCAGCCCCAGGCGGTACTAAGGACAGAGTATGGAGGGTGGTTGTTCAACGGAAGGCAGGCTAGGTGCAGGAGGTTCACGTGGAAAAAGACTACAAGAGAAGCTTATTTGTGGATTACCAAGAAAGCATGAGCTTTGGAATTGGACCAGACCAGTACTTCGCTACAAATTTCAGGGCATCACATAACCACTAGATCATCAGGTATTTGAAGTGTTGTACTGTACTGTGGTTCGCCAAAAAGAAAGTCAGCTGTATTACAAAACATTTTCAGCAAGTTAAAGTAAAAAAATGAACAAAACCACAGCCTAACATGTGTACTGATCAAAATAATCTGTGTGTTAACACATGGTGTTGATCATTCTAGTGAAACAATTCAAAACAAAGCGGGACAGAAGAACTAGTTAGCACTATAGGGAGCCATGTGGGTCCCTGCCTCTGGCTCCAATGATGTCATCATGATTCATCACTTAACACACTTGGCAGACATCTTAGGGAGAAAGCAAGGCTGTTTTTTGAAAGTGAAAGGCTGATGTTTACATTTTTCAAAAGCTATGAAACTGCAGTTATGTTGTTTACATACATGCAGTTTTAGCATAAATGTAAACAGCAGCCTTTACTTTACCTCTCCACGAAGCCAGATTTTGGAGTTTGCAGTTTTAAAAAACTGCTTGTTTAGGTACCCTTTAAGCAATGGTTATCCAACAAAACAGAATGTACTTGACATTTACAATCATAACTTAAATCATACTAATTCGATGTTATTTGTATTTCTGTAAAGTTTGTCTATTTTATGTTTTTTGTATACTTATTGTTTGTTTTTGTTATGTTACTGTCACTTGTCATCTGTGAACATGGGCAGATATGCTCATCAGATTTACAAGTATAAAAAATAAAAATGAAATGAAATGAAAGGTAATCATGTATTAAAAGGAAATATAGAGAGGAGCTCATGAGGTAAGCGGCACTGAGCCAGAACAACCAGTGGTAGTAATTACCTCATAAGTACCCCTCAACAGCATATTTCAGGTATATACACTACAGTTGTCTATTGTTTATTTTATATAATACATTTTAATGATTGTTGTTGATTTTGATCACTGTTGAGTATTCAGGGAAACTGTATACAGGAGATTATAAAATAGGTAACAGAAATATAGTATGTAGTTGGTAGAATCCAGTCACATGACCATGCTGTTAATCATAGCACAGGTCAAAAATGCTTAACTTTCTGAACCTCATTACTTGGTCCTAATATAAAAAAAAAAAAAATCAGGGAAGCCATTTTATAATCGCAATAAGGCATTCCAGAGTGTGCATAACTGAGGGATAACTGCACTTTTCGGGTGCGTGAAGCCTTCAGCTTTGTCATGCGCTTCACTTCCCAGGGTGTGACATTATCCCACAATAACGCACACCCTATAATGCCTTAATGCTTAAATAACTGATAACCAGTTCTAGGGGAAAAAAGCCCCATCCACATATTATTCTTTTATAAATGACAAATAGCAAATTGCTTGTGTCATTTATAAATTTCACCTAACATCTCTCTCTTCCTTTGGATACAAACAGTAGAACACAGAAATGTTCAACTTGCCAGAAATCGCCTGCAGTTACTGCACTCACAGAGGTCTGCTGAACAAAAAGAAAGTCATGGCTATAGAATTATTATCCTGTAGAAATATAATGGCTTTCTGAGTTCATAAAAAGGGCTTGAAAGCACAGACTGAGCACTAATGGTACTGTAAATAAATATGTTCAGTCAATGGGATATGACAACCTTACCACAATATCCCCCCCCCAGCAACAGTAGCAATTGCAGAAATCATTAGCTGTCACTTTAGGGCACTCTAAGAAAGTCCTGTTGTGATAAGATGGTTTAAGAAATTTGAACTTTGCAAAACTTGGACGAAAGTTTACAGAGCTATGACGTAACAGCAATTAAATACAGCTTCATTGCCTATTTTTGATTTTGTTTTCACACTACTGATAACTCTTACTAGCTTAACAGCACTGTGCATTCCCTTTACCTAATGCTTTGGAATCATGTACTTGAAGAGTGTACAGTCTTGCTAGATGGAGCCCTTTACTCTTCTTGAACAGAGAAATGTCAAACAGATTATAAGAACCCGAGATGAACATTTAGTTGAGTTCATACAGTTTAATTATACTATTAACGGTTCATTATCACAATAATTCAAATGACTCCACTTTCTATAGCTTGAGCTATGCCTTTTCTAGCTGCCTGAAAAGTCATCTGGGTTGACACTTCCATTAATGGGTTATCAAGGCACCAGCTTAACCACTAGAACAACCAGTTCCGTCTCTAGATTGTGCACACACACGCATCTGAACAGACTTCTTAATGAAACTTCTTAAAACAGAAGTTTAAAGGGGACAGGAAATGTGTGGCAATTGGCAGTAGTTAGTAATGCTCCTATATACAGACATGAAATTCACCCTCCCAAATGATACATATTTAACTGCAACTGAATAAGCAGTAATGTGAAAAATTTTATTTTCAATAGTTTCCTTTTTATGGACAGCATTCTGTTACAGTTCTCTTCATAGAACTAGCAATTTGGAGTTGTTACTATGTCAGGGTTTGTGTACAGAATGCGAAGTGTGTGTGCTTACAGCCTTGCCTTGCTTTCATTCTAGCTGAAGCCCTGAGGGGGCTCCTCTGCTGAGATTGTGGCTCTGGCACTGCTCTTGGCTGGCCACATCCTCCTTGCCAATCTGCTCGATCCCCAGTTGCTGCTCAGCTCAAGCCCTGAGGGGGCTCCTCCACCAAGATTGTGGCTCTGGCACTGCTCTTGGCTGGCCACATCCTCCTTGCCAATCTGCCCAATCTCCAGCTGCTGCTCAGCTCAAGCCCTGAGGGGGCTCCTCTGCCAAGATTGTGGCTCTGGCACTGCTCTTGGCTGGCCACATCCTCCTTGCCAATCTGCCCACTCCCCAGCTGCTGCTCAGCTCAAGCCATGAGGGGGCTCCTCTGCCGAGACTGTGGCTCTGACACTGCTCTTGGCTGGCCAAATCCTCCTTGCCAATCTGCCCGATCCCCAGCTGCTGCTCAGCTTAAGTCCTGAGGGGGCTCCTCTGCCAAGATTGTGGCTCTGGCACTGCTCTTGGCTGGCCACATCCTCCTTGCCAATCTGCCCACTCCCCAGCTGCTGCTCAGCTCGAGCCCAGAGGGGGCTCCTCTGCCGAGATTGTGGCTCTGGCACTGCTCTTGGCTGGCCACATCCTCCTTGCCAATCTGCCCACTCCCCAGCTGCTGCTCAGCTCGAGCCCTGAGGGGGCTCCTCTGCCGAGATTGTGGCTCTGGCACTGCTCTTGGCTGGCCACATCCTCCTTGCCAATCTGCCCGATCTCCAGCTGCTGCTCAGCTCGAGCCCTGAGGGGGCTCCACCACAGAGATTGTGGCTCTGGCACTGCTCTTGGCTGGCCACATCCTCCTTGCCAATCTGCCCACTCCCCAGCTGCTGCTCAGCTTAAGCCATGAGGGGGCTCCTCTGCCGAGACTGTGGCTCTGGCACTGCTTGCTCTTGGCTGGCCAAATCCTCCTTGCCAAGCTGCCCAATCCCCAGCTGCAGCTCAGGTATGCTTTGCCAGCACTAGGACCACTCAGCTTGTAATTTGACTGGTCATTCTATGGCTGTTTCTAGTCCTCCTTTGGCTGCTACAGGCCCCTTCTGCTTCACTGTTGGACTCAGCTCTACCCTGTATTTCTAGTGCTTGGCATTCCTAATAACTGTTTTCTGCACCTACAGTGCCAGGCACTCCTGTATAACTAAAATTGCAGTGCAAGGCACTCCTATAACCCTCTGTGTTTTTTTTTTCTCCCATTAGCAATTTATGCTGTACTACCACTAGAGGGACATAATCTTTATCTAAAGCAATCCTTGCCTGTTGTTCATATTGATACCTTCCTAAACTACAGCTCCCCCTACATCTTATCAGCCCCCTCCTCCACGATCCCTGCTTAGAAGTTCTTCGTCTTTCTGTTCCAAAATCAAGTATTCACTAATTTCTCTTCCTTTATCAACAATGCATCCCCTACACTCCTCTCTCCTCCTTGTTCAGCTCATATCCCTCTCTTTACCACCCCCACTTGCTCTCTACTCACCTATTCCTAATAACTCTCCCAACCCCATCAGTTACTATCTCCCCTACCCAAATCCATGCTATGACTCCCTCTCCGCCATTTGAAATATGGTCTCACTCTACCACTATTCCTCATGTGACTTTGATAATGGTGTCCACTTTCACTGCGGTTCTCCACCTTCTTCTTCCTCACTTACCCACTCCCTTCTCCTCAAAACTCCCAACCTCCTCGTCAGCCCCTTCAAAATCCCTTAAGCTCCACTTTCTCATACTCGCCCTCCTCTTGCTCTCCACCGGGGATATCCACCCCAACCCAGGCCCTATTGCCCATTGCTCCTCTGGTGCTTCCTCCTCTACTAACCTCCCCCCCACTCTCTTCTCTCAGCCCTCCCAAAGGGCTTAAAAATCCTACATCTTAACACCTGCAACTTGTTGCAAAAAACAGCCCAGATTTATACCATGGTGTGCACTCTAAAACCAGACATTCTAATCATCTCAGAAACTTGGCTAAAGAGCACTATCCCTAACCACTCAGTCTCCATTCCTGGCTACTCACTGCTAAGACAAGACCATGCTGGCAGAGGTGGTGGTGTGGCCATTTATGTCCTAGCCTCCATCCAATATTTCATCATCTACTCATCCTCCAGTCCTTAGACCCATGATGCCCTAGGTATCCACGTGACCCTCCCCTTCAATCTCCCAATCTTCATAGCCAGCACATGCTGCTGCCCAAATGTCCATCCTTCAGTCATGCCAGATCTCCTAACCTCCATCACTTCCCTTGCTCGCTCTGGGGAACTATTCATCCTAGGTGACTTCAATATAAATTGGTTGTCGCCTAAAACTACCAAAACTAAAAATGAAATTGGAGCCCTAAACCTCTCCCAATTGATCTCCAAACCCACCCGCCCAAACCACAAGACACAACACCTCTCTACTTGACTGGGCCCTTACCTCCCACCCCGATCATGTCATCACCTCTGGCATTGCCCCCGATGCTCTCAGTGACCATAACTCAATATTCATAGTTAGGAAAGTACACAAAACCATGCAACTACACTCTTTCAAGTCACTTGATGTTGAACTTCTCTTGAGTAACGTTGCCACTTCTGACTGGTCCCCCCAACCTCCTTCCCTTCAGTTGATAAGGTCCTTGCCTACTTCAGAGAAGTCTTTCTTGTAAACTGGAACACCTTTGCCCCACTAAAACAAACCAGAGTCAGAGATAACCACTTATCTTAGATAACCCCTGAACCTCTGGCCTGCCTCAGGGCTAGAGATCGAGCCGGGAAGCGTCATAACGCTACTCAGCATCCTAGTGATGTCACGAACTACCACATGCTCAGAAACGCTTGCACCAGGGTTACAAGGTTAGCCAAGTTCAAATATTTCAAATCTGTCTTCATCACCAACATAAATTCCCCTTCAAAGTTCACTTCAGCCATTGTCTACCCCCTCTCAATAGTCTTAAATCTCTCATTTTCCACTGCCTCGGTCCCCTCTTCATGGAAACATGCTGTGGTCCTCCCTCTACCCAAAGGGAGTGACTCCTCATCCCCTGGCAACTATCGTCCCATTTCTCTCCTCCCTACCCTTGCCAAGCTTCAAGAACACATTGCCCTCTCCCAACTCACCTCTTTTCTCTCCGACACCTCCTTTTTCACCGCTTTCCAGTCTGGTTTCAGGAAAAAAACACTGAACCACCACCTCTCTCCTATGGCTCACAGACTCCATCCTAACTGGGATGGACAATGGACAAATTGCCTCTGCCATTTCTGTCTACCTGGCCAAGGCCTTTGATACCATCTCGCCCTCCCTTCTCCTCGACTCACTCATGGCAGCTGGCCTATCTTCCTCTGCCACAAACTGGTTCAAGGCCTACCTTATTGGCAGAACCCAATCAGTTATGATCTTGGAAGCCACTTCCCCTCCCCTTCCCTCCCGATTAGCATTTGAGTCCCCACAGCTTGGTATTAGGACCCCTCCTATTCTCCATCTTCTTAAATAACTTTCCCTCTGTTTGCTCCCCATCCTGCGCTATACATACGTATGCCGATGTTACAGTTCTGTATGCATCTGGCTCCTGTCCTGATGAGGTTACAACCAGCTTACAGCAAGACTGACAAGATTCAGCTCTGGTCTGCTAACCATCAACTTTTCCTCAATGCCAAGATGACTGTCTCCAAGATCTTTGGCACAAGGCAGAGACTCTCTAGGCTTCCCTCCCTATCCACTTTCCACACACTTGATGGGACTTTTACTTGAGGACACATCCTCCTTCAGGTACTTGGGTGTTTGGTTGGACCAAAACCAAAACTTCTCTGGACATATTGATGTCATTCAGAAAAAAAAACTACGTTCCAAGCTTGGTGCCCTGTTCAGGAACGGTAGCTGCATCCCTCCTACAGTTAGGCGTGAACTTGTTTAGAAGATGATATTGCCCATTTTCGATTACTGTAACACAGTCTATGGTGCTGCCACTAAGTCCTCCCTGGCCAGAGTGGACACCCTCTTCAATTCCTTCTGCCACTTTGCCCTTGATGCCCCCTCTTGCACCCATCACTGCGATCTTTATCGTGCCCTATCCTTCCCATCTCTTACAAATAGGCAACTCTCCCATTGTGCTAAATTCACCTCCAAGCACTGGTTGGGTGAGCTCCTTCCTACATCACCTCCTCCTTTATAACACCCCCACCCTCCCATTCCCTTAGATCGACTGATTTCCGTACTCTGGTTGTCCCCTGCAGATCCACCCAAATTGGCCAATCCGGTTACCCTCACTGCTTCCCAAAAATTTAGAATTCCCTCCCATCTCAAATCTGGCACTCATCCTCTGCCTACTCCATCAGCTCTGCCCTCAATAATTATCTTGCACCTAGCTGCTCCTGCCATGTCCCTCCCTACTCCTTTAAGCTCTGGACAAACCCTACCTCTCTACCCTCACCTTCACTTCCCACCCCAAGGGGCTTGTATCTCTGATCTGCTCCCTTCCCCCACTGTCCTAAAGATGTCTCTCTGGGTCTGGAACATTGCATTATCCCCTTCTCTCTGGTCCCATCAGTCCCCTTGCAGGGTTCCTTGCACCCTGAGGGGTCTCCAGGGACACGATTCTTCCTTCTCCCCCACCTCACCACTCCCTCCCCTTTTCTTTCACGCAAGAACTTGTTTACTTAATAACCCAGCACTTATTATTGTCCACTCTTTCTACATGTTATGAACAACACTGTTGTAACACTGTTTGTAACACCTGCCTTACAACTGTATGCTAATGTTGATCTTGTAACTTGAATGATTAATGTCTCATTCTTATTGTACCCCACCCCCCCCCCGGTCGCACCGGGAGATGAGCGACTTGTTGCACAGTGTGCCTTCCTGGTGAAACATTTCAATAAATAAAGTATGCACTATCATTCTATCAGAACCATGTTCAGAGTTCTGAGCTCAAACCATGACATAGTTAACATTCCAGATCACTGGTTCTACTGTAACAGAATGCTGCCCATAAAAACAAAACAATGGAAAATACAGTTTTCCACATCACTTTTTACTTAGGTAAAGTTACATATGGATCATTTAGGGCTATAAATATCATTTCTGAAAGTAGGAACATTATAAACAGCTGCTAATTAGAAATAATTTCATGTCCTCTTTAAAGAGCAAATAGCACCAACAATGGCAGACAGAAAATGTTATTCACTTTTCAAATAAGTCTATTCTTTTTATTTCTTAGATTTTTTTTTTCTTTTTTGTCATTGGAAAGTTTTCTCTGGTGGTATTAGGTTGTCTATGTAGAACAATGCCTTACCTGGCAACTGACATGTTTAGTTCTATCCCTCTTCATACTCTAGCAGCATTGCGATCTCACTCATTGTGCCTGATCTGGCAGTTGTTTAGTGGCTCCTCCCCAGCAGTTGTGATGTGCCAGTCAGTGAGGTCACAATGCTGATGATGTAGGAGGAGAGACAGAAGTAGACAGGTCAGCTTCCAGGCTGAGGGCTGTTCCACACAACATACCTCGTGCTGTCAGTTACAGAATTTTTTAATTAAAGAAAAAAGGAAACGCATCCCAAGTATAAAAAATAAATAACTTTCACAAATAAATATCAATTTCAGGCAGCACACTGGCTCTTTAAATATCAAATGTACTTAGGAAGCAGTGTAGTCTAGTGGTTATATTGTAGAAATGGAAAATAGTGGACCCAGTTCCTACCAATCTCTCACAAGTGCTGGAAATATGGACAGACTTGGCACAAATAGTGTAATAAATGCTATTTCACCAAAATGGGAACAAGATAGCCAGATCTCCTAATAACCCCGTTTCACAACCCAACTGTTGTTTCCTCAGGGAGGCAGGTTTTATATTAATTTGAAAGAGTATATTAACAAATTTCAAAATCAATGAACATACTAGTAAACCTCTCATGGAGGTGGTCAGCCTCCTTTCACACCAATACAGTACATTCAAAAGAAAGGCAGATGCATATCTGACTTATTCTTACTCCTATACAGGAATTCCATGTTCCTCTACCAGTATGTTCATTGACTTTAGAAACTAAGAGAGATTTTGCTAAGGAATTTGTTGGTTCTGGACTTTTTGCTGTTGTACCATTTTTATCTTCAAAGAACCATGAACTTAAAAGCATTCTTTTACAGGACAAGTAGACGTGAATTTGAGGAAGATTTGACCCCCCCCCCGCGGAAAATTTAAACCTAAATCCATTTTCAACCCTCCATTGTGCCCATCGAGGCTGCTCAAATGTTTCTACCACCCTACCCCTGCCTTCGTTTTGTCCCCAATCACCCCTTAAAAATGTTCCATTGGGTTTTGAACTCAGATAGTGCCAGCAAGGATCACAATACTAGGTAGACTATTCCAACTATCAACCACCCACTCTTTGAAGAAATACTTCATGATGCCCTTCCTGAATTCACCCCTTCCAGTGTAAGATTATGCCCTCTGGTGGTGTTTCAGTTTCTCCTCCATTTTATGCCTCTGCAAGTATATATAAATATATATATACATATATATATACATATATATATATATATATATATATATATATATATATATTTCTATCATATCTCCTTCTCGCCTGTCCTCAGAAGGGTACATGTTTAAACTGTCCAGTCTTTCCTCATGGGTCTTACTTAACTTACTGCTCCTGGATCATTTTCATAACTTTCAGCTTAATCGTTTCAATCCCATCCGTCTTTGTTTTAGATGTGGGTTCTAAAACTACACAGAATTCTTCAAGTGTGGTCAAACCAGTGACGTGACCTGTAAAGCAGCAATGTCAACTCTTTACTGTGTGCAGAACTACACCTGATGCATCCCAGCATCCTGTTAGTTTTCCCACATGCAGTACTACATTGGGAATATGCTTTTAAACTGTTATTTATTACCCTCCCAGTCCCTTTCCTCCTATGAGTGCTGTACCATGATCCTATTGATGAGATATTCTTCCTGTGAATTTTTGTTCCCAATGTGCATCACTTTTCATTTTTTGGCACTATCAATTACCATAGTCTGGACAACTGCCCCAGCTTTTTTTTTTACATCCTGTTTCACCCTGCTTCCATCCATCTAGCTGTCAAACAAGGAAAGGTAGTACCCTATTGAAAATGAAATGTTGCATCTCAGCTAGTCTATCCTAGATTAAGGTGAACTATATAAAAGCCAATATCACTTTTATCTGTAAAATACAAAATATTAATCGCGACTTTTACTCTTACATGTCAGCATTCTGGTTTAAAATACTGTATGTGTCCTAGGTGGCAAGAAAAAGGAGTGGGCTAGTGGCTGGGCCACATACAGTAGCTGCGGATCAACAGATCCTGGGTTTGAATCTGACCGCAGCAGCTTATTCACTGTGTCACCATAAACACGTCACTTGATGCCCCATACTTTGTTCTTCCCAGCTGTAAAAACAGGTAGAAATAAGGCCCCACTAATAATTAGATATTGTGCTGCAGCTGGGCTGTCCTGGGTAAACCAGCTGTACCAATACCACAGTGCTCTACCAACTCCAGCAAAGGATTCTTCATCCAAGGCCTTATAGATCTCCCGTGGACATGATTCACATACATCTCTTCCTTTGGGATTAACAGCAAAGAAGGAAAACTTGCTTCTGAAATATGCATACATCCATTCTGGTATTTAATTCCCCTTTCATCCTGTCTTAACCGGAGTACTATTTAAGAATTATCTTCAGAGTCTACAAAATACATTCAGGTCACCCTCTCACTATTGCACACTTTGCTTCTTTAGGAACAACGATCTTTCAGTCCAGAAAAGACACTGCTATTTTTTTCTTGCTAGATTAAAACATTTTAAACTGATAGACACCATAACATTGCTTAGCCTTATCATTTGGATAATAGTAAGCACAATACTTTGCACGGAGTTTGGGGATTAGGTGCGTACATGTGATTAGGAGAGAAACACACCAACTGAATCGTTAAATCCCAAGCCTATTATTATCTTAGCTAAGACCTCTTTCACAGGCCAAGGCTCTGTCAAAAGGAATGCACTAGTTGTGGAAGTGAGGAGAGAGCTGAAAGACTCAGGATTATATGTTTGGAAGTAAAGCAACGAAGGATGTAAAGACTCAGTTTCAGCAGATTAGGGCTATATTGTCAGATTTGTCCAGTTACTGAACAGTTTCTTCTAGCACATGAACAGAAGACAAACATATACAAAGTCATGACAGCCCATTTTGTATCTCCACTGGAACTTTACATACAAAAATTATTTTGGTGTGGACAGCAGTGGAATCATTGCACAAGTCTACTGCTAGATTTCTGGGAGCCTAAGAGGATCCTCACCAATGGGAGAGTTAGTGGAATGATGGAAACATCTTGAGGGGCTGTGGTTTGAAAACAGAATAATAGAGGACTGTGTATTACAAGGCTATAACATCATTGAAAGGTTCTCACCAGAACCTCGAGATGGTATTCTTAGCTGAGAAATAGTTGTTATTGTTTGTACAGTTTTCACTTTTTTAAAAATATAAAAAAATAAAAGCCTGCTCGCACTCACCACAAGGAATACAGCAGCACTTGGAAAAAGTGATTTCTCATAATACTATCATTACAGTTTGCAATAATACTATCATTAGAGCTGTAGCAATTGTATTATAAGAGTTGAACAACTATATTATGGTGATTTTATTTGTATGGGGTTTTGATAGTATTATACCACTTAGCCATACATTACAAATGCATTTATGAAGAAAATGTAGTAGTGCTTCCCCAAAACAGGTACTGTAACACTAAATGACTCAGCCGCTGAAAGAATGGTACAAGATCATGAAGTCCATTCTCTTAATGATTCTAGCGTATATGTGAACTTCTAAATAACTGAGATGAGATAAAACAGTTTATGGTTCACTATGCAACAATGAGCAAGAAGCAGCTCTTGTGCCCCATCATATTTACCTTTGAAAAACTCAAGATTAAATGTAAAAAAAAAAAACCTTAAAAATCAAACAGAAATCACCCACCACTAATAAAAATACAGTGGTGTTTAGCTAACAATATTCATTGAAAAGCACCAGATGTCTCCTTGGAAACTTTGAAAGAAAAACATAATATTTAGGTTCATGTCCACTTGTAGTGTATATATTTTCTGTATTCAGCGCCACTTATTTCTTTATCATTATGCCAGGTATCATGAAACAGCCTTACTGTCACTGTCTGCTCTGGACATCATAATCCTCGGTTTGTGACAACACAATGGTTTCTACAGCAACACACTGTTACAGAAACATAGACATTTTGCAGGCAGAAGAAGACCTGCAGTCCACTGAATCTGCACTGTTTTGTCAAAAGCAGAGTATTATACATTAATACATAGACAGTGATGGTAGAAAAAAGTCTATTGACCCATCCAGTCTGCACACCCCACCCAACTACTCTACACTGTCCCTAGAGGCGTACCATCCTTAAATGTCTGCCCCCCCCCCCGTCTTCTGACTAAACCCATATGCCTGTCCCATCTCTGCTTGAAACTGCTTACATATTTGGCCTTTACTATTTCTTCTGGCAGCTTGTTCCACTTGTTCACTACTCTTTCTGTGAAAAAGTGTTTGGGGATACCCTTCTTGTACCCTGCCCCCACTAGTTTCAGTCCTAGTCCCGGAGTTTGAGCTCACATAGAAGACTCCTTGGAGTCCACCCTGCTTATCCCATGCAGATACTTGTATGTCTCTCATTTCACCCCTTTTCAGTCTCTTCTCGAAGGTGTACTGTACACGTTCAACTCCTGCAGCCTTTCCATGTATGGCTTGCCCCGTAGTCCCTGGACCAGCTTGGCTGCCCTGTGCTATACTGCTTCCACTTTGTCGCAGCCCTTCCCCAGGTGTGGACTTCAGTACCTTGTACAGGACTCCAGATTAGGGCTGCGAGTTTGGTTCTACAAAAGAATCAAATACCTTGAGCTTCAGATGTTCAATTCTTTTGCACTGTGGTGAACTTTTAGGGGAAATGGGCAGAATTTTGGTTTGACTGGTTCGCCTGGGTCCGAATAGTGCGGGCCAGGCAAATTGTTGAACCACAAACCACAGTTTGCACCTGAAACAGTTAACTATGGCACTGTGTAAGTCACAGCATTGTTTTGGAGCTAGGCTCGGCTCAATGAGCCAGTGTGAAAGCTCGTTTGTGCACTGATTGTCAGGCTGTTAGGGGCAGGGCTGTGATTCACTTCTAGTTAGATCAGATAAGAAATTCTTCAAAAAGCAAAAGAAAATCAGAAAATCTTCAAAAGTTTTACAACTTTACTGTGTACTAGTCCTGTAAACAGCAGGACTGCTGAAGAGGGTGATATTTAGGGAGAAAAAGAAAAAAAGTCAGGCTGAGCAATGTTAAAGTAAATAATTATTCTTCATGACTTCACATTCACATCTCTTTTTGTGGCAGTTTCAAACTCTTTTCACATTCACCCAAGTTGTGGATTTGCTTGCAGCAGCTCCTTCTTCCTTCTCTTCTGTCATGAAGCAACCTTTTGCAGCGTGATCCTGGCAGTAGGAAGCAAGTGTGTGCCAGTTGGCAACATGCCGGTACCCAGCCCCTGGTAGTTGGCACCTGGGTGGCATCCCATGAAAAAATTAAAAATCATTTTTTTCTTTTTGTGGTAGTTTTGGAACTGAAACTCTTCACGTTCCCCCAAGTTATTGTGATGTCTTCCTACTGAGCCCTGAAGCAGTGTGTGTGTGTGTGTGTGTGATCCTGAGCTGTGCTGCTGCAGTGTGATTTGAGCAGTGGACAGCATGCTGGTATCCAGCCCCTTGTAGTTGGTACCTAGATGGTATCCCATAAAAAAGTAAAATAAATAAATAAAAAAATCTCCACCTTCTCTCAAGTATGTTGCTGAAGTTCCTTCCTCCTCCCTCCTGAGTTCTGAAACAGTGTGTGTGTGTGTGTGTGTGTGTGTGTGTGTGTCTAAGCTGTGCTGTTGCAGTGTGATCTGCAGAGTGGGCAGCAAGTGTGTGCTAGCTGGCAGTGTGCCAGTACCTGGCCCCTGGTAGATGGCACCTTGGTGGCATCACATAAAAAAGTAAACAAACATACATAAATAAAAATTAAAAAAAAATAAAAAAAACCCCACATCCCCTCAAGTATGTTGTTGACGTTCCTTCCTCCTCCTCCTCCTCCCCTCCTGAGTTCTGAAGCAGCCTGTGTGTGTATGTCACCCTAAGCTGTGCTGCTGCAGTGTGATCTAGGCAGTGGACAGCAAGTGTCTGCCAGCTGGCAGCATGTGGATGCCTGGGCCCTGATAACTGGCACCTTGCAGGCAGTTTTTAAATTGAAACCTTTTCATATTCGCCCATGTTGCTGTGATTCAGCCTGTATGTGTATATCATCCTGAGCGGTGCTGCTGCAGTATAACCTGGGCAGTGGGCAGCAAGTGTGTGCCAGCTGGCAGTGAATCAGTACTTGGCCTCTGGCACTTCTTGATGACATCCATCCCACTGATAAAAAAAAAAAATTAAAAAAACTAAATGTAACCCCCTAAAAATGGGGGTTCTCAAAAAGTCTTCCTAGAGCTTGCCTAAATGTTCACTGCCAGGCTGGAGTCCTGTGGTTTAGCAGTTTAAATGTATTGCTAGAGAGCGCCTGTGTAGTCTCTATGTACTGTCGCTTTAAGAGCTGCTTAGTTGCAGTAATAATTAATCTGGAAGGGGGGGCTGAGTGCTGTCATGCTCAAGTCCTGCCAGGGCTGCCAGATAATTGCTCAGTTTCAGCCATTGCTAATTGCGCAGAGGGAGCCCTGTTGAAAGAAGTAACTATTTGCTGAAAATCATTTAGAGTGATAATGATAATGTAGTTTGTCTAACCTGCCTTCTTTGCAGTGAGGACTGTTCTGATTATCTCCACCATTTTGGTCCCAAACTGCCGAATTGGGCCAATCAGTACTTGAAGACTCTAAAATGGAGCCTGTGTGAAGGGGCTGTGTGGAGTACAAGCTTGGGAATTGTAGTTTTGGACTGTTGGCACCTTTTTGCAACTGAAGGAGGAGCTCTTGCTTTGACTGACAACCAAATCCGCCAACCGAACCTCTGAATCTGAGGGAAATCCCCAAGCTGCCTGCAGATCTACTGCAATTCCCTTTACTTTGGGCTTCCAGGGGTTGATATCCGCTGCATGCAGCTGGTGCAGAACTCCGTGGCTCGGATGTTAACTGGGACGCCTCGGTCTTCCCATATTACTCCGGTGTTGCGGGGTCTGCACTGGCTGCCGGTTCAGTGGCAGATCTCCTTTAAAGTTGGCTTGCTGACTTATAAAGCCCTGCATGATTTGGGCCCTGACTACCTGAAAGACCTTCTGGTGCCTTACATCCCAGAGCGACAGCTCCGCTCAGCCAACGAGGGGTTGCTAGAGATTCCAAGGGTAGTTTTGAAATCATCTGACGCCCAGGCTTTTGCATTTGCAGTGCCGACCCTTTGGAATTCTCTACCCCATTGGATTAGATAGTGCACGACGGTGGGGGATTTTAAAAAAGCTCTGAAATCTTTCTTATGGAGAATAGCATTTGGGGAATATACTGAGTCGACCTGATCTTATTATTTATTATGTGGATGTTATTAATTATTTTACTGTATTTTATGATATGGGACTTGGATGTTTTTTAATGCTTGTTCTGTGCCTTGACTTGTTGAAAGGCGCAATAAAAATAAAGATTATTATTATCTAGGTTGGAAGCTGAGAGAGCAACAGCTCGATATAGTTCGAGCAGCGATCTGCATAGTAGTTCGCGCGGGAGAACTGTGGAAAGGCCTGATTTCTGGCCTGCATGTCTATCTTCTGCTCTGAAGAGGGAGAAGAGAACTGTAGTTGGACTGAATCAGAGTTGTGTGATTAAGGTAAGCTATTTAAGTGGGACCAGGCTCAACCTGAAGAAGACTGAAGATTTTGCTGAATGCAGTCGGCCTGTCAGGTGTTCCAGCTATCCCAAGCTCCCGGTGTGTGTAGACACTTTGTGATTGTGACTGGGGAGCGCTTAGCCTAGTATAATAGAATTCACTTACATGTAAATGTGCTGTGAGCTGCAAGTGGGTCGTGATTTGGTCCCCCACTGTGTGAACTGTGTTCTCCTTGCCGGAAGCTGCATCCAGCCCATAAAGGACTGCACCCGAATTTGTTTCCATGCGGTCTGAGTCTTATCAGATTGGCCCAGCCAGACTACCCACTGCACAGAGAAGCTATCGACGAGAGAACTGCCTGGGGATTAGCCCCCTGCTCCATGCCTGAACAGGAATGACGCCTCGGTGAATCGTGTGGGTCCTGCTTCTCCTGGCTCTCCAGATCAACCACCTGCTGTCTCGACTTCCGTCCTGCCTGCGTCCAGTCTTGGGTATCGTGAGTAAATATCAGGGTAGCTCCCTGCAACAACAGCTTAATCTAAATGTGACATCTGATTGCCTGGTTGTTGTTTTTTTTTCTTCATGAACTGAGCCCTCCAACTCCGGATTACAAATAGTGTGTATTGTGCATGTTGTTTTTCCATCACAGGGCCCCAACCAGCTGCAATGCCGGCCTACCCCAGGCAACGGTCCTGGCTAGCCAATCTCTTCTCCACCTGGGTACCCAGAGGTGTGACTGTGTGGGGGAACTTAAAGCGCATGCAAAACTGCCTGACTGACATAACTCTTAAGCTAATTAACCTGATTTTGCCCCTCCCTTGTTCAAGCTCCCTGAATAAATCAGATCTAACTTTTCCTGCATTTACTCTGATTGTGGTTCCAGTTTGTGTTCACAGTACTGTTCTGTTGCTATTTGCTGTGCCTAACCTTGTTTGACAGGGGGTCCCCGGGGTTGAGCCAGAGGAACCAGCCCTGGTGGTAAGTGCAAACAATGTGAGTATCTGTGTTGTGTACCAGGGGTATTGTGAAGGTGATTATTGTACAGTGTTAAGGCCACTAGAGAGGAGAGAGTGTGGTTACAGTGTCCCAGAAGGCTGTGCCCAGGTTAGCTTGACCACTACCAACCCTGACCTCCGGGTGGAGGCACCCATTTCAGAACTCAGGCCCCTTAACCTGCTGCTAGCCAAGCAGGCAGGGGTAGTAGCCCTTAGGACAGTGCCACTTAGGGGTTACATCTTGAATTATAAAAAAAAACAATGTTTTAAGAAAGTCTTATTCTTCATCATTTATTACCCAAGTGCCTGAGTCCTGTAACTATAATCAGGAAATGAAGCAATAGAGAGTGCATGGCATGGTATCATCCTGTCACATCAAAGAAAAACCAAAGCCAAGTGGACTTGGTCATAGACCCTCTGCCTCAGCGGGAACTACAGGTGTAAAAGAAGATGACAGCAGTGGCTGAACGGTCTGTAAAGTATCACACATTGCAGGAACCACATGCAGTAGCACTGCAAGGATTCCAACATAAGCAGTTGTTGTGGAAAAAAGGAATAAGAAAAGACTGTGCCAGGCAATGATACAGGTGGAAGAGGAGGAATAAAGTGGTTTGGCAGAGCTTGGGGACAGAGATACAGATTGTGATTATATACCCGACAAAAGTGATAGTAGCAGAAGCAGTTCTGGAAGGGGAGGAGGAGGTAGAACAGGTTGGAGTTCGACTTGGAGCAGGTGCATACAGCATAAGAGATACCAGAAGTGTTTTAAAAAAAAAAAAAAGGCCACAAAACAACAAGGGGAAACACAACAAGCATCTTAAATGACATCAGATAAAGAAGACACAGGCAAAACGGGTGTCCCAGGACACATAGAAGAAGAACCATTTCCTGACCCAGAAGAATTGGTGGAGGAAGAAGAGGAGAGTGAGATGTGGAAGCAGCCCACAGTAGCATGCTCATTAGGCAACAGCTGAGAGTGCCAGAAGGAAAGACCAAAACGGTGACATCAGTGGGTTGGGATATCTTTCGAGTGGACAATCATGGAAACATGTAGTGTGTCTTTTATGAAAAGACAGGCTGAGTCAGGATAAGGAGGGAACATCATGGCTGGGAACATCTAACATGAAAAGGCATTTGCTGATGTCCCACAGGTCTCAATATGAGAAGGCATGCCAGTGTATGGCATCAGCAGCAGCAGCTGCAGCTTCAGCAGGCTGTGAAGCTGATGATGATGATAATGATGATGGCCAGGGGGGAGCAGAAAATTATGAGACCAGGTAAAGAATCATAGAATCCCGCCGGCAGAAAAAGACAACCTGGCCCATCTAGTCTGCCTGAAAAATAGCCCACCTCCCCCCCCTTTACCTCCCACCTCTCTGCCCTCCCTCTCCCCCTCTGTTTAGCCCCATGCAGTTGTCTTATGCTCTTTTGAATTTATCCACTGTATCCACCCCCACAACCCATTCTGGCAACTTGTTTCATGGTCCTACAACCCTCTTTGAGAAGTAATGCCCCCCTCTGGTGGTTTTGTTCTCACTCAGCCTTAAGAGGCTGCCTCCCATTACTTTATTTATTCCCTTCAGGTATTTTAAGGTTTCCACCATATCTCCCCTTTCCCTTCTCACCTCCAGTGTATACAGACCAAGCTCCTCCAGCCTCTCCCCATGTGGCCTCCCTTGCATCCCCTGGATCATCTTGGTTGCCCTTCTCTGGACCCTCTCCCAGCCTATCCTTGTCACCCTGCAAGTGTGGCCTCCAGAACTGCACTCCATACTCCAGTTGTTGTCTGACTGGTGTTTTGTAGAGTGGCACAATCACCTCCCTCCTCCTACTTGTGCAGTTTCTCCCTATGCATGCCAACATTCGTGTTGCTTTGCCTGCCACTTGATTGCACTGATTCCTAACCTTTAAGGTATCATAAATCCAAATTCCCAGGTCCTTTTCTTGCTCCATGACCTGCAGTGCCTCCCCCCCAAGCCAGTATGTTGCCCTGGGGTTATCACGGCCTATGTGCATTACTTTACACTTTTTCGCATTGAATTGAATGTGCCACCTTTCCACCCACTCCTCCAGTTGACTAGATCCTGTCCCATTTTCTCCACCACCCCCAGAGTGTCCATTCTGTTATACACCTTCATGTTGTCCACAAACAGACACGCATTCCTATTTAGATCCTCTGCTAAGTTCCCCACGTATACGTTAAACAATATGGGTCCCAGCACCGATCCCTGTGGAACCCCGCTCATCACCTCTCGTTCTCTGGAATGCTTCCCATTGACCACTACTCTCTGAGTCCTCCCCCCCAGCCAATCTTCCACCCAATTAGAGAGGAAGAGGAAGAAAGTCTTTCAAGTGGCAACAATAAAATTTTATTAAAGTTTTGAGCAAAGGAAAAAGCTGATAACACAATAAGCAAATCACTTATTAAATATACCCTAAAACAAAACAGACCTTTCATAATAACTGCTAAAACAGCAAACTACTTCTTCTGAGATATTCATTCAAGAAATTTAAAGAAATGAAACCTCATTAGGGTCTGTCCTTAAAAGGGATGTCATTGCACAACAGTTTTTTTCACATTCCCCCTAAACCATTGGGACCAAACAAGAGAAAACAGAAAAGAAAGAGGTAAGAACTGGTGAGGAGAGAGACTGGGAAAGGATAGTATAGATAAAAAGTTTATTAAAATAAGTCAATGAAAGGTCAAATAGGGTGAGCTAGTGTAATTTACTTATCTTTATCATCACGAGATATAGCATATGATATTTAATGAATACTTTCTTATTTATACTGCAACTCTTGGGGAGGAAGTACTTCTAAATGGTTCCCTATTTAGCATCACAGAGAGCCCCTTGATTTAACATTAAATGAACTAGCCTTTCCAATCTCAAAATTTCCAAGCATTCACATGCCCATTCAACTAAACAGGATGCCCTTTTTTCCAACCATGGTTTGAGTGTGGAATTTTTAACTGCTATAGAGATTATGGAAATAGTACTCATTTGTTCTTTATTCCAAAATTCTGCATCACTAAAATAACTTATAATACAAGTTTCTATATTCATTTTCCTTTGTAACCATAAAATGTTGCTTAAAAAGTGAAATATGCTTTACCATAATCTTTCCATTTTAGGGCAATCCCAAAACATGTGTATCAAGCTGTAGCTTGCAATTCCACACATCAGACAGAAGAGGCCCGGATACCCATCTTAAACATTTGCAGTGGTGTGTAGTATAGATTATGGAAGGTCTTAAACTGAACCATCTTCATATTCACAACCTTAAAGGTTTTGAAAGAATTTGACCCAATCTTGTTCCAATTCCTTACCAAGTGTGTGAGCCCACCATCTAACACTTTCTACGACAGAATCTTTGATTTCTGCAAAAAAGGTCATCAGCCAGTATTTTACTTTTAAAATATTTGGAAGGTTTTGCCAAATATTAAAGTATTCACATGAATATTAGCTTCTTTGGTCAGATCCAGTTCTATCTCTAGCCTCTCTGGATTGGTAGGGGTGTTCTCTTGCACATTCAGCCATTTCACTATTTGTGTTATTCTACTTGCTAAGTAGTAAAGATCTGGGGCCCAATATTCAAAACTTTAAGACTGCATGTGCTTTGCATGCTGTTTGTGTGCTTGTGCTGTATTCAAAGGCCCAATTAGCGTGGGCAAACTGGAATAGTGCGGTGCGAAACAATAATGTATGCACTGGGCAAAGACAGGGGTCATGCACATGAATACTGGCGGTACGCTATATTCAGCACATTAGTGCTGCAAAAAGTGTGTTTGTGTGACTTTACATGGCATATAGCATGGTGCAAGTTACCGCCCAGAAAAGGTAGTCTTACCTCTGGGCAAAACAAGGATGGGGGGCACGTACACAGCATCAACAGACAACAGGGCCGTATGCAACAACAGCATCATGGTGTACTGATGACTGCAGTCATTGGGCAGGAACAGAGGGCAGAAGGCCACCCTGGGTCACTCCATGTGCCAAGGAAGAGATATGCTGCAAACCAATGGTACCGGCCACGAGTCCTAGCACGGTACCCTGGCAGTGCCCATGACCCCATCATCTGGCACCAGTCCCAACTCTGCCAGACAGTTGAGGGTGGCCTAGTACCCAGTGGACACTCTGTCAGTGAGTACATGCAGCACACACCCCAAATCCCACCATAGGGGTACACCAACATAATACAGCACACACATGCTGCACTGAGGGGAGGGAGGGTGGTGAGGAAAGGGTGGACAGGTGCCCAGGATGCACCCCATGGTAGGTGGTGCCACATGACTGGGGTTATCCATGCAGTGCACATGTTCCAGTGACAGGAATTCCCCTGATGTCATTGGGCCTGTATGATGGGATGCATCTGGCCACCCCCCCCCCCGGGCACATACTGCACACCTGTACGTGCACTCCATCACACACGGCTGGCCTTGTGTGTGGTACTGTGAGAATCCCATGTCACTGGCACAGTGTATGTGAGTCACAAGAGAGTATGACAGTGTTGTCCCCTATTAGTACATGCCTGCCAGCTGGGCCTGTCTATGTGTGGATAGCAGCATTCAATGTTACCTGACATACAGTGTGCACCGATGTGTCCTTCACAATACCAGATACCCATGGTACTGTAGCACATAATACACACTGTAGTAGAAGCATCAATATGTGACTGTCTATGGCATGCAGCACAACCACCCATGCCTGTGGTCCTTGTCCCCCGGGTTCAGTAGTCTATGCTGCTATGTACAAATCCAGCCTACTGCTACCGACTTTTAGTTCCAGTCTGACATACAGGTGGTGCCGTGTGCACTCTGAAATAGCCCAGGCAATCTACGCATGGAAATGCATGCAAATCAGGCCATAATGACATGTTAATGTGGCTGTTTGCTCTCAGAATGCCTAAGTAGGCTCATTTGCATATAAGTTTTGAATATAGCTAACTTCTGCCCCGGGCAAATGTGTTTGCTCTGTGCAAACGTGTTTGCCCTGGGCAAATGTGTCTGGGCCTTACAGTACTTTACCTGCACTGTTATTTGCAGTTGTTCTGCACCACTTCTTTGCTGGTGCCCACAGTGGCCACGTGATTTACTTGTCCCTGATTCCACCTCTGTGTGCACTGGACTGCTGTTGTTTGCACTGCCCAGTTGCTATACTCAGAGCTCATCATCATCATCCTCTAATTTTATTTAATATTGCACACTTTCTCATTACGAATCAAGGTGCTTTACAAGCAAGACAGAAACAAATTAATACAGCATATCAGCACTAAAACAAGAATAAAATAAGAATAAAATTATCCTGGTGATACCTCTAGTAGAGCTAGTTCTAGTCAGGTTAAAAAGCTTGACTAAATAAAAATGTTTTCAGCTCCTTCTTGAAAGCTTCTACAGTAGTCAACTCTCTTATTGGGCGATGAAGAGAGTTCCAGAGGGTTAGTGCCATATAAGAAAAGGTGCGAGCACTAGATTTTGCCAGACAAACCCTCAGAACTTCTAAAAATTCCTTGTCAGCTGATCGGAGGGGACAAATGAGGCAGTAGGGCTGAAGGAGGTCTTGCAGGTAGCTGGGCGCATGACCGTGTAGGGCTTTACAGGTCAGCAAGCCGACCTTGAAGGTGATCTGCCACCTAACAGGCAGCCAGTGCAGAGAGTGCAGCACAGGTGTAATATGACATGATCTCGGTAGACCAGTCAACAACCTGGCTGTGGCATTCTGCACTAGCTGCAGGTAGTGAAGATCAACCCCAGACAGCCCCAGGCAGAGGGCATTGTAGCAACTGAGCCGCAAGTTCACAAAAGCATGGACCAATGATGGCAGATTGCCAAGGGATATGAGATGTCTAATCCTGGCAATGTTCCTCAGATGATAAAAGGCGCTCCAAACATCAGCTGACACCTGAGACTTACATGTCAAACCATAGTCCAAAACCACGCCAAGATTTCTCACCTCAACCGAAATGAGCAACTTGGAATCCCCAAGCCTAAGCCCGGAGACTCGACCAGACTGCCCACTAACACCCAGGTGACCAGGTTCCACCACTACTACTTCAGTCTTATCTGGATTCAACCTTAGCCAATTGGCCCTCATCCAGTCCTGGATCTCAGCAAGACACTGATTTAACAACCGAGACCACCTCTTGTTGCTCGGGTGTAAAAGATAGGTATAGCCGAGTATCATCTGCATAGCAGTGAAAACTCAGCCCATACTGTCTTATAATGTCCCCTAGTGGTAGTTTATACACTGTGAACAACATGGTGAGAAAGAATGGAGCACTGCGGGACCCCACACGGGATGGGCAGGGATGCCGAGGAAAAAATCCCCGACACTACCGGCTACGTCCTCCCAGTAAGGAAAGATTGGAACCAGTTCAGAACTGTACCAGCCAGTCCACAACAGACCCACAGGCACTCCAATAACACCCCATGGTCCTCGGTGTCAAATACCACTGAGAGATTGAGGAGGATAACGATGGAATGCCTTCCTCTATCCCTCACTACAAGGAGATCATTAAAGACCTGCATCAGGGCAGTCTCAATGCTGTGCCTCTTCCTGAAACCCAACTGGAGAGGACTGTAGATGCTGTGAGCTGATAAATGGGTCTCCAGTTGAAAGGCAACCACTTTCTCAATAACCACTCCCACAAAGGGAAGGTTAGAGACTGGTCTATAGTTGGCCAGGCAGTCTGGGTCCAGTGATGGTTCTTTAGGAGTGGTTTTACAACCACCTCCTTCAGGGGTGCAGGAAAGATTCCCGTCGCTAGAGAACACCAGACTATCCTGGCTAAGACCAGGCTGATGACCTCAACACAGCCCACTAAAAGGTGCGTTGGGCCAGGTTCTAAGCTACAGCAGGTTGGCCTCAACTCCTGGATGATCCTCGCAACATCCACGACTGCCACCTGGTCAAAGATGAACAAGACAGACTGAAGGGTGCCAACTGGATCACCGACCTGATGGAGGCGACCTTATCAGCAAAGAACAGAGCAAACTCGTCACACCTTTTTGTGAAAAAAACTCTGAAGACAGGCAGAATTACAAAAGCCTGTTGACAGTCTGAAAGAGTTGATTTAGTCTGTTACTTGCTGAAGCAATCTCCCTGGACAGGAACTCTGCCTTCTTATGGGAGATTGCTGATTGATAGTCCCTATAATGAGACATCAATATAAGCTTGTCCACCCCAGATCGGGTTCTTTGCCAGCGTTGCTCCATCCTTCGACCCCTCATCTTCAACTCTCTGAGAGTCCCATCATACCAAGGGGATCCCATGTGTGAAGTGAGGGGTTGAACACAGACAGATGTGATCAAGTCGAGGGCTTCAACTGTCTTCTTTGCACTTCACTAACAGCCATGTTTGCCCACCTTCATTTGCCTGCTATATTCAGCAGTGTTTGACCCAGGGCTATTCCTTTGAATATTGTGTGCAGTTGGATGTAGGCTACTTTTGCCCACCAGGCAGTGCAAATTTTTTCCCCTGGGCAAAGTTTGACTATTGGGCCCCCGATGCCTTCAGCCCTCCCCTATCTTTAGATCTGGACAGGTGCTGGTAGGACATTCAATACCTTTTGTGTAACCACAATTATTTAGAAATCATATTCTGAATATTTAGAAACCATTTATAGTTAATTTAAAGGGTAGTGGCATAAAAACATAAAGACATCTAGGAAGAACGGTTATTTTAACAGAGTTGTAGCATCCCCAGAATCCTAAAGGCAAATTTGTGTAGTGAGTCTTGTATGTTATTTTTGAGTAGTAGAAGATTTTCATTCAATGTTTTGCAGACAGTTTTAAATACTTTAATCCCTAGGTATATTTTCATTTTTCCAGGTTATACCTAGAGCTACAATTTCTTCCTTTCTACAGAACTGATTCAAGGGTAACAAGAAAAATTTATCCTTGCAGTGCAGCCTGACAGTGTACTACATTCTTCGATAATTTCCAAAATGTTTCTCATGGACTGCACTTGTTCAGTTAACTGTAATCAGGATGTCATCCATGTTTGTATAAAGACAGTAAATACTCATCATCTCTCGGTTTAATGCCCTTGATATTTTTATCTGTGGCTAGCCTTCTTAACAGTGGATCTAGAGTCAAGTTAAACGCAGTGGTAAAAGAGGGCAGCCCTACCTGGTGCCTCTTTCAGGATAAAGGAGGGTGAGATAACAACATTAGTAACCATAGACACAGTAGGGTTGTTGTACAGCAATTTCACCCACTTTATACAGCTATAGGGGAAATCCATATAACTGCAGAATATCAAATAGATGTGGCCATAGCACTCTGACAAATACTTTTCCTACATCAAGCGCAAAAAGGCTTGCAGGCACATTAGATCTATTTGCTACTTCCACCAAGTGAAGTAACTTTCCAGTTTTGTCAGTAGCTACCCTGCCCTTAATGAACCCTGTTTATTGTCAACTAGGAGTGGGATTACTTTTTCTATTGTGTCTGCTAGTATTCTGGCTAATGTTTTAACATCCATGTTTATAGTTTTTACACTCTGTCAGGTCTTTCCCTAATTTATGAATAAGAGTAATAAGACCCTGAGTCATGTTGGGGGGGGGGGTGTACCTCTGCCAAAGACTTCTTTAAATACGTTAGTTAGGCCAGGTGACACTACTTCGATCATTTTGTTGTAAAAACTGACCAAATATCTGTCCAGGCCTGGAACTTTGTTTATAGAAAGTTTTTACTAGTCCCCTTTACCTCTTGTAGAGTTATCTCCTGTGTGAGGGGAAGCCTTAAAACTTTCTGGCACTGTAAGGATGTTTATATGCTTACTGAAGTCCTGGATTTTAGGAGGATGAAATAAACCCTGACTATCACAGAGATTCCTATAGAACTTTAAAAACTCTTCATTAAGCCTGTTACGGTCTTTCAAGTGGTAACTGATGCAAAACTCCAACATCTTCCATTCAGCAGTTCCTTAGACTACTGATTCCCACACCTCGAGGGGCCACAAACCTCAGCCATTTCCATCCCCAGGGTTGGCAAAAATAGAAGCCAACAGTCATGTAAAGGGGACAAACACTCAACTCATACTAGTCAAGTCCCTGGAAATGGGCCAGAAACATAAAGCCAACAGACCAGAAGCAAAAAAGTTAAGAGCAATTGTGGAAATGCTAGCCACTGCCTTGCCGTCATTCTCCTTTATGAGCAATGCAGGTTTTCTATAGCCAATGCAAGTTGTAGTGTTGAGAATCAAGTGCCCAACCATACCTACTTTTCCAAAGTGGCTCTTCCTGATTTGTATCAGAATGTCTACAAGACTGTCGCATGCCCTGAGAGCATCATTTGTTCCAGCAGTTCCCGTCACCATTGACATGTGGACCAGTGGTCAGACTACTGATAACATGGTAGCAACTGTCCATTGGGTCAGTTTCCCCTCTTCATACTCTTCCTATTCCTCTTCCTCCTTCTCCTCTGGGTTAAGCACCAGCAGTAGCAGTCACTAGCTACAAGTCACCTGGGCCCCCCAACCTCCGCAAGCAAGCAACTTTAAGTATTGCTGGCTTTGACGAAGACCATCATGTAGAAAAGTGATTACACTTCCTTCAACAGAATTTTAATGAGTGTCTGACACCACACTCATTAGCACCCGGTTTTACACTATCAGATAATGCAAAGAATATTGCAGAGGCAGTTGACAATGGAGATTATACACGTTCCATGTTTTGCACACTGTATAAATCTGGTAGTTCAGGGATCCTCAGACGAGGAAGGCACCACTGTGCAGACATGTGTTGGTCTGGCCAAAAATATTTGTGGTAATTTTAGCAATTCTGTAAAGGCACGGAAGCTGTTGTGAAACATTCAGCAGTGGAAAATCCTTCCCCTCCACCAACTAAAACAAGATGTGGCAACAAGATGGAATTCCACCTATTACATGATGGAACGGCTGCTAGAACAACAGAAGGCTATCCACCAGTACGTCACTAAGCATGGCATTGGCAAAGGAGAGATAAACATCAGCCCAAATCAGTGGTGCCCGATGGAGACCCTCTGCACTGTGCTGAAACCCCTTGAGGAGGCCACAGGGGTGAGTAGTGCTAATAAAACTGATCTAAGCCAGGTACTCTGCCTCATTGCCCTCATTAACCTGTGACTTCTTCATATGAAAACTCAATATGACAAAAAGGAGGATACCACTGCTCCCAATCTAATAAAAAGGATAAGATCATGTTTTTGGAATGACACACACATTTCAAAAATGCGTGCAGATGACCACTACCTTGTGGCAACTCTCTTGGACCGTTGGTTCAAAGACACACTGAGATATTCTGTGATGCATAAGAATGCAGTAGGGTTCAGCAGTCCTATAAAGCCTGGCTTATTCATCTGGTCTAGGTATGTATGTATGACACAACACTAGACCAGAAATGCAAACAGAGTGGATGAACAGCACTCATTATCTTCCTCTGCAATCACTCTGACATGCCAGGTGAAGGAGAGGGCAGAAGGAGGATTGCAATGTGGTTCCATTGCTACTGTTGAACATTACAGAAGTCACTCATTTCTGTCTCCAAGTCAACCTACTACTTTGGCTTCTGCAACCCCCAAGAAAGACCACCATTGATGGCAATCCACTATGGAACAACTGTCTGGCTATAGCTTGATGAAAAACATGTCACTTTCTTACACAGTGTTGCTGGAGATGATGGCAAACAAAATGATGCACGATTATCTGCCCTCGTTGAGATGGGTAGCTGACGAACACCTCGGCTGCCCACCTATAACTACAGACTCAGACAGAATTTTCAATGCTGCAGGCAATACTGTCACCAACAGAAGAACATGTCTTTTGACCCAAAATGTGGAGATGCTCACTTTTTAAACAAGGTCTAGCCGGAGCCGATACAGCTGTGGCAAGCTGCCAAATGACCAAAATTACACGTGTGCATAGAAAAGTTTGAATGCCCAGGTGTAACTCAGCCATTTTTTTGGGTTGTTTCACCAGATCTTTAAAATGACCTTTTTGGGACCCCACCTCATGAAGGTGCTGCTGTCATTTCATTCACTTGTCCCGAAATGTGATTTCACAGAGCGACAGCGCCATTCTGTGCCACAGTTGCGTAAACACATTTTGGGCAGGATGTGAAAAATTACAGCTATGCTGTTAATAAGGAGGTGTGCAAAATGGCAATGTTGAAAATCTGGAGTGAAAATATTACAAATTGACAAAGTTCGGCACATGCGTAGAAACTGTGCAACACACGCTCATAACGTAGTCATTTTTTGAAAATTTTTCACCAAATTTGAAATATGGGCTTTTTGGAACCCCACCTCATGAACAGTGGCACTGTTATTTTGTTAATCAGTCCCAAAAGGTGACTGCACACAGCGACCATGAAATCACCTTTTGGAACCAAGTAACGAAATGACAATGACAATGTTCACAAGGTGGGGTCCCAAGAACCCCATGTTGAAAATCTGGGGCCAAAATTCCTACAAAAGGCTGATATATCAACATAAGTTGAAAACCCCATTGACTGCCATTATACTATGCTTACCTTTGATTCTTCAGGTTGCGGTTTGGCTTTGAAGAGTGCAGACATGTCCTGGTCCACAGAAGATGACAGCGCCAACTTCCGGAAGTAAGTATGGGGTAAGGGGGGTGTGGGGAGGTGGGTGCTCAGTGGGAGGGTGGGAGGGAGACTAAGGCAACGATAAGGGACTGTTTTCTTTTTTACAAGGAAAAAAAGCATAAATCTGGGCACACTGGGGTGGGCTCCCAGTGTACCACATGAGTTGGGAGGTGCTTGATGCTAAAATGGGGATTGGGCATCCCGATGTAGGCACGGGGGAACAAAAAAGTAAAACAACATAAATTTGGGCACACTGGGGTAGGCTCCCAGTGTGCCACATGAGATGGAGGGTACATGATGTCAACATGAGGACTTGGAACCCCGATGTTGGTGCTGAGAACATAAAAACATAAAGTTAGTCACATTGGGGTGGGCTCCCAGTGTGCCACATGAGTTGGGGGGGTACCTGATGCTGACATGGGGATTGGGCACCCTGATGTCGATGCGGGGATGGAGAATGGAGGGAGCAGGGAGGACAGCAGCAGTGGGAGGGTTTTCTTTACTGCCAGTGCTGGGAGGGAGTGGAGAGGACAGGAGCAGTGGGAGGGTGTGGGAGAAGTGCCATCTGAAAGATGGTGGCAGTGATGCAACTGTGCATGCATGACACTTGCGCATGCAGAGTTGTGGTGAATGGCATTCTGCCATTCACTAGATGGTGGCACCAGCAGAACTGCGCATGCACACGAGTTGCACATGTGCAGTTCTTGCCCTGGAATGTGGAAGTAACAGCCGAAATAGTGCAGCTGGTACTCCATAGTGGCCTATCGTGGCGGAGTGTTTCAAGCTCCATTGGACTTTCGGAAGAATACTTCCAAAAGTCCAATGGAAGGTGCCAAGATCGTCCGTTTTAAGACAAGACATGCCAAGACGGCAGTAGGCTCCCACCTACAGCCGTTAAAATTAACCTGCCCATTTTTCAAAACTCCTTTTGCCAAGGTTTATGGATGATGAGTCTTCTACACTCCCAGCTAGGCTAAAGACACTCAAGATTAAAGAAAGTCAGTGTCACAAGGGTACTCTTATCCAACCATGAATTTGTTAACCCAGGATTTACAACTGAGATACAATATTCTATTTATAGTGAAGACCTTTTATTTTTTTTTTTTTAATCATTTCTTTATGCTCCTGCCTGGACCCCTTCCATCTGCCCCCCCCCCAGCCCCATTACCCCGACGTCCACTGGACTCACCACTCATCCTAGCGAGGTGCCAGCTAGCTGGGTGCAAAGCCTGCAAGGGTCTGGCTTCATCCTGCCAGCTGATGTTTTCTCCTCCTTTTTGGTGCCCATCCCCTGAGCGCAGTGGCGTGCAATGATGCCAATGGCCGAGCCGTGTATGCTTCCATACGAGGCACGCCGGGTGTCTGCCCTGCAACCGCATCCTACATCTGGGCTCACTGTGCCAGCTCCCAGCCACCGCTTAGGGGTCAGGCAGGCAGAGGACTCTGTCCCCACCCCTCCCCGGGAGAGAAGAGCTGTCCTTCATACTCTCGATCCTCTCCCTCCCCAGCCAACCCCCGCGGAGGCCCACTCATACTGCGAACATGGGTCACTGGCATGGCAGGAGGTAAGGCATGATGCCTCAGCCCTCCACATCACTGGGCTGGCAGTAGTGAAGACCTTTTAAGTTGCTTTTGAACACAACCAAGCGTGACCAAGATGGTTGATGGCTTGGAGAACATGAGCTATTAGGACAGAATGGCAAAACTGGGACTGTTCTCCAGGAAAAGGAGAGGACTCAAGGGGAGATAATGATTACAGTATTCAAGTACCTACAAGGAATAACCCCCTCAGACCAAGTGTACTTCAATCAGTCAATCAATCAATCAAAACTGCACTCAAATCCTACCTGTCTAGCCAAGCCATATGCTCCTGCCACCCTTGACCACCTCCTCCTTTACTCAAATTCTGGCTACCCCCAACACAAGCACTTCTAAACTGCCCAACTACCTACTTCCCCAACCCGTCCCTCTCCCACCTTATCCACTTCTCTCTGTATTTCATCAGGGTCCATTGCCCACCCCTTCCTCCAGTTCTCCTGCACACTGTTTCTAGCCCTCTCCCCCACTCCCCAAAACTGACAAGGTGACCCCGTGTCTGAGGTTGCTGCTTGCTCTCACCCCACCCCCCCTCCCCTCAACCCATTACTACTGGACTACCTCCTGCTCTCTCTCTTCCCCTACTAATCTATGTTGGCTCCAGCTTAGCCCATATTCTGTGTACATGTCTGTATTATGTGATTTTTATCCTTACTGTTGCCTCGGATTCTGTGTACCTGAAATTGTATGTATTCCTGTTGGTCTTCAGTTATTCCCGATGTGGAACCTTTGTAAATGAGCTTGTAGCACAAAGGTTGTAATCCGAGAACTCAATAAATAAATAAATAATCAATGAAAATGTATTTGTAAAAAGCACAATTCCATAAAATGATCAACACGCTTGTACAATAAGATATTAAAATGGGATAAATAAGGACATAAAATAAAAACAGAATAAATCTAATAAATACAACCTAATGATCAATCAGAATCTGGAAAAGCCATGTTAAAAAGATGGGCTTTAAGAGCTGATTTAAAGCTCTCAACAGTCAGGCACTCTCTTACCAGACTAGGTAAAGAGTTCCACAGGGTGGGGGCTGCAAAAGTGAAAGAGCGAGCACCAAAAGTCTTAAGTCGAACCCTGGGAACCTCTAGCAATCCCTCATCAGAGGAATGGAGAGGCTGGAGGGAGTGGTAGGGGACAAGGAGATCTTGCAGATAGCCTAGTCCCAGCCCGTGTAGGGCCTTACAGGTCAGTAAACTGACACTGAAGGTGATCTGCCAGAAAACTGACAGCCAGTGCAGGCTGCAGATCACAAGTGTAATATGACAGGATCTGGGTAGACCAGGCAACAACCTGGATGCCGCATTCTGAACTAGCTGCAAGCAGCGGATATCCGCCCCCAGAAGCCCTAGGTGTACATGGCATTGCAGTAGTCAAGGCGGGAGGTCACAAAGAGGGAGGCAGTATAATGCAGTGGTTTAAGGCTCTGAGCTGCAAATCTGGTGACATCCAGCAGACCAGACCTGGGTTTGATCCCCACAGCTTCCACTTGCATACTGTGTGACCCTGAGCAAGTCACTTAACTTCTCTGTGCTCCCAGGTCGCACATGTAAAAAAGCTTTCAGCTTTGTGTGCTAGTCCTGGTTAAATAACAAAAACAAAGGCATGGACCAATACAGGAAGGTTACTGGGGTGAGGGAGGACAAGATGCTTAACCCTGGCGATGTTCCTCAGAATGCACAAGGATGAAAGACAAGGAGACACTCAATGTCATTAAAGGGAGAAAGGTTCAAAGGAAACATCAGAAACAACAGCTTCAGAGAATGAGTGGTGAACACATGGAATAGACTGCCAGAGCACGTGGTATCAGCTGATAAGAAAATGAGGTGATGGGGTTTTTCCACTGAGCTGGAGGGAAGGAGGAACCTGATAGATCGCTGTCTCCTTTCCCACTATTTATGTGTAACCCCCTGTTACCCGGGATTACTAGAATCCCAGTAAGACCTAGTGGTAGGCAGGGAAGGCAATTTGTGAAACTCCAGTTAAATGGATTTCACACTGTCTCACTCTGTTCTTAGTCTCAGCTGAGACTGAGAGATGACATCACCATAGAACTTTCGCAGCTGCATAAGCCACATTGGAATCTGCAGTTGGGAGTTAGGTTAGAATGTTGGGAGTCTTTGAAGGGAGTTGTGTGTGAGCAGTCTTGAAGAGAGGAGCACAGCAGTCTGTGCACAGGCTCTTGGAGCCTAAAGCTCTGATATAGAGCTATTTTAAGGGAGAGGTGTGTGTTTCCACCAAAAGAGGAACACAGTAAGCTGTTCGTGAAGTGGTGGAGACTGCTGTTACTGGTCTCTGTGCCCCACCCCTGAAGGGATGGGGGTGAAAAGGTGTGCCTGTTATTCCAGGGGCAACCCTCCTGGTTCCGGCTAGCGAAGAAGCTGCCTTATTTTTCAAGTTGTGCTGCGGCACCAGAAGCTGTCAAGAATCGCCTGTGGGGCACCTGCAACCAAAGGGTGAGTCTGCTCTTACATAGGGCCTATGTTTCACCTGAACTGTTGTAAAGTGGGGATTGGACTGCTTAATCAGTGGGAGGCCTAGAGGAATAGGCTAAGCCAAGTAGAAGTATGTTCAAGTCCAGCACAAGAGGTAAGCCAAGACATGTAGAGGAAATGTGCCTAGCATTTACCCTTTAATCTACACTGCCAAGCTTTTCAGAAAGAGATGTTTAATGTCCAGAGAAATGGCCCGGGTATGAATTGTGGAAGCTAGAGGTGGGAGACCCCCCCATCAGTAGTAACCAAATTCACCTCTACGGATTTGCTCTGTGGACCTTTTACTTTGCCTCAGGCACTTGGTCAGTGTTGAGGAAAGTACCCAGATGTGGGATTAAAAGGAAGTTTCCCTTATGGAGTCGAAGGCTCTAAGGTGGTTTAGGGAGCCACTGGAAAATGTGTCCATGTCAAATGGAAGGTGTTTGAGTGGCCGGCAGGGGAGCTGAGCCAGGGAAATGCTCAAATAGTGTACAAGTCGGGGCTGTGTACCCAAAGCAGCGTGCAAGTCTGGGCTGTGTGCCTGGTGGGTCAAGAGCCTGAGGACTGAAGTGTTGAGGAAGTGTTCTGTTTTTCTTAACCTGCATTACCAGGAATGTAGCCCCATGGGGGTCTGTCTATGCTTTGTTTGTTCAGTTTGGATGTGAATAAAAGCCACACTTTAGAATCCCATTCCTGGTATTGGACATTACATTTATTGCTTTCTGTGTTCGGAATTACTTGGGTGCCCCTGTGCAGAGTAGCCAAACCTAGCCCTTGTGCCGAGTAACCTAGTCTTCCCCGAACCCAGTCCCCCACCTGGTACTGCTATCAGCTTCAACAGCATACCGCCTGTCGTTTGCAAAAAGGCAGGGGTGTAGGGGTTATATGCAGTATGTGTGTATGCATTACTAGCTGTAGAAACTAACTGCCATCTCAGAGTTGAGGAGAAATGGTCCGTTACTCGGAAGAGTATCCAGATAGTTACAAATGTCTGTCTCAAACAGAAAGTAAAAAAAAAAAGAGACACAGAAAAACCCTCCCATATATCGGTGAGGGGTGTAGTAAAAGCAATAAGAGAAAAAAGCACTTCCTTTAAAAAATACAAGGGTCTGAGAAAGAGACGGACAGGGTAGACTACCAGAAAAAACTCAAATCAGCTAATACTGAAGTTCGGAAGACTAAATGCAGATGGGATCAAGGTGGGAGATAAGACATTCTTTCAATACATTAGGTGAAAAAGGCAAATGAAAGAAGGTATTGTTAAACTGAGAAATAAGACAGAGTGGGATGAAGATAGTGTAGAAAAGACAGAAGTGCAAAATTAATATGCAAGGAACTGCCTCCCTGAGGAGGTCATGGGGTAAAAAACAGTGGGGGAATTCAAGAATGCATGGGACAAACACAAGGCAATTATAGTAGGGGGTAGGAAGAAGTAGGCTGTTGGTCAACTAGAATCTGCAGCTTATCCAATAGGTAGGGAAATGGGCAGACTGGGTGGGCCAAGCGGTCCTTATCTGCCGTCAAAGTCAAAGTCTAATACTTTTGTTCAGTATTCAGTAAAGAAAAGGAAGGACTATTACTACAAGGAAGGATATGCAAGAGCATGAAGGGGAATATAAGGATGTATAAGGAGCCAATCATAGTCAACAAAGTCCTCAGAGGATTACTGGATCTAAAGCTCAATAAATCTCCATGGCCTGACGGTGTTCACCCTAGGGTACTGAGGGAGCTGACATCAGAGCTAATACCCACTCTGGCTGAACTGTACAACAGTTCACTGGACTCAGGCATGGTGCCACATGCTTGAAAAACTGAATTTGGGGGTACTCACGAATAGCACCATCTCACGGCTTTTGATCTGCACAGAAGCATGTGCCAAGGGTGCCATCAGTCTCACCTTCTATTCCTGCAGGCCATTGAGACACTGGCACTAGCCATAAGAAAACACCCGCAAATACAGGTAATCTTGGCAGGATTTGAGAAACATCATGCTCTCCTACATGCTCATGACCTCCTGATAGTATTGGCAGATGCACATTGGGCCTTCTCCCCACTCCAGCAACTGCTTCAGGACTTCTCCACAGTCTCGAGCCTCACAATTAACTACAGTAAATTGGAAGCATTTCCCCTGAATACCCTCTGTTCTAAGCAGTCCCTGGCTGGGGCCTGCTGGCAGTGGGAAGAGGGAGGGATCACATATTTTGGGATTAACACTGTCCCATTTGGCCCAACACCTATGCGGGGCCAACTTTTTTTAAAACTTTTTTCCCTCCGATCTCAGACTGCAGGGCATCCCTCAGGCATCACCCCCATCTTCTCCTGCTTGGCCTGAGACCCCCCAACCCTGGGCCCCTACAGAACTCTGTCCCGACACCCCCAGCCTACAGGAGACCCCTGGCTTGTGCCCCCCAGGGCAGGACTGCCATCCACTTACCTTGGTGCTCCATTAATCTAATAGTCTGCTGGTAGGGTGTAGGCCAGCGGATATTTGGATCCAGGGAGGGTGGGATCTAACAGTGGTTGTGGGACTGGCAGTGCGTCGTCGTCTCCTCTGCCACTGGGGTTCTTCCTTGTTCGTGAGTTCCCCTGGAGGAGTGGACATGCAGTGATGTCTAGTGAGAGTCAGGCATGCTCCCACACTAGTCCTGCGGACATCCTCCATCGCCCCTTTTCTGGTGGTCCCTGCTGTTGCTCCCCCCAGACTCTGCTGGGGGTTGCTGATAGCAGGAAAGCCACAGCCCATCCTCCTCAAAAAATGAGAGCAGTTCTCTGGATGCTCGAGCCTCTTTCCCCCGGCTGACCCCTGGCAACCCAAGTTCGATCCTGAGTCCCAGTCACTGGCGTGGTGTGAGGTGTGGCATCTGCCGCCTTAATTCTCAGTGCCACCAGGCTGGCCCCAATGCGGGGCCAACTTTACACCCCTTTTAGAGGCTTTGAAGGATAACTCTAAACAGTGAAAACTACTCAACTTGTCTCTAATGAGCAAAATCGCGGCCCTAAAAATAGTAGCTGCCTCCAAAGTTCTCCATCTCCATCTCCTTTACAATCTTCTGATAGACATCCTGGAGCAGTGGTATGCAAAGCTGGGTACTACAGTAGGGCACTTCCTCTTGGAAGGCAAAGCTCCCAGGCTCAGCTGAGCTAAGCTGAAACAACACTGGTCAGTTAGAGGGTGGGATCTTCCCCATATTTTTAATTATCACAAGACTTTGTAACTGCGCAGACTTCAGAACATTCTTTTGTCACCCTCTGATCCACAACCACTTTGGGGTCAGCATGGGGGAGGGCTCCCTTGCCACTGCCCAAGCCCAGGGGATTTTATTATGTGGGAAAAAGGAAAAATTGCTCACCTTAGTAATGTTGTTTCTTCTAATGGAGTCTTGCTGTATTCTGACTATTGCAGTTAGGTCCTGCCTTTCAACTGCCTCGGAGAACAAAGAGTTAACTTTCTATGGCCAGCATGGAACGTTTAGCGCGAGCTCGGTTGAAGTCTCTGTCTGCTGTTGTTTAAACTCCAGCTGTCAGATCTTTACGAGCAATACTCACTAGAAGTTCTGTGTGGAAACTGTAAGACTCACACTAGCCAACTGGCAACTAAATTTATTAAAAAAGGGTTTTTTTGGTTTCAAAGCAAAGACTCAAGTCAGGAAACCCAAAAAACAAAACACAACTCACACCCAAAATAAAGGAGGGTGAAAAAGGGCACCTCTAGGGTGCCAACACTGCTCCTGCCCACCCACATCCCAAAAACCAAGTTCTGAGAGGGGAGGCAGGGGGGAGGTCAGAATACAGCAAGACTCCATTAGAAGAAACAACATTACTAAGGTGAGTAATTTTTTCTTCAAACAACATGAAGTCTTGCTGTATTCTGACTATTGCAGACTACCAAGCAGTACCTCCATGGAGGAGGGACAGAACCTACTTTGGGAATAGGCTCTGAAGTACTGCTGTGCCAAACCGAGCATCACTCCTAGCCTGGATATCCAGAGAGTAATGCTTGGTGACAGTATGGACAGTTTTCCAGGTGACTGCTTGACAAATCTCTAGGATAGGAATATCCCTGGCAGTAGCCAGGGAAGCAGCTGTACTTCTAGTAGAGCGAGTCCTCAGGCCCGAGGGTGGTGTTCTACCCAGTTTTTCATAGCAGAATTGTATACAAGAGACAATCCACCTGTCAATAGATCTTTTAGTGGCAGGTTTGCCCTTACCGACCTCTCCATATGTGAGGAACAACTGGAGGGACTCAAACCTGTGACCCTTGGTGCGCTCTATGTAGTAGCTGAGGGCCCTTTTAACATCCAAGCTGTGCAACTTCCTCTCTCCAGAGGAGGAATGGTCAGTGAAGAAAACAGGGAGAGACATAGACTGATTAAGGTGGAAATCTGAGATCACCTTAGGCAAAAACTTCCTGTTAGTTCTTAGGACCACTTTATCTCTATGGAAGGAGATGAAATCAGGCTCCACTGACAGGGCTTGCAATTCACTGATACGCCTGGCAGAGGTAATGGCTACCAAAAACACAGTTTTCCAAGTCAAGTATTTAAGCTCTGCAGAGGAGAAAGGCTCAAAGAGGGGGTTGCATAAGTTGAGCAATGCAAACATTAAGGTCCCAAGCAGGAGCAGGGTCCCTAAAGGGGGGATTGGTGTGCAGCAATCCCTTAAAGAACTTACAGAACACAGGATGGGCTGACAGAGGAGAGGGCTTGCCTACTGACAAGAAGGCAGAAACAGCTGCCAGATGCACTTTAAGCGTAGCTGGCCTGAGTCCCAAGCCATTAAGATGAACCATATAGTCCAGGACTATAGGCAACCCAGCAGATTCTGGAGAAATATGCTTATTAGAGCACCAAATAGTGAACCTTTTCCATTTGGAGTTGCAAGTCTTTCTGGTGGAAGGCTTTCGAGAAGCCTTAAGGATATCCAGAACCCCTTGAAAAAGGTGTAAATCAGCAAACATTAACTCTTCAAGAGCCATGCCTTGAGATTGAGAGATTTGAGGTTCGGATACCAAATCCTCCCCTGAGAGGATGTCAACAGGTTGTAATTCCTGGGAAGAGACAGGGGAAGGTGGACTGTTAAGGACAGCAACAGTGGGTACCAGGGCTGTCTGGCCCAGTCTGGAGCAATCAGAATCACTTTCCATGGTTGAGACCTGATCTTGACTAGCACTTTGAACGGGGAAGCATACAGGAACTTCCCTTCCCAATTCAGAATCAGAGTATCCAGGGGGACTGAGCCCAAGACTGGGGGTCTGCAACAAAAGAGAGGAAGTTGGTGATTGTCTGGGGCTGCAAAAAGATCTATCTGTGGAGTGCCCCATCTAGAGAAAATCACTTCCAAAACAAGGGGATCTAGGGTCCATTCGTGATGGCCCTGGGATATCCCGCTGAGAGCATCTGCTAGGACACTGTCCTTCCCTGGGAGGTGAACTGCTATCAGAAAGGTTTGCAAGGAATAGGCCAGAGACCATAACCTCATTGCTTCTGTGCACAAGGCCGTAGATCTAGTGCCTCCTTGCTTGTTGATGTACCACATTGTGGTGGTATTGTCTGTTCTGATCTGGACCACCTTGTTCTATACAGATTTGGAAAAGGCTTGCAGTGCCAGAAACACTGCTCTGAGTTCCAAGAGATTGATGTGAAGCAAAGATTCTTGAGGTGACCACAGTCCTTGGGTAGTAAGATCCCCCAAGTGGGCTCCCCAGCCCAGCAGGGAGGCATCTGTGGTGAGTATCATTGAATGAGACTGAGTGACAAAAGGAACTCCCTGTCTCAAATTGTCCCGATCCTGCCACCATTGCAGAGCCTGGATCAGGGTTCGAGTCACTGGGACTAGTTTGGTAAGGGAATCCTTTCTTTGGGACCAGAAGGCTCTTAAGTGGAACTGAATATCCCTCATCTGGAATCTTGCCCCCTGGACCACTGCTGTAGAGGCTGCCATGTGGCCCAGGAGCTGCAAGAAATGCCTTGCTGGTCGAGACACTTGAAGGGTGAATGAAGAGGCCAGTTCTATAAGGGTCCTTGCCCTGTCCAGGGGAGGAAGGCTTTTGCTCTTATTGTATCCAGCTCTGCCCCTATAAAGGTGAGGAGCTGTACTGGCTCGAGAATTGACTTTGGAAGATTGAGGAGGAATCCTAAGGAAGTGAGCAGTTGCTGAGTTATTTGCAGATGTGACTTGACTTGGTCTGAGACTGACCCACTATGAGCCAGTCGTCCAGGTATGGAAAGATGGAGATCTTTTTTTCTCCTTGGGAAAGCACCACTACTGCCAGGCACTTTGTGAACACCCTTGGGGCTGATGCTAGGCCAAAGGGCATTGCTCTGAATTGATAGTGGCCTGAGGGCAACTCGAACCTGAGGTACTTTCTGTGGGACCACCTGATGGGAATGTGAAAATAGGCATCTTTGAGGTCCAGGGAGGCTAGCCAGTCCCCTGGCCGTAGAGAGGGCAGAATTATTCCCAGAGTCACCATTTTGAATTTTGGTTTTAAAAGGTACTTGTTCAGATATCTTAAATCCAGGATGGGCCGCCATTCTCCTGTCTTTTGGGGGGTTAGGAAGTACCTGGAGTACAATCCTTTGCCCCTGTGTAGGGTAGAAACCCTTTCTATGGCTCTGAGAGCCAGGAGGGAAGAAACCGCTGCCTCTAGGGCAAGGGTCTCTGATGGATTTGCAGGTGGAAAGGATCTGGTTCTCATCTTGGGAAATTTTTTGAAGCTGAGAACCAGTCCCTGGCTTACTACTTCCAGGACCCACTTGTCTGATGTCAAAGACTTCCAGTCCTGGACAAAGTAAGCCAGCCTGCCCCCTACAGGTATTGGAGAATCGGCCCGGGCAGACCCATCAGGGTGTCTGCTTGGCAGGGGCTTTAGGCTGAGGGGTGGAAGCAGGCCTGCTCATTCCCAGTCTGCCTCTCCCTCTGAATAACCCCCTCTGAGCATAAGCAGAAGAGGAGGCCTGGGCTTGGGAAAAAGGCCTTTGAAAGGGCCTGCCTCTGCCCCTGGAATGCTGTCTCTGAGGAGTGGCTTGCCTTTCTTTGGCCTGAGCACTCCTGTAGGTGGTCCTGTACTCATCCATCTTCTTCATGTAGTTCTCTGTCTGCTCCCCAAACAAAGAATTACCAATGACAGGGAAATCCATGGCCTTAGCATGGGTATCCTGTGATAGGCTAGTACATCTGAGCCAAATCATCCTCCGAAGGGCCACAGATGTAGCCATGACTCTAGATGAAACATCATTGGAGTCCACAGCAGCATGAAACTGCACCTTGGATGCCTCAATCCCATCCACAGCCACCTGCTCCAGCTCCTTGGCAAGCTGGTCAGGGGCCTGTTTAGCCAGAGCCAGCACAGTGTCCCACCTGGACTTCTGGTATCTAGCTGTGTAGGCCATATAGTTAGCCTGCCTGATTCCCAAAGATGCTGCCATGTACTGCTTCTTTGCCATGGCATCAATCCTCCTGGAGTCCTTATCTGGGGGGTGTGAAGCCAAGGGAATATTTGCCTTATCACAGGCAGCAGCCTGCACTACCCCAACATGGCTGCATTGCTGGGAAAGGAACTCTGTGTCCGAGCCTGAAAGGGTATACCTCTTGTCCATTCTTCTGTCCACAGGAGGTATGGAATTAGGAGTCTTTAGAATTTTAAATGTCTGTTTCCCAAAAGATTTATGGAGGGGAATAGACAATCTCCTGGACTCTGGGATGTCCATCATCTCAACAAAATCAGGCTTCTCCTGATCCTCTACTGCTTCTTCCATTGGAAGCTGGAGGGTTTTAGCCACTTTATTGTAAAACATAAAGTGGGAAGGGGACTCAGAAAGGCTAGAAGGAGAAACACCTGAAGGTCTGTCTGGGGAGATGTCCAGGTCAATAGGCACATCCAGACTTTCATAATCACCATCATCATCATTATCCTCATACTCTCCCTCCTCCTCCTCCGGTTCATAAAATTCTTCTAAAGTATAATCCGGAACCGGGGAAACCGACCGAACCGAGTCCCTGATAGATGGTGCCGGTTCGGCCGGAACCGAAGTTAGCGATTGAACTATCCTTATCCCTTTGGCTATTTCATCAGCGGTCAGAGAAAGAATTTGTGGATCCGAACTGGATGATTTTTCCCTTCTCTTTCTTTTAACCGGAACCGACTCCTCAGAATCGGCTCTCCTTTTGGCCGAAGAAGTTTCGCCCTGGTCAGAGGGCACTCCTTCTGGTTCGGTCGGAACTGAACCGGGCTGGCCCTCTGGGTGAGCGGACTTCTCGGCCTCCCTTTCCCTCAGTCTACCTACTCCCTTATCCAGGGTAGCTTTGGGAAAACTTTTACAAATTTGGCAGTCTGAATCGAGGTGGTCAAACCCCAGACAATAAACACAGGTGGTGTGTGGATCAGCCTTAGCAAAGGCTTCCCCACACACACTACAGTGTTGAAACCCAGTGGGCCCGGTTTTTTTCTTGGGTTTCTCAGACATGGCCAATCCTATCCAAAACTTACCCTTTTTTCGGCAATCTGCCAGGCAAGACACCTCTATCGGTTCCTGACCGTGTTACGGGTCTTGGAAAAAAAATAATTAAATCTGTTTTTTTTAGAACTGATACGGACCGGTTACCACACTCTAATAAATTCAAAAGTTTTTTTTTTTTTTTTTAAACCAATCTGATCGGTTCAAACCGAACCGATCCAATGATTACAAGTTCCACACAGAAACTAAATGCAAAACCTATCTAGTACTCACAGTACCACAGACAGAGACTTAAACCGATAGGTTCAGTAGCAGAAATTCAGTAGAAACCGAGCGAAAAAACGACACTTTAACCGACTTTTTGGAACCGAGCAAAGGAGAGAAATCTCCAGAGCGACTGTTCAGTGAGGCGGAGTAAATAATCTGATGGTTGGAGTTTAAACAACAGCAGACAGAGGCTTCAACCGAGCTCGCGCTGAACGTCCCATGCTGGCCATGGAAAGTTAACTCTTTGTTCTCCGGGGCAGTTGAAAGGCAGGACCTAACTGCAATAGTCAGAATACAGCAAGACTTCATGTTGTTTGAAGAACAAGATACTTACTGTACCTACCCACCTGACCCTACCCCACCTCACAAAAAAACTGGAAACAGTTGACTACATTCTTTTAGCTGCAGGAGACTCTGTTCACATATGCGCCCCTGTGTGACAGCAACAGGTTTAAGATTGGAAATAAACCCATACCCATGGGTACCAGGAAGAAGGCAGAGATCTTGCATGCATGGGATCTCTGCCCCCAGGCCAAAACTTCTTCTACTCCTTCGAGGACCTGCAAGCACTTTATTGCCTCCTGAAGCAAGACTTTTGGAAGTCCTTGCAACTCTGTTCCCTCTTGGTCTAGTTCCTTAAATATTATGCAGAGAGAGGGGATAGGCACTCTCTGAACAAATGGGTTAGGCAATCTAAGAGCATGGCAGGGGGGACATCTATAAAATGCTCAGGAAGGGGCATCCCTTACAATTGCCACAGCTTTACAAGGGTGGATTGATGAACTCCAAGTAAACGTTTCTGAACAGCAGTGGTGAATAGCAGGGTATCAAGCAAACACATGCTGCAGAGATACCAGGACCCAACTGATCCAAGATAAAATAGTGCATAGTTTGGTACAGGACCCCCCAAACTCTTGAAAAACTGGGGCTATATCAGAATGATAAGTCCTGGCACTGCAACAGCCAGGAAGGCACACTGTCACATATTCTCCTGAGTTTCCCTCTCCTAGCTAGCTTTCGGAATGCAGTACCAGAGTTCTGTAAAAAAAAGTCTGCCCCTGCCCCACCATGCTGCAATTTCGCCCCCTATTGGTACTGCTAGGTATCAAAACCCCCGGATGTCTATAGGACAAATCCCTCCACATGCTGGGTGGAGTCAGCAACCACTGCAGCCAAATGTCTCATTCTCAGACTATGGAGAAGTCAGGACCAACTATCCTGTATGAATGAATAGTGTCCCTGGGCCAAATGTCTTCTCTGGAATGCCCGTCATAGATAGTGCTGAACAAAATGGAACTTTATTTTGAGGTCTGGACCCCATTCCTGGATTTAAGGGCAGATCCTCCCTCTTCTGGGGTAACGTTCAGTTTAGGGCCTCAGGTATCAGTTTTGCTCAAAGTAAACTGGATTAACTGTTGAATCCAGTGTGTTTTCTTTTCTCTGTCAGTGGTGGATTACACCACTCTGTCTCCACTAACTGTTATATGAATTGTACTGTTGTATTTATTTATATTCTGTACCAGTGTCACATGGAACTGTTAGTTGTTCTTTGTTCTGATATGCTTTTCTATATCTGTTGATATATAAAATGTACTGTTGTTAAATTTGAAAACTTAATAAAAAGTTTAACAGTAAAAAAGAACAGTTGAATTTGGTACCCTTGTGTAAGGGTGAGCCTAGGAATGAGCCTGGAAACTACAGACTGATAATATTGACATTGATCGTATGTAAGTTAATGGAAATACAAAGGCTGGAATAGGGCTAACAGCTCTAAATACAGAAATACTCACTATGTAGTCTAGCTAAAAAAAATCCAGATTTATTGCTACATATTTTAAAATGCACAGTAGCACTCACCCTGCCATGTAAACTGATGTTTCGTGCTAGTCATGTGTGCATTATCAAAGATGCCCTGATAAAGTGCACGTCTAGCGTGAAATGTCGGCTTATGTGGCAGGGTGAGTGCTACTGTGCATTTTGAAATATGTAGCAATAAATCTGCATTTTTCCTTTTAACTAGACTACATAGCAAATCTTTCTGTAGTTAGAGCTGTTAGCCCCATTCCAGCCATTGTACTTCCTCATGTTTGTTTATCTGGGCTCCAGCTGTTAAGTTAAAGTAGCCACTTTCCACAACACGCAACTCTTAAATGGAAACCATACTAAAGAGAACGTTGGTAAAGCTCCTGGAGGTGAACAAGCTTCAAGATGAAAGACAAATTTGGGCTGGTGACAGGAAGGTCATGTCAAACTAACTTAATATGTTTTTAGACTGGGTAACAAGAGCACTGGACAGGGGCCAGGCAGTAGATATTCTGGACCTGGATTTTAGGAAAGCATTTGACTCAGCCTCTCATAACATACTGATAAAGAAGTTGGATGACCTGGGTTAGAGGATAAAATGACTAGGTGGGAAGCAAACAGGCTAGGGGTGACAATGCAGAGAGTAAGGGTTGGTGGGGAACACTCAGGAATACGGGAGGTAAGAAGTGGGGAACCGAAGAGATTGGTTCTTGGGCTTTAGCTTTTAAATATATATATAAATGCCACAGGGGATGACATTAAGGGTAACATTTGTCTGTTTGCTGATGACACCAAGCTGTGTGGGAGGGCTTGCACTGATGGAGGGGATTAGGGACATAAAGGATGACCTGAAAGGACTTGAGAGATAAGAAATCTATTAGGCAGCTGGGATGTAATGCCAAGAAGTGCAAGGTTATTCACATAAGGAAAAAGAACCCAGGAGCGAGTACAATCTGAGGGTGTAAAAATCACAGTTGCCTAAAAAGGAGAAATACCTGGGTATTTCAAGTACATGAAGCCTTCTTTGCAATACAGTAAAGCAGCAATGACGGCAACCAGAATACAGGACAGCATAAGTGGGGGGGGGGGGTTCCATTAGCAGACAAAAGAAGGTCATATTACACCTGTACAAATCCATGGTGGGGCCACACCTGGAGTACAGTGTGCAATGCTGGAACCCATATCATAAAAAGTGCCCATTCGGCTCAAGGTGGCCATTTTGAATAAGGTGCAAGAGGCCTGCCAGGAAGAAACCCAATTCTGCAGCATTCTGCAGTAGAGTTACTGCAGGAAACAAGGCCGTTTCAATGGGAGTTAATCCTTTTTGTCATGCAGGGAACTGTGACTCTGCACTTCATCCTAGTGGGCTTCATTCTATTTAGGGTCAGCAAGGGCATTCATATTTATTTAAAATTTGGTGACCGGGAAAGGCACACTGAGCAGAAGCTTGTTTCCAGGTGTGACCTGGGAACAGGGGTTGCAAATACAACAAAGGGATAACAAAATTCAGATACAGTATAATACAGAATAAACAAACTATACAATATAATAAAGAATAAATTCTTCATTACAGTATAATACAATGAGCAAATACATTTTCATCATATGATTTCATTACAGAGTATTGTACAAGAGATTCAATAAGCAGGGTGAGACAACGAGAGTAAAAAAACTTGATTACTAATTGCTACAGGAAATGGAAGGGAAAGAGCAGTAAAGGAGGCGGTGAGGCGGATTTGAGGGGAGAGGTTATTCCTGAGGAAAGGAAGTCTATGGGAGAATGCTAATTTCCTAACCGAGGCGTGTGCTCGTGGGAGGGGGAAGGAGCAGAGTTTAGAAAACCTGAATTTATACTCACTAGAAGAAAGAAGGGGGAGTGTAACCCCCCTGCAAATGGGGGTTCCCAAAAGACTTCCAGGAGCTTGCTTGAATGCTCCAAGCCTGAATGGTGTTTGGCATTTAAGCCATTTATCAGTGAGTGTTTTTAGAGCCTCTGGTACTGTCTCTTTAAGAGCTGTCTGCTTGCAGACATAATTAGGTTGTATGGGGGGACTGTGTGCTTCTCTGCTTGAGTACCACTCGAGCTGCTGTAATTCACTCCATTTTGCAGTCACTAAGTGCAAAGGGAACCTATCTGAAAGATGTAACTGTTTGCCAGAAATTATTTAGAGTAATAATGAAAATACAGTTTGTCTAACCTGCTTTCTTTGCAGTCAGAACTGTGTTTGCCTAGTTCCCCATTCTAGTTTTGAACTGCTGAACTGGACCAATCAGTGTGGGTTAAGGTAGCTCTAAAATGGTGCCTTGGACAAATCAGAACTTGGACTCGTAATCTGAGCCAGCCACAAGAGGATTGTATGGGCAGTGACTCTGGGAGATGTAGTTTGGACTTCAGCGCCTTTTTGGATCAACAGGGGCAGTCTATTGTGAGTGACAGCCAATCCAGCCAAGAACTGGGAGGAACTCAAAGGAAGTGCCCGGTTTTGTCTGCTGGAGTTTCAGTTGAGCTCTGGCAGTGAAGAGGAAGAGTCCTGTGCTTTTGGTTGTGCAGTTTTAGTCGGAAGCGTGTATAGGCCCAGAGTTCGGTCTGCAACTTGTGTAACTGCTTGTTAGGACTGAATCGGTCCTGTGAAGAGAATCAAAGGATATCTGAAGAGTAGAAACCAGGCTCACCCTGTAGAAGACTGGAGAAATTGCTGAATTGCACTCGGTCTGTCAGGAACTGAATCTGCTGTGTGTTCTCCCAGTATTGTGCAGTAATTCATCGGGATAGAGAAGCAGCCTGCCTGGTATAGTACTTTCTTTTACCATATAAATGTGGAGGAGGCTTGTGCAGCTCAAGTGAATCCTGCTGCCATTAAAGGACTTTTGCCTGTTACTGTTTACCATATAAATGTGTGAGGAGGCTTGTGTAGCTCAAGTGAATCCTGCTGCCATTAAAGGACTTTTGCCTGTTGCAGTTTGCCATATAAATGTGTGAGGAGTCTCGTGGAGCTCAAGAGTAGCCCTGCTGACGTTGAAGGACCCTATCTTGTTTGGAGTCGTGGAGTACTAATTCAGGTCGCTCCCTGTTGAATTGCCACATTGAATCCAAATGGAATTACTGTACAGCTGACTGTTTAACTAATTTTCTTTTCTCTGTGTGAAAGGGCCCCTACCAGCTGCCACGGTTTGGACTAGCCACTAGGGCTTGGGTACCCAGGGACGGTAACTGGTAGGGATAGGCCTGTGCACAGAGCCATAGGTAGATGAGTAAAGTGATAAGCTAATTAATCCGATTTCCCCCTGTCCTTGTTATATCCCCCTAAATAAATCAGAGCTGCTTGTTTCAGCAAAGTTATACTGCCTGAGGTATTTGTCTATGTTAAAGTATTGTACTGTGATTGTTGCACTGTATCTTATTTTACAGGGGTCCCAGTGCCTGAACCAGTCCTGGGGTAAGTGTATACTGTGAAGGTAATTCTGATATACTGTGTGGCCACTAGTGGGAAGAAAGGGGGTTGCAGTGTCCCAGAGGGCTGTGACCAAGTAAGTTTAACTATTGCAAACCCTGACCTCTGGGTGGAGGCACCGCCATTGGATCAGGCCCCTCAACCTGTTGGTGGCAAATCAGGCAGGGTAGTAGCCCCTGGGATAGCGCCATCTAGGGGTTACATCTTGGAGGCACCGCTGGGATTGTGTGTCTTCTAGTGGCCATATTTACAAACCACTGTTAAGAAAAAAAAATAAATGGGTACCCCGACAGAAGTGGCTGTGCACCGGCTGGTGGAGTGGTGTACTGGGGAGGAGATCGACCCCCAAAATGCTATGCTTATCCTGGACATCCCCTGGGTATCAATCGGACACTGTACAGGAGTACTTTCCAAGGTGGAAGGTTTACAAAACCCTGTGGTGGTGGGTCGGCATGCTAATCTGCTCACCCACACTTTCCTGGCCCTAGTAGAGTTTAAGGATCCCATAGATAGCTCCAAAGTGCCACAGACCATTACCCCAGAGGGATCCCTCACTGCTTGGAGAGTGATAACTAAGGACAGTAAAGACCCGGAGAGGAATGAGCCCCCACCACTATCTGAAACTTTTGAGGAGAAATTTGCTAAATGGTTTCTGGGGGAAGGGAAAACTGTGGAGGACTTGAAGAAACTATTCTTGCCACCTGGGGGTGTTCCTCTCCCAACACCCTCTCCCGCTCCAGTACCAGTAATGGTGGCTGAACCAATGCAGACTCCTATTTCTGCACCTGCCATTAGTCACGACTCTTACGAAGGTTGAGGATCTTCTCTGGCACCCTCCCACCCCTCAAGGGAGGATGACTGGAGACCTGGATAGACTATGTTGCCCCCAAGTGCTAGAATGGCAATGCTCGGAAGCAGCGAAAGAGGGTTAGTGAGAGCCTCCGAGGTCCTGCCCTGGCTACCATCCATGCTAAGCGGGCAGTAACCCTGAAGCGACTGCACAGGCCTATCCTGAGGCCTTGGAGATATGTATGGGAGCCCAGATTCTGATGAGGACCTATGGTGGAGAGTAAGAAATGCACAACAGTACCAAGCGGAGTTGTTGTCTGTGTATGTATCTCGGCTGGAAAAATTGTTGCAAGAATGCCTCAGAAAGGGTGGTTTGCCAGCGACTGAACTGGACGAACCAGGCTGGACAGGATCCTTAAGTCTGCCCCCTTCTCAGAACTGCTGTTGCTTCAATTCGCCTGGCAAATCGACTGGAATCCCACCCTCTTATGATGAGTTAATGAGAGAAATTCGAGGAGTTGAGAAAAGGCGACCTCGGGAGGGACCTGCACTAATAGCTGCGGCTACGACCCGAGTGACTGAGGGTGACCCATCAGGTGAAGTTCAGGGGCAGAGGTTGGCAGTCAATGAGTACTCTGACAAGGAAAAATATATGCCACAATGGGGTGAACTGTTGAGAGAGATCCGGGAATTCAAAAACAGTCCCTTTATGAAGGCCACGCCTGCAAGTACGGGCCCTGACCTATATCCGACTGCATCTGCTATGGGGGTTGGGGTACCCACCCATGTGTCTCCTGCTGATAACGGCTCCAAACTCGATTCCTTGATCATGGAAGTGGAGAAACTGACGAGATGTCTCCAAATGCTTATCACGCCGCAAACACAAGATTGCGGACAGATGGCACCATCTCCCTCACATTGTAGTGGGCAAACTAGATCTACCAGTGCACAAAGTGAGGCCTGAGAATAATTCAAAAGATGTAAAAACAATGCATAGAAATCATTTACTGCCCACTGGACAAATCTTGATTGAGTCTGAGCCCCCAGAAGATGCCCCCTCTGGACCAGTGACTAGAGCTGCTGCTAAGAAAAGATCAAGAAAGTCTGCACCTACAGAAGCAGAGTTAAAGTGTTCCCCTCCACAAGTCCCAGTTGAGCATGACTGTCAGTCCATATCAGAAGAAAGTGAGTGACTTTGAATACTATCCTTCTTACGAACTGAGTCAATTGTTTGAGAGCAATCCCTAGTCAATACTGGAGATGAAGCTGGGCCTTCTGGACTGTCTAAGCCCCCAGCTTCGTCCCTGGAGCCAATGCTCCCAGAAAGTGAAGTGCAAAGCATCAGATCAGATGAAATGGAATCATTGTGCATGGTTGAACTGTTTGAGCTTTCAGGGAGAAAATGATGGATTGGGCAGACTGGTGATACACCAGAACAAGAAGAGTATTTTGAGTGCCCTGAAAGTCCACTGCCAGTGTCCGAAAGCTCTCCATGCGAGCCAAATGTTGTGGACTCAGAAAATGTAACTCCTGGAGCTGAAAGTGCCCCAAGTTCTAGCCTCTCTACCCCATGGAGACTCCCCTGACAAGTGAGGACAATGCTGAAAATGAGGCTCAGAGTGCAGAGAATGTAACAGTTCCCCCTAGTAAGACTGGTCGAGCTGTAAAGCCTGTGGTGCACTTCAGTTATGATTCCCTTGGGAGGCCTGTGGACTTGCCTCTCAATGTTGTCCATAAAGGAGTGTATGTGTCCCGAGCTCATTGCCCAAACTGGCGTCAGTGCTAACTCAAGTTACTTGTGTTGCCCTCTAAGTATGGTGCCTGTGCCCGTCCAGCCCCAAGGTAACTGATAGGAAGGGCCCCTCTCTTCAGGTTTCATGTACAAGAGGTAATAACTTGAGTTATGGTACAATGTGTGTAATACTGTGTAAGAGTGACGTACTGCAATGTTTCAGAAATGTGTTCTTGGTAAAATGATATATTGACTGATGATTACATGTGTGAGCCTAATGCAAATGTATATGGTTGCAGTTGAAACTTATGGGTACTTGCTTGCCTGGACGTCCAAGCTTCCCAGGCCAGGAAGGTGTAACCCCCTGCAAATGGGGGTTCCCAAAAGACTTCAGGAGCTTGCTTGAATGCTCCAAGCCTGAATGGTGTTTGGTGTTTAAGCCATTTATCAGTGAGTGTTTTAGAGCCTCTGGTACTGTCTCTTAAGAGCTGTCTGCTTGCAGACATAATAAGTTTGTATGGGGGACTGTGTGCTTCTCTGCTTGAGTACCACTCGAGCTGCTGCAATTCACTCCATTTTGCAGTCACTAGGAGTGCAAAGGAACCTATCTGAAAGATGTAACTGTTTGCCAGAAATCATTTAGAGTAATAATGAAATGACAGTTTGTCTAACCTGCTTTCTTTGCAGTCAGAACTGTGTCTGCCTAGTTCCCCATTCTGGTTTTGAACTGCTGAACTGGACCAATCAGTGTGGGGTAAGCTAGCTCTAAAATGGTGCCTTGGGCGAATCAGAACTTGGACTCATAATCTGAGCCAGCCCCAAGAGGATTGTATGGGCAGTGACTCTGGAGATGTAGTTTAGACTTGAGCCTTTTGGACCAACAGCAGCAGTCTATTGTGAGTGACAGCCAATCCAGTCAAGAACTGGGAGGAACTCAAAGGAAGTGCCAGTTTGTCTGCTGGATTTCGGTTGAGCTCTGGCAGTGAAGAGAAGGAGCCCTGTGCTTTTTCGGTGTGCAGTTTTAGTCAGGAAGCGTGTGTAAGCCCAGAGTTCCAGTCTGCAGCTTGTGTAACTGCTTGTTAGGACTGAATCCGTCCTGTGAAGAGAATCAAAGGATATCTGAAGAGTAGAAACCAGGCTCACCCTGTAGAAGACTGGAGAAATTGCTGAATTGACTCGGTCTGTCAGGAACTGAATCTGCTGTGTGTTCTCCCGGGTATTGTGCAGTAATTGCGATCGAGATAGAGAAGCAGCCTGCCTGGTATAGTACTTTCTTTTTACCATATAAATGTGCGAGGAGGCTTGTGTAGCTCAAGTGAATCCTGCTGCCATTAAAGGACTTTTGCCTGTTGCAGTTTGCCATATAAATGTGTGAGGAGTCTCGTGGAGCTCAACAGTAGCCCTGCTGACGTTGAAGGACCCTATCTTGTTTGGAGGTCGTGAGTACTAATTCAGAGTCGCTCCGTGTTGAATTGCCACATTGAATCCAAATGGAATTACTGTACTGCTGACTGTTTAATTTTTCTTTTCTCTGTGTGAAAGGGCCCCTACCAGCTGCCACGGTTTGGACTAGCCACTAGGGCTTGAGTACCCAGGGACAGTAACTGGTAGGATAGGCCTGTGTACACAGAGCCATAGGTAGATGACTAAAGTGATAAGCTAATTAACCTGTTTCCCCGTCCTTGTTATATCCCCAAATAAATCAGAGCTGCTTGTTTCAGCAAAGTTATACTGCCTGAGGTATTTGTCTATGTTAAAGTATTGTACTGTGATTGTTGCACTGTATCTTATTTTACAGGGGTCCCAGTGCCTGAACCAGTCCTGGGGTAAGTGTATACTGTGAAGGTAATTCTGATATACTGTGTGGGCCACTAGTGGGAAGAAGGGGTTGCAGTGTCCCAGAGGGCTGTGACCAAGTAAGTTTAACTATTGCAAACCCTGACCTCTGGGTGGAGGCACCCGCCATTGGATCCGGGCCCCTCAAGCTGTTAGTGGCAAATCAGGCAGGGGTAGTAGCCCCTGGGATAGTGCCATCTAGGGGTTACAGGAGCATGATTGAAACCTTTAAATACCTGAATGGCAGTAACAGCACTGATTGAAAGGTTTTGTATCATGGGTGGTGCTGAAGAGGCTGAATAAATTACCAGAGGATGTGGTAAGTGCAAAGCCAGTGGATCATTTCAAGGGGGTTTCAGATAAAGCCATGGGGAGAGCTGAGGTATCTGGGTGGGGTGGGGGGCAACACGTAACTTAAAACACATGTGAGATGCATCATGCAGACTTGACAGACAAAAGACCTTCTTCAGCTTGTGAACTTCCACGATGTATGTTTCTATGTAATGTTTTTTATTTATTCAATATTTACTTACTGGATAAGAACTCAGATATAGAAATTATTCTTAAACAGAAGCAACCCAGGTTTTAAGGGTGGTTATACTATGGGTAAAAACATTCAAGCCCGCTGATTTGTTAAAAGAGATGCACAAGAATGTAATTATGAGGCCAAAAGTACACTCCTGCACTTGTTTAGCCAGTTCACCAGGTTCAGCTACAATACCAATATGCCTTAACTGGAACCATGTTTTTATCTTCTGCTCACATTTCATATGTAAAAAAAATGTCTTATTAAAATCCTAAAATAAACATCTTTTTAACAGTTTTAAGTAGAAACCATGTTTTAATTGCAATAAGACACTTCAGAGGTACGTAACTATGGACATGGTCAATAATCACACTTTTCTATTGTGTTTTTAAAGGCACTCGGCGTAAGCGCCTCATACCTCACCACACACTTGGGACGTGATTACTGAACCATTAATTACACACCCTGCCATATCTTACTGCATACTTACAAACACAGAGTAAAGAATACACTGTGCGATATCGAGATGGCACATACAGTATCTCATAGGTTCATGAGTAGTGATGGACAAGATAAGAGTAAGAGTTGATAATTATGATTGCCTAAGATCCATCACACAGCTGTGCAGTGCTGTAGCTCACTGCACAGTCATCCTGGGCTTTGGCCTGATAACAAATCCATATGCCACTAAGAACCTCAAAATAATTATTTGGCAGCCATTCTGCTGCCTCGCTAGGCACCCTACTCTACCCACAGTGAAACACTTACATTGGCACAACTGATCCTCATATACACATTCCCTAACAAAAAACAAACAAAAAAAAATACCTATCCTAAATCAGCTAATTTTTCTCATTTTTTAAATCATCAACAATTGCTATTGTCTGCCCAATTTAAAATCTGCAATTGTGCTCGCAGTCTGACTCACACTCCTGTTCCTCTCTATATATTCTGACCATTGTCTACATCATATTTAAAAAACAAACACTCAAAATGCTGCCTACTCTCTCTCTTCTCTGAAGGCTGCCTCCTCTCGCTCTGTCTCTGTCTCTCTCTCAGCTTGCCAAACAGTCCCAAGCTCAGTACCGAGCATAACTGGAGGGGCAGCACTGGTTTTACTCGCACTATCGCTCACACTTGCGGTCCTCCTGTTACTGACAGGTAACTTATATTTTCATAAAGTAAAACACAAAAAACACTCCCAATGCTCCCTCTTTTCTCTTTCTTCTACAAACACAGGAGAAGCAGATGGGGGAGATCACTATACCAGTAACAAATATGGCAGTCACTTTAGAACATATGTCCTACAGCTCTATAATACCCAACTTTTCCACATTTAAAAATGATTATTTTAATTCCTAAACATAATAAAAAAATTATAAGTGCAAAAAAGGGTGTGCATTATGCTAGATTGCCACACTTCCTTTGCGGTTTAAGGCACTCAGTCTGTGGCCTTGTGTATCACAATGAAACCACGGAATGCAGAGATCTAGCATAATGCACACCCTGTCTTGTATTACTGTTTACTTCTAAGATGTGTACCTTTACAAGCAATTTTTTTTTTTGTTTAAAGAAACTGGTATTACCTCCCCACCTGTCAATCATCTGTCTTTCCAAACATTCAGTAGATGAATGTTTGTTAATTATGGAATACAGGAATTCACGCTTCTGCAGATTTCATCTGGCAGACTTTTCACCTCTTCACACAAAACAGAAGGCTTTGTATGAAGCCATGGTCTCAAGATTATCTGTGTCTAGATACACAGTAGAGATTGCCCAGGCAAGGAGGCAAGCATAGGAGAGGCATTCTTCTTAGTTACTAAAAAAACAAAGGGAAGTAAAAGTGTAACTGTTGCTTCACTTTTTAAATTTGTTTGTGTGTAAGGTGAGGATCATGTGAGGAAAGATGTTTATTTCATATAAAATTTAAGGGATTTTTACTTTATAAGGGCCTTGTTGAAGGTTTTCACAGTGAGGCAGACATGTTTGTGATAGCAATCTGGGATGAGTGAAGTGGGTCATGAATTCTGCATATGATTTTATTATATTCCAAATCCCACTGCCGGAATATGTTCTAACCTGTGCTGTGCTTAAATTCAAAATCCCACTGGCTGAACTTGTTCCAACGTATGCATTTCTGTGGGATTAACATATAGGTCTCAGAACTTATTTAGCCAAGCAGAAAACAGGAAATGTCCAGACCATTTTATAAACAGTAAATACTTTCAGTAAATATTATAGGCATTGGCACTATGGAAAGGAAAACTGTCAGTGGTAGAAACTACTCTGCACCAGAGGCTACATCATCTGCCTTATCTTCCTGGGCTACTACGACAATGAGGTCTGTTCTTTCTAACCCTCACCGATGAATTAAATGCTTTATCTAACAGTGTTATTATCCAAAAGGAACTGATCCAACTTCAGTGTAAAATATTTAACACTTCCCACTTGCATGGCTTCTTCTCAGAGCTTATTCCTTAGGCTTATTGCTCTCTGGCTGAAACAAAGGCTTCCTCATATTGGCCCTAATTCTATCCTGCCTTAAGCACAGGGTTTGTCTTATAATTGTGCTGCCAGAACAAACTGGAAAACGTTCCCCTGATTCACCCTATCATATTTATTTTATTTATTATTTTATTGTACAATTTATGGCCAGGAAAGACACACTAAGCAGAGGTTTGTTTCCAAGTGTGTCCTGAGAGCACAGGGACGTTTTAATGACTTGCTCATGGTCACATAGTATGCAAGTGGTGACTTTGGGATTCAAACCCAGTTCTCCAGGACAGGTTTGCAGCTAAGTGCTCTTCACCACTATGCTACACTGACTCCCAGTATCTAATCCAAATGTTTCTCCTGAGATTCAAGACAGTTCTTGGCCCTTAGCAGGAACCCTAGCTTGGGATCCACTGAAACAGTAATCTGATCTGCATGCTTTTGGTAGGCAAGTTGTGGCTCTAGAGATATCCTCAAGACATGTGAAAGACAGAACCCTTAACTGAACAATGTTATCCTTAGTGCAGATACAGAGGGTGATATACAGTTTTTGGAGTTGAGTGTGGGTACTAATTATTGGGGTTGAAGATAGGTGCCAAAGACCACTGATTTGTTCAGTCTTTTTGGCACAGAGAATGAGGTGGTTTTCATTTGGCCCCTGATGAAGCACCATGTCTGTAATGCAAAACACAGGGAGTTGGTTGGCAATCTATCCGTGTTCCAAAATAAAGTTCGCATTTGCAGAAAACAACAATTTTGTGTGGTTTGTTCTCACAGCCTGAGTGCAGCAGCTGCTTGTCTGGTTTGACTTGTGTATGGTTTCTGCTGGCATGGGTTCTTCCATGAGTGCATGTAGTTTGTGCTTTTTTATTTAGCCAAGCTTCCACTACTACAGATTCAGTCAGGAGTTAATGCTCCACACAGGCCAGTAAGTGGTCTGTGCAATAATCATGTAAACAGCGAACATATATCCTTTACTTTGGACACACTGGGTGAGTATTAAGAAACACTGAGGAAAAACAGGGTGCCTATGACAGAACCCTGAAGCATGCCTAGTTCTAGGGACTCAAGTTCTGAGAAGTTGGTGCCAAAAGCAACCTTATCAAACCTGAGAATATGCAAAGCACCATCAAACTATTTACAGAGGGTGGGCTCTTAACCGACACCAGCCATGTTGTGGAGGTCCTCAACACCAAATTCTCTGACCTCTCTGAATAGCTGCACAAGCTCCCACCCAAGGACCCTTTCCCATATCATAGCAGCTGAGCCACTGATGACCTCAGATTTAAACCCTTCCTCTTTAAGGCACTTCACAAGGCTCTCCCTACCTATGGCAGTGCCGGCAGTGACAGTCTCAGACTGATGTTTCTTAAGCCAATAGCCATTACATTGCTAAACCTCTGGCCACAATTATTAACCTACTCCTGACCTCCTCACTGATTCCAACATTATAGAAACAGGCCAGAGTAATCCCGATAGTTAATTCTGGCAACTCTACACTTGTCAACAAATACGGTCCAGTTTCTATCCTCTTCCACCTAAGTAAGACCATTGAAAATCCAAACATATATCTAAACATAACCTGCTTTCTCCCCACCAACATGGTTTCAGAAAGGGCCATAACACCACTACTGCCTTAGCATGCTTCAATGAACATGTTGTCAAGGGCATGGACTACGGTAGATTAACCAATGCCATTCTGTCAATTTGACAGATGCCTTCAATCTAGTGGACCACAGCATTCTACTAGACAGACTGCATCTATCTCGGTTCTCCAACACACAAACACATCCTGGATCTTTAATTTTATCTCAGGGAGAACCTAGGTGATCTGCACAGGTTGGGCTACCACCAAATCAATGAGTGGCAAAAGTGTAATCCCTCAAGGATCAATACTTGGACTAATTCAGTTCTCCCTATTTGTAAATGCCCTTCCAAATAAGTGCAAGGTCTGCCACATGATTCTCTATGCAGACAATCTGATTCTCTTCCACGCTGCCAAGACCCCAGCTGATAGGGACACAGGAACATACTATAGGAATGATCAGACAAGAGGGGGCTTAGAAGCCCTTCTAGCTTGTCCATCTTATATCACCAAGAGTAACTGCTAATGCCCATTTTTAGTAGTTATTTGTCCAGTCCCAACTTAAAAATGTTGACAGTTTTACATTCCAACATTTCTGTGGGTAAGTCATTCCATATCCTCACCACTCTCTGCGAGAACTATGCACCCTCCTTTCCGTCCTAAATTGTCTACACTTTAACTGTAATTTATGATTTCTTGTTACTTTGTTATTGTCTATAAATTCAATATTTAGATTTGCTCTCAAAGCATTCTTAGTAATGGATTTAAAAACTAATATCATGTCACCCCTTAGTATCCTCGTCTCCAGCTTACAGAGGACTAATTCATTTAACCTTTGCTCATATAACCTAATCTGTTCATTCCATGTATGATTTTGTAGTTTTCCTCTGCACCCTTTCTAACTTTTGTATATTCTTTTTGAGTTCATGCATGCACTGGGAACTCCTTGGGATAGTGATTTTTGAGGGGTGTAACACTGTCTGTCCAATGCAGAGTGCTCTGCAAGGGGCCCGACAGTATCACACCAATCATCAGTCAGGCTGGTCCTGACGCTGTTTTGCCTGAAGTGGTCTGCAACTGAAAAGAAAAGCTGCACCAATCATGCGGTGGCTTTTCCCTTCATCTCTGAGTCACCCAGCAAACAAGCTGTTTGCCACTAGGATCAGCCTGACTGAGTCTCCACTACCCACGGTCCCTTCCTGGAAGATGGGAGGCGCTTTCCTCGCCTGCCTCCTCCATATCCCACTGTCTTCCTTTGCTTAGTTTCTCCCACCCATGTGGAGTAGACCACCACCTAAAATCTGTATGGGCTGGGAGTATTCAGTGCCAGAAGTCACGATTGAGCTAGCGGATCCTCCCCCATCTGCCGACACCAGGGTGCTCAATCCCCGTGTCAGCATGTATCCCTCTCAGTACTCTGGCACACTGGGAACCAACCCCAGTATGCCAAAAATCTGTGTTATGAACAGTTAACCTGTAAAAAAGAAAACACTCCCGCAATGTCTTTTTTCTAACCTCCCCACCTGCCGACATTGGGTGCTCAATCCATGTGTCAGAATCTATCCCCCCAGTACTCTGGCACATTGGGAGCCTACCCCAGTGTGCCAAAATCCATGTTCTGAATCGTTTACATGTAAAAATTCCAACATTGTAACATTTTTCTGTATTCTGTTCCATCCCATTGTTCCTTACCCCCCAGGTTGCACTGGAAGACGAGCAACCTGTTGCTCAGCATGCCTTCCTGGTGCAACATTTCCAATAAATAAATAAAGAAGAAAGAAAACAGTCCATAACTTTTTTTTTAAACCTAAAAACAAACAAAAACGGTCCCTCATCGTTCCCACGGCCCCCCTCCCAACCTCACCCTCCTTTGCACCCCACCTCCCCACACACACACACCCTCACCCATACTTACCTCTACAGGTCAGGAGCAGTGATCTTCTGTCGACTGGGAACACGTCTGCACTCTTCAAAAGCCGAATGCAAACTGAAGACTGCACTCTTCAAAAGCCGACTGCAAACAGGGAGGAGAGGAGGCACTGTGGGTCACCTTGGAACCTGGAAAGGGCACCGCAATCTGCACAGGGGTTGTGTACAGACCCCCATGTCAGGGGGAAGGAATGGACAAGGATATGATAGAAGGCATTCTTAGGATGGCAGAGAAAGGGGAAATACTGTTGATGGGAGACCTGACTATGCCAGATGTTAACTGGAGCACATTTGCTGCAGCCACATCCAACAGCAGGGCCATTCTCGATGCCCTACAGGTGGCAGGCCTCAGACAGCTAGTTTTGGAACCCACTTGTGAGGGAGCCGTCTTAGACCTCGTACTCTCAAATGAGGGAAGTGAGAGGATCTCAGATCTAGAAGTGGGTTGCCATCTGGGAACAAGTAAATAAAACAGTGTGGTTCATGTTAAACTCAGCTACAGAGTCAAGCCATACAAAAGTAAGGGTACTGGACTTCAGGAGAGCTGACTTTGGCAAGATGGGAGAGTGCCTCAGAAAAGCACTAGCAAATAGGCTAGAAGGAGGTGTGGAGCAACAATGGGGAATCATCAAAACTGCCATCACAGAGGCAACAAGCCTGTGTGAAGCAAATAAACAAATCAAAATGAAGAAAAAGCCACTATGGTTCTCAAAAGAGGTGGCTGGGAAGTCAGGAGAAAAGATAGCATTCAGGAAGTATAAGGAAACACAGAAGGAGCAGGACAGAGAGCTGTACCAGTTAAGGCAGAAGGAAGCAGGGAGGGAAGTCAGAATAGCAAAGGCCCAAACTGAGGAAAAGATAGCCAGCTCAGTTAAGAAGGGGGATAAAACCTTTTATAGGTGCATAAGAGAGTGTAGAAAGACAAAGGGAGGGATAGTGAGGCTGAACAGAATGAATGGTGGGTGGGCAGAGGGGGACAGTGAAAAGGCAGGGATACTGAACGAATATTTCTGCTCAGTATTCACAAAAGAGGAGGGGGAAGTGCCTAATCCAATTAACAGAAGCACTCTTGATAGGGAAGTCGATCCCAGCCCTTTCACAGAAGAAAGGGTTCTGCAAGAACTCCTAAAACTGAAGGAGGACAAAGCAATGGGGCCTGATGGAATTCACCCCAGAATTCTAAAAGAATTAAGGGAAGAAGTAGCGAAACCACTGACTACTCTTTTTAATAAATCTTGGGAGGATGGTGTGGTACCCGAGGACTGGAGGAAGGCAGATGTGATTCTCCTTCACAAAAGTGGGACCAAGACAGAGGCAGGAAACTACAGACCTGTCAGTTTGACCTCTGTGGTAGGAAAAGTGATGGAGTCACAGTTGAGTACCTAGAGGCCAGTGGGGCACAGAATCTAAGGCAGCATGGGTTTCACAGCGGGAAGGTCATGTCAGACGAATATAATAGACTTCTTTGACTGGGTGACCAAAGCAGTAGACAAGGGAAGGACTGTGGACATGGCCTACCTAGACTTTAGCAAGGCATTTGACACAGTCCCACACAAAAGATTAATAGTCAAATTAACCAGCCTGGGAGTGGGTCCCAGGGTGGTAGCCTAGAGTAAAACATTGGCTGGACAACAGGACACAGAAGGTAATTTAAATGGAGTCCACTCTGAAGAAAGAGGGGTTACTAGTGGGGTACCGCAGGGTTCAGTACTGGGTCCAGTCTGCTTTAATGTCTTTATAAGTGACATTGCAGAGGGACTGGAAGGAAAAGTATGCCTCTTTGCAGATGACACAAAGATCTGCAACAGGGTTGATACACAAGGAGGAGTGGAAAGGATGAGAAGGGACTTGGCAAGGTTGGAGGAATGGTCAGAAGTATGGCAGCTAGGATTCAATGCAAATAAGTGCAAAATAATGTACCTGGGAAACAAGAACACAGGGAAAGATTACACAGTGAGGGGGGGAGGTAGTAACAACAACAACAAAAAAAGAAAGGGACCTGGGGGAATCGTATCAGATGGCCTTAAGGTTAGCAAGCAATGTGAGAAGGCAGTAGGGAGGGCTGGGGGTATACTGGGATGCATAGGGAGAGGCATCACCAGCAGAAAACAGGAAGTTGTTATCCCTCTGTACAGACAGTTGGTGAGACCCCATCTGGAGTACTGTGTCCAGTTCTGGAGACCCCATCTCCGCAAGGACATAGACAGGATAGAGGCAGTCAGAGGAGGGCAACTAAAATGGTGCAGGGTCTGCAAGAGACGCCGTATGAGGAGAGACTAAAGGAGCTTAATATGTATACCCTTGAGGAAAGAAGGGAGAGGGGGGACATGAAAGAAACTTTTAAGTACCTCAGTGGAATCAACAAAGTCAGAGAGGGTAGCATCTTTCAGAAAAAGAGACGTGCAAGACAAGGGGACACAATTTAAAGATGGAGGGGGGCAGTTCTGGGGCAATGTGAGGAAGTGTTTTTTTTGCAGAGAGGGTAGTGGATGCATGGAACAGCCTTCCTGAGGAGGTTGTGGGGTCTAAAACTGTGGGAGACTTCAAGAATGCATGAGACAGACATAAGGCAATTCTTGTGGGGGGTAGGAAGAAATAGGCTGTTGGTTAACTAGTATCTGCGGCCTATCCTGTAGGTAGGGAAATGGGCAGACTAGGTGGGCCAAGTGGTCCTTATCTGCCATCAAAGTCTATGTTTCTATGTTTCTAAGAAAATCCCGGTAAGCCCTATAATGGCAATCAATGCAGGGTTTCAACTTCGGTTGATATCTCAGCCACTTTTTGGAGTTTTGGTCCCAAATTTTTAACATGGGGTTCTTGGAACCCCACCTCATGAACACAGTCATTGTCATTTCATTTCTCGGTCCCAAAAGGTGATTTTGCAGTCGCTGTGCAGAATCACCTTTTGGGATCAAGTAACGAAATGACTGTGCCACTGTTCATGAGGTGGGGTCCCAAAAAGCCCTTGTTACAAATTTGGTGAAAAAACTCCCCAAAATGACTGCATTACGAGCATCCATTGTGCAGTTTCTACGCACACTTGTAACATGATCAATTTTTAAGATTTTCACTCCAAATTTCCAACATTGCCATTTTTTCACACACCCTTACGAACAGTACAGCTGTCATTTTTTCCATTCTTCCTGAAATGTGTTTTTGCACCTGTGGCACAGAATGGAGCGGTCACTGTATGAAATCAACTTCTGGGAAAGATTAATGAAATTCCAGTGCCACTGTTCATGAGTGGAGGTTCCAAAAAGGTCAGTCATGTTCAAAATCTGGCAAAAACATTTCAAAAAATAACTGTGTTATGAGTGTGCGTTGCACAGTTTCTATGTACACTTGTAACTTCGCCACTTTTTCATATTTTCACCCCAGATTTTCAACATTGAAATTTCTTCACACATCCTCATGAACAGTATAGCTGTCACTTTTCACATCCTGCCCAAAATGTCTTTTCGCACCTATGGTGCTGAATGGCACACTCACTGTGTGGAATCACCTTCTGGGATTGAGTAACAAAATGATACTGCCACTGTTCATGAGGTGGGGTCCCCAAAAGCCCACGTTGAAAATTTGGAGCAAAAATACCAACAAACACCTGGGGCGTTAGGGTTTCCAACTGTAATGCCCACCCTGTACAGAGTGACAGGTATCTAGTGAAGTAAACCAATGCTGGAAGAATTTAAGAAATTTGTGTTGAGAGTGATATATTTTTCTTGGACTTCAGCAAGGCATTTGACTCTGTCCCCCACAATGGTCTGGTAGAGAAACTGATGGGTTTGGGAGTAGGCCCTTTGATAGTCAGACGGATTGAAAACTGGCTAGCTGGACACACTCAGAGAGTAGTGGTCGGTGGGGAGCTCTCGAACCCTGGACAGGTTGGTAGTGGGGTACTGCAGGGCTTGGTCCTGGGTCCGATCCTGTTTAATGCATACATTTCTGACATCAGGGAGGGTATAGGGTGTGAAATGAGTCTCTTCGCTGACGACTCCAAGATGGGAGCAGTAGTTGAGGGGGAAGAGGGGAGGTTGGCCCTGCAAGAGGACCTGGACACCCTGGAAAGGTGGGCTCACACATGGAAATTAAATTTCAATATCACCAAGTGCAAGGTGTTACATCTTGAGCGGGGGAACCCTAAACACATGTACACCCTGGGAGGGGAGGTGCTGGAGGCCTCAACAGGGGAAAAAGACCTAGGGGTCATGCTGGATGCATATATGAATAACTCTGAGCAGTGCAGGAGAGTGGCCAGCAAAGCAAACAGGATGTTGGGATGCATCGTAAGGGGGATCACCTCCAGGAGCAGGGAAGTGATTCTGCCGCTGTACAATGGACTTGTTAGACCACACCTTGAGTACTGTGTATAGTACTGGAGACCACACTTGAAGAGAGACATACAGCTCCTGGAGAGGGTGCAGAGCAGGGCAACTAAGATGATATGAGGACTAGGGGATTTGCCGTATAAGGACAGACTTCAGGAGCTCTGCCTGTTTTCACTGGAGGAGAGGAGAGATGGGGGGACACGACTGAGGTCTTCAAGTATCTCAAGGGAATAAATAGGGTAAATACGGAGGGGCTCTTTAGACTAAAGCAGGGAGGTATTACCAGAAGGCATGGTTTGAAGTTGGAAGGTGGAAGGGTGAGGGGGGGAAAAGGAGGAGGTTTTTCACTGAGAGGGTGGTGGATCCTTGGCACATGCTGCTGGCTAGTTGGTTCAGAGATCCACAGTGGAGGGCTTTAAGAGCGGGTGGGACAGAAACAGAAAGTGGATGTCAGATGATGGCTTGGCCCAGGGGGGTGGGGATGGATGAGAGGGGTTTCTGGAACACAAGGTGGGGGCCTCAATACCCAACTAGGGATCTGAGGTTCGAGCAGACTCGATAAACCATAAGGCCTAATCTGCTGGCAATTAGTATGTTAATTAGCATGTTAGTGATGCAGTGATGCCTTAAAATGCAAGGCAGAGAAATATACACAGAGATATATGGGAGGCATGTACACAGCAATACCAACAGCGAACTTTCGGCATTGACAAATGCTTGTTATTAAATGGATTCCATAATTGCCAACAGTACTCCGGATGTGGATGAACAAGCGACCTACACAGTTGCATAACCCCCCACATGTCATATTCTTTCTTACAGTCCAAGATTCTATTACATTTTGAGACAACTTTGTCACAATGTTTAGAGAATTTTAACTTGCTATATATTAAAATTCCCAGATCGTTTTTATATTCTGATGTTCTTAGTTCTATGCCACTTATGTAATATTTAGCCTGCCCATTGCTTGACCCAAAATGTGTCACCATGCACTTGTCAAGGTTAAAGCTCATTTTATTTACCGATCACGTATATAAATTATATAATCTACACAGATTATCCTGAAGCTTTTTATTACCATGCTCTATATCTACAATGCTGCCCACTTTAGCATCATCTGCAAATTTGGCCAGCCATGTTTCTTTATTTGTTTGCATGTTCTGTATATATAAGTGGAACAGTGATGAACCTAGAACAGACCTTTGTGGAACTCCGTTAGTCACACTGATTTCTGATGATTCGTAACCATTTATTCTGTTTGCACCTCATTTTCAAGCCACAGTTTTGCACACTTTACTAGCCTTGGGTTAAAGCCAGAATGTATTATTTTATTTATTAGCTCAGCATGTGGAACTTTATCAAAAGACTTACTGAGATGCAGGAACACAACATCTACTGGCTTACCCCAGTCAAGCGCTTCACTGATTTTACCAAAGAGTTCCAACATATTCGTTAGACACGGTCTTCCCTGCCTAATCCTATGCTGCATAGCATCCCTAATATTCTTTTCATCCATAAATTTATTGATTCTGTTTCTCAAACTGTTTTCAAATAGTTTTCCTACCACTGATGTCAAACTAACTAGTCTGTAGTTAGTTTTATCACTTTGTTCTCCATCTTAAAAAGAGGTGTGGTAACAGCTCATTTCCAATCTAATAAGGCTTCCCCCTCCTCCAAGGGTGTATTGAACAATCTGGTCAGTGGGTCAGCCAATACAATTTCTAGTTCCTTTAGTAACCTGGGAGTGCAAATTGTCAGGACCTTGAGCCTTATTCACATTTATGTCTTGTAACAACTGTGAAACAACTTCTTTCTCTATTCTAATAGTATTCCCAATAACAGTAATGTCCACCTTGGATAACTTTGTAACCGGAAATACAGATCCAAAAAATGCATTTAGGATGTCTGTTATATCCCTCTCATCCTCAAACTTCTTCCCATGCTCTACCAGCAGTTCAACGGTTCTGTCCCCACCTCTTTTGGATTTCACATAATTCCAGAATGCTTTAGTATTAATCTTAGTTTTCTGTACTATATCCAATTTCTTCTCTCTTTTAGCATCTCTGATCTCTTTTTTTACACACCTTAGTCACTGTCCTATATTGTTCCCATAGCCTTGGGCCATTTGTAGTTTTTGCCTTTTTAAATAGTTTCCTCTTCTGATTATTTGTGTTGCTAACCCTCTTGTTAGCCATACTGGTATTCCCCCTTTCCTACTGCATTTTGTTACAACCAGTACAAACATCTCTTTGAGTGATTTTATTTTATTTGTAATGATCATCCATATACCATTTACATCTTTCCCTTCCATCTCTCTACTTCATTGCCAATTTTGTAATTCCTTAATCACAGCCACAAAGTTGGCCCTGTTATAGCATTTCATAGAAACATAGAATTTGATGGCAGATAAGGACCACTTGGTCCACTTAGTCTGCCCATTTCCCTATCTAATGGGTAAGCTGCAGATCCTAGTTAACCAACAGCCAACTTCCTCCTACCCCCCCCACTAGAATTGCCTTATGTCTGTCCCATGCATTCTTGAATTCCTCCACTGTTTTTCACTCCACGACCTCCTCAGGAAGGCTGTTCCATGCATCCACAACCCTCTCCATGAAAAAATACTTTCTCACACATTACCTCTGAGCCATCCCCTCTATCTTCAAACTGTTGCCTTGTTCTTGTACATCTCTTTTTCTGACAGATGCTACCCTCTTGGACTTGTTGATTCCTTGAGGTACCTGAAAGTTTCTATCATGCCCCCCCCCACCTCCTTTCCTCAAGGGTATACATATTAAGCTCCTTTAGTCTCTCTTTTTATGTCTTCTGGTGCAGACTCTGCACCATTCTGGTTGCCTTCCTCTGGACAGCCTCCACCCTGTCTATGTCTTTGTGAAGATGGGGTCTCCAGAACTGCACACAGTACTCCAGATGGGGTCTCACCAACTGTCTGTACAGAGGGATAACAACTTCCTGTTTTCTACTGGTGATGCCTTTCCCTATGCATCGCAGTATCCCCCCAGCCCTCCTTACTGCTGTCTCACATTGCTTGCGAACCTTTAGGTCATCTGATATAACTACCCCCAGGTCCCTTTCCATTTTTGTTGTTGTCAGTATCTCACCCCCCATTGTGTACTCTTCCCCTGGATTTTTGTTTCCCAGGTGCATTACTTTGCACTTCCTTGCATTGACTGTAAGCTGCCAAACATTTGACCATTCCTCCAATCTTGCCAAGACCCTTCTCATTCTTTCCACCCCAACGTGTGCATCAACCCTGTTGCAGATCTGTGTCGTCCAGTCCCTCTGCAATGTAACTTATAAAGACATTAAAAAGGACCTGACCCAGTACTGAACCATGTGGTACCCCACTAGTAACCCCTCTTTCTTCACTGTGGACTCTATTTACTATTACCCTCTGCATCCTGTTGTCCAGCCAATGTTTTACCCAGGCTACCACCCTGGGACCCAATCCCAGGCTAGCTAATTTGTTTATTAATCTTTTGTGCGGGACTGTATCAAATGCCTTGCTAAAGTCTAGGTAGGCCATGTCCACAGTCCCTCCCTGGTCTACTACTTTGGTCACCCAGTCAAAGAAATCGATTAGATTCATCTGACATGATTTTCCTGCTGTGAATCCATGCTGCCTTGGGCCTGTGCTCCACTGGCCTCTAGGTACTCAACAATTCTTTCCTTCAGAAGTGATTCCATCATTTTCCCTACCACTGAGGTCAAGCTGACAGGTCTGTAGTTCCCTGCCTCTGTCTTGGTCCCACTTCTGTGAAGGGCAATCACATCTGCCCTCCTCCAGTCCTTAGGTACCACACCATCCTCCCATGATTTGTTAAAAAGGGTAGTCAATGGTTTTACCATTTCTCCCCTTAGTTCTTTTAGAATTCTGGGGCGAATCCCATTAGGCCCCATTGTTTTGTCCACCCTCAGTTTTAGGAGTTCTTTCATAGCCCTTTCTTCTATCAACCCCCCATCCAGAGTGCTTCAATTTATTGGATTAGGTACCTCCCTCTCCTCTTCCTTTGTGAATAATAAGCAGAAGTATTCATTCAGTATCCCTGCTTTTTCACTGTTTCTCTCTGCCTACCCACCCTCCTCTTTATTCAGTCTCAGTATCCCGGCCTTTGTCTTTCTTCATTCACTAATGTACCTATAAAAGATTTTATCCCCCTTCTTAAAAGAGTTGGCTATCTTTTCCTCAGTTTGGGCCTTTGCTATTCTGCCTGCCTTCCCCACTTCCTTCTGCTTTAACTGGTGCAGTTCTCTGTCCTGCTCCTTCTGTGTTTCCTTATACTTCTTGAATGCTATCTTTTTCTCCCTAACCTTCTCCTCCACCTCTTTTGAGAACCATAATGTTTTTTTCTTTCATTTTTATTTATTTGCTTCACACAAAGGCTTGTTGCCTCTGTGATGGCAGTTCTGATGTTTCCCCATTGTTGCTCCACCCCTCCTTCTTGCCTGTTTACTAGTGCTTTTCTGAGGCACTCTCCCATTTTGACAAAAGCAGCCCTCCTGAAGTCCAGTACCTTCACTTTTGTATGGCAAGACTACAGCTGAGTTTATCATGAACCACACTGTTTGGTGGTCACTTATTCCCAGATGGCTACCCACTTCTAGATCGGAGATCCTCTTTATGTCCCCATTTGAGAATACCAGGTCTAAGACTGCTCCCTCCTGAGTGGGTTCCCACACTAGCTGTCTGAGGCACACCCCCTGTAGGGCATTGAGAATGGCCCTGCACCTTGGATTTGGCTGCAGCAAAGGTGCTCCAGTTAACATCTGGCATATTCAGATCCCCCATCAACAATATCTTCCCTTTCTCTGCCATCCTAAGGATGCCTTCTATCATTTCCTTGTCCTTTTCCTCCCCCTGAGACAGGGGTCTGTATACAACCCCTGGGCAGATTGTGATGCCATTTGCAGTCTCCAGGGTGACCCACAGTGCCTCCTCTCCTCCCTGTTTACCCTTTAGTTCTGTTGCTGTGATCCCTTCCCTTACATAGACAGCTACTCCTCCTCCTTTTCTACCCTCCCTGTCCCTCCTGTAGATTGTGTACCCTGGTATGTTGACATCCCAGTCATGGTTCTCTGTGTACCATGTTTCTGTGACTGCCACAATATCTAGGCATCCCTCTTCCATCAAGGCCACCAGTTCAGGGAGCTTGTTACCTAGACTATGGGCATTGGTACTCATTATCCTCCATTTTTTGATGACCTTACCACTTTTTGTCCAATTTCTGTCCTTACTGTCTTTGTCTTTTTCTCCATTTACCCCTGCCCTTCTCCCTATTGACTTATTTTTGATTGTCCCATATTTCTTATCTTTTCCCTTTTTGTGTTAAACAAAACCATTGATTGGTCACTGTCACCCCGCGGCTCCCTAACATTACAATTATACAGACCATACCCAGGTCACTTAGTACCACATCTAAGGCATTGTTACCCCCTTGTTGGTTGCTGTAGCTATTGTTTAAGGTTTAGGTGTAACAAACTATTTGATAAATGTCTGTTTTGGCTACTGTCCCCTTTTGCTATTCTCCAGTCTACACCCAGGATGTTTAAATCTCCCATTAATATAATGTTATTTTTTCCATAAGTTCCCTGACCATATCAACTAGGACGTTGTCTGCATTAGCTATTTGACTTGATGGTCTGTAACTTACTCCCATTTTTCCCTGTTCTTAGTCAGATTGACTCTGTGTCATCCTGCTCTACCTGATTACTTTCTTCTATCCATAGTTGTTTGTTTATGTATACAGTTACACCTCCCCCTTTCTGCCCTCCTGTATCCCTTTCAAATAATTTGTGTCTATCTGTTTCCTTAGATTGTGTGTCATCCTGTGACTGCCATGTTTCTGTTATACCTACTACATCCAGGTTCTCCCTGTGTAGTATAAATTATAACTCACCAAATTTATTAGTAAGACTTCTTGCATTAATAAGTAGATAATCCTGTTCTTTGTCTTTTTGTCTTCCCTTACTAACTGAAGGTTCCTTTAGGTGGAGAATGTGAGTGTAATACAGCCTCTACCCTCACAGAGGAGTTTAACACCACCCAGAGGTGGTTACACACAAACAGGCTGCTAGTTAACACTAAGAAAACTATGGCTATGCTGTTTGGGTCCAAATCCAGACTTGTCAAATGAGTAAGGGGCTCAAATACCTTGAACTGTATAGTCACCGAATGGGACTTCCCCTGGAACTAGTCACTGCCTCCAAATAACTTGTGTCAAACTTAATCCCTTTCTGACCTTTTCAGTCCACACTGGGCTCATGTTAGATGAGTAACTCAGAAACTGGGTGTTTGCTTCTGGCTCAAGGACCTTATGACCCCTGAAGTGCGGTTGGCCATATACCCAGGGTATACTACTGCCCCTTCTAGACTACTGCATTCTTTTTTTATACTCAAACCTTGTCTACCAACTTGTCCTGACTCACCACAACTTATAACAGCATTTGTAGGTTTGCTTTATTAGTTCCTTATTCCACTCACCATTGCTCCCCTCTACCAGGCCCTAGGCTAGCTCTCCCTGCAGACCCACTGAGAGTACCTATAAGGCAGTCTTGTCAAACAAATCCCTGCAGGATAAGGAGTCATCCCCACTACTTTTTTCTCCTCAAACCCAAGCCTGGTCCCTGTAGCTTCATGTCCTCCTCACATCTCCTCCTAGAATAAACCCAGGCTGCCACCTGCATGGGTCAAATGGCCTTCTCCACTGCTGCCCCTAGGCACTGGAACAGCTTGCTTAGCTTCCTCCATCTCTAGTTTCAAACCCCCTTTTCAAATCGTACTATAGGATTGCTTCCTCTGTGTGCCCCCCTCTGAAATATGGAGACCCCAAGAATGTCAGTGTCTAGATTTGTATATGTCCTGCTGGTTTCTTTTCCTCTACTCTGTCAGCCCCTTTACACAAGTTGTATATACTGTATATTTCATTATTTACTGTTTGGTCACTCTCACTAGCATGTTATTTGCATATAATTACTGGTGATCTGATTTCTCAACTGGATTACCGGTCTGTTAAAACGCTGTAACAACCAGATTTCAGGTTATTACGCTCCCAAAAGCCATAATAACCTGAAATCTGGTTATTACATCATTTTCCAAAGCAGCAAAGGCAACAACACTGGCCACACAGCACTGACAGTGCAAGGCATTTCACGCGGGTACTCACGGTTGTCTGCTGAGGTACTCTCACTCATTGGCTGCATCTCAGCACTCTCCTTGGCGGTAAAAAACCTAACCAATACCAATAACACAGTCCCTCTTTTAAAAAAAAACACTGAAATCCACCAAAAATTTCTTAACATGTGCCTTAAAAAACACAACTTTTCACACACTCCCTAACCTTTCTTTTTACTACTTTGGATCTCCACAGACAAGAAATAACCCCCGACTCCATGGAAACACTTCCTGATCTCTATTCCTGAAGAACTGTTCAAACTAACACAACGTTTTAAATACTTAGTTTTATTGCCAACACAAGACTGAGAAATACTTTTTTTTTTCTAAAACCACAGTAAAGGTTGGCACTCTGAACCACTTATTTCTTCATAGACTGCAATTCAGAAAAACGAAGAACAGCTGGACTCCCAAGGACAGACACAGCATTTTAAACCAATATCACAGTTTAAACAGTTTCAGTTTTTAAAAATATTTCACTTGCATTAACTTTAAATTTCTGTTCAGTGAAACTGCATAGTTCTTCTTACTTGTTTTTCTACTTGAAAAATGAAAAATTGATGCACAAATACCACATTTCTCTCTATGGCCTTAATAAAGTTGATAAATCAGGTCCCCAGCAATCATAAAAAATAAAGGATAGGTGAGTGTGTATTTATGGATTTTTTTTTTTTTTTTTTTAAACACACACCCTTGGTGTGTGATGACCACATAAACCTTGAGTGTGTAAAAAAATCCATAATACACACTTACCTATCCATTATTCTCTATATCTGTACTTGTGTCTCTGTGTGTATTAGCTGTTGACTTGTATACTCCTTATCTGGGCAAATTGACTGCATCATTCCATGTTCGCCAAGTATGTACTTATGGTTTTGCCACTACTGTTCACTTTTGGTGTCATCTTGATAGCTCAGGTCACACCACAAAACATTCCCTGGGACCAATGCATCCATCTGGCTAACAAACAAACAAATAAATACAAATAAATAAATAAAAATATGTAGCTGGTTTTAAGTAAGATATCTCTATGGTTGTGTTGACCTAACAAATACCAATAAATTAAAACACTTAAAAATTGCTGGACAGGCAGTACTAGTGTATGTTCTCCCTTTCCTCCCCTCTCAGTTGGTATACTTGCACCATTTCCCCTGGTTGTCTAAAGTGTTCTAGTAGGCCTTTCTTGTAATGTGCATTAAGGGTTGGTCTGTGTGAACTGCACCTATTCAGATTACATAATGAGCCTGTTGTAATTCTTTGACTGACAGCTCCACTTTGCCAACTTCTTTATCCGATTAGGCAAATTAAGTAGCTTGATTGACCTGTGCTGGTCATGTGGCCAGATTTCTTGGCAAAAACAGGACAACAATGAACTGAAACAAACATGCTCTGCTATTCAGTCATGCGTGCCGAGGCTCACTGTGCCTTTATCCTATCTCCCCGATTCATTTACAAGTAGTCCAGTCTAGCTACTGTGAATTAGGATGTCTTAAAAAGGGACACTGATATGCTGCATAAAACATGACAGAAAGGCTACTCTATCCCTTGCAGAGCACTTTTAAGGCAGGGTTAGGGTCATGAATGCCTGTCCAACAAGTGACACCATTTTTGAAGGTTGAAGAATGTTAGTCTTGCTATGCAACAGAAAAAAAGGGTGAGAACTAGGCGCCGTTTCTTGATATTTAAAAAAAAAGTGAGAGTATATACTGTGCTAATACTGAACAGAGCTTCTATTCAACATTTCGAAAGCCCCCTAGCAAGATTTAAATTCTTAATGAGAAAACAATGTACTCTAAACCTTTCCTGCTCCTGCTACATTTGAGCCAAAATCATTTATAATTCTAATCTTACAACTTGATTCCATATTTTTTCTCTTGATATCACCTGCCCACCATCACCACACACACACACACACACACACACACACACACACACACACACATTTAAAGCACAAATGCAGAATGCAGAGAAAACATTCTGAGAGATCACTGTAAAGGCTGTTTTTTTTTTTTTTTAACACTGTCCTTAACAGGCAAGTGTTAAAGATCATGTGCAGCTGTTTTAACTTATTTTTTACAAAAACTTGAAAAGCTGAAATTCAAGTCCTTGTGTTATGATTAATGTTTCCTGAAAATGTCATGCTATTTGGTTTTGTGATTTTCTTGAAATCAGCATTTAACGTGCTCTACAGAGCTGAAAACAGTGGAGTTATTTCAATCTTCTCAGTCAAACTTAAGAGTGCGATGACCTCATTTTGGAGTAGCTTTCTGTTTCAGTTTCCCAATTAGAGCAGTAGTTTGTAGAGTTAATGGTTTGCTGAGCTCTCCAAGTTTCTTACAAACCCAGTCTCTGCCTTGTGTTTAGACAGATCAGCTTAAAATATATCATTATCATCTCATAAAAAAGCTGATCATTCCAGTTTCAATGCTGAATTGAAGTAGTGGAAATCTTTCTCCGTGAGAAATCAGCTTGTCTGTGTCACAGCTCTCGGTTCTTTCTAATCAAAACTCTTGACTTTTTTCTAACTATATAACACAGGGCTATTTAATGAATATAAAATAAAACTAAATTTTGTTCATTCTCAGAAACAGTTTGTCTTTGATGTAGCCTTCATAAATACATTCATGTAAGAACTTTTTTTTTATGTCAGAATGACAAACGGTACATGTGTTTGAAATACTGTAGCAGAGTGTGACAGAGACCTGTCTGAACTCACAAATTTCAGTTCTTTGGTGGTTTCTGTGTGAAAATACATCATGTATGTGTATAACTAGAAATGCTGTGTGGCATCCTGATGCACCGTGTCTCTGCCCCACAGTTGAGGCAGCTGCAGTCTATTACCACCTGTCCCTGCCCTACAAGCCCCCTGCCTTCTGCTCCACATTCGGAGTTGCTACATTCTGCTGCCAACTGTCTTCTCCCACACAGTTAGGGATTGTGTACCCTGCTGCCTCCTTCCCCTGCCTAAAGAATCAGGACTACTGTACCCTGCCTTTACCTGCCCAAACCACTGGAGTTGATGCACCCTGCTGCCCTCTCTCTCTCACCCTCACAATTTGGGATACTGCACCTGTTGCTTCCTGTTCCTGTCTCAACAGTCAGGGCTCCTGTGCTGTGCTAAGTCCTAGATTGCCAGGTTCCTTACCTCCACAGCTGGGGCTGTTGTGCCATGCCGATCTAGCCACCAGCGGTTGTGCTTTTGCTGCACCACTAGAGTACATGTGCTTGAAATACTGTAGTAGAGTGTGACAAATGCCTGTTTGTCAATCTGACATAAAAAAATTGATGATTGTATTTATGAAGGCTACATCAAAGACAAACTGTTTCTGTGAATGAACAAATTTTAGATTTATTTTATGTTCATTAAACAGTCCTGTGTTATATAGTTAGCAAAAAATTGAGGTTTGATTAGAAAGTACAGAGCTGTGATACAGACAAGCTGATTTCTCACAGAAAAGATTTCCTCTACTTCAATTCAGCATTGAAACTGAAATGATAAGCTTTTTAAAGAAAGAGAATTATATATTTTAAGCTAATCTATCTAAACACAAACCAGAGACTGGATATGTAAGAAACCTGGAGAGCTCAGCAAACCGTGAACTCTACATAGTGCTGCTCTGATTGGGAATCTGAAACAGCAAGCTACTCCAAAATGATGTAATCGCTCTCTAAGCTTGACTGAGAGGACAGAAATAACTCCACTGTTTTCAGCCACTGTAGAGCAAGTTAACAAATGCTGATTTAAAAGAAAACCATAAAACCAAACAGCATGAAATTTTCAGGAAACACTAATCATGGCACAAGGACTTGAATTTCAGCTTTTTAAAGTTTCATTACAAATTTGTAAAAACCGCTGCACATGATCTTTAATAACTAACATACTGCATTGGTGAGGTTAACAGCTTGGGACACATTACAGCTAGACATATTTCAATTTCTATATTCCCCCAAAACACACACACACATATATATATATACAGACTATGCCATTATACTCATTTTCTTGCCGCGCTTTTAAGGGTTATGTTCTCACCCCGACTCTATTAGTACTTGTTTGTTTGTAAAAGTTTATTCTTGAATTTTCAAAGAAAGGGATAGCCCAGTTGAACAAAGCTCATTTACAATGGGGTCCAGCATTCATATAATGCATAAATAATCAAAACACCTTACAAAATCATCTAAAAAAGAGAATATTACACCAATAGATACATAAACAACATACCAATACATAAGACAACATTAACAGCAGCTTTTGGGCTGTGAAAATTCATTTAACATCCTGTCTTTTGTCATACTCCAGGGTACCACTTCTTTAGATTTTAGTTTAGACGCCACACAATTCCAGGCTCTAGGTAGAATTCCCTTTTACTATTCTCATTACTGGGATTTTAAATTCCAAGTTTTGGGCTGTTCATTAAGTCACCTCGCAATGAACGGATTTGAAACAAATTATTTAAATAGGGTGGAGTCTTTCACAGCAGGTTCTGGTATATGAAGTGTATAATATGTAAGTGTCTGGTGTTCTGCTAGATTTATCCAGCCCAATGCTTTGTATTACAAGCAATGGTGCATCAACCAGGGGATGTCCAGGATGAAGTAGACAAACCTATTCAAGGCTGTATCCAGTCTGTCCAGTTCTGTCCTGGGTATCTCCCCCAACCACATCCCCATAATCAATAAGTGGTATTATCATAGTGCTTACTATGTGTTTTCTGACTACAGTCAGAATACACCTCCTCAACCTATGTAAGGCCCCTAGTATGGCATTTAATTTCTTAATCAGACCATCTATATGTCTGTCTGTCTTAATTGTGTATCTAACCATATTCCGAGATAATAGGAGTTGACCTGTTCTAAAACAAAATCTGTATTAGTTTTGATTTGAAGAGTTTGAATTATGGTACTTTGTTTGTTTCCAAAAATCATAACCTGGAATTTCCTACTATTTAATGCTAATCTATGTGGCTAACTATTTGCTGGCTGTGGCATGTAGGCCAGTTTGAAGCCACATAGCTGATTGCTGGCTGCAGTTTTGGACTAATGGATCTTGAGGAACTGAGAAAACATAGAGGAGAAATGGGCGCTAGTCTGATATAAGATTGTAGGAAACTGTGAGTACCCCATCAAAGGCACTCCACCTGAGGAATCGGGAACTGCAATTTTGGACATAAAATCTCAAGGGTAGTGAGAGTACCTAAGGGTTGAACAACAAAACTATTTAGCACTGTTCTAGTGGCTGTGAGAGAGCCAAATATAAAAGGACACATTTTCTATGTTAACTATTTGGCTGTCCATCTGGGAAGTGAGAGTTCCTTGGTCTGTATGGAATCATTTGGCATTGGGAAGTGAGAGCCCCATAGTAAATACATTGAGAACTTTACAGGCTGTTTTGGACTGGTGTGCACTGTGGAGTTTACAAGAACTCTGCAAGAACATATAGGACTGCCTGTGTATTAAATAGCTGCTGGTTTTGCGTATGTGTGGGTGGGGAGGTTTGGTGTTGTTTGCATGGTCGGTGTGAATTGTTGTTGATGTACGTGTGGATGTGGTAATAGTTTATTGAGTGCTAAAGGGTATTAATAGCGTGCTGATTTGAGGGTTTTAGTGGGGTTTTGTGGATTACTGTAGTTATTAACAATCAGGATGTGTTGCGGAGATAACCCCATAAGGTGCAGTTACTCGGCAGCCTTTCTCCATGACCTCCGGCACTTTGAGCTCCCCTCTTTACTTGCAGAGACATATTGGAGATGCAGGGCTCTGGGGATTGCTCACAGGGAGGGTGGGTGGGAGGCTGTGCACATGACTGCTGGTGAGTCAGCGATATGGGTGGTGAGGCCCAGGAGCACCCAGGGGTGAAACGGGAACTGGAGAGGGGTCCTCCTTGTCTGGTTCCCATATCCAAGGGCTCTACCTTTGATAATGGGCAGATGGTTGCTGGTCCAGTAGTTCCCTCTTATCCAACCCAGGCTATGCTTGGCTATGCCAGGTCAATGAGGAACAAGACTACAGTAATAGCAGACTTGGTTTCCTCGGTAGACCTGGCTTGAATCACAGAGACCTAGCTGGATGAAAATGCTGCCCACATTTTGGAGGCAGCAGTGCCAGCTGGGTACTCTGTAATACATATCTCGAGGATGGATTGCAGAGACGCAGGAGTGACTGTTTCTTTTGAAGCCAGCCTGGGCCTCATGGTGCTACTGGTGGGTTCTACCAGATCATTTGAGAGTTTTGTCATGCAAGGGGGTCCTGGCACAGGCTACAGGAACCTTCTAATTTATTGTTCACCAGGCGGGAAGGAATTCCTGCAGGAGGTGAGAGATTTTGGTACCAACCTGGTGTTGGAATCCCTTAGATGGTTAATATTGGGGGATTTCAATGCCTGGGTCAATGACAGACTTTTGTCATTTGGACATGACCTCCTAAAAAGAATGGAAGCTCTGGGCCTGTCACAAATTGTCACCTCAGTGACCCATTCACATGGTCACACACTGGACCTGGTGTTCACTCTGGGTCTTGGGGTCGAGGACCTCAAGATTGATCCAGTCATTTGGTTGGATCATAGCACAGTGAGGTTCACGTTTGCCCCGGGGTCCATCCTCTGTGGAGATGGTCCAGTACTGCCCTTTATGGTGACTGTTCCCAACATGACTACAGGTGGTGCTGGATCTATTGAGTGTGGAAACTGCATGTGTGACCGGGCTGCAGGAGGGGTATATATAATAGGGCTGCTACTGCAGCCTTCAACTCGATCGCACCCATCCATGTTCGACCCTAATCTACTTGCCAGAGGCCCCCTTGGTTTGACAGGGAACTCAGGGAGTTAAAGATAAAGGGCCAGAAGTTGGAGTGGTGCTGGAGGAGATATGGACTGATGGAGGACAAACTGACCTTGAAGTCACATTACAGTGACTATCAGGGGCAATCTCCTGAAAGAAGGCAGATTTTTTTTGTCAAGGGAGATTGCTGTGGCAAGGAACAAGCCAGCTCAGCTCTTCTGTATGATGGATGAGCTATTACATTCAGCCTGTCTCCATGTGGGAGGAGCAGGTTCAAGCATGAGGTGCAAAGAGTTTGCTCCATTCTTTGCTGACAAAGTGTCCTCTATCACAGCTGAGATCTCTTCCAGTGTTGTTCAAAGAGCTTGTGGGGTTGGACCTGAGACATGCTTGGGCACCCCTCTTGTATGGGCTGAAATGGATCCAGTTGGAGTGGATGAGATGGTTGAGATTGTCTTGAGGCTGTGACCAACCTACTGTGACCCAGACCCGGGTCCAACCCCACTTTTGGTTGGGTGTGTGTGGACCTGACTGGATCTGTGGTTGCTGGGATTGTCTGGTGCCCCTTGGGGAGCGAGATCTTTCCTATGGCCTAGAAAGAGGCCTTGGTTAGACCCCTGTTGAAGAGACCCTCTTTGAACCTGGAGCATCTCACTAACTACAGACCAGTCTCAAACCTCTCATTTTTAGGGAAGGTTTTAGAGAAACTGGGGACCATCCAGCTCGAGATTCATCTTGACTCTTCCACCACTTATAAGTGTTTCCAGTCTGGATTTAGAGCTGGGCATAGCATGGAGACCACCCTGGTAAAGGTGCTGAACGATCTCCTGATGGCAAGAAATAGGGGAGAACGTACCATCCTTGTTCTCCTGGATCTCTCGGTGGCATTTGACACCGTGGACCATGAGGTGTTACTGGACCGACTGCGGAACTGGCGTGGACTAACCGGTAATGTCATTAATTGGTTTTGGTCCCACCTCATGGGTACAGTGCAAAGGGTGATGATGGGGTTATCCTTGTCTAACCCAATGCCTCTACACTGTGGAGTTCCACAGGAGTCGGTCTTGTTGCCTCTGTTGTTCATGGTATATATGCTGCCATTGGGAGATGTTATCAGGTGGTATGGGCTGGGTTTCCATTGCTATGCCGATGACACCCAGCTATACCTGTCCTATGTACCCAGAAACCAGATGGTGGCCTCAGAGTTTAACATCTGCCTGAAGGAGATCCAGAACTGGATGACTCAAAACTGGTTGCGACTCAACCCAGACAAGATGGAGGTACTGGTGGTGGATCTAGGCCATTGATTTGATGGAGGGGGACCTGGAAGTGTCCCTGGTTTAGTGCTGGGAGGTGTGTCCTTGATCCCCTCTGCTCGGGTCAAGGATCTTGGCATGGTCCTTGACGACAGTCTGACACTTGAGGAACAGGTGTCTGCCATTGTCAAAAGTGTTTGTTACCAACTGAGGATCATTGCTCAGATCTGGGCCCTGATACTAACGGAGGTCCTGGCCATCCTGATGCATGCCTTCATCACATCCAGCTTGGACTACTGCAATGCTCTGTACCTGGGGCTATCTGGAAGCAACCTCCTCCATCTGCAGCTGGTGCAGATTGCAGCAGCTAGATTGTTGACTGACACATTGAGATCTGACCATATTACGCCTGTCCTCTGTGAACTGCACTGGATGCCATTAATTAATTAATTAATTTATTTAGTTAGTTTTTGTAGACCGGGTAAGTGCACTAGACAAATCCTGTCTATTTTCAGGCATGACCCGGGAGGGAGGGGGATGCGGATGAATGTCAACTGACCTTGAACCAGATTAAGCTGTTGGTGGTATTTTAGTGAATGAGGGAAATTTGGACACGACACCAGGGGAAATTCCCCTACTCTGTAGACGGGTGGCGCTGTCCATCTGTCTGCAGGGATGGTGGGGCTCAGTTCAGAGCTGGTGGCTGAGGGAGTCGGATGTGCTGGCAAGGAAGATGCTGGTTTGGTGCTTGTAGATGACTGGTACGATACCTCCCCCGCGATAGACACTCTGGAGGCAACCAGAGTGGAAGAATTTTGGCTATCAAGTACGCCGATCATAGATGAAGCTGATTTGAAAACAACAGTCTCTCAATTGCACTGGAGTCAAACTTTAGAAGAAAAACAGACTTACTTGAAACAACAACTTCTCCTTTTGGAGGCAGAACTACATCAGGAACAACTCTGTTTGGAGATGGAAAAAAAAAAAGGAAGTGGAGTACAGAAAACACTTCTTCCCATTTACCCAAAGTTTTTTGTAGCAGGTTCTGTTTCACTGGAGGAAAGCCAATGGTCAAATTCAGAACTGTACGAGGTTCCGGGTGATCCAGGGTGGTCCCCTGATTGGGCCTTATGAGAGGCAGGGTGGCACCAGCATAAAAATGGAGAGTGGAGTGCAAACCCTATACCGGACAAGGAATTTGTCTCAGGAACTCTTTCAACCCCAGTTCATCCATCAGAAAGTTCAATTGCATTGCCACTGGATGTTTTACAGTCTGCATCTGGGCTTTAGGAGAGGCCTCTACCAATGGAGGACAAGATGGCAGACACAGGTAAAACCTTAATAAATCCTGATTCTCCCCACCCTATGGCTTCATCTATCAGTATCTCGGGGATTCACCGAACAGATTGAGCTACCAGAGGCAAATTTAGACACTGGGCCTGTGAATTTAGACATACAAGGACTCGATCAGGCCCAGAGACCTGAAAATGCTCAGCACCCTTCTTATGCTGAATTATTCAGAAAACCTGTTGAACTGGCCAAACAACGGAATGCTATAAGACTCAGATATTTGGGGGGGCATGGATCTTGCCCCAGACAGATACTTTGTAGGGTGAATTTTATTAAAACAGTCTCTAGGTTTTACACCATCTGAAGTTTATGCATTGATCCATGCCCCTGGAGAACATTCTTTTGACATTAGCCTTCAGAACTCCTGAACTCAGAGCGGTTTTGGATTAAACACATGTCTGTAAAGACTAATTCTTTATGGACACCTTTTCAGGTGATCCCTCTGACAAAGCTGCCTTTTAGAGTTATTACTGTTTTATTTAGGAATGAGGGGGTTAATATTTCTGACATTCTTTACTGGTTTGAAAAGCATTGTGAAATACAAGGTACCCCTGATCCCATTTTAGATACAGAGGGGTTTTGGAATGGGGGGTGGAAAATAAAAATCAAGTTAAATCAGACTGCTGATGGTTTGGATCATCTACCAAATTGTTTTTATATTGGCAGAGATAAGGGTTTTATTTTTTAACCAGGTCAGTCTAAAAGATGTTTTAAATATGGTTCTCCCAGACGTCTTAGTATCACTTGTACCATTCAACAATGTACGTATTGTGGGGATACTGGGCATTCTAGTATTCACTGTGTTAATACTCCAAAGTGTGATCTTTGTGATGAAGGGGGTCATAACTTTACTGAGTGCCCATGGGCTGCACACAATACTGGGGAAGCGGATTATGGCAGCCAGGATTTTTATGTGCATAGAGCCACCAAATCAACCCATAGTTCTACATCACTCCCTTTCTTATCTGACCCCCAACCCCAGAGGAGGCAGCAGAGCCACACAAAACATCATACCTATACAGACCCCGCTACCACTACCCCCTCTATGGGATCTGGGATGGTAAATACAGCTCAGGCATCTCCAGAGGCAATAGTAACTGTACCTCCACCCCAGGTTTCCAAATCCCAGGCAGGACAGGATTATAGGGTGTCTATGCCCCCTCCTCCTCCGCCTCCGGTGATTTCAGTTCCCCCGTTTCTCAACATGTGGAGGTTCCCTGCTCTCAGCCTATATTACAGTGTACTCCACCATCAGTGATGGGTGTTCCTATCACTGAAAACAGATAATAGGTTCTACCTGTTGATGCTGTTGGGGCAGACCTAGAAACATAGAAACATAGACTTTGACGGCAGATAAGGACCGCTAGGCCCATCTAGTCTGCCCATTTCCCTACCTACAGGATAGGCCGCAGATCCTAGTTACCCAACAGCCTATATCTTCCTGCCCCCCACAAGAATTGCCTTATGTCTGTCCCATGCATTCTTGAATTCTCCCACAGTTTTAGACCCCACAACTTCCTCAGGAAGGCTGTTCCATGTCATCCACTACCCTCTCTGTGAAATAATACTTCCTCACATTGCCCCTGAACAGCCTCCTTCTATCTTTAAATTGTGTCCCTTGTTCTTGCAAGTCTCTTTTCTGAAAGATGCTACCCTCTTGGACTTTGTTGATTCCTTGAGGTACTTGAAAGTTTCTATCATGTCCCCCTCCTCTTCTTTCCTCAAGGGTATACATATTAAGCTCCTTTAGTCTCTCCTCATATGGCTTCTCTTGCAGACCCTGCACCATTTTAGTTGCCCTCCTCTGGACTGCCTCTATCCTGTCTATGTCCTCTGAAGATGGGGTCTCCAGAACTGGACACAGTATTCCAGATGGGGTCTCACCAACTGTCTGTACAGAGGGATAACAACTTCCTGTTTTCTGCTGCTGATGCCTCTCCCTATACATCCCAGTATACCCCGGCCCTCCCCACTGCCTTCTCACATTGCTTGCTAACCTTAAGGTCATCTGATATGATTACCCCAGGTCCCTTTCCTGTTTTGTTGTTGTTACACTGCTCCCACCCATTGTGTATTCTTCCCTGGGTTCTTGTTTCCAGGTGCATTATTTTGCACTTTTGCATTGAATCCTAGCTGCCATCACGTCTGACCATTCCTCCAACCTTGCCAAGTCCCTTTTCATCCTTTCCACGCCTCCTTGTGTATCAACCCTGTTGCAGATCTTTGTGTCATCTGCAAAAGGCATACTTTCCTTCCAGTCCCTCTGCAATGTCACTGATGAAGACATTAAAAGGACTGGACCCAATACTGAATCCTCGGTACCCACTAGTAACCGCCCTTTCTTCAGAGTGGACTCCATTTACAATTACCTTCTGTGTCCTGTTGTCCAGCCAATGTTTTACTCCAGGCTACCACCCTGGAACCACTCCCAGGCTGGTTAATTTGACTAATAATCTTTTGTGTGGGACTGTGTCAAATGCCTTGCTAAAGTCTAGGTAGGCCATGTCCACAGCCCTCCCTGGTCTACTACTTTGGTCACCCAGTCAAAGAAATCTATTAGATTCGTCTGACATGACCTTCCCACTGTGAACCCATGCTGCCTTGGATCCTGTGCTCCACTGACCTCTAGGTACTCAACTAGTCTTTCCTTCAGAAGTGACTCCAGCACTTTCCCTACCACAGAGGTCAGACTGACAGGTCTGTAGTTTCCTGCCTCTGTCTTGGTCCCACTTTTGTGAAGAGGAATCACATCCGCCTTCCTCCAGTCCTCGGGTACCACACCATCCTCCCTTGATTTATTAAAAAGAGTAGCCAGTGGTTTCACTAGTTCCTTCCTTAATTCTTTTAGAATTCTGGGGTGAATTCCATCAGGACCCATTGCTTTGTCCACCTTCAGTTTTAGGGTTCTTGCAGAACCCTTTCTTCTGTGAAAGGACAGGATCGACCCCTATCAAGAGTGCTTCTGTTAATTGGATTAGGCACTTCCCCTCCTCTTTTGTGAATACTGAGCAGAAATATTCGATCAGTATTCCTGCTTTTCACTGTCCCCTCTGCCCACCCACCGTTCATTCTATTCAGCCTCACTATCCTCCCTTTGTCTTTTCTCGCTCACTGATGTACCTATAAAGGTTTTATCCCCTTCTTAACTGAGTTGGCTATCTTTTCCTCAGTTTGGGCCTTTGCTATTCTGACTTCCCTCCTGCTTCTTTCTGCCTTAACTGGTACAGCTCTCTGTCCTGCTCCTTCTGTGTTTCTTATACTTCCGAATGCTATCTTTTCTTCCTGACTTTCACAGCCACCTCTCTTGAGAACCATAGTGGCTTTTTCTTTCGTTTTGATTTGTTTATTTGCTTCACACAAAGGCTTGTTGCCTCTGTGATGCAGTTTGATAATTCCCCATTGTTGCTCCACACCTCCTTCTAGCCTGTTTGCTAGTGCTTTTCTGAGGCACTCTCCCATCTTGCCAAAGTCAGCCCTCCTAAAGTCCAGTACCCTCACTTTTGTATGCTTGACTCTGTAGCTGAGTTTAACATGAACCACACTGTTTGATGGTCACTTGTCCCAGATGGCAACCCACTTCTAGATCTGAGATCCTCTCACTGCCCCGCTTGAGAGTACGAGGTCTAAGATTGCTCCCTCACGAGTGGGTTCCAAACTAGCTGTCTAATGCCTGCCACCTGTAGGGCATCAAGAATGGCCCTGCTCTTGGATGTGGCTGCAGCAAATGTGCTCCAGTTAACATCTGGCATATTCAGGTCTCCCATCAACAGTATCTCCTTTTCTCTGCCATTCTAAGAATGCCTCTCTATCATATCCTTGTCCATTTCTTCCCCTGACATGGGGGTCTGTACACAACCCCTGTGCAGACTGTGGTGCCCTTTTCAGTCTCCAAGGTGACCCACAGTGCCTCCTCTCCTCCTGTTTACTCTTTTGTTCAGTTGCTTTTATCCTTTCCTTTACATGAGAGCTACTCCTCCCCTCTTCTCCCCTGCCTGTCTCTCCTGTAGGTTATGTACCCTGGTATGTTAACATCCCAGTCATGGTTCTCTGTGTACCATGTTTCTGTGACTGCTACTATATCCAGGCATCCCTCTTCCATTAAGGCCACCAGCTCAGGGAGCTTGTTGCCCAGACTACGGCATTGGTACTCATTACCCTCCATTTCCTGATGGCCTTACCCCCTTTTGCCCCATCCCTGTCCTTCTTGCCTTTGTCACTTTCTCCATTTACCACTGCCCTTCTCCCTATCGACACCTCCATGTTGGTGTTTGCCACACTTACTACCATGATTGTTTGGGGGGCTAGGATTTTCCTGCTCCTTTCCAGTGCCTCCTTGGCTAGTTTAAAAGCTTGCCAATGAAGCATTTAAACCTATCACCTAGGATCCTGGTTCCCTCCGGACAGATGCAGCCCATCATGCCAGTATAGGCTTGCATCACTCCAGGTGGACCCCAGTCCCCAGTGAAGCCAATCCTGAGCTCCACACCAGTTTTTCAACCACTGATTGAATCCCATGGCATGGAACACCCTAGCCTCTCCTATGCCATAGATGGGTAGCACCTCCGAGAAGGTTACCGTGCGTGCTACTTGACTAAGGCCCCTCCCCAATTCCACAAACTCTTCCTGCACTTCTCTAATCCCTTTCTTAGCCAGGTCATTTGTCCCTAGGTGGACAATGACATCCAGCTCCCTCCCCTGTGCAGCTGCTCCGGCAATCCTGAGGATTCGCTCCCTGTCCCTCCAAGCCATGGCGCCAGGCAGGCACCTTACCTCCCTCTCCCCTTCCTTGCCCAGTTCTACCTTCCTAACAGTAGAGTCCCCCACCAGGAGTTGTTTCCTTCCCCTGCAGGGTCCCTGCCACCCTCCTGTGGGTCTCCTTTGTGGAGGTTCCCAGCATCCTCCTTGGTCTCCACTGTAGGTGCCTCCATAGAGGAACCACACTTTGCCAGAATGGCATAGGAATTGTGGAGAGGTACAACTGGAGGGATGTGCCTCTGTTCCACCACCCTCACCCTCCTGAGCCCACTGTGGTCCAACCGGTCCTCTTTCTTGGCAACCTCTGAGGCAACGCAGTGGCACTGGTGGTCCCTGGATGGAAGAGGAGGTCCCACAAATCCTGGCCAACTCAGCCTGGAGATAAGCAACCTCCTCCTCAGCCCAGAGAGGTGCCTGCAGATGGGACAACACCGCATCCTCCAGAACATCTCCCGGAAGACTGCTGCTCCACAGCCACTGCACTGCACCACTCCAATCATGTCTTATTTCTGGCCCCTTAACTGTTTGCAATCCTTACTCTTTCCTCTGTTTTTTTTCTCTCTCTCTCTCCTTACTTTCTGCCTGTGTTCCCTTTAAGCTCCTGATTGTCCTGTTCTGAGACAAGAATATCCTATATTTCTCAGTAGACCACTTACTTGTTCAGAGGCAGACCTCCAGCAGCTAGAGGGAGCCGGAGAGCTACTCTTGCCCTTCTAGGATGGTGGGTCCTTGGTGCTTCTGTGATCACTCACTTCCTGCCCCTAAACAGGAAGTTCCTGTTGTCAGTCAAATCCTGTGCCTATAAAAATAGAACTAGCTTTGGGTGGGGGGGTGGAGGGAAGGAGGGCAATATAGTCCCAGTAGAGAAGTTCAGTCACTGGACTCTGATTTAGCCTCCATGGCTTCCTCTCAAATGGAGATTGCTTCTGACCCAGACACTGGTACTAACATACCTAGTAAAGTGAGGAAAAAATGTGGTTCTAAACCTAGGGAAGGTACCAGAAAAAGCACAAGATTATCTACTACTAGTACTTAAACCACTGCTCCAGTTGTTGATTCTGCTAGCTATGACCCGAGAATAGCTAGCCTTAATACTAATAGTATCTGTTCTGAGGTACAGATGTTGGCTACTTTTGATTTATTCTCCACTCTTATGTATGAGATAATATTTTTGCAAGATACCAGATTGTATTCATTATAAGATTTTGCCACAGCCTCTGAGGCATGGATATGGGGTCCCAGTTATTGGTCGGGGGGGGGGGAACCGTTGTTCAGGTCTAGGGATATGTTTTACTACTCCTCATATGAAGGTTACACATATGGTAGACATCCTTCCTGGTCGTGCATTTTTGTTAGATGTTACATTGGCTTCGATAGATTTTAGGTTAATTAATATTTACGGCCCACAATCTAAATCTGGTAGAATTTCTTTATTGAAACAAATACACCCTTTTCTTTTTACCAGTAGAAATGTTTTGTTTGGGGGTGATTTCAATGTTAATTGCACAACCCAGGACAGGCATTTTACTACTTCAAAACTGTATTATGATACACTTTTTTTGAATTCTTTGCTCATCCAATCTGGCTTAATTGATGTGTATTCCTTACATGCTACAGTCCCTCATACTTTTTTTCTGGGGAAGAAATCCTCTCGTATTGATTATTGGTTTGTATCTTCCTCTTTGCAGACCAGAGACCCCATGGTACGGCTGGTTGCTACATCAGATCACGTACTTCTCAGTGGTGCTCTTTCTAATTGCCATAAAACTTCTAGGGGGTCGGGTTCTTGGAAGTTAAATTTGTCTTTATTGGATATCCCAGAGGTTATGGATGGTTTCCAGACCACTGTCATTGCCCGAAAATCAGTACTTTGTTTATATGATGACAAACAAGAGTGGTGAGAAGATACAAAACAGGAATTTCAGATTTTTTTTCAAGCTATATGTAGGTTATTGGGTAGATATAAAACACAGGAATATTCAGAAACTAGATGATCCTTTCTCACATTTCAGGAATGCATATTGAAAGGTCTTGAATGTGATAACCAGGAATTTCGGAGTCTAAAGGCCAAACTTACTAAACATCAATATGACCGTATGTCCTCCCTAAGACAGGAACAACGGTTTGGAGTAAGAGGTACCAGAGCTCATACTAATCCTTTGGATTTTTGTAATGCTTCCAGGCAAAGGAAAGATATTAAAACATTTAAAATGCCTACAGTGGAGGTGATTTATGACAAAGATGATATATTGGGAGAAGTTGAGAGGCATTTTAAATCTTTGTTTACTGCAGACCCACAGCTTACTGATTCCCGTATACATGATTGGTTGTCTTCATGCCCCCTTAGAATGGTTCCTGAATGTTTTATTCCAGCCTTAATACAACCTATTTCGATGCAAGAAGTTAGAGATGTAATTGCCTGCTCTCCAATAGGGAAGACATCGGGTTCTGATGGACTCCCAAATGAATTATATAAACTACTGGTACCTTGGTTAGCAGAAGAACTAGCTTGCCTCTTTTCAAGTAGTTTGCAGACTGCAGCTTTACCTTCCGGCATGTACACAGAATTGGTAATATTAATTTATAAACAAGGAGATAGAGTTTATAAATAATTGGAGACCAATCACTGTCCTAAATAGTGACTACAAACTTCTTACAAAGATTCTAAGTAATCGTTTATCTATTTGCCTAGACGATGTAATCCATCCTACTCAGTTTTGTTCAGTACCAGACAGACCTATTTCAGATGGTCTTATTTTATTGAGGGAACTATTTTCAAGAGGCCTTTTGGGTGAACTTATGGGCTTTATCCTTAGTCTGGTCCAGAGACAAGTTTTTGACAGTGTTTCACATGATTATATTTGGGCTCGTCTTGCACGCATGAGATTCCCATCTCTATTTATTGATTGGCTTAAAACTTGTTATAGTGCTGCTTTGGCAATGCCATTTGTGAATGGCTGGTTGGGTAACCCAGTATTAGTTACTAGAGGTGTTAGACAGGGGTGCCCTTTAAGCCCCCTCTTATATATTTTGATGTTAGAGCCGCTTCTTGCCAAAATTAATGCCACTGATAATATTAGGGGTTTATCTATAAATAGCACTTGTGTGGAACTTAAAATGATTGCTTATGCTGATGACCTCTGCATTATTTTGGCAGATCTCCCATCGTGCCATACCACTGCGGCCTTGCTGATGTCATATGCGGAGGGCTCAGGATCACAATTAAATTTTTCAAAAAGTAAGTAGTTTCCTCTCAATATAGATCCTTTGGTTGTTATTGATTTTCCAGATATTCCAGTGTGTACTGGTGCCTGTAAGATTTTAGGGAATTTTTTGGTGTATGGATGATCCAGCTAGATATAATTGGGACCTTCTTTTGCTAGCCGCTCATTCCAAAGTGCAAAAATGGAATAAATGGAGAATGTCCAAGAAGAAAATGGTCTATATGGTTAAGACCATTTTATTGAGTATGTTTTTGTATTTGGGGGCAATTTTTCCCCCTCCTGCATCTTTAGATACTGTTATTTATAGGTTATTTTTCTCAGCAATATGGGGTAGCAGGTTAAACCCTATCAAGAGAGGGATATTATACCATGATTTCAGGCTGGGCGGGTTTGAATGGTGAATCCGTGAGTCTCCCGTTTGTTACTAAAACATTTGTCCACTTTTGCACAAAGCTGGAAAAATCTGGGAGGGCTGGGTGTGGGACGTCATCTCCCCCTGGATCCTATCTTGGGAATCTCCCAAATGTACTCCTAAACAAAAATCTCTGGCAGGACTTCCTGAGTATTTTAAATTCTGTTTTTCGATGTTAAAAGTCTGGGGGGGTCTTAACAATTCACCTAGAAACTTATCACAGAAAAACATTACATGCTAACATTATGGAAAGGTTTTTAATTCCTCCAGCTTTTGCTGAATGTTCATCCCCCAGCTTGTACAAATTGGTAATATGTTGACATCTAAACGTATTCCTGCCCATATGTGGGATGTAGTATGGCTTAGTGCACACCTTAAATTAAATGTTAAAGGGAATCTAAAACATAAAGGTGTTTCGGACAGGGGGTGCCCAAGGCAACATATGTGTACTGCCCCAGTTGAGACTATCCGGCATTTGTTTTTTGATTGCCCATATGTGGTTGAATTTTGGTCTTATGCAGTTAGCCAGTGGGTGGGTACACCTTTGCAACAACTCACTGAAGAAATTTTGTTCTTGGGTATTTTACCTCACTCCTGGAGTCAGTATTTTCCAGATACGATTCATGTAATTCTATCTTGTATTAAGTATCACATCTGGCAAGCGCATTGTGCATGGTCCTTGCAACAGCACTATTTGACCCCTGTGCAGTTGTTTTGGAAAACACGAACCACGATTTTAAAGATTTAACATTTTGAACAAGTTCAAGTTCCAAAAGTTCGGTTTCAGATGTACTGGAAACATTTACATTGGCCAGATACAGGATAAGTATAGTAATATACATGATTTCAGTTTGCTCCTTTTTGGATTTACATTGTTTTATAAAAACAATGTTTTTGCTCAGATATGATGATCATACTTATGTGTTTCTTTTTTGCTCAAGTACCCATTTTAAGTGCAGTTGTTCTGTGTCTGTAGTGTTTAAGCTTTAACAATTTTATAAATGACTCCCTGGTCTTTTTCTTATAAGTGGGAGTTTCTTTAGAAGGTTTTTCTTTTTGTTTGATATCTATTTTTGTTTTTTTTTGTTCTGATTTTATATGCAGTAATACATTCCCTGTGTTTTGTTTTTTTCTTTTCTCTTCACACTAATTTTATACCTCTTTATGTAAAACGTTTGATTGCCTTCATACTTTTCTGTTTAATTTTGTGTTATGATCTCTGTTTTTTGATTTACTGTTTTGTATGAAGTAATACAATTTTGTATAGTTCTTTTTCAGTTTTTGGATAAGTAAATCCCATACTCTGTTGGAGGGGGTTGTATTTATGTGAATTATTTACATCTGAAGTCACTATATGTTGTAATATTATTTATGTTTCTATTTTTTTTTCCCTGTTATGCTTTTGTATGATGTAATACAATTTTGTGAAATAGGGTTTGTGTTTTTTTGAATACATAATTCCCATACCCTTTTAGTGTGGGGGAGTTTGTATAAATACATATATGAATTATTTCTGTTTATAGTTCTTATATACTGTAATACTTATTTCTGTTTTTATATCTCTTTCATTATGATTTTGTATGCTGTACTTCATTTTTTGTATTTTGTTTCAAGGTTCTGAATAAAAAATTCCCCTACTCTTTACGATAAGTGCCATGGGATCTTTAACATCCACCTGAACCACCACCAATCTCGGCAGATGGGACCTCGGTTTAATGTCTGATCCGAAAGACGGCACCTCAGATGTGCACGCCCCTCTCTCATGCTGCACTACAGTGTCAGTACTGGGATATTAACCCAAGTGCCAGATGTGGGAACTGAAGCCACAGCCCTCTGATCTCCCAGCCTCAGAGGTGAGTGTGCTACCTGCTGAGCCACTGACACTGCATTAAGGTGGAGGACTGTCTTCAAAGTTGGACTACTGACCTATAAAGCCCTGCATGGAGGGTGACCAGACTACCTGCAAGACCTCCTGGTTCCTCACTGCCAAGTTTGCACACTCTGTTCCTCCAAGGGTTGCTTCCTTGTGGTTCCCAGGGCTAGGTTGTGGCATTCTGGGGACTGTGCTTTCTCAGTTGCCACACTGACCCTGTGAAACTCACTGCCAAGACATCTAAGGGAGGCAACCTCTGTGGAAACATTTAAAAAAGGGCTGAAAACATTTCTATTTAATTGAGCGTATTATCTACATAATGTATTTTAAGTAGAAGGTCATGTAGTGAACTGACTGACTGTTTTAAGTTTAAGTTATAGATGGTGTGATTATTTTGTATGTTAAACTCTGCATTGTGTACCAGAATTTGCATGGATTGTTGTTTTCACATGTTTGTTAAGCGCTTTGAGCCTCCGGGAAGGGGTGCTATATAAATAAATGTTTCTATCTACAGTATCTATCTATGTGATTTAAAGTAATCCTGTAACTTATCAAAGTCCCTTTGGAGTTTGTTCTGAATTTCAGAAATTGTCATACTCTCTAGGTATAGGACCACATCATCTGTGTACAAATGGCACTGGGCCTCCATGATAAGAGGCCCGGCCCCATTCATGTACAGATTAAACAATATTGGTCCCAGCACTGACCCCTGGGGGACCCCTGATTTAATGTTTTCCAGCTGGGATGGGAAGGTTCTTATGGATACCAACTGTGCCCTCCCAAGTAAATATTCCCCAAACCAATTCAGGGACACCTGGTCGAGGTCAATCCCTTTTAACTTGTCCAATAACATGGCATGATCCAAAGTATCAAATGCCTTAGACAAGTCTACAAATATGACCCTGACCAGGAGGCTGTTATCCCAAAATATCTGGATGTCTGTTGTCACCTTCACCAGCACAGCTGAAGTGCTGTGACCAGAACAAAAAACAGATTGGTATGGATTCTATATGTTATGTAATGCCAAAAAATATTTCATCAATCTTCCTCGAGCCCTGCAGATTACATCTCTTGGTGGAACTCTAAATTAAAATGCACTAAGGCACTACACAGCAGAGCCCATCCAAAACAGTAATTAAAAGATGAAGTGATTTTGTGTCTCATGTATGTCCCTCTTTCATCCTTCTCTTGATTGGGTAGGGCCACTATGGCTGACCTTACCTCATGGGGCAGATCCGTCTCATGTGGAGATGTGCATCAATGTTACCACTGATTCTGCTGCAACAGTCCACTGCTGCAGTGGATATTGCATACCCTCACCCTAGAGTCAGAACATGCTGCCTCTGCATTATGCCTGTGACCCCACTGGCCTAGCTGTGAGAATCTTGGTCAGAAATAAACCCCAGGTCTCCTGACTGTCTAGCAGCTCATAAGATGAAAATACACTGTCAAATTAGATCTTGACTTGATAAATCTACTTAAATTATTTAGGTTCCAGTAATCTTGATTAGAGGAGTGTAAGACTAACTTATTCATTAGTTACTGTTGTACAATATTGGGTTGCGTTTTTTTCCCATACAAAAAGCTGGATGTAATTTGCTGTTACACGCTCTGCTTTGTGTAAGAGAAAGCCACGAGCCAGATTACAGCTCGCACTACACAGTTCTCTTCCACAATCAGTTACCGTGACTATGGCAATTTTCCCATAGAAAAAAACACTTATCAATCTTTGAAAATCAGATAATATTTTATGAAGTTAAAGACTTTTAATTTTACTTTTGCATATGTGAATGCTAGTTCTCAAAATGTTTTCTACTTGAAATGTCTGCTCTCCTGCATATTCGGCAGAAGTTAAAACTCTTGAGCGGTTCCTTGGCATGGACTTCCATTTGTGAGTGCTCTATGAATTTTACACTAACACAGTGACCATTTCAAATTTATTTGCCTATAAATGTTAATGAAATTTATAATAAAGTTGATTCCTCAGCAATTGTGGATCATTTGTTCTCCTAATTCTATCTGAATCAACCAAGTGAACAGACTTACATTTATATAACTGCTGTTGCAAAAAAAGTTCTACAGAAATTACATGAAACATCACATGGGGTAGTGTGTAAAACTTGAATTGTACACACCTTCAGTGCTGGATGCTTGAATAAACCCTTTGAGAGTCGCTCTTGGGGTTTATGTAGCATCCAACACCTCATGTGTGTGTAAAGTTCTCGTTATACATACTGCCCTATGTATTATTCTATATGTCATTACTGTATTCCTCCTACAATCCAAGAGGTGTAGTCATCTAAGCATGTGCAAAATCCACTGATAAGAGCATCAGTTCAACATATTTACAAAATGGGCAGTAAAACTGCTGCGTTCTGATTGATCAGTAGCTGTGCAATATCAGAATACTGCCAATGGTTAAAAAAAAGTGCTGGCAATCAGGACACAGCACACAAAGGTATCAATGCCCTTTGTAGAAAAATTCCCGACTGCTAAATTTAATGTTCTTTCCCTTCCTAATCCCCTTTTTACACACATATACCAATAAAAAAAATTAAATACTAACTATAGCTTTACTTTACTGAGCTTCTTTCCTGACTGTCAAAAAAACCCTTCCTATGCTTACCTGCCTAACAGAGAAATCTTTGCTGCTTAATCCTGACCAGATAAAACTGAATCCCTGACTTTACTGAGGCCTTCTGTTGTCTGTGTTATTGTGGGAAGAGGTGAAAATTCTGCCACTAGACTTCTGCAGAAGTTTGAATTCTTAAATTCCATGCTTAACAAACATTCTATCTGCTGAATTAGTGGAAAGGCAGATGATGGACAGGTGGGGGATTATTTATTTATTAAAAGTAGAATAAATTACAGGATAGGTTCTTTGAGAAAAAAGTCTCATTTACAGAAAGTCCCAAGTTAGTATAAAAACAGCAAATACATAAACTGACATAAACAGAATCAATTAAAACAAGTACAAATACATTGTTCCTGCAACAGCAATTTTTAAGGCCATGTTTAAAAATACCAAAGGGAGGGGAGGGACTACTTTGTACTAGTTACTTGAAACAAAAGAAAATGCCCTTTTATAAATACAAAAGTTGGCTTTTATTTGTAGAGATATCTCACTTTCGCCATTTTTTAAGTGCAATAAGACTCATCTGGGTGTGGTTAGTTATCAGATTAATGCACTTCCAGGTGTTGACACACCTCATGCCTCACATAACACCTGGGTGTGTGTTTATCACCATAATTACCTACATCATGCTGTGCCTTATTGCTTGCCTATGTCAGCATGGCTTTAGAGCCAGCCACAATACAGACACAGTTTTGATTATACTCACTACCTTTATCAACAAGGCAAACAATGACAGTTTCTACACAGGTTCAGTGTTTGTAGACCTTACCAAGGTCTTTGATTTAGTAAAACACCAGGTACTCCTTACCATACTTTCCCATCTAAACTTCTCTGAGGAGGTACTAAATTGGTTCAGGAACTATCTTAGCGGGAGATTGCATAAAACCATGATTGGAGATCTTTACTCAGACTTTTGCCCCATTACATATGAGGTACCCCAGGGTTCCATCTTAGGACCCTTGCTTTTCTCACTCACCATAAATTCCCTTCCTTGTATATGTAGCCATACTGAGTTAATCCTCTATGCTGCTGACACTGCACTCTTCTGTAGAGACAAGAGTCCCTCAGCCCTCCTAAACAAGCCAACACGATTTTAACAAACTTCATACCTGGTTCTCCTCCTACAGACTGGTCCTCAATGCAAAAAAAATGAAGTGCATATTATTCTCAGGTGTCAGAAAGACCACTGATTTTGACATCACATTAAAAGACAGCAATGGCAACCCTATTGATGTGTCACAGAATTTAAATACCTTGGTGTTTATCTTGATCCCCGGCTGTCCTTTGAATACCATATCAGCCAGCTAATCAAAAGCAGACACCAATGGCTCGGGATGCCTTTCTGCATGAATCAATTCCTAATTCCTCAAACAAGGGCACTGGTAGTTAACAGCTTCCTACTGTGGTAATTGATTATGGGGCTTTGGTTTATTCCCCGTCTGCCTCCCAAAGAAATCTCAATGGACAAAAGGCTACCTATCATAACATTAAAGGTTTGTCATGGGCCTTCCCAGAAGTAAACAAGGTCAGACTGGGGTACAAGGTGCCCACCTGGAAAGTTGATACAGGGGGCCCACCTGGAAAATCAGTAGGGGAGGGCCCAGGGTGACATGCTTGTATAAAAATTCTATTTCAATTTGACAAACTAGCTCTGAGTTTTTATCTTTTATCTCCCTACAGTGCCCAAAATACCCAATTTAATTAGACAATGAATGGTAAATACAAAGATTTTGAAAGCATAGAAGGTGGGTAGGTACCCAATAAGGGGGGCCCACCTGAAGATTTCCAGGTATCCTGGTAGGTCAGTTCGATTCCTCTGCAATGTAGGGAGAATATGTTTGGAAATAGTATAATAAAATGAGTGCTCCTTTTAATATAGCATGGACTAGGTTTTCCTCAGTATTCTCAGCTGTTTTTGTCCTCAGTTGTTTAAATGTCACTTCTTTCGTGACTAAAATGAATGATCATGCAGTGGGCAGTGCTTCTTGACCTTATGGGATGATAGCTGTTTCAAAAACAGCTGCAAATACTGATGTAAATCTGGTCTGAGCCATATTAAAAAGGAGCGCTCTTTTTATTCTTTTAAACATGAAAAATAATACTAAAGCAGACTCAAATTATGGAAAGAAGGGTCTCATAAAAGTCAGGAGGTAGGCGGCAATCTAAAATAGCATCAAAAAGTACAGGTCAACATTTTTACTGGATCGATGCACTGCTGCTTTAATCACCTGATTTTGATGAAACTCCAACACCACCTTTGGAAGGAACTTTGTGTTGAGCCAAAGGACCACCATGTCCTCATGAAAGATCAAATAAGGAGATTCCACTGAGAGCAACTGGAGCTCTCTAATCCTTCTGGTTGATGTAATGGCCACCAGGAAGATGGTCTTCATGACAAGTGTGACATCTCACACTTGCTCATGGGCTCGAATGACTTGCCCATGAGCATAGCCAGCATTGCCAGTAGGTCCAATGGAGATGGTGGTTCATGCACCAGAGGGGACAGGTGATCCCTTTGAAAAAAAAGCACCCAACCACCTTCCTCTATGCCACTGTTTGCATACCAGTCCACGCCTGCTATGCAAAATAGCTTCCTTCCAGATGCACCTTTAGTATTCTGACTTGCAGTCTCAATTGAGACAGGGGCCAGAGGTAGTCAAGAATGCTTACAACTGGGCAGGCAACCAGACTGACAATCTCTTCCACTAAAACGCATAGCATTTGTAAGACTCCTTCTGGGATGCCTCCATCACATGGAAAATGTCTTCTGAAAGGCCCAAAGACTGGAACTCCAGCCACTCAGGAACCAGGAGCTGAAAGTTCACATGTGGGACCATCCTCTAGCTTTCCTACACCCGGATCATCCCCTGATGTCTGGTGAGCAGGCTGGGGTAGAGAGGCAACCTCCATGGCAGCCTGGTGCTGAAGCTGAGGAGATCCAGGTACCAGAACTGCCCAGGCCAGTCTGCAGCTATCAGGATCAACCACATCTTTTCTTTCTGAGCCTTGATCACAACCTTGTGCACCAAAGAGAAGGAAGGAAAGGCATACTGAAGGCCCAGGGTCCACAGCCTTGAAAAGGCATCCCCTTGCCATGTCCCAGTTTGTTGGGTGGGCACAGGACAGCCTCAGTTTTCTGTTCTCCTACAGGGCAAACAGGTCCACCTGAGGGGTGCCCCACTGGAAGAACAGGTGGTCAACCATTTCTAATTTAGGGACCACTTGTGCAATGTTTCTCCAACTCAGATGACAGCTTCCATCAGCTGGTTGTTCTCTCTCCTGAAACATGAGTTGCCAGGAGATCTGTCTGAAGGTTGCACACTCCAGGTAGATTGTTCCTCTAAGACCTGATCTGAGACCAGTTTCTTTGTTGCACGTACGTTTTCTTCCTGCACTTTACACCCTTTAATGTAGACTTACCATTCAAATACAACACTGCCATGGATAACCACTACAGTGAAGTTTGAGGTTAAAAGAACTTTAAGGAAATCAGGATTCAAACCCTGACTTCCTGGATTACAGCTTTGTGCACTAACTGCTCAGTCATGCTGGTTGGTGCTTAGCAAGCTTGTGGTTAGTCACATGTGTAACACTAACTGATCCTATGATGCTTTGCATTATTGGAGTATGTGCAGTTGTGTTTCCTTTAAAACTTGGCTGTATGGCCAATATCCTCTGGGATAACCCATGCCTCAGGGCATTTGCTCTGGGGTTCTTTTGTAGTTCTTTTCCTTCTCTATTTTGGGGTTCCCATGACCCAAACATACAACATCCCCCTTAAGGGGTGGCTGGCTCCCTCTCCCTGGGCTAAGACACAGATATGGCACACTGATGAGTCCAAATGAGGACAAAACATGTGTATGTGTCTGCTGTTCTTAGCCTTTGTTGATTGCACTGTGTAGCCTTCTGGAACAATGCAATTCTGCTTAAAGCAGTGCCAGTCCAAATTCTGTCATGGGGATTTGCGTATGTTTTCCCATGATGTGTTGCATTATTGGGGTATGTGCAATTGTGTTTCCTTTAAAACTTGGCTGTATGGCCAATATCCTCTGTGATAACCCATGCCTCAGGGCATTTGCTCTGGGGTTCTTTTGTAACTGATCCTAGACCAGTTAAAAAGAGAAACTGGTTTCAGACCAGGTCTGTGGGGAAAAAGGAGAAACTGATCTCAGCCCAGGTCTTAGGGGAATAATCTTTCTATACCAAGGTTGCACACAAGGGCCAAGGTGTGGACAGACTCCAGACATAAAGGAAAGAAGTGCGTACCATCTTGCCTGTTCAGGTAAAACATGGTGGTTGTGTATGACCCAGAATAAATGGAGCATATTCTCTCAGTGCAGATGCACTGCACAGAGCTCCAGCAGACTGATATGATATCAGGACTCCCGAGGTGATCAGAACTCATGAGACCTGTGGTCTTAAGTTCCAGTTGAGCTCCCCACCCCACTAGAGATGCATCCATCATCAGAGCCTATACTGTCCTATAATGAACCAGCCTATACTGGCAGGATGGTCTGCATCTGTCCAGGAAGGGAACAAGTCTTTTGAGCAATCGGTTTAAATGCTTCATTGGCAAGCTTTTAAACTAGTCAAAGGGGGAGGCACTGACAAGCAGCAGGAAAATCCCAGCCTCTCCCTACAAAACAGGGTACTAAACGAGAAAAAGACTGAGGTAGAACGGTCAGTGGGGGATGCTGCAACAGAAGGTAAAGCCATCAAAAAATGGAGAGCAATGAGTACTAATGCCCGTAGTCTGGGTAACAAGCTTCCTGAATTAGTGGCCTTGATGGAGGAGGAACATCTGGATATCGTAGCAGTCACAGAAACATGGTACACACAAAACCATGACTGGGACATAAACATACCAGGATACACTGTCTACAGGAGGGACAGGAGGGAAAAGAGGAGGAGGAGTACTCTTACATAAGGGAAGGAATAAAAGCAACAGAACAAAAGGGTAAACAGGGAGGAGAAGAAGCACTGTGGGTAAATTTGGAGACAGGCAATGGCACCACAATACGCACAGGGTTAGATCACAGACCCCTTCTCAGGGGAGGAAATGGACAGGGAAATGATAGAAAGTATACTTAGAATGGCAGAAAAAGGGGAGATATTGCTGATGGGTGATCTGAATATGCCAGATGTTAACTGGAGTGCAGTTGCAGCTGCCACTTCCAAGAGTGCAATTATTCTAGATGCCCTACAGGGGGCATGCCTTAGACAAATAGTACTGGAGCCCACTCGAGAGGGAGCAATATTAGACATGATTCTCTCAAATGGAGATGGAGAGAGGATCACAGATGTAGAAGTAGGTAGCCATCTGGGAACTAGCGACCATCGAACAGTATGGTTCACAATAAACACAGCAATAGAGTCAAGCCATATAAAGACAAAAGTACTGGACTTTAGGAGGGCTGACTTTGCCAAAATGGGTGAGTGCCTAAGGAATGCACTAGCAAATGGGCAGGAAGGAGGGGTGGAAGAACAATGGGGAACAATAAAACTGCCATCACAGAGGTACCCGAGCCTTTGTGTGAAGCAAATAAACAAAACAAGACTATGTAAGAAACCACTATGGTTCTCAAAGGAAGTGGCAGTGAAGGTTCAAGAGAAAAGAAAGCATTCAGGAAGTACAAGGAATCGCAGAAGGAGCAGGACAGAGAACTGTATCAGTTAAAGCAAAAGGAGGCTGGGAAGGCAGTCAGAACAGCAACGGCCCAAACTGAGGAAAAGATAGCCAACTCAGTTAAGAAGGGGGATAAAACCTTTATAGGTACATCAGGAGCAAAGGAAGACCAAGGGAGGGGTAGTGAGGCTTAATAAAGGGGAGGGAGGGTGGGCAGAGGGAGACTGTGAAAGGCAGAGATACTAAACAAATATTTTGCTCAGTATTTACAAATGAAGAGGGGAGGTACATAAAACAAACAGTAGTAACACTCTGGATACAGAAGTTGATACCAGCCCATTTACAGAAGAAAGGGTTCTGAAAGAACTCTTAAAACTGAAGGTGGACAAAGCAATGGGGCCTGATGGGATTCATCCCAGAATTCTAAAAGAGCTAAGGGTAGAACTAATGATACCACTGACTACCCTTTTTAACAAATCATAGGATGATGGGGTGGTACCCGAGGACTGGAGGAGGGCAGATGTGATTCCCCTTCACAAAAGTGGGAGCAAGGCAGAAGCAGGAAACTACAGACCTGTTAATTTAACCTCAGTGATAGGGAAAATGATGGAATCACTTCTGAAGGAAAGAATTGTCGAGTATCTAGAGGCCAGAGGGGCACAGGACCCTAGGCAGCATGGATTCACAGCGGGAAGGTCATGCCAGACAAATCTGATAGATTTCTTTGACTGGGTGACCAAAGTAGTAGATCAGGGAGGGGCTGTGGACATGGCCTACTTAGACTTTAGCAAGGCATTTGACACAGTCCCACACAAAAGATTAATATACAAGTTAGCCAGCCTGGGAGTGGGTCCCAAGATGACCGCCTGCAAAGAATTGGCTGGAGAATAGGACACAGAGAGTAATAATAAATGGAGTCCACTCAGAAGAAAGGAGGGTTACTAGTGGGGCACCGCGAGGGTTCAGTATTAGGACTGGTCCTCTTCAATGTCTTTATAAGCGACATTAGGAAGGACTGAAGGAAAAGTATGTCTCTTTGCAGATGACACTAAGATCTGCAACAGAGTTGATGCACAGGGTGGGTGGAAAGGATGAGAAGGACTTGGCAAGGTTAGAGGAATGGTCAAATGTATGGCAGCTTAGATTCATTGCTAAGAAGTGCAAGGTAATGCACCTGGGAAACAAAAACCCAGGGGAAGAGTACACAATGGGGGGTGAGATACTAATAACAACAAAAATGGAAAGGGACCTGGGGGTAGTCATATCAGATGACCTAAAGGTGGGCAAGCAATGTGAGAGAGCAGCAAGGAGGGCTGGGGAGTTACTGGGATGCATAGGGAGAGGCATCACCAGTAGAAAACAGGAAGTTATTATCCCTCTGTACAGACAGCTGGTGAGACCCCATCTGGAGTACTGTGTGCAGTTCTGGAGACCCAATCTCCGCAAAGACATAGACAGGATGGAAGCTGTCCAGAGGAGGGCAACTAAAATGGTGCAGGGTCTGCACCGGAAGACATATGAAGAGAGACTTAAGGAGCTTAATATGTATAGCCTCGAGGAAAGGAGGGAGAGGGGGACATGATAGAAACTTTCAAGTACCTCAAGGGAATCAACAAAGTCCAAGAGGGTAGCATCTTTCAAAAAAAGAGGTGTGCAAGAACAAGAGGACACAATTTGAAGATAGAGGGGGGTGGCTCAGAGGTAATTTAAGGAAGTATTTTTTCCACAGATAGGGTTGTGGATGCATGGAACGGCCTTCCGGAGGAGGTTGTGGAGTCAAAATCAGTGGTGGAATTCAAGCATGCATGGGACAGTCATAAGGCAATTCTGGGAGGTGGGGGTAAGAAGAAGTAGGCTGCTGGTTAACTAGCGTCTGCAGCTTATCCAGTAGGTAAGGAAATGGGCAGACTGGGTGGGCCAAGCGGTCCTTATCTGCCGTCAAATTCTATGTTTCTATGTTTCTAGAGTGACAGACAGTTCTGGGGAAATACAAGGGATTCTTACCTCCATGTTCTGTAGGCACAGCGCCCACTGGATAGAATCCCACATCAGACTGGTCACCAAGACAAGGTGGTCCAGGAGACCTAGGCATTGTAAACACTGCCAGACCAACTCCCATTGATGGGGGAGCCTCCTCCAGTGGGCTCATCAGACCACACTGGCAGGTGCCACCATCAGCCCTTGCAGTTGCAGAAAGTCCTGGGCAAGGGGCAAGCACTCAATCTGAAATGATCAGACAAAAGTGGTAACATCTGAAGCCCAGTCGACCTTGAGGTGGGCTTTGGCCTGCAGGGAGTAGAGTTCAGCCCCAAAAATCTTGATCACTTGTGAGGGGGACCAGCTCAGACTTGGTTTGGTTGATCAGAAGGCCCATGTCTTGGCTGGTCTGGAAGCTCAGATTCCTGGACTGCTCCACAGTCTTTTTGAATGACCCAGTTAGCAGCAGGCCATCCAAATAGGGATATACCCTGATGCCCTTGCACCACAAGAAGGTGGTCACCATTGCTATGCACTTAGTGAAATCTTTTGGTGCAGGTGAGAGATCAAAATCCTTAACTTCAAACTGGTAAAGTACCACCTCCCCATGGAACTGAAAGCACTGGTGATGAGACAGATAGACTGGAATGTAAAAGATCACATTCTGGAGGTCCAAGGAGCTGAACCACAATTCTTGCTCCAAGGATAGTATGGACCAATTCAACTTGACCATCGAGAACTTGAGGTTCTCCATAAACTTGATCAGACTGTGCAAAAGTCAAGTACGGGGAATCAGTCCCCCTTCCATTTTAGAACCAGAAAGTATCTAGACATATAACTTTGAGTAACTAGGGTGTCTGGGACACAGGCTGTCAACCTGCTCTCCAAGAGATGAGCTATGTCAGCCCTTAGAATGGACAACATGTCTCCTGGTACCCCGGACTCCCAAGGAGCTCAGAGTTGGTATGAAGGGAGAGCCTCAAAATCCAGAGGCAACAGCTTGCCCACTACTTCTATGACCCACCTGTCTGAGGTAACGGTGGACCATTGTGGAAAGAAGTGGTGCAACCAACCCCTGACCTCAAGCTAGGACAGGGAATGGACGGGAGAAGAAGAGGGGGCTCCAGCAGCTGGGGCTCTGGAGGCACTGCCACCTCTATCCCTTGATGCCTAACTTAGGCTTCGGACATCAGTGCTGGAATTGACCCTTCTGAGGCTGCTGTGGCTTAAAGAACCAAAACTGAAAGAACTTATTCTTAGGCTTGGAGGTTTTGGGGTCCTTCAGGGACAAAGGCACAGAATCCACGAAGGCGATGGACTTCTTAGTGCAAGTGAGATGTCCTTCAACCTCAGGGCCAAAGAGGCTGGTGCCCAGGAATGGGGCATCAGCCAGCATATGCTGAGTGTCCATAGTAAAGGTGAACAGCCTCAGCCAGGCTATGATGCACAGTGACAGCCATAGCCATGGTACATAGAAACATAGAAATTCATGGCAGATAAGGACCGCTAGGCTCATCCAGTCTGCCCATATCCCCTACCTGTATCAGTGGCTGCTGACCCTACTTGGGTCATCAGCTTTAGCTTCCCCTTACCACCTCAAGGGTTCCCTTATGCCCACCCTTTGCATGTTTGAATCCTACCACTGTGCTCACTCTTACCACCTCCTGGGGCAGGCTATTCCATGCATCCATCACCCTTTCTGTGAAATAGATCCTAATTACATTATCCCTTATCCTGCTAGCCTTCTATCTTATATCATGCCTGTCATCAAGGCACATGTTAGGGAGCATAGGAAAAACCAGAAGCAGTTGTAGAATTCACAAAAGGCATTTATTAGTACTAGCAATAACATTAAAAAAAAAAACTAGTTCAGTATAACTATTTACAAAGGCAGAATAAATAGAGAAGATCCATCTGAGTTTTCCTTCGATCTCTGTATGTCTCTCTAAACATTGCTGCTCTCTCTCTCTCTTATAAGTCTTTGTAAACCCCCTTCTTAACAAGCATCCTGTTTTTTTTCTAAAATGTTCTTGTATTTTTCAGGCAAGTGCAGCAAGAACACAATGTTCCAGAACTGAGGCCCCTTCTCCATAGCTTCTGAAAAAGGGCTTAAACACTGCTCTCAGGTTAACTCCTTGATTTTCCAATAGCTTTTTTCAAGCATCTCAAACTATAATTATATACATTTCAACAGTAACACTACATAATTTCTAAACAAAGGGATCCCAATATCAGTTACATTTCCACATAATGATTTGCATATATTTTTATACCAGCAGATATGCAAGGGAGGAAAAGAGAGAAACAGCAAGGGAAGACTGAGAGACAGTGAGAAACAAAGAACTGTGAGACTGCCGGGGTGATCTAGTCCTAGGTCTCACAGGAAAAGCTGGTTGAGCAACCAGACAGACAAGAGGCAGGAAAGGAAAGAACAGAACAGGTCTTTGCATTCAAACTCTCCATAACAACTGAAACAGTGTCCTATTCAACCCTGTCACATTGCCCCCTTGTTCTTGTACCTCTCCTGTACCATAAGATGTCTTTCATTTGCACCCTTGTTTATGCCTTTAAGATACCTGAAGGTTTCTGTCATATCTCCTCATTCCCTCCTCTATTCCAGTGTATACGTACTGAGGTCTGTTAATCTCTCCTCATAAGTCTTATGTTGCAAGCTCTGCACCATCTTAGTTGCCCTTCTCTGAACCGCCTGCACCCTGTCTACGTCTTTACGAAGATGCGGCCTCCAGAACTGTACACAGTACTCCCGATGAGGCATCACCAGTGTTTTGTACAGTGGTTATCAGCACCTCCCTCCATCTGCTGGCGATACCCCTTCTTGTGCACCCCAACATGACACTGGCCCTCCCTACAGCCTTTGTACTCTGCTCGACCACATGTAGGTCATCGGAGATGATAATCCCCAAATCCCTTTCCTCCCTGGTGACTGTCAGCAATCCCCCCATCCTGTAGCTCTCTGTAGGGTTTCTGTGCCCCAGGTGCATGATTTTGCACTTCTTTGCATTGACCTTCAGTTGCCATACTTTGGACCATTTTACAAGCTTTTCTAGGTCCCACCTCATTTTTTCCACCCCATCTGGAGGTCTACCCTGTTGCAGATCTTGGTGTCATCTGCAAACAGGCAACCCTTTCACGTTAAAAAGGACTGACCCCAGGACTCATCTTTGAGGTACCCACTGGTCACCGCTCTCTCCTCTGACTGGATCCCATTTACCACCACCCCTGCTTCCCTTTCCCCTAACTCACCTCCTAGTCATGGTTTACAGTGTACCACATCTCAATTATTGCCACCATGTCCAGTTCAGCCTCTGCCATCAAGGCCACCAGGTCTAGGATTTTATTTCCCAGGCTGCGGACATTTGTATACATGGCCTTCCACATGTCACTGCCTGTCTACATTCTATTCCTGCTTTTGCCTTCTTGTTTCTTCCCTCCAACCCTGGTTTCCCTCTTTTGCTGCCTGCCTTTCTCCTCCGTACCCTCTGTAACTAGTTCAGTTGTACCTGTCAACAACTTAACTTCCTTGCTAGCTGCTTTAATATATGGGGTGGGCTGCTTGAGTCTCCCTGCTCCCATCTGCCACTCCTCCCCTTGGCTAGTGTCACCCATATCCCAACCATTTGCAGCTGGTGTTTACCCACTAATTGACACTGGCCTATGAGCATCTAGGTGACCTGCTGTTTATCAGAAGGAAGCAGGCAGAGAAGCCCAATGATCTCAAATAGGGGATGGCCAAAATATTCCATCATAACAGAATAGCTGGCCTGCTGGAGATCCCAGGAAGGTGGACATGTACACCTGTTTTGGACGCATAATTAATCTTTTTGGACTCCTTGTCAAGAAGTTTGTCTATGTTCCCCATACCTTTTGACTTGAGGAAGGCCCAATATGAAACCAAACCCTCTGCAGAGTGGTGACTGGAGAACCCACATACTTGTGGACCATCAGGTAGGGAGTGCTTGGCAGAATGATGCCAAAGCTCCAAGGCCAGTCCCAAAATGGCCTCAGCCAAAGTTAAGGGGACTCTGGAGACTCAAGGATGTCAGTGAACAGGTATTTAGCTTATTTCTGAACCAGATCCAAGGGTACATGCATGAACTCTGACATAAGCTGAAACAATGCCCCAAAGTATATCAGCCTCGAGGCTGCAGGTCGATCTTTTAAGGATTCCTGGGTGAGGCAATCGAAGACTTGGCCTCAGAGTCTGAAGAGTCTTCGAAGGCAGCCCTCAGCCATTTACCACCATTGGCCACTTAGGTGTCTTCATCCTGGGTGATCCCCATCAGCAACTGGCTTGGCAAGCTAGCAACAGGGCAGGATTCCTTGGTCAGAGTCCCAAACTTATTTATTTGTTGAAAAGTTTCGCCAGAAGGGCGCACTGAACAGCAAGTTGCTCATCTAATGGTGTGTCCTGAGGGAAGGGTAGTTGGAGAATACACAAACAGAGTACTAGTGCCATGAGTATAATACAGTAATATATAATAAATGTACAAACAATACATAACAATTTTGGAATCAACAATGAATAAACAAGGAACTGCTATAGGAACCTAACACTTGAAGTAAGATGAGTCAAATACGGACTGCGGTACGAGCGCCTCCACCCGAAGAGAAAGAAAAGCAGATGTTATAGACTGCTGAGTTTGATGGACCAGCAGGGGAATAGCAGAAAGTGACAAAGGGATCATCAGCCCAAGAGCAGAGCCCTACCCCCTTCTGCAATGACCCACTGCTGCCAGATGAGCTCCTCATAGCATCAGTGCATACATCGTCAATGCCTCTCCTCACATGAGGACGAAAGGGTCAAGGAGTGCTAATGGCAATGCCTCCCAGTCAAGTGAGATCAAGAGCAAGAACTGCACCTTGACCATCGACCTGAGGAACAACATCAACGAGTGTCCTCTGCAGGGTTTGTATATTCTAGATGCTTGGGCAGTGAAACCAAAAGAGGCCTAGATGGGACAACTGCGGGTGAAGGCAGCTCCTGAGGCAACTTGGGCAGGGGTATCGAGTGGTTCTCATCTTCTTGGGTGAAGACAGGGAGCACTGGGGTCTGGGAGATCAACTCCTCATTGACCTCCTCTGAAAGCCTGTGGATCGTTTGAGAAATATCTCGACTGCTTGTTCAACCGGAATCAAGGTTGGCAGGCTCAATGGGGCTACCATGGAGCCTTCAACCTGGCCCCTGATCTGAGAAAGCAGAACCAGAGTTGAGCAGTTGGTGGAGTTGAAGAAGTGGAAACATTATCGTTTCCAGTACCATGAATTGTGACAGTGATAACTCATATGTTTCTTGCTGCGGTCAGAAAAGCTCTCCTTGAACATCATGGAGGGCCATGCACATCCCTTGCAAATCATCTGAGAATGAGCCTCTGATGCTGGCCCTAATGAGGAACAACACAGAGACTGAAGAGGCCAGCTCCAGCCACTTCTTCCAGCACAGCTAATGGAGCAGCTGAGCTGGCAGCCACTGAGGCCAACTTATGGTCTTTTGGCTTACTTAGGGCCAGCTTGGCCTTACATTCCTTAATGGATACTGACAGCATGGCATGACAGCTGTTGCAATTTTTGGCACTGTGCTGATCATCTAAGAAGTAGACACACATGTTGTACGGATCTGTGGTTGACATTTTCTGCCTGAATCAAGTGTAAAACTTGGAGTCCAGTTTCTGCCTTTTCATCTTGATTGCATTCGATGGAACAAAGTCTGAAGATGCAGGAGCAACTTTAGAATCAAAAACAACTGTATCAGTTAAAGTTGGCTAAAGAAAGCCCTTGTAAATGCTAAGTCCTTCTATGCATGCCAATCTGTGAAGGAGGAGCCATGTCCCTTCCAGGAGAAAGATCTGACATCACAGGGTGGAGTCAGAGGATATGTCACCCGCCTGGTTGGAGGAGCTTAGCTTGTAGACATTTCAATGACTCAGCTATGTGTGGATACAGAACTGAATCCATGCCTTTAGAAATGTTGCTGCCATTACAGAAGCACAGGGAGATAATTCAAATAGCAAACAGGTAGACCAGAGAGAAATCAGAGTGTGTAAGCTCAGGATGTTGACTTCTAATGCTGAGTTTTCCAGTACCAACTGTTTAACAGAACAGGATTGTTAAAGTTCTAGGTTTTTTTTTTAATTTGTGTCTACTTTTCCATTTGCAAATTATACTGCAAAGCCACTAGAGGACAACAACTCACAAAGGTTGCAATCCTCTTCCCACTGCTCTCCCCTAACTCTTCTAAGTCCTGGGTCCTTCTTACCTACAGCCTTGGATTGACAGCCTTTGGTCTATAATCCCTCATAAGATGCAACCTCAGGACAGTCTTCAGCCCTGAATTTCCTCCCACCCACCCCTGCCCCTGTCTCAGTTAAACCCTCAAGTGCTCAGCCCATAAACCCAGGCACCTCTGTCATTGGCTACAGCCCAGAGTTGTCCTCCAGCCAATTAGGACATAGCTGTCCCCTGAGCCTGTTCTCCTTTACTGCTTACTGCACCATTGCTTCTAACTAGTACTAATCCATTCCCATCTACTCAGTTTTTTTGCAGCGCTCCCCTGCAAATTACCTACATCCTAACAAACAATCATTGGTGTGATCTGAATCTGTAAGCCAGTACACTATGGCCAAGTTTGCAGCACTGTACATTCCATTCTGCCTAATGTTTCTGTTTATTGCTGACTATTTCATAGCCATGTCCCTAACTCACCCTCCGCTACACAGTGAGGAGGTCTCACCACACAATCTCGATACTGAACCCCAGTCTATATATCTCACTGTTCCCTGCCTGTCAAAGTGTGGAGTTGTATACCTTGGTAGCTGGCTCACCAGAAGGCTGCAGATGTCCTCACTTTTTTCCTAAAAATGTAAAGCAGCTACTTACTTTCTCAATCCAGCCATTCCTACTACTTCTCCTGCTTTTAATCCTTGTGGGTGACATTGAGCCAAATACCAGACCCGACATACCTTCATCTGCTCCAACCCCCCATCATATCAAATGCTGAAGGGGCTAAAAATTAATCATTTAAACTTACGTAGTCTCAGACATAAAATTTCTGAGCTAGAAGCCTGGATTAATCAATACACACCTGACATCCTGGGCATCTCTGAAACCTGGCTGAAACCATGCATCAAAAAACATGAGGTTGCTGTGCCTGGATACAAATGTTTCAGGAAGGATCGACTGGGAAAAAGGGGTGGTGGTGTCCTCATGTATGCCAGGGAGCACTATGACACTGTTGAAATACCGGTGTCCGAATCTTGACCTTCTGCTGTCAAATCGATCTTTCTTTCCCTCACCCTTAGCACCGTAAAAAAACTCATAGCAGGTTGTGTATACATGCCCCCTAAGGTAGCATTCCCTGGCCTTCCCTTCTTCATAACCTCCCTTGCTAACTTCCCGTGGCATGACCTCATACTTGGAGGTGACTTCAATGTTGATTGGCTGCATTCTAACTCTTCCAAACTGACTGCCGTCCTGGCTGACTCAAATCTGGTTTAAATGATTGGTGACCCTACTCGTGTTAATACAAAGACGGATAACCATACTTTACTTGACTGGATGGTCACAAACTGTGCCCCGAAGATAAAATCAATGGAGATCCTCTTGGATGGTATAAGCAACCACTCACCAATACTCCGTGTATTGCTTAACAACTTCCCTAACCCACATTTAAGATCATCACTATGCGGGACATGTCCAGGTTTGACACCAACAACTTTGTGGATACCATCCAGAAAACTGATTGGGATCCAATTAATACCCTACTGGACATTAACTTGGCACTAGACTATTTTGTGGAAAAGTTCACTAACATTGTTGACCAACACCCCCCTTTAAAGAGTTGCCGGATAAAAGGTATTAAAGCACCGTGATTCACCAAGGAATTTGTTTTTATTTTTCTTCTTTTTGCTGTGCCCCCAGCCATCAATGTCTTCCCTGGTCATGGAGCCCTGTACCTCCACCTCCTCCTATGCCTGCACTCACCCAGTCACCCCTGGCTTCTCCCCAGAGGGCGGGGTCGCGGAACTGTTCCCCTACCAGTGCCGCAATACCAATATCTGGTCAGGGAGCCGGCTGTAGAGGCTAATTGAGGCCTGGGGGCAGAGCCTCATGGAGACGGCCAGGGACACAAGGTTTTTCCCCCTTTAGGCAGGGGTGGAGACGTACAATGACAATCAGCATCCGCCCTGCCTGAGTGGAGTAGGCATTGGTGCTTTGGGATGTACCCAGCCTCTGCTGGGTGTCACTGCTGCACTGACCATGCATGCCCCCGCCCCGGAGAAGGAGAGCAGTCAAGGGATGCTCAATCCTTCTCCCCCGGCCAGCCCTCCAATGACCTGGGTCCGTTCCCGAGTCCGGGTCACCGGCATTGCAAGTGGAAATCCAACCACTGTTCCAGCGGGCCAGCGGCTCACGAAGGAATTAAGGCAGCTCATGTCCACTCGCGATAAGGCATGGAGGACTTATAAGGACAGTGGGCTACCTACCAACTGGCAAACATATAGGCAACTAAGGAACAGCTGCAAGAACTCAATCCAAAAAGCAAAATGACTCCACTTCAAGAGACTCCAGATCAAGCATTTTAGTAATCCAAAAGAATTCTGTCAACAGGTTAACTCCCCTTTAAAGGGTAACACCTCTGAGACCCCCAGTTCCCTTGATGCCCAGGGGGTCTCTCTCACTGACCAACCCCCCCATCACATCTGGCTTCAATGAGTTCTTCATCAATCTGGAAAGGTACACATTGCTATTTCCTAGTTCATCCACTCTCCTCCAACCTGACCTCCTGCTGTCAGTCGACTCTATGGACCGTCCTGCCTTTAATCTAAAGCTCGCAACCCTCGCAGAGGTTCGCCGTCTTCTCATGAACCTAAAGGCTGACAGCTCACCTGGCCAAGACACTCTAGAGCCTAAATTCCTTAAGTTGGGAGCTGATGCCCTAGCCCACCCTGTTCGAGATTTATTTAACCGATCCTTCCTTACTTGCACCATCCCTGAAAAATGGAAAGCAGCGGTGGTTGTCCTCAAGGAGGTCCCAACTCAAAAGTGGAAAGTTTCCAGCCTATTTCAATGCTTTGCCCTCTAACAAAATTACAAAAGCAGATAATCTATGACCATCTACAGAATTACCTTGACCTCCAGCATCTGCTCACCAACCTCTCAGCATGAGTTTAGGAAAACCACAGTACACTTACAGCTCTGATTAAAGTCACCGCTGACATATTCTGTGAAATGGACCATGATCGTGCCACTGGAGCAATTTTTGTAGACCTGACCAAGGCTTTTGACTTAGTCAACCATGGCCTTCTATTACTGCATGTCCTTGTTCTTGATGCCACTGCCCTGATCTGGACCCAAAGTTACTTTTATGGCCGTACCCAAAAAGTAAAATGGGCAGGCTCCCTATCTGACCCAAGGCCCATTACCCATGGTGTCCCCCAGGGCTCCGTATTGGTCACACTGCTTTCTTCTCTGCATATTAATGACCTCCCTAATATTTGTGGTGGGCCCTTTGTTCATCTACATGCAGATGATGCTATCATCCACTGTTCTTCTCCTGATATTGGGTGGCTCAATTCAATGCTAGCCTCTGATTTCCACACCCTTGAGGACTGGTTTCCTTCAGAAGCAGCTTGTTCTTAATACTAAAAAAAACAAAGAGCATGTTATTCTCCAACTTATCCGCACCAACCCTCCCCCGTCTGGCTGTACTCTCATGTACTGGGGATACACTCAACTCGGTCAACTCCTTCAAATACTTGGGAGTCACCTTAGATCCCTCACTTGCCCTGTAAGTGCATGTTGAAGCCATCACCAAAACTATAAACCAAAAAATCGGTGTCCTCTACCACATCCGTCCATTCCTTACATTGACCACCTGCCACAAGATCGTGGATACCACACTCCTGCTCCTCCTCATATATGGTGCTCCATTACTACTCTGTGCTACCACATCTGTACTACCACACCTATCACAGGCCTACCATAGAGTTGGCAGGTTTGCTCTCGGGGCCAATGCTTAGCACCATCACTGCAATGTCCTATCTGCCCTGGGATGGTTACCCTATGAATTAAAATTACGCTATGCCACACTAAGCTTTATACAAAAGCCTGTCCATTGCTTCACTCCTCCTTGTCTTGCTGATAATGTTCAACATCTTCTCCCTCAATGTGCCCTCAGATCTACCTCCTTGTCCCTTCTCTTAGTGCCAAACTTACGACTCTCCATGACTCGGAGATCATTTGCATTTTCTGCTGTGTCCTACTGGAACTCTCTGCCTTCTTCTATACTGGCCTATACCTCCTTCTCTCAATTTCAAAGTTCACTGTTATCTCACCTAACTGCCTCACCTTGCTCCTGCTTCCACTGACTCCTAACCCCTGTTCACTCCTTGTGTGATTCTCCTAGCAAAACTTTCTACTCTCTCTATCTCCTGCTCTCCAAGAAAACAAATTATTGTAAATGAGTCTGTATGTAAGGTTTTGTTGACTGTGCTTTACATTGCTTATTTTGCATAACTGAATGCAATTGATGTACTCTCTTACTGTATGACTATTCCTTGTCTAATGTCTTGTATCAATGAATGCACTATGAATGTACTGCTCTTCCCTGGTCTCCCCTGAAAAAGGAACTGTCTTGTCTCAGAAGGCCTACCCAGATACCAAAATTCAATAAATAAATAAACTTGACTTGTGGTCACACAGTGAGGAAGTGGCAGTTGTGGGATTCAAACTTGGGTCTCCTGGTTCACAGTACTATAAGTCCCAAAATATACCTCTGTGAATGATGCTCTATAAAATGGGCACTGGGTCACAATACTGCCGGCCAGGACAACGTGGTCAACAACTACATGGCAAAAACTGCACCACTTTTGTTTCTAAAGAGGGGCTTTGCCCCCCTGCACCCCCAGACTAAAGAATTCTAACTGCAGGGGGAGTGGATCATGAGGCAAGAGAAAATTTGTGGGTCTGTGGAATACTGTTTCCATGGACCCTTGTAAAAACCAAAACAACAAGTCCCAAGAACACAAAACTTCAGGGAGACCAGGATTAGAACCCTAGTCTCCACTACCACCCAGCCAAGCTGCTCCTTGCCTCAGCCCTCCACACTGTGGATTCAGCTCAACTAACCACTGGAATTCTTCCCTCCTTGTCCTCTCCTAGGACCATGGACAGCAACCAGGGGAGCGCTTGCTGAATGGTGCTGTGAATCCCCCGTCACTCTTCATGGTAGTGGTATCCTGACTTGCGCTATGTTAAGTGGTGCTATTATTGTAGCGCTATTGTAACTGGGTACCTATAAAATGTATGTGTATTTTTTTGTTGTTGTTGTTGTTGATGATATTTCCTCAACACAACTCTTTAAAAACACTGAAATACAATTTCAAAAAGTGGTCTGCCAGTGAAACTTACAGTGTCTCCTATTTTAAGATCCTTGCATTTCTTTAGTCCGGGGCGTGCCTGCCCATCTTGACATGTTGCTGTGAAGGCTAAGTTGATGTCCTCTGGGTGATCTGAAACTGTCAGCTCCACCTGAGACCGGATACCCTGAATAATGGGAAAAGAGAGGACAGCTCTGTTATTTTAACACAAGAATGTGTATGTCTAGAAGGTTTGTTGTGTATTTAGAACGTCCCCTGAAATAACTATTGAGGATCTTTTCTTTAAATGCATGATACAGTACAATGCAATATAATGTAATTATTTTTCAACAGAATCTTTAACACATTACACTAATTCAATTATTTTAATATAAACTATATTTTGCCGTCTGGGAACAGAAGGAAGACTACAACTTACAACTCTTTCTTGGGAGGAGCAAATTTAGTTTTTCTTTATGACAGAGGATGCTGAAAACATATATTCAGTATACTGTATTTCAAATGTATGACTTGAGAAAACAAATTCTGGCCAGAGCTGATAGGGCTGCAGCTGAAGTCACAACAAGGAGCTACCAGAGGGAACATATGCTCCATCCAGGGAATAAGACGCAGGCAGCAGCAGAGGAGTACAGATGTGGAACTGCTTACAGCCGCACCGAATGTGCGAGTTGGCAGTCCGTGCATGCGCGTTGCCACGCATCTATTTGCTCACTGCTATATCCGTGCATCAGGAGCTCCCTCCATGCCTACTTTCCCTACTTTTGATGTTTTGTGATTAAACCCTGACAGATGCCTCAATATACTTAAATGCAGTGAATAACAGAATATTCACAGAAATGGTTTAGGAAGTATATTATAGCACATAAATAATACCAGATATAATCTTCAATGAAGGTGAATGGTTTCACTTAACAATATAACAACATTTTGATCTAATGAACCCAAAGAAATTATCACTGGCCAATTGCTAGTGTAACCCCTAGATGGCGCTATCCCAGGGGCTACTACCCCTGCCTGATTTGCCACTAACAGGTTGAGGGGCCTGGATCCAATGGCGGGTGCCTCCACCCAGAGGTCAGGGTTTGCAATAGTTAAACTAACTTGGTCACAGCCCTCTGGGACACTGCAACCCCCCTTTCTTCCCACTAGTGGCCCACACAATATATCAGAATTACCTTCACAGTATACACTTAACCCCAGGTCTGGTTCTGCACTGGGACCTCCTGTGAAATGAGATACAGTGCAACAATCACAGTACAGTACTTTAACATAGACAAATACCTCAGGCAGTATAACTTTGCTGAAACAAGCAGCTCTGATTTATTTAGGGGTTATAACAAGGACAGGGGAAATCAGGTTAATTAGCTTATCACTCTAATAATCTCATTTATGGCTCTGTGCACAGGCCTATCCCTATCAGTTACTGTCCCTGGGTACCCAAGCCCTAGTGGCTAGTCCAAACCGTGGCAGCTGGTAGTCTTTCACACAGAGAAAAGAGAATTAAACAGTCAGCAGTACAGTAATTCCATTTGGATTTAATGTGGCAATTCAACAGGGAGCGACCCTGAATTAGTACTCACGACCTCCAAATAAGATAGGGTCCTTCAATGTCAGCAGGGCTCACTTGAGGTACACAAACCTCACACATCCATATAAAAGAAAGCACTATACAGGCAGGCTGCATCTGTATCCCGATCGCAATTACTGCACAATACCCGGAGAACACACAGCAGATTCAGTTCCTGACAGACCGAGTGCAATTTTCAGCAATTCTTCCAGTCTTCTACAGGGTGAGCCTGGTTTCTACTCTTCAGAGATCCTTTGATTCTTTTCACAGGACGGATTCAGTCCTAACAAGCTGTTACACAAGCTGCAGACCGGAACTCTGGGCCTTACACGCTTTTTGACTAAACTGCACACTGAAAAGCACAGGGCTCCTTCCTTCTTCACTGCCAAAGCTCAACTGAAACTCCAACCGAAAAAACTGGCACTTCCTTTGAGTTCCTCCCAGTTCTTGGCTGGATTGGCTGTCACTCACAATAGACTGCTGCTGTTGGTCCAAAAGGCACTGAAGTCTAAACTACATCTCCCAGAGTCACTGCCTATACATTCCTCTTGTGGCTGGCTCAGATTATGAGTCCAAGTTCTGATTCGGTCCAAGGCACCATTTTAGAGCTAGCTTACCCCACACTGATTGGTCCAGTTCAGCAGTTCAAAACTAGAATGGGGAACTAGCAGACACAGTTCTGACTGCAAAGAAAGCAGGTTAGACAAACTGTAATTTCATTATTACTCTAAATAATTTCTGGCAAACAGTTACATCTTTCAGATAGGTTCCCTTTGCACTCCTAGTGACTGCAAAATGAAGTGAATTGGCAGCAGCTTGAGTGGTACTCAATCAAAGAAACACACAGTCCCCATACAACTAATTATGTCTGCAAGCAGACAGCTCTTAAAGAGACAGTACCAGAGGTTCTAAAAACACTCACTGATAAATGGCTTAAATGCCAAACACCATTCAGGCTTGGAGCATTCAAGCAAGCTCCTGGAAGTCTTTTGGGAACCCCCATTTGCAGGGGGGTTACACTAGAATTGCTGATGCACAAAAAAATTATCATTGCCCTTGCACAGTCAGCCATAATTATTGCAATGAGCACAATAAACAAAGGCAGCAGCAGAGGAGGAGCACAGATGTGGAACCACTTGCAGCCACACCGAATGTGCGAGCTAGCAGTCCTCTATAGCAGCACATCAGGAGCTGTTCCAGTGCTCCTGGACCCTTGGGGTCTGGAGGCACGAGGGCTGCACTGCAGAAGCCATGACAATATTTGTTTAAAAAATACCAGTGTCTACTTGGGGACTGAATATATACATAATAATGAGCTGCTCATGAATAGGGTTCATCAATATACATGGACAGCTCATTATTACATATTTATTCCGTCCCAAAGAGGCCATTGACGCTCTTTAAACAAATAGTTTTGCAGTTTCTGCACCATGGCCCTCATGTCTCCGGACCCCAAGTAAGTGATCTCAGAGTCCAGGAGCACTGGGGGAGCTCATGATGCATCGCTATCGTGTCGAGAAGAAAAATAGTGCATATGACAGTGGAGTGCTTCACAGACCACAGAGACGACTGTGAAGCAACTCCTAAATGTTCTTCAGTCAGAGTGGAGTCCTTGTTTTGCTTGCAAGAGGTCTGCAGGGCTCCGCTCACTGCAGCCCTAAAAAGGTGAGCAAGCAAAACGTGTTCAAGTCTATGGAGGAGAGGTGAATACCACAGAGTTCCCATATTAGAATGGTGGTGCTGGGACAGTTCCCAGACCCTGCAGCTGGCTAGATAATACTGCTCACTAATCTACCATCCTCTTCCCAGGAGGTTACCACCCTTACATCTCTCACACCCCAAAGTGCTTGTGCAAGACAACGGCATATAATCAAAAACATTACCTCCATCATTAATACCACTTTACTTTGCACTTATTAACTCAGTTCAGCACTCTCCCATGTTCTTTATTGGCACATTGCTGAATGGGTTACTAAGGACAAAGTAAAGTGAAGGAGGTAATGTTCATGAATATAGGCCAAAGCTTCCCTGACCCCTTCTTTAGCTTCTGTAAACAGTGAGTAAAGTAACACTTATAACCACTATCAAGATAACAGTAAATCCCATCTATATGTTCTGTACGCATAATTATGCAATGTATGGCTGAAATCTTGAAAGCCGATTGGCTAAGGCCTCATTCCACTGGGATGAAGTCTCAGTACATCATTCCGGGTCCAAAAAATGTCCTGCCATCAACCAGCCAACAAAACAAAAATGCAGGCACCACTCTGCCCACTCAGTTCATGGTTGCCCTGGAATCACCTCTTGCTCTGCCTTTTACTTACACCACTAATGTCCCTGACCTCGGTGTCAGCTGAAACAATCACCACTAATGGAGGCCAGCAAAACTGATTCCCGAGATCCCAAATTCATTAAAACCCCTTCCTGCTGCCATAGTACTCTAGATTTCATTTCACTTCTACAACAACAGCTGCCTCTGACTGTGGTTATTAAAACAAATGCCCAGTCATGCAAAACAGTACATCCAACTGTGGCTCTGCTTAAAGTTGACTTATTGACTTGGCTTCGGTTCAACACAGTTGTTGAAATTAAGGTGACTGGTTCGGGGGGGGGGGTTGTAGAGGTCATCTGAGTTGTTCTTTCACAATGTTGGCACTAACCAAAATTTTCTCCACTGGCTCACACTCTCCAGAATTTAGAATAATACTTAATGGAGTAATACAGTCAAAATTTGCAAAAACATGTGTTGTGCAGACTGTTCTGATTTGTGTTTGTAGTTCTGGTGTGTCCTTCTCTTTGTTTGGTATTAAGAGTTTTTTCTAATTTAGCCTACTAGTTATGTGGTAGTTTTATGGTCTCTGGGGATCTCCATCTTAGCATGGTTTATTGATTTTCTTTTTCCTACAATGCCTCCTGTCCCATGTGACAGTGATACACCCGGGGACCACTGATTCAGCAAGTACTAGAGATAGGAGCTTGATGTTCTGGTCTCCACTAACTAGCTCTAATTCAACATTTTTGTTTTCTACATGTGTGTCAGGTCTAGCCATCAGGAGTAGATGTTTTGCTTTTAAAACTTTTCATCAAACTACACACAGCCATAAAAAGCACACAAATCACTCCATTTCATCAAACTATACATAGCCATAAAAAATCATGCAAATGCCCATCATTAATGCTATAATTAGTAAAGACTCAAGCTGTTTTCTTACAGAATAACCCACTCAATTAGCCCCATAAGTATTTACTAAACTGCAAATGTAGCCAATATTACTTAATATCGCAGCTATACTGTTGTAAATTGACTCTAAATCAGTGCTTGCTGAATCTATGGTCCCGGATACATCACTATCACATGGGACAGGAGGCACTGTAGGAACAAGAAGAGCAATGAATCATGCTAAGATGGAGATCCCTAAGGGCCATAAATTTACTTTAAGACTAGTAAGCTAATTTAGAAAAAAAAAATCCGAATAGCAGACAAAGGGAAGGACACACTAAGACTACACAAACAAAGCAAAACACTCTGCACTACATGTTTCTGCAAATTCTGACTGCACTACTGCTTGAAACACTGCTGCAGCTTCACTGTTCTGACTATGGCATCAACACAAAGTCCCTACTTGTCAGAGTCCCTCCATCTCAGACACTGCTGCTATGTGAAGAGTTTACAATGACAATATGAGAGATCAGCTCTAGAAACAACAGTACCACCTTGTTGCTATAATCACTATAAACTACAAAATAAAGAACTTTTTTCACACTGTTCACCTACGTGCAGAAAATTATAATTTTAAAAAGCAATTGCATTTATTTTTTGTACACAAACAGGATCCAGTTAATAATTGCAATAATACACTCCAAGGTGCGCAGTATAATGGGATACCTTGAGAAAACACACAGTGAAGCTGCATGAAACATTAGTAGTCTGAACGGATGGGTGCTACCAAGGTTTTAGATAAAATAAATGTTACAATAAACCCTTTCAAGGTTTTGGATATTTCTGTGGTCTGTACTGTGTGAGCTCAGCTTCCTTGTTGTTAATGGGATACTGCCCATTCTTGGGTGGCTGAATGCACTCAGCCCAAGACCTTGTGCCTCACAACACACCCAGGGTGGGACAACATCCCATGACATCACATTCCGTGTCATTTATAATTGCTTAAGTGCTCACCTCTATGATTAATATGATCTGTAACCATGTACTGTATTGCACTACAAATCAAGCACTTTGTACTTTACTGCAGGATGGCATCCCACTGAAATGAGAGTTACACCTTATGGGGCCAATCCCTCTATCTGCAGGACATGAATTTTAAATAAGTAAATAAATTATCTAGAGCAGTAGGCTTCGACACATACATACCAGAGTACTGATTTGGGGTCTGGATGTTAGCATCAAGTATTCTGATCTCCAAGCATCCAGACTCTGAACTGCTAGGCTGTTTCGAACACCCCTACTTCTACTGTATAATGTCAGAAAAAGAAAAATGCTAAAATTTATTTACAAAGTTTAAACAACTGAAAACTGTGAACCCAGATAAAATTGTGTGGCTTTACTTTTACTTATGTATTTCACCGTTCTTGATCTTCCTTCATTTTATCCCCTGCCCTCCAAATATTATTTAATTTGATTTTGTTTACTAGGTAACCTGTATGAAAAAAAGTTTATTTGACAGGAGTGTCTTGGTGGATACAAAACAGCAAAAAAAAAGGAAAAATCACACACAATTATAAGCACATTTTTTTTATTTCAAAGGTTCCTGTTACAAAATCAGTCCAAGCATTTACATTTGTAATCTTTGACCAAATATTTTTTCAATCTAATTTTAAAAAGTCCCACAAGTTTGTATCTGTCTTGGGTACAAGGGAATTGCACGCTAGAACTCTGGGGCATAATCTCACTCATCTGTGTTCTCATGGCTGGAGCACAGAGCTGAGTTTTAACAACCGAGTACAAATCTGAGTGAGCACAAAGAGGCATTCGTAACTTATCTAAACTGGAAGGGGAACAAGAATACAATTATTTTGTATATTAGAGTTTCAGTCGGCAACCAGTTAAGATCTGAGTAAAGATGACAAGTGATTTTTCTTTCTACAAGCAGCAGAGTAAAGCTACTATTGTATAGCATGCATATTCTAATCTGTACTTTAAAGAGCTGCTGACACCTCTGGTAATGCATTGGAGTCGACGGATAGTTTGATGCCATTTATTGGACCGTATGTAACATACGAAATGTATGAAAAAAGCCAGCAGAATCAGGCCAAAAAGGTCTATCTCGTCTGCTTGATATTGCAGCTAGCGGTTTACCCCACTTCTGTCTCCTCCCTTCCCTGCTGGCAATTATTTTGCCTTTGGCCCTATTCCAACCCCTTTTAAAGCGTCCACTGTTTTTAGGGAAACCAGCTTCTCAGACAGGTCATTCCGGGCTGCCACCACCTGCTCCGTAAAGTAATGCCTTCCCATCTCGCTTCTAACCCCCCTCCAGTTTCATACTGTGCCCCCTTGTGACCCACTCTTTTTTCAACTGGAAAATGCCCTATATCCCTCCCCTCCCATTTATGCCCTTTAGTTACTTAACGGTCTTTATCATATCCCTCCTATCCCATCTATCCTCCCAGGAGTTCATACTGAACTTCCTAGCCTAGCCTCATAGGGCTTCTCCACCATGTCCCTTATCATTCTGGTTGCCCTTCTCTGGACTACCTCCAGCAGTTTGATATTATTCTTCAGGTAGAGGTGCCAGAACTGAACGTAATACTCCAGGTGCTGCCTCACCAGAGATCTGTACAGTGACAGGATAACCTCCTCACTCTTGGAAATGATCCACCTAGCTATACACCACAGCATCTTGTTCGCCTTTGCTGCCGCAAGTCTGCACTGAACTGAGCGGTTTATCTTCCCTGTTACCATCACTCCCAGATCCTTCTCTCCTGAAATGTTTAGCTTGACCCCATTTAGCTGGTAGCTGTGCCTTGGATTCTTAGTCCTGAAATGCATGACCTTATACACTTCCCAGCATTAAACCCCAGCTGCCACTTTCTTGACCACCTCTTAAGCTTACCCAAGTCCTCTTAGAGCACCCTACCTCCCTCATCCCCATCTATCACTGCACCAGTTTTGTTGTCGTTTGACAACAGGTTCATCCTGCTCTCAATCCCTTCTGCAATGTCAGTGATGAAGATGTTAAAAAGCACTGGTCCCAAAACTGAGCCCTTTGGGACCCCACTGATTACATCATGGGGTGTTGAGAGCTCTCCCCTAACATCACTCTTTGTTGTCTGTTACTTAGCAGGCTTTCTATCCATTTGGCTACCCTATCGCCTGTTCCCAGGGTCCTCAGTTTGCCAAACAGTCTGCCATGTGGCACAGAGTCAAAGGCCTTGCTAAAGTCCAGTTACAGGACGTCAACTGCCTGATCACCATCCAACGCCCTAGTCACCCAGTCGAAAAAGCCGAGCAGGTTGGTTTGGCAGGATCTCCCCATGACTAACCCATGCTGCCTGTCATCCTGCAGGTTGTTTGCCTGCATTAAGGTCACTAGTCTTTCTTTTATGATGGTCTTCATTAGTTTAGTCACAATGGAAGTAGGGCTTCAGTTAACTCCATTTTTAGAGTATTTGACTTCCAAAAATAAGGCAAAAATTTCCAAAATAAAGGAGGAAGAAGTCATTGACTTCCAGATACAAAACAAAAAAGTTGATGATTTCCAAAATTGTAGGCATGGAAGTCAGAAATGTTGGATTTTTCAAAAGAAATTGCATTTTATCACTATACTGGTTATTGTATTAACATCCATAAATTGGTCCATTGTAGAATACTAACTTCCACAAGTGGGATTCTGGAAGTATTTTGACTTCCAAAAAATTGAAATGACTTCCAAATTTTGACTCATGGAAGTTTCAGACTTCCACTTAAAATAAATTAACTGAACCCCTGAATGGAAGTAAGACTGACAGGCCTGTAATTCGATAGCTTATCCCAACATTTGGCCTGTGCAAAGATGCAGTGGCATCACCAAGCTGTTTTTGTGGAGGCTAAAGCCCCCAATGCAAATTCAACCCCCCCAATAATTTTCCCTGCAAAATTTAAAGAATCACAGCTTCACTGCTTGCTGAGAAAAAAAGAAGCCACGATTTAGAGTCAGCACTTCATAGCTCTACCACATGGAGCGCATTTTCATTTTTCTCCGCCTGTCCTGGGTCTTCCGGATCCCACTGCGATTGTTGGTTGTGCTAGTGGTGGAGGTCGGGGAGCCCTGCTTCCACCCATTGCCTTGGTTGCCCCTGTACAGTGGCAGGGTGGAACTTCAGTGGTTCAGGTGCTAGTTTCTGCCCAGACACACTTTGCTGCCACACCTTGTGGTCCATCTACACAAACTGGTCCCCTCTTGGTGAATGCCGCATGGACTGCAGTCAGCTAGGCACCCGGGTCCACAACTACAGCAGCACTAAATTTACTGTGGAAGGGAGGTGGGAAAGAGGGCTGAGCAGGGGAACTTTAACACCAACAACCACCAAAATGGACATCACATAATTTCGAGGGACAAGGACCACAGTCGGGGGTCAGCTCAGGGGACTGGAACAAGAAAGGGTTTCGAGAAGCCTGCAAAACAGAATAAAAACAAAAACAAAATGGCAAAACTGAAGGCAGAAAATAAAGACGCTCCCCCCCCCGAAAGGCACCACACCCGCGACCAGCACAGAAGGCCAGGCAAAGGGATGGGAAGCAACCTGGAGCCCCCACAAAGGGGAAGAGAAAGAAATGTAACAAAACAAGAGAAAAAAAAAATAACACCACTCCAGCAAAGCTGGGCAGGGCAACAGCCTGCCGACCAGCAAGTGGCACTGAGGCAGTAAACAAAGGGGGAAGGACAGGTGACTGCAATGGCAGCCCCATGTGTGGCAACACCCAATGCCAATGCCAGAAAAACACAAAAAACAGCCAGCATACTGGAGAGGGGAGACAGAGGAACTGCAATGGGAGCCCCAAAAAAACACAAACCATGCTGCACTTATTCTGCAAAATAACAGGAAGCAAACGAACAGACTTGCCAAGCCATATTTTTATTCGAACAAAAGAAAGCCTGGGTGAACATTACCCTTGGCACTTTGAATCTGAAATGTGATGCTTGTACTACATGCACTACTAGGCACCCAACATCAGGACACCCTAGAAAACCCCAATACAAAAACTGCAAACCGAGGGAGCAGACAACTAAAGGGAGCTCACCCTATGGAACTGGCTGCTGCTGCCATCAGGAGGACTGCTGGTCCTTTTCTGGAGCTAGGGTATGACTGCTGCTGCTGGAGACCCCCAAGGACCACTGGCTACAGAGGAGCAGCCCTGAAGAGCTACGAACCCGAGCTTCAGGTAAGCCTCCAGGCATCCATACTCCTGTGCTCTCTACTCTGTCACTAACCCAGTCCAGAAGTGCCCCTGGCTAGCAGGGAATACCTTTTCTAGCCTTGGGGTGGACCTGGTTTTTGGCCAGATGATTGGGTCCCTGGAGCTTGGATCAGCCCCTTGGGCTGATTTATGGCCCCTTTAGGCACTGACTGGAGACCTAGCCTGGCCAAGACAAAGGATCCAGTGCCAGAAGGCTCCAAGAGGAGAGGGGGGAAGGGAGATAGAGACAAGAATGGTCAGCCAGCCAGCTTGGTCAATAAGCCAGCTGGCTGTGCATGGGGTGGGTGGGGAGTTAACCCTTTACCTCTCTGACTCCTCTTTGGTCTGCTTGCCTGGCAAACTTTGGGGCACTACACTCGCTCACTCACAAGTCTGATGGAGAAAAATGAATAAGTCTCATGAGCAGACTGAGTGCGCTGGTGGCTAGCTGCTGCGTACTGTGCTGTCGACAAAGAGAAGACCGGGACTGGAGTCAGGACATCACCACGGGAGAGCTCAGAGCTTGGGGTAGGGCTTAATCATCATCTCTCCCAGGTTAGTTGGATCCCAATTTGATAGGGAAGGCTGGGGAGGGGTTACAACAAATGCACTCTGCCTCCGCTAGTCTCCTGGACTCTGTTCGGTGAGTTCAGAAGCATGAGAGGGAGAGGCTGGGCATGCCTTGCCTTGTGGGAGGCAACACCTGGACAGGACTGGGTGTGACTAACATAAGAGGGGGATCGGGATTGGTGACCACCTTTTAGTAACTGCCATGTCAACACAGTCAGCATTGCTTGCACAGCAGGTATGTTTTTCAGACAGGCATAGATGTGGTACCCAGTCCAAAAGGCTGTGCAGCACGAGTCTTTACACAATTGTTTGGCAGTTTAGAGAAAGAAGATCTGTGCTTGTGGCTTGCATGAAAAGAAATTTTGATTAATACAGCACCTTTCATACAGACTGTATTCCTAAGTGCTTTACAATCCAAAGAGGGAGGGAGAGAATTTTGCTGCCTTTTTATATAGCAATCTACATAGAGACAATCATACAAATCATCCCCAAACTCCTTAGAATCCAGGAAGAAGGGGAGAGGAGGGATAGTTTGCAACACACAGGGAGATTCAAAGAGTACAGAAATTGATGAAAGTGAGAGAGGGCATGCAGAGAGATTAAGGGCAGGAATATTAAGAGACTTGTTCAGAATTATGCAGTGTGGAAGTGGTGGCTGTTTGCTCTGGGGTCCTTGTAGAGGGGTTGTGGGATAACAGATGGACCAGACACCGAACTTCAAGTTCAACACACAATCTCTGTGTGATGTTTATTTAAAATGCAGAGGATTACCTTAAGCAATGGCATATCCCTTCTTCAGTATATCAGTTTATAGCAACAGACTATATCCTTTCTCTGTACTTAGCCAGCACCTACTAACTCACTGATCTACTTATCAGTTGAGATTCAGCTTCCACCCCATGTGGGCCTTGTTTGCTTGGGTGGTGGGTGCTCAAATAGAAAAATAAAAACAAGCTAAAGACAAAGCACTGAAACATGGGTTACCCCAAAGGGCAATGACAATAAGCCAAGTTTCAAAGAAACACATCACCACACCCATACTTCCAAAATGCAAAGTATAATGGGATATATGCAAATCAACATGACATTTGAGACTGCCTCAGTTTACAGCAATTTACATGTATTTTAAATAGCACAACTAACAATTTTTATAATACAGTCAACTAGTGCTTTTTACCTTTGCCAAAAACGCCCAGTGCCATGGTATTTTCAACATTTACAGGTTTTATAAATATAAGGTACATACATCAAGGTATTTTATGACATAGTAGTGCTATTACATACTAAATCTAACAACAATAAACACAACCTGTTGTTTTACATATTCTCAGAGGTCACCACAATAATCTCCCTGTATGAGGACCTGAGAGGGAAAGGGAAAATTAAAGAGGACACTACAGCATAGTCAGGAAGGGGGTGCCAACCTTATGGACTAGAAACTGCAAAGAATAGATTAGGCAAAGAAATAGAAGAACTGTTGCAACAGATTTAAGAAAAGGTCAGTCCTCAAGAGGGGCAGGAGCTCCCTGTCATAGTCCTGTAACCTTCCCAGTAGATCTGCTGGGATAATGATGTCTGGCTGATCTCTTATTTGCTCTGAGGTCCTATAACCTTCTTAGCAGATCTGCCGGGATAATGGTGTCTGCTGGCTGGTCTTTTGCTTGATCTGGGGTCCTGTAACCTTCTCAGCAGATCTGCTGGGATAATGGTGTCTGAATGGTCTCTTATTTGCTCTGGGGGACTGTAACCTTCCCAGCAGATCTGCTGGGATAACGGTGTCTCTCTTTCCATTGTCCTCGGTGGTCCAGTAACCAAATTTTTCCATATGTACCATTTTATATATGTCATGATAACCAGGCTTTGCAAACATATATTTCACAGTTAAAATGCAGGAAATGCCACCATTTGAAGGTAAAAATCTCAACATTTTCTGGGGGGCATGCCCCCAGATACCCTTAGCTTTGTTAGGATTCTGACTGTGGGGCATTAGACCTCCCAACTTTATGCCTCTGGTGATGCCCCTGCAAAGATGGAATAGTATTCAAGCTTTCAGAGCCCCACATGTTCCTTCTTCAGATGCAAATAGCAAACTATGCAAAAGAAGCCGAACTGACTGGATAACATAATATTTATGTAACCCCCCTGTTACCCGGGGTTACTAGAATCCCAGTAAGACCTAGTGGTAGGCAAGGAAGGCAGCTTGTGAAACTCCAGTTAAATGGATTTCACACTGTCTCACTCTGTTCTCAGTCTCAGCTGAGACTGAGGGATGACATCACCATAGAACTATTCACAGCTGCATGAGCCACATTGGAATCTGCAGATGGGAGTTAGGTTAGAATGTTGGGAGTTTTTGAAAGCAGTTGTGAGTGAGCAGTCTAAGAAGAGAGGAGCACAGCAGTCTCTTTACAGGCTCTTGGAGCCTAAGCTCTGATATAGAGCTACTTCTAGGGAAAGGTGTGTGTTTCCACCTAAAGAGGAACACAGTAAGCTGTTCTTGAAGTGGTGGAGACAGCTGATACTGGTCTCTGTGCCCCATCCCTGACGGAATGGGGTGGAGGGTTTGCCTGTTATTCCAGGGGCAACCTCCTGGTTCCGGCTAGAAGCTGCCTATTTTTCTGAAATGTGTTGTGGCACAAGAAGCTGTCAAGATTCACCTGTGGGGCACCTGCAACCAAAGGGTGAGTTCTGCTCTTGTCAAAGGGCCTATGCTTCACCTGAACTGTGTTAAAGTGGGGATTGGACTGCTGAATTAGTGGGAGGCCTAGAGGAATAGGCTTAGCCAAAGTAAAAGTATGTTCAAGTCCAGCACAAGGGGAAAGCCAAGACATGTAGAGGAGATGTGCTATACGTTTACCCTTTAATCTACATTGCCAAGCTTTCAAAAAGAGTTGTTTAATGGCCAGAGAAATGGCCGGGTATGGATTGTGGGAGCTGGAGGTGGGGGAACCCCCCATCTTTAGTAACCAGGTCCACCTCTACGGATTTGCTCTGTGGATTTCTACTTTGCCTCAGGCACTTGGCCAATGCTGAGGGAAGTACCCAGATGTGGGATTGAAAGGAAATTTTCCTTAAGGAGTCGAAGGCTCTAAGGTGGTTTGGGGAGCCACCAACAGAAAATGTAGTCCACTGCCATATGGACCAGGATCGAGTGGCCGGCAGGGGAGCTGGGCCAGGGAAAAACCCAAATAGTGTACAAGTCTGGCTGTGTACCCAAAGCAGCGTGCAAGTCCAGGCTGTGTGCCTGGTGGGTTCAGAGCCTGAGGGCTGAAATGTTGAAAAAGTGTTCTGTATCTCTTATCTGCATTACCAGGAATGTAGCCCCATGGGGGTCCGTCTATGCTTTGTTTGTTCAGTTTGGATGTGAATAAAAGCCACACTTTAGAATCCCATTCCTGGTATTGGACATTACAGTTATTGCTTCCTGTGTTCGGATTTACTTGGGTGCCCCTGTGCAGAGTAGCCAAACCTAGGCCCCTTGTGCTGAGTAACCTAGTCCTCCCCGAACCCAGTTCCCACCTTGTACTGCTGTCAGCTTCAACAGCATACCACCTGTCGTTTGCCAAAAGGCAGGGGTGGAGGGCCTTACATTTAGACATAATTCAGCTTTTGTTTCCTATATCTTCTTAGGAGCATGAAGGTGCAAATGAAAGAGAGACTAGCCCAGGCAGTAACAAAAGGGGACAAGACATTTTTTAGGTATGTAAGCGAAAAGAGGAAGACCAGGGGAAGGACTGTAAAGTTGAAAATAAAAGGGGGGGATGGACTGTGCAGAAGGGGACCAGGAAAAGGCAAACATCCTGAACAAATAATTTCTGCTCAGTTTTCACAGAGGAAGGAGATGGGGAGAGACCACAAAAAAGTAACATAAGCTTTTAAGGGAGGGAAGGAGAGGGACACTAGTCCTCTTTCAGAGGACAGAGTCTTGAAGGTACTGGCTAACCTGAAAGTGGACACAGGACTGGGACCATACAGGGTGCATCCAAGGGTATTGAGGGAGCTCAGGGAGGTACTGGCTGCACCTCTGACATTGCTATTTAACAGTTCAATGGAAACAGGAGTGGTTCCGGAGGACAGATCTCCCACTTCACATACTGGTAGCAGGAAGGAGGCTGACAATTATAGGCCAGTCAGCTTGACAGCAGTGGTGGAAAGGTCATGGAAATAAAGTTGAAGGAAAGGACTGTGGAATATCATGAATTCAACGGGTTACAAGAACCGAGGTAGCATTGATTCATGGTGGGAGATCATGTCAGACGAATCTGATAGATTTCTTTGGCCTTGCCCACACTATGCACTCTTGCGCGGTAACAGTTTTGAAACCATTACAGTGGCTTACCAGTTTAGCACGTCTGTACTTTCCTTCTGTAGCAGTAGATGGTTAGGTAGGCTCTCTCATCCTCCGTCCACACTAGTGTTGGTTTAGCAAGTTTCTGAACTGTTCTGTGAAATGGTTAGAGGATTACAAATGGAGAGCAATTGTGATCGCCCGTCCACACTGGCAAGACAAAACATTTTCACCTAATACCATTACTGAAACCGATCTCAAGACCACCTTTCAACAGGTCTTGAGATTGGCTTCAAACACGACTGTTAAACCATTACTAGTGCAGACGCAATACCGTTTTAACACATAACCATAACGGTTCAGCACACCAAATACAGTTTGACAGCACCAGTGCAGAAAGGGCCTTTGACTGGGTGTTGAAGAAATTAGATCAGGGTGGAGTGATGGACATGGCCTGCCTAGGTTTCAGTAAGGCTTCTGACACTGTTCCACATAGGAGACTAGTAAGTAAGCTGGGTAGCTTAGTAGTGGGTCCAAAGGTGGTAAACTGTATAAGGAATCGGTTGGTGGATAGGTGACAGAGGGTGGTGGTAAATGGAGTTCACTAAAAAGAAGGGAAGGTGACTTGTGGGATGCCTCAGGGATCAGTGCTGGGACTGGTCCCGTTTCATTTCTTTATAAGTGATATTGCAAAGGAGCTGGAAGGGAAGGTCTGACTCTTTGTGGATGACACCGACATCTGCAACAGGATGGACACTCAAGGGAGGGATGGAGGCCATAGAAAGGATAAACAGAGATCTGAGAAAACTTGAGGAGTGGTCATGGGTATGGCAGCTGTGTTTTAATGTGAAAAAGTACAAAATAATGCACTTAGGGCACAGAAACCTGGAGGCAGAGTACAAAGATGACCACCAAGCAGGACAGAGACCTGGGGATAATCATATTGGATGATGGTGGCCAGGTAGTGTAACAAGGCAGTCTGGAGGGCTAGTGGGATGCTGGGGCGCATAGGTAGGTATCACCAGCAGAAAGAGGGAGGTGGTGTTGCCTATGCACAGATCACTGGTAAGACCCCAGCTGGAGTACTCTGTCCATTTCTGGAGACTAGATCTGTGGAAGGACACAGAGTGGAGGTGGTTCCGAGGAGGCCAACTAAAATGGTGCAGAGTCTGCACCAAAAGCCCTATGATAACAGACTAAAGGACCTTAATATGTACACCATCGAAGAGAGGGGGAAGAGTGGGGGATATGATAGAGACCTTTAAATACCTTGCAGGGGTACATAGGGTACAGGATGGAAGTATTTTTCAGAAAAAAAAGAGCTAAAGAAGAGGGGTAGATTCAGTAGAGATGTGACGAAGTACTTCTTCATAGAAAGAGTGGTGGATTCCTAGAACAGCGTTCCACAGGAGGTGGTGGGGGTGAAGACAGTGATGAGGTTCAAGCATGCATGGGATAGGCATAAGGGAATCTTAGTGAAAAGGAAGGGGGGAAAAGAGAAAGAGCTGGAGAGTGATTAGGGTTTGTGGTGACCATGTAGGTAGGGGAAAATAGGCAGACTGAGTGGGTCAAGCAGTCCTTATCTGCTGTCAAACTCTGTTTCTCTATGTAAGATTTCTCCCTCCCTTTATTAGTGAGAAAGGTAGGGTGGGTAGCTGGATAGGCCACAGGACTTTTCCTGCCATCATATTCTATGTATAAATTTACTGAAGAGCAGGACCCTTATCCCTCAGAGTTCATCTGCCCAAGCAGTTTATTCCTCACTTGAAGTCACAGTTCTCTGTTGTGTTGTCACAGTCCATTGTCATTGGAATAACGATGAAGCCACAAGCAGTGAATTATGACATCAGGGGCCAGATATTCAGAACTCTGTGCTGGGCGCAAACCGTTTGTGCCGGGTTTGCACGGGTCCACTATATTCAAAAGGCCAAACAGTACAGGCAAACTGCATTAGCGCCAGGTAAAAGTATAATGTATGCACGGGGCAAAAAGAGGGGGCATGTAAATGAATACAGGTGCAATGCTATAGTCAACGCATTAGCGCCGTGCAAAGTGTTCTTCATGACACTTTGCGCAGTGCAAATTACAGCCCAGGAAAAGGTAATCTTAACTTTGGGCAAGCCAGCTTTGTGTGACTATGTGGCTTTATGCAGCTTTGCATGGCTTTGAGCAACTTTGCGTGACATAGAATCACGGTTTATGGAACTCTGTAATTCACAACTTGAATTATGGAGTTTGCGAGGGTCTGCCAGCAGTGATTTATTGACCCTAACCAGTAAATATTAAACATAGAAAGAGGGCTGGCCCAGTGGCGTAGAGGGCTAAGGTGCTGGCACCTTACCTCGACCCATGCCCACGACCCGGGTTTGGGAACGAGCCCAAGGCGGAGCTGGATGGAGCTGCTGACAGGCAGGCTGTCCTCTCCGGGGAGGAAGCACGGTTTCCCTCGGCTGATGGGTGACCCCAGTGGAGGCTGGAGGAAGCTTGGGCCAGAGGGGGCCTAGGCAGTAGGCCAGAGGGTGGGGGAAGAAGGATGTTACCAGGGCTGTTCAGCACATGTGCGCCGACTCCTGGGGTCTCCAGGAGAAAACCAGAGAAAATGCTGGTTGGCAGGGTGAAGACTGGCCCCCACAGGCGCCGCTCCCGGGCCAGGCAGGTAAGAGCCAGTAATTCCATGGCATGAGGCTTGGGGGGGGTTGGTTGGATGGGGGCCAACCAGCAGGAGAGAAAATGTGCCGTGATTAAAAAAAAAAAAAAACATAGAAAGAAACCAGACATGGAAGAAACATTCTGCACAAAGATGGCACCTCCCATGTTGCCATCATCAACCACCGGTCCCAACCATGCCAGGCATTAATTGGTGACTTGACACCCAGTGGACACCATGGCAGTGTGTCCATACAGCACACACCTGCAGACCATCCTTTAGTGGACACCAACAGAATCCAGCACATACATGTAGCACTGGGGGCGTGGAGGGTGTATGGGTGGACAGTCTGCACCACAAGGCTGGGACAATCCATGCAGTGCAAATGGTTCAGTGTAGGGAATAACCCAACACCAGTGTGCCTGTCTGATGGTATGTGCCCCCCCAGCCACATACTGCACATCTGTACAGAGACCACAGCACATACAGCCAGCCATGTATATGTCACTGTGAGTATCCCATGCCAGTAGTGCAGCGTCTGTGGGTCGCACAACAGCATAACAGTCCATGTCAGTACACACCTGCGAGATGGGCCTGTCACTGTGTAAAGTGCAGCAGTCATTGATGCTCTACACACCACAGGCATTGCTGTGTCCCTCGCACTACTGGCCCCTTTGTTACTGTAGTGTCTGCTGTGCACTGTAACAGAAACTACAGTTTGACTATTGCATGAAGCACCACCACCACCTGTGCCTGTGCTGTGTAGTCCCCTGGGGCACAATATTCTATGCGGTTCTGTACAAATGTAGCCTTCAGCTACCACCATGCACTTCCAGACTGACCTACAGGTGGAGCTGTGGGACCCTGCAATAGCGCTGGGCAAACTGCAAATCAGGACATAATGAAATGCTAATCTGGATGTCTGCCCATAGACTGCCTCAGTAGGCTCGTTTGTATGTCACTTTTGAATATAGCAAATTTTTGCCCTGGGCAAACATGATAGCACAAAACATTTTTTTTTTTTTAGTTGTTTAACCAGGAAGAGCACACTAAGCTGAAAGCTTTTTTACAGGTGCGACCTGGGAGCACAGGGAAGTTAAGTGACTTGCTCAGGGTCACACTGTATGCAAGTGGAAGCTGTGGGATTCAAACCCAGGTCTTGTCAGCTGGATATCACCAGATTTGCAGCTCAGAGCCTTAAACCACTGCACTATACTGCCTCCCTGGAACCTACACAAACATTTCAGAAATATGGTACATTTCTGCAGAATTTCACATGAGCTGGGGCTTGCAGCTTTAATGAACCCACTCCTTTGCTAGCACACACATTGGCCACATAGTTCACCTTTACCTGCCTTCACGTCACTGTGCACTGGGCTGCTGTTGTGGTTTGCTCTTCCTGGTCACTATATTCAGAGCTGTTTTTTTTTCCTGGGCTATTTTTGCACTGCACTACCAGCCCAGTGTGCCCAGCTTCCTTAGCACGCTGTATTCAGCAGATTTAGCACCGGGGCTATCCCTTTTGAATATAGCAGGCTATTGGTTCCGGGCTAATTTAGCCCCAGGGCAAAGTTTTGAATATCTGGTCCCAGGTTGGGAATAAGCAATAGGAGTTGATGAACTGCCAAGAAACAAAGGTTTTTTTTCATGCATATGAGCTCAGTAATAGATACTAGGGGGAAGAAATACAGAACTAATGTGAAGTATAAGTTGAATAGAGTCCAAATATTATGGTTTTCAAAGCTCTCCCAGAGGCATCAGCTGCTCTTTAATCAAAGCAGAGGCCATAACAACTGCTCCAAAGTCTTGGTCTGAAATCAGATTATGCTGAGCAATAACAATCCAGAGTCACTGGATAAATAGTTCTTAATCATATGCAACAATCCTACTGTATTTTGATAGCTATTCCGTGGTTATATTCTGAAATCAGGGTATAGACAGTTCCAAAACTTTTCTGTTAAAAGAAATGGAATGGCTCAATGATTTTTTTTAAATGACACTTGGCTGGGGCTTAGCGATAGGAACCTCTTCACCTATGGAGTTTTATATTCATGAAGCGTGATCCTATTTACTGCCCCTGGAAGTGTCGTCTCTGAATGGCTCATGTCTTACTGCACTTATAAAATGGGTTTCATGGTAAGAAAAAATATGTGCACAGACTGCAGAATAACAGTAAATTTAAAGGGGAACAGTCAGAACCAAGGGCACCACAATCAATTGAGGTGCTGATCTCAATGTGCACTTTGTGTGCAAAACATTGTGGCTTACCCACTGTTTACTGAAGTATACCTGTAGTAAATTGAATGATATTAATTTTGCTTAGTTCAAGGCTGAGATCTTTTGTTACTACAAATCCCAGAATCCCCTGTAGCGGACATCAGAGCAGTAGGTAATAGGGGGAGATTCATGAGCCTGCAGTTGCATGCTAGAGTTCATATAAGCTCTGATCTTTAGTTTGCTGGTCCCACTGCCCTCCTGGGCCAAGTACAATTCTAGAGGACTGCCCGATGAAGCCTTTGTTATAAGGCGACATGCCAGGCTGCTCTGTTCTCCTACACTGCCTCAGCGTACCTGGATTTGCACTGCTGTATTTTGGTCTGCACAACTTTGCAGAATATTTCGGCACTTTTGTTAAAAAAAAAAAAAAAAAAGTTTATCTGTTCAGTGCAATAAAGTAACTTGAAAAATGAACAACTGATTCAGCAAGTTGCCTTGGATTTGTGCCCAGGAACTGTTTTGGAGTTTTGACAGAGGACCTTACTTAGTCCCTGGAGAAAAGCAGACCTGGAAAACATTTGATCAGAGATTATATAGAGGATTGTGTATGAGCAGTCATACATAACAAGGATATTCTTGTTTCGAGAGGTTTCCTTGGTAACAGATGACCTCGAGAGCGCAGCTTGAGAGGTACTCTGTTACCAAGGGAACCTTAAGATACAAGAATTTCCTTGTTTGTGTATGACTGCTCATACACAATCTCTTATAGTGTATGGGCAGTCACACCACAGAAAATCGCATAAAACCAGCTGGAGAAGACAACAGAGAATAGAAATGTCGACATGTTCTTTTTTTTTTTAACTGACGCAGTGTGCTGCAGATGTTTCTGCAAGTTCAAGTTTGAAAAAACAGCAACTTCCAACTTAACTGGATTGAGGAAAGCAACTCTGTGGCAGCATTCCAAGTTGTTATGCTACAGTCGTGACATAGCTAGTGCAGCATAACAGCTGTGATGACATAGCTACTGCAGCATAACAGCTCCATTCTAGTTATGGATTTCTATCCATAACAACATTCTACCATGCACCATAAAGCTGTAACATGCACTGCAGGCTCTGCAGAATATCTCACTGCTGCATACGGCTCTGATGTCAGTTGCAGGGGATCCCAGGATTTGCAGTAAAATAAAGATGTCAGCCTAGAACTAGCAAAACTAGTATGATACATTATACCATGGACATGAGTGAACAGCCAATGACTGGCAGTTTACCACCAGTGTACAGTAAATCCTATGATAATCGCTGGCTGATGAACAAATATAAAAGCTCATCCATATCCAAATCATCTGCAGCCCAGGAATAAATAGAATAAAAATAAAATCACAAAGCAACCTCTTTAAGAGTTATATTTTATTATACAATGGCAAGAAAAAATCCTGGACTCTGACTGGTCAGTCTTGGGCTGGACCCATGATGTTATCCCAGTACAACATCATGGGTCTAGTCTCAGTCTCACTGTGAACCTCAAGTTGATTTTTTTTTGCTCTTGCTTGATTTGCTTTGCTTGTTTCCATTGTCTCTTAAAAAACAAAAATACTTTTCCACACAAAAACATCTTTAAAATGATTTGTTTTCTTCTGTATAACAATGAGCCATTGTATAACAACAATAATGCCCTCCAGGGTGTGTGTCGTTAGGAATAACGTCATGCCTCAGTTATTGGAAGCAATACCCTTGTGGGGCATTATTTCTTAATTACAGTAAAAAAATTAACCTTGGTACAATCGCAATAAGCCACTCAGAGTATGTGGGTTATATAAGTGATAACATTCAATGAGTTGGAGTATACGAAGGAATAACCAGATTCTGTGTATGATTAAACACCAAGGTGAAGCTGAGGTGTTTAAAGGAAACAAAAACAGGGGTCATAATCGGGGCACGGAAAACCACAGCAGTGCAGGTTGTTGGCTTACCTACAAGACGCTGTGCTCTGTTTACTTCTAAATGCTTTCATTTGTGAGTCACTAGATTGTAAACGTTGTGGCAAAATATAAACAAATCCCCCAATCTGTATTGAAATCTGCCGCTCCTCTAGCTTCCTAAAATGGCGGGGACGTCTGTACGTGATGATGTAATCTGAGCAAAAGCGCACCCGAGAGTTAATATATGCAGTATAGGGACCTTATAAGTTTCATACTGTATATAAATATTATTAAAAAAAGCACTGCTGCATAAAATCCTTTACAGTGCAGGTGTGACAACCTTTTCACACCTGCACAGTAAAGATTTTATGCAGAACTCTTTCTTAATAATATTCCTATATGTAATTTATAAGGTCCCCGTACTGCATATATTAACACTTGAGAGCACTGTCACTCAGATTACATCATCACGTACAGACGCACCCGCCATTTTAGGAAGCTAGAGGAGGGATCAATCGGGGGATTTGTTTATATTGTGCCGTAACTTTACATTCTAGCGACTTACAAATTACAGCATTTGGAAATAAGCTGGGCACAGAGTTTTGCAGGTAAGCCAACAACCTACACTGCTGTGGTTTTTGCAGGCTGTATTTTGAATAACTTCTTTATGAGTCCTTTAATCACCACAGAAGCTGGTTATTCAGAGTATACTCCAACTCACTGAATGTTATTGCTGTTATACAAGTTGGAGTTGCTGAAGTGCTGCAAATTACAGTTTTAGAGGGGAGCGGCAATGGGGAGACGTTAAGGAGAAAGTGAAAGAGGAGTAGCGGCTGAAAGAAAAGAAAGTAATTTTAACAGTCTGTGCCATGCGCACAGCATTCAGTGCTGTCACGCTGGTTGAAACAGTTCTCGGGAGCACTTGTTTCACTGCTCGTTTTCAGGCAAAAAAAAAAAGAGGATACACTATAAAGGAGAGGGTGACCATTACTTTGTATGCCAAGAAGTGGATTTTTTTGGTACGAGGTGTGGAGGGAGGGGGGCCAGAATTGTGTTTGGTGCTAAGGTGGACAGCTTTTCCGATGCCATTTTTTTTTCCGGCTTCAGATGCTTCAGATCTTATTAAACGACTGTGGGCGTGTTTTGTGGATCTGATTAAACGACTGTGGGTGAGGTTATTGTTTCATTAAATGACTGTGGGTGGGGTTATTGTTTCATTAAATGACTGTGGATGGGATTTGAGTGAATAAATGATTCTGGGGGGGTGGTTTGCCATTTGTGAGGGAATAACTGACAGGTATTCTGTTCTGTGATTGATTGAGAACAGATGCCGGTCATATAATGGGGGATTTAACACAGCTGGTGAGGATTTACCCACATGGCTGTGCCTCATAGGCAAACCACTCCAGCTGTGGTAAATCCGTTGATAACCCACACCTCCTCATGGCTTACTGCTTAAATCTACTAATGTACCGTAAACAGTAAGTAAACTAAAACATTTTTGCACACAAAGTGCACTTGGGGCCATCATATGTGTTCAGTTTACAAGTATTTAGTAAAAAATAACAATCAAACACTGGTATCAACAAATTAACAACAGGTTTGGTTGTCATTCAACTGAGTTTCCATTCACGTTAGGTGTTGCCATCTAACCACCTTTTTGATTTAGATATGACATGAATACAATGGTTGTTGCTCCGTAATACCCCTCTGCCCATTGTCAAAATACTGACTGGCCTTCCATGTCCTGTATGTGCAACATAAAAGGTAACCATAACCCATTAAATTAGACTGCCTGCAACCTTAAGTCTGCAATGATTCTTTTCACCTGGTATATGGACTTGATTATACTAATCCATTCAACAAAGGTGGGGCAAACTGAGGTTAGTCATTTCCTCATGATTGTTTTGTGTGCCACTGCTATTAATATACCTGCAAAACCTGTCTTGATTAATTCTCCGCACCTTAAGCAATTTCTCCAACATAAGATGTACTAAAGTGGCTTCCAAGATCAGTTCATAGTATCATAGTAAAAGCCAGCAGAATAGGCCCCATGGTCTATCAAGTCTGCTTGGAAGCTAGCCCCCTACTGGGAGCTCACTCCTCCACCCCCCCCAGCCCCTGAGGTGACCCTCCCTGGCCTCAGCTTCCCCCTGTACCTGTCCCAACCCTTCTTGAATCCTTCCACTGTGGTCTCTTCCACCAGACTCCTGGGCAGTGTGTTCCATGGTTCCACCATGCTCTCTGTGAAGAAGTGTCTCCTGCGCTCCCCTGTACTTCCCCCCTTCCAGCTTCCACTCATGCCCCCTGGTAGTTCCCCTTCTTAAGCCTGAACACTTCCCTGGCTCCACCCCTTATTTATCCCCTTTACATACTTGAAAGTCTCTATCATGTCCCCTCTGTCCCTCCTCCCCTCCAATGTGTACAGACTGAGTTCATCCAGTCTCTCCTCATAGGTCTTACCCTCCATGCCCTGAATCATCCTGGTCGTCATCCTATGGATCCTCTCCAGCAGTGCTATGTCCCTCTTAAGATGGGGCTCCAGAACTGCAAACAGTACTCAAGATGTGGCCTAACCAGGGCATTATACAGAGGGAGGATCACCTTCCTGCTCCTGGAGGTAATCCCCCTGGTTATGCAGCCCAGTATCCTGTTTGCTTTTGCTGCAGCTCTTCGGCAATTCTCTGTGTTATTCATTTTGCTGTCCACCACAATCCCCAAGTCCCTCTCGCCAAATGTGACTTGCAGTGTGGTCCCCCCCAGGGTGTATGCATGTCCCGGGTTTATGACCCCCAGATGCAGCACCCTACATTTGCCTGCATTGAACTTCAACCCCCACTTCCTTGCCCACTTCCCCAGGGTATTCTGATCCCCCTTCAGGGCCACTGTCCCCTTCTGCCCATCTGCCAGTGCTCCCAGTTTTGAGTTATCTGCAAAGAGACTCAACCTACTCCTAACACCCCAACCTATATCTGAGACATAGGAATTGAACAGGAGTAGCCCCCAGGACCGAACCCTGGGGGACCCCACTGATGACCCTCCTGGGGGAGGAGACTATCCCTCCAACCACCACTCGCTGTATTCACCCCATAAGCCAGTTTTCCACCCACCTGAGAAACTGCCCCCCCACCCCCCAGCTTTGTTTGTAGGCCATTGTGGGGTACCGAATTGAACACCTTACTGAAATCCAGATAGAGGACTATTTACTGCCCCTTGAAGTGTTGTCTCTGAATGGCCAATGTCGGTCCAGGGCACCCGTCACCCAGTCATAAAACTCCACCAGGTTAGTTTGGCATGACCTCCCTGGAACAAAACCATACTGCCCGTCATCCAGGTGCCTCCCCCAGCCTCTCCTTGATAATGCCCTCCATAACACTGCCTGCCACTGACGTTAGGCTAACGAGTCTACAATTCCCCATCTCCTCTCTGGACTCCCCCTTGTGGATAGGCACCACACATGAGCCACCTTCTAGTCTTGAGGCACCCACCCTGTCTTCAGGGAGATGCTGAAGAGTGAGGCCAATGGAGCTGCCAGCACATCTGCCAGTTCCTTCAGCACCCTTGGATGCACTCCATCTGGCCCAGGCACCTTCTCACTCTTTAGCGACCGGAGGGCCTCTCTCACCCTATCTGCTGTGATTTCACCCTCTCATCCCCCCCTCCTCATGCATCCTCTCCTCCCACTGTAGATACGACCCATCCCCTGCCCTAGTCTCATCTGTGTATGGACCTTTAGTTCCCAGACATTTGGTCGCGGACAATAGACAGCGGTACTTTCGTCATGCAGTCAAGTTATTGTTACCACTTTGGTTGTCTGACTATTTCGTTGCTAGAAAATAAGTCACTGTTGCTATCTCTTACTGAACAAAAAGTTGCAGTTCCAAATAGCAAGTCTTAGCTCAGTCGCAGTCAGTCGTAGTTCTGCAGTACATACATCCTAACAGCTAGTCACAGCTATGACGTCACATACAAACAGCAAGTTGCAGCTCCAAACACACATAAAACTTTATTTAGTTAAAATCATGTGCAGAATTTATGTAGGGAAAGCAGTGTGCAAATGCTGCATATACAATAAAAAGTTAAAATCAAGGGTTTCCACAGTTGGCAGCAAGTGTGCATGGCTTATAGCAACATCTTGGAGCGCTTGATGCACCACACTGCGAGTGGATTCTTTCGACTCGCAAGCCTTATGCTTCATGTTGCTTCATGCATTTATAACTCAAGATGACCATGCAGTGGTGCACGACAGTGCTCGGAGGCGTCCTTGGAAATTGTTTCCCCAACGGTGTGTATTCTGGCTTTGCATGATCTCTGCTCACATCGCCAAATGACCTTGCCATCACTACAGTCCTTTTCCTTAGTATACAGGTAAGTCTGGAAGCACAGTTTCTGCTTCCTCTTTTGTGATTGCATACTCCATGGTTAACAGCAGATAAAACTTGAATGAATGTGTGCTGTATCATTCTGCTTTTGTAGCCGTGTAAAGTGTTAAGAATCTACATAAAGCTGCTTTGTTTAATTGTTTCTGCAAGATAGTGTCTGATACTGCAAGATAATCTCACAGTTAATGTTGCCATTGTAAAGTCGCCAAAACTACCAATTGACCATGACCACTATGCAGGCTGCAACTAGGACATATGGCTATAAGTCCGCAATGGCTTGACCACGGCAAAAAAAGATGTGACTAAATGTCCATATGCAGTCTTATCCAATCCTTCAGTCTCCAACTGACCTCCTGTTTCAGTGGGCTCCTCTACCCTCCCATTGGTCTGGAAAGATCCCCCACCTCCTCCAGTAAAAACACAGGCAAAGTACTTATTTAGCACCTCTGCTTGTTCCCCAGCTTCCTGCGCCCATTCCCCCCCCCCAGTTCTAATCCTGCTGATCTGTGCCCTCACTTTTCTTTTCTCCCCTATGTACTGTATCTATAGAACCCCTATCCCTCCCCCCGCGGATATCCCTGGCAAGGTTAAGCTCCTTCTTCGCCTTGGCCCCCCTTACCACCCTGGTGACCCTCTTAGCCAGGAAATCATACTCTCCTCTCTCCCTAGTCCCCCTTGAAAACTTTAAGTGTGCATAGGCAGCCTTTTTCTCCCTCACCACCTCCTGCACCTCCCGGGTCCACTAACATGACTTATTGGCCCTACATTGCTTGCGCCTTACCTTTGGGCAAGCCCTTGAAGCCTCCTGCACCCCCTTCTAAATGGTCTCCCACAAGCTACCAGCATCCATGTCTGGCTTTGTCTCATTCAAACACCCTTTAAGAATCCTTCCCATGCCCTCAAAGTCCACCCCTCTGAAATCTATTACTTCTGTGTTAGTGCAAATTTCCTCTCCCTCTAGGAGCATAAGAAACCAGATTGTGGCATGGCCACTGCCTGCCAACGGGCTGCTCACCTCCAGGCCCCTTATCTGGTCACTATCTGCTAGAACAATGTCCAGGATCCAATCCTGCCTAGTAGGCTCCCCCACATGCTGGACTAGAAAGGCATCCATCAACCTCTTCTCCCTGGCCACCGAGGATGTCATAGTGCCCCAGTTTGCCCCCGGCATGTTCAGGTTGCCCATGATCACCACCCTGCCCTTTCTGAGGCCACAGTGGCCCCTGATGTTCTCAGCCAGATCATCCTCCAGTTCTGCTTCCATTGTGGGGGGTCTGTACACCACCCCTATTTTTAATCTTTTACCCCCCCGTTTGTAGGGTTACCCAAATTGCCTCCACATCTCCTTCTGCCTCCTCAATTCTATCAACTACTATGTCATTTTTGACTATTAATGCCACACACACTCCTCTTCCCACCCCCCCATCCTTCCTAAACATTGTGTATCCCTCTAAATTTAGGCCCCAATCATGCCTCTGGGTGGCCCTTGTCTCAGTAATTGACGCCAAGTCTGCTGCACCCTCAACTAGCATTCCCTAGAGCTCTGGCATTTTATTGCCCATGCTCCTGGCATTAAGCGGGACCGTTCTCCACCCAACCCCCTCTCCAGTCTTCTCAGCCCAGTGCAATCCCCCGTCTCTCTTCCCCCCATAGTTCCCCCTGGTCTTTTAATGCTATCCGCAGCTCACTTTGCATGATCTAGTCCTGAACCTTCAAGCTTCCTCTCTGGGGCTTTCAATCTTTCTATCCCTCCCCCTTTACAAGTTTAAACCCCACCTATCACCAATGAATCCAAAAGGTTTTAGTTTAAGGATCTCCCTCCCCTCCAGGTTGAGGTGCAGCCTACCCCTGGCATATAGCCCCTTGTCTTCCCATGTATCACCCCAGTCCCCCATCAATCCATACCCTTCTGACTTGCACCACTCCCTGAGCCACTGGTTAACCCCACTAAGTTTTTGCTTATTTTCCCTGCTTGCCTTCGGTACTGGCAGTATCTCAGAAAAGAAGACTGAGCATCCCATAGAGTGGCAAACCCTGGCCAATTCACTGAATCTTGCCTGTATCTCCAGTTCACTGTTCCCTTTTAAATCATTTGTTCCCAGGTGAACTAGAAAGTCAGGGGAATCTCTGCATTCCCTTGCCATTAAGTATAGCTGGAATTTGGCCTTATGTACTGATAAGCTTGGGATACATTTAACCTTTACTGGGCCGCCTTTTCCCTCCCCAACCCCCTCCCACTGGATACCTCTAATCATGGAGTTACCCAGCAGGAACACCTTCACCTCTCCCCCCAAGATACTAGCCCGTTTGTGCCCTTCCATACTCCTTCTTCTGTCTACGTCCCCCAGCTTGCTCCTTGCACCCCCCACAGTCTGGGTGTCTCTATTTTGCTCATGCCCTTCCAGGCTCCCTCTTCTGCCTATGTCCCCAGTTTTCTCCTCTCACCCCCTGCAACTTGGGGGACACAGGTCTGTATGTGCCCTTCCAGACCCTTTCTCCTGACTATGGCCCCCTGCTTGCTCCTCGCCCCTCCCACAGCCTGGGCATCACTAGTTTGAGTGTGCCCTTCCAGCCTCCCTCTTCTGTCTCCCTCTCCCAGCTTGCTCCTCGCACCCCTCACAGCCTGAATATCAGTAGTTGTCCCCCCCTTAACTCCTCCCTGGTTGGTCTGTTGCCATTGACTTCTCCACCCAGACCTCCTATTCCTGCTTTCCTTCTCCCCTCCCCCCTCAGGTTCTGCAGTAATGGACCCTTGTGCGCTAGTGCTCTCTACACCCCCCTCTTCTGGAAATTCCAGTCTCAGAGCTGGCCTACCCAGAGTGCTCCCCTCCTCACCCCCCCTCCTTGTCCGCTTTTCACTTCCTCAACTCTGCCCTGTCCTGGGTCCTGGCCTTATCCACCCTGACTCTGTGCGTCCACCTCTGCCTCATCTCCCTCAGACCCGGGCTCCTGCCCCCCTTCCAGCCTGTTTGCTGCCCTGGTCTCACGCTCCCCATGCCCTCCCCTTCTTTGGATCAGGCCCCCCTCCTATCCCCTGCCCAATCCCTCCCTGTCATCCTGCACCCCCTGCCCTCCAGCCTCTTCCACCTCATCATCCGGGTACAGCAGGGTGAAATGATTTGTAACTGTGATGCCTGCCCAAGCTCACCCACTACCCCCTCCCTTCATTGGCTCTCTCTGGACCACCCCCTCCTTTTGGAGTGAAGACCGTACACTGGTAGTTTCATGTCTTCCCCCCCTTCCCGGAGTGACCATGTGGTCCTAGTCTTCTTACTCCTGCCCCTATACCCTGGGGTATGCCATTTTGTCATCGCCTATCATCATATGGTTCCTGCCTCTCCAACCCACCCCCTCCTTCCAACTGCTTCCTGATCCATTTGTTTACATTTGGGGTCAATTTCCTTCCCCTACAAGTCCTCCAACAACTATCTATACCCCTGGTATGAAATGTTTAGTTCCAGATGAAGTTATAAAATACCTTCCCCACCACCTTCCACTGAAACTCTTGCTAATTGTTAGAGGTTGAGGTTCAGAATATTCCTTCCCATATAGTCAACCAATCCTGGTCTTCTAATAGGATTTGTGCTTTTCTTTAACATGCCACCCTACCGTGTATGGTAGGGACCATTTCCACCAGTTTATAACAGGCCACCATACTGGAGATGAATTTTTTCGGTGCCCTGTCCTAGCTCTGTATTCTCAATATAGCTTACTAGTGGATGTGGTTCCTCTGTAGGTCCTGCAGCCTCAAGTGCCCTCTAATGAAGCACACTACTTGCAAATATTGGAAGAAATCTGTTCTCAATAACTGGTATTCCACCTGCATTGTCTCAAAGGTATGTATCTGCTCCCTTGCAAAAAACTGTGAGAATCTACTGAGGCTATGGTTTCTCCATCTTTTAAAGGCCATATCAGTTTGTGGGGCTAGGAACCCCACAAAGTGATCTATGCTTGTGAAGGTGGTGATGGAGCTATCTAATTGGTCTTTTCTCACCTTGCACAAGAAGGCACACATTTGTCTTCTCCAGAACTTTGTAATTGAACTACACTGTTCCCCTGCCATGGTGGAATCAAATAAACTTAATGGATGGGTCCCATTAATCACTCTTCATTTCCATGCCTAACCAGACATTATCTGGGTCCACCTTTCTGTAGGTTATCCAAGGGAGTAACTGTGCCATGTGGTAATATATCCTTACGTTAGGAAAACCCACCTTCTGTCCTCTATTTAATTCTCAGTTTCCCCTTCTGCCAGATAAACCTCTGCAGGGCTTTATCTATTTTAATCCAGTCTGCCCATTGGACGTTAAAGAAGGTCTCCATAGTTCTTACCTATATAAGTGCCGTTGGAAGATGATACCCCCCAATAGCCAAAATGCATGTTTTTTGAATTTTTTAAATTGATTAAATAAATAGAGTTAAAGAGTTGGCAAACCAGGAAGTAACCGTGCTGTGCGTCAATGGCATCAGTGACTGCACAGCATGGCATGTGATGTATGCTCCTGATCATGAACTGTGAGACCAAATAAGCTGTAGCAGTGTTTCTGATCTGTCACTTACTGAAAGTGACAACACTGCTGCTAATAGTGATATATTATCATTGTTTACATACCAGGGACACATCTCACCCAAAAATCATAACCTTTTTTTCATCTCTGACACAATAACATTCTGCAGTGTACATTCACAAAGAATGGGAAATAATGACGGTCATGTTTTGTTGAGGTGCCAAAGGGTACAAACAGTTAGACATGGCAAGTTTACTGGTGCTCAGCTTAGTCCAACAACTCTATAGCTGCTTGGCTGGGTTGCATTTTCTACTGAATTAAAATCATAGGGGCCACTGCACGTATCCCGCCTGTGTAGCTCTGCACCTGCAAACAGGTGTGCAGAAGCCAATATTCACCACCAGCCACCATCTGTCCACAGCTCCATCCCTTGGTGTGCAGGTCCACACAGGGCAGCCAGGGCGGAGTAGTGGACCCAATTAGGCATCCAATTGGATTCCCATCCTGGGTCCAGGAGCAGATCATTGGTGCAGTGATGCACAGGACTGGTGGGGGAATAGTGAATGCAGGCACCCAGACCTGCGCCCGCCATGGTAACCACAGTCCCCGTGCCTGAGCCTCACAGGCAATACAGCCCCTGCTGGGGGACCGACACCTGACACATTGCATCCCCACCCCAAATATCAGAAGGCAACCCCCACCCCAACACAATGCCGCACCACCCCGAACCTGTCTGTAACCCCACAACACACTGCAGCCCTGACCCCAGTGCAGTACAGGTCCCAACCATCACAATCCCATCCCAGACTGCGGTGTACCCCACCACAACCACCACAGCAGGGCATCCGTGCCCAGCATTGCCTGGTACAGCACACCCTACCCACCCACTCCCTCACCGTGAATTGAATGCCCATCCCCTGCAGTGGTGGTCAGGGAAGTGCCCCCCCCCAACGGCACGGATACCACTGATCCCCAGCCTCTGTACCATCCAATTGGTGCCCCAGCTAGGAACAGCCAGTGGCACAGCCCTCCACACACCTCCTCGGATGTCGGTCATCTGACTGCTGCTGGGAGCATGCTGCCTATTTATAGGGGCATGCTCCCAGCATCATTTGGACAGCCAGTGGCCTAGGAGATGTGTGGATGGCTGTGCCACTGGCTGTTCCTAACCGCAACACTGACGGGATGGTACGGGGGCTGGGGGGTGGTGGTGTCAGTGCCACAGCGGTGGGGGGCAATGCCTCTGAGATGAACTGAGGTCAGGGGGTGCAAAACAGTGCAGCTGAAGTGATGTGTGATGCGTGATGGGTTACAACAGGTCCCATGGGACACGAATTAGATGCAGTGCCATGCAGACACTGGGACAGGACTCTGCCGGGAGGGCGTATGGTGTTGGGCCAGGCGGGAGCAGTGAATCATACAGGGGCTGCCCATATGGGGCCAGGGGACAGAGGTGTGTGTGTGTGTGTGTGTGTGGGGGGGGGGTATGCACTCGGTCGGGGTGGGGTTTCTTTGTGTGATGGGGTGTGCTGGCATAGGGTTCTGGTGCAGGGGTCCCATTGGTGGGGGATTGGGACTGTAAATATGACTGGGTGGGGGCTGTGTACATGGGGCACATACAGGAGTTACAGCAGGGTCCCCCCTGCTGTAACCTGCGTCTTCCTCCACACCCCTGCTGGCAGTCGTATGCACCTTGGTGCGTGGTGCATGGTGCTGGCATGCCTCCTGGCATGTTACTGTCTGTGCGGCCGGGGGACTGGGTGCATATGAACTGCGCACCAGTTTGGTGCATCCCACATGGGGGGGCACAATGGGTGCGGAGTGGTTATGCACTGTACAGCCTCAGCAAGTAGCCACTCTGTACCTTCATACATAGGTCCTAATAATTGCACTTGCTACCTGAGTAACAAACTGATGTGTGCAGTCCTTTCCTGAGGAAACCCACACAAGAAAATCCCATTAGCAATTCTTCAGATAGATACCCTTTTCCTGGTGTCTAGTGCCCCCTTCCCGTTATACAATCACCATCCCAGTAATAAAATAATTTCCTGGTGTCCTGTGGCAACCCTCCACCCTCCAATTGCTCACCACTGTAGCTTAACAGAAGTCCCTGGTATCCAGTGGAACTCCCCGGCCCAAGTACACATCCTACAAGAGAGCCAGCATTCCCTGGTGTCTAATGGCGCACCACTCACACCAGGCATACCACCCTGCCACCTCCCCTTACCTTAATCGCTGGTGCCACAGGGAGATGATACAGCAACCAGTACAGCCCTCCTCTCACGACCTCGGCTGGCTGCCATGTACAAGGACAGGGAGTGTGTATACTGTGCTGTAGACAGTACATGTGCTCCCTGTCCTTGCATATTGTGGCTGGTCAAGGTGATGACAAGAGGGCCATGCCAGTCACTGTATCATCTCCCCATGACACCAGCAACTAAGGTAAGGGAGGGGTGGCAAGGTGGTATGCCTGGTGCAGGTGGGCCGCTAGACGCCAAGGAATACCAGCTGTCTTGTGAGACAGGTGCTCGAGGGTAGGAATTCAACTGGACAACAGGGACTTCTGTTATGCTACAGCAGTGAGCAATCGAAGGGAGGGGGTGCCACTGAACACCAGGGACTTCAATATCCTGACACCAGCGGGCAATTGGAGGGGGGCCACTGGACACCAGGAAATAATCACTTTATTATGGGGATGGTGATCAGAGGATGGGAGGTGCCACCAGACACCAAGGAATATAATCCATTAATTCCAAGTACGGTGATCAGAGGATGGGGGTGCCCCTAGACACCAGGGAATAGATACATTCATTAATTTGAGGGACAGTGATTGGAGAACAGGGGGTGCCTTTAGACTCCAGGGAATAATTCATTAATTATGGGGACGGTGATTGGAGGATAGGGGTGCCACTAGACACCAGGGAATAATTAACTAATTATGGGGGCAGTGATTGGAGGGCAGGGGTACCAATAGACACCGGGGAATTCTTCCATTTCACTGCAGTGGGCGAGCGGAGGGTTGGGGTATTAGACAATATTCATCACCTGAAATACTACACTGTATGTGATACTTGAATTTCCAGCTAATGACAGCTAATGAACTGTGGAGCACTGTTGGTGGAGGATTCAAGACACGATATCACTTCCGGCCAGCTGGCTGAAACAAAGTTCCTGTGACAGGGCAGAGCAAAGCGTTCAGAAAAAAAGTCAGTAACTACACTATTACATCACTAGCAATTGCAATTTTATCTGCTAGTAGAGATATCTGTGTGTAGTAGTTAAAGTCCATTTCTTCATTACTTGAGTACAGGAGACCCTCTTCAAGCAGTAGGGTTTGAAATGAGAATAAAAAATGCGGTAATGCGTTCATTCAAACTGACTCTGCCTTACCCAACAGGGACAGAGGGAGCATTTCCCGCATATTGAGATATGCTAGTACTTCTGTGATCAGCTTTCTGTAATTCACCTGCTAAAGGTTTGAACGTTTTGTTGGACTTTGAATTCCTTTGTATCTAATTTGTGATATGGCCCATTTATATGGTATGAGATTCTTTTGCTCAGCATCATCTCTCCACTAATCAGGACTACCTCTGTTTTAGACAGATTTGTTTTCAAATTTGACACCTGACCATAGTCTCATAAGAGTCCTTCTAGTACTGGAAAGGTGCGGATAGGATTCCTAAGGTACAACATGGTATCATCCACATACAAGGATATTCTGTTATGCTCCCCAAGCCACTCCACTATCACCTCATCCAGCTCCCTGTGAGCCCTAATCAGAGCCGCTAGCAGTTCAATACTCAGAACCAACAGGATCGGGGACAAATGGCAGTGCATGCCTGGTTCCTCTCTCTGTGTCTAGTTGGTCCGACACTATGCCATTTACTTTGATTCTAGTTAGAGGGTGGCTATAAAATTCTTTAATATTGAAACTGTTTCCCAAAGCCAAATATGCAGCCTCATTATATAAAACTCTGGCCCCTACACTTACACAGAGAGTAAATCACCAGTTTAAAAAAAAAAAAAAACACAAGTCAGACAATCCAGCAAGAAAATAGTTTGGTCATCACAGCCTGTTTTTGCTATCCAGTAGTGACTACAAGTTACAATACTAGCAATCAGTGCATCAAAGCTAGTTAATGCTCCTTTATGACTGAAAACCACAGTAAGATGGCAATGTATTCTAATGGATCTACTGAAGCCAGTTTGGTCTAGTGGTTAGAGCACAGAACTGAAAGACAGGACGCTGCAAGCCTGTTTCTGTCCACACATACTGACTCACTATATGAGTCGATGCAAGCTGGCACAGGGATGTTTCCGGAGATGACAGCTGAATAAAAAGTAATTGTAAATTATAGCTCATAGAGAAGAGATGCTGCCCAGCTGGCACAGCTATCAAACACTGGCTCACCCCTGAGCTCATGCATACAAAATGTGCACCATCTAAGTGTGTAACAGTAAGGCAGGGGCACAAAGTGCTCGCAGCAAGGGTGCCAGCATGCAGTTTTTCTTCTCACCACTTGCCTCTTACCCGCTAATGCTTGCACTGATTCCAACTGAGTCTCAACTGTTGGAATTAATTTTAAAAGTCGTTATTTTATTGAAGGGGGAGTATGCCTGTGCTTTTATAGTTTGCTTGGATCTTCATACAGACATATATAAGAACACAGGAAAGAAAAAAAAAAAGATCTGTGGCCCATGAAGTTCCTTCACCACCAACTATTATTTATTTAGTTATTCATTTAAACATTTATTCATCACTTTTCACATTACAAAGCCACTGTACATTGTCGTAACACGAAGGCTAACAGGCAATAAATAAACCTTATATATTAAATAAAAAGATTGTCTGTCTCTATTTAAAAAGACCCAGTGACTGATTCTGCCATTCTAACATTTAAGAGCAGTGTATTCCAAATATTGGGACCAAAATACACGCATTCATGATGCTTGCTTGGTTCTGCAGTTTGCACCACTAGGGACTGAAAGCAAATGGTAATCTGACGAGTGCCAACGAATGTGATTTAACTTCTTCTGGAAATCTGTTCCAGTTTGCTACCACTCTTTCCATAAAACAACACAGTACTTCCTCACATACTTTTCAACCCCCCTTCCCTGCCAATTTCATGGTGTTTCCCTCTGGTGTCCATGTTACTGCTCACTGTGGCAGTTCACTGCTGTCCACGTTGTTTATCCTATGGAGATATTTAAACGTCTCAGTCAGGTCTCCCCTCCTGTCCTCCAGCATGCACTTTCTCAGATCCCCCAAGTGCTCACTGAAAGACCTCCCTCGTGGCTCCTGTATCATTTTGGTAGTTCTTTTCTGCACCACTTCCAACCTATCCCTGTCCTTTCTAAAGTGTGTCTCTAAACTGTACACAGTACGCTAGGTGCAGTCAAACCAGAGATCTATACAGGGGCAGTATTACCCTCCTTCTGCTAGTTATCCCCCCTCCCTATGCATCCCAACATCTGATTTGCCATTCCCACAGCCTTACTACACTGTGATGATGCCTTGAACTGCTCTGTTATCATCTCCATGTCCCCATTCTCTGTTGTGTTTCCTACGAAGACTCACACATCCATCTTTCCTGTATTCCATTCTCAGGTTCACGTTGGCCCATATGTGCATCACCTTGCACTTCTGATGTTAAATTTCAGCTGCCACACAATCACTTTTCGAGTCTTTCCAGACTCTTCATGTCCTTTACCCCCTCATATGTGTTCACTACACCATAGGGATTGGTGCTGTCTGTGAAAAGGCATATCTTACAGTACAATTCACATTACACTAATTGTGCAGTCAGTCTGCAGCCCATTCTCTTTATTTGACTGCAAATGAGTTGACGCTAGTTTTTTTTTTTGTTTGTTTTGTTATTTGTTTAGCTGTAGAGTGTGGCTAACCGATTTCTCATTCAGAGCTCAGCAAAACTGACTAACAACCCAATATCAATGATTAGGAGATTTCCTATGCAGTGCCTTAACAGCTCAAATGCCAACTGGCTGTTATCTGACTGCACAATAAGTTTAGTGTTAACTGTACTGTACCCTGGACAACCTCCCTTATGACATACGTTAAAGGCCAGTCCTAAAACCGACCCCTAGGGCGCCCTGCTTATGACCTTCATTATCCCTGAAGGCTCTCCATTTAGGACTACCCTATGAGTCCTCCTAAAAAGTCATTTTTTTTTTTTAAATCAACTTTATCATCTTATCCCCTACCCAACGTCACTTAGCTTCTTTACCATCTTCCCATGTGGGATGCAGTTGAGGGGTTTTCTAAAATCTAGATACAACACATTTACTACATGACCCCTATCTATGGCCTTTGTCACCCAATCAAAGACTTTAAATCAGGTTAATTTGGCATGACCTTTCAATGGTAAATCCATGCTGAATGGAGTCCTGCAAGCCACTAGTTTCCAGGAATACTACTATCCTCCCCTATATAACAGATTCCAATATTTTCCCTACTATTTGTTTATTTATTTATGAATGAAGGAATCAAAATTACAACCTTTGAGTCAAGGACTCCTTTGCAAAGGCTCCATGAAATACACAGTATACATACATTGCAGGAACTGACATAATATACAATAATTAATATACAGAAAACACACTAGAATACATACATTGCGAGTTTAGAAACAGGATATACAATAAGAAATATACAGTGAAGACAAGTTACAGTTCAAGGGTGGAATGGACCAACCCGATCCAATCATTGTGAGTCCAGTATATACAATAGCAATATACAAAAATCAAAAGGTTATAGCCATAGGCAAGGGGGAGAATGGCTAAACACAGTCACAGTTGGAGTGGGAGAGGATTTCAGCACAGAGTAGGGTTTTAAATGGGTCTAGTCTCTGTTCCAGGGTGATGGCCAACAGTATTTCATTCAACCAGAGGGGGACCTTGTAGAAAAAGGAGCATTGGCCCAGAGAGGTCCTGCAGTATGGTACAGAGAGGGGGGCTAACAAGGAACTCCATGTAGACCACGGCTGAGTGGAGGGCTGAAGAAGGTGGCGAAGACCTGGGTGCAGGTATTATGAGAGAGCTTCCTGGCAAGGAGACAGGTCTGGTATCTGAGTCTATCTTCAAAATTAAGCCAGTTGGTGCATTTAGTGAGCTCACAGGTGTGTGTTTACTAGTTGCATCCAGTAACTAGCCAGCAGGCTTTATTTAGGGAGATCATGATTCGACGCAGGGCAGTAGGGTCAACTGTGCCATAGATAACAATCCCGTAGTCAATAAGGGAGAACACTGATGATGTCATGGCAAGATCTAGGGCATCAGGAGGCATACACCCCCAGTACTTTTACAGCAGACCCAGCCTGGAATTGATAACTGAGCTGAGCAGGTTGATGTGATAGCGGTACATTAGAGAGGAGTCAAGGGTGATGCCCAGGTATTTAAAGGCGGGCACAAGGTTGAGGGGGGAGCCTGGATGTTAAGTGGAACATTTTTAAGCCTATTTTGTCTGTGGGTAAAAAGCATGGCCTCTGTGTTTTTGTAGTTCAGGTAAAGACAGTGATCTGAGAACCAGGCCTCAGCTTCAGAAAAGGAGCGTTGCAGGAAGAATCGAAGGGAGTGGGGATCCGAGTGGCTGTCACATATAACTGCGTCATCGGCATTTGGCCCGAGCAGGCTTTCTGGAGAGTATTCAAACACCTGCTAAACAGGAGGAGGCCAAGTACTGAGCCTTGGGGAACTCCTGAGAGTACCAGTTTACTGGCCGAAAGTGTAGAGTTTAACTTGACCCTCTGGGTTCTGTCACTGAGGTAGCTTTTAAAGCATGCAGTAGCATCCAGGGACAGACCCATGCAATGCAGGGATTGGATTAGGAGGGTGTGTAGCTGACAGAGTCGAACACCTTGGTTAAATCAATACAGGCAGATCCAACTAAGTGCCCTTGATAAAGGGCTTTGCTTATGAAAGTGGTGTATTCAAGAAGGGCAGTTGCAGTACTGTGACCCTTTCTGAACCCATGCTGTTCAGGGCAGAGAAGGTCATATTTAGGAAGATAGTCAGAGAGTTGATCTAACACTATTTCTTTCTAGTGCCTTGGAGAGGGGAGGAAGAATGGAGATAGGGCGTTAGTTGCCCAGGGAGGTGCGTTACCCACTTTTTAATATTGGAGTGATGACAGCTGCTTTCCAGTATGAAGGGAATTGTCCATGTCAGAGGGACCAGTTTAAGATGTCAGTGAGCGGGGAGATAACATAGTCTAAGGTGAGGAGGACTAGCTTTAGGGCCAGTGAGTCACTACTAAAGCGCGTTTTCCCGAAGGCTTTGGTTAAGTGCGGTCTTGCCTCTAGGGGAGTGATTGTTTGGAGCCTGAAAGTTGGGGTGGACACTTTAAGGGGTGGGCTGGAGGGCAAGGCTGGGGCTGGGTCAAAGAAGTTATGGGGGAAGGACTCCGCTAAGATCAGAAAATGCAGTGCTGAGGGTATCGGCAATCAACATGAGGTCCTGGGACAGTGAGCTGTTTACTAGCAGCTGGGGGGGTGGGGGGGACAGATTTTCCATTCAGTTCTTTAATGTTGTTCCAAAATTTGGGCCCAGAGCCTCAGGGGGAGGAGAGTGTCTCCTGGTAGTGGGCAGCTTTGCTTTTCTGAATTTCCCAGGTACTTTTGTTCCTAAGTTCTCTATAGAGTTGCTGGTCATGCGGGTTGCCTGATTCATTAGCTTTATGCCACTGATTGTCACATTGCTTCATAAGGTCAGATAGGGCATGGGGTAGCCAGGGGGTCTCCTGACTTCTGACTTTCTGTTTGGAGACCGGGGCATAGCAGTCACAAGTAGAGTAGAGTTAAACATGGAGATGAAATAATCCAGGGCACTGTCAGTAGATGCTAATGGGGGTCCAGTCACATGGTAATAGATATTGTTTGAGGTGTGTGAGAGATTCCATTTTTAGGCGATGTATAAAGGTATATTTGGGTAGCCATTTTGGAATTTTTATTGAGGACCATCTGCAGAGGACTGGCGAGTGGTCACTCAGTGTATCTTGAAGTACTGAGACCTCAGATATGTGGGTGGGCCAATTTGTGAATATAAGATCAATGAGTGTAGAGGTGCCAGTTTTACGGTTAAGCCTCTTGGGGGAACTGGACGACTTGGGTGAGGTCCAGTGCTGCAACAGCATCCTTGTAGGGTGCAAAGGAGGTTGCTAGCCAACTGACACTGCAATCACCCAGAGCAATGATTTAAGTAGAGGTGGGCAGGTGGGCTAGGTAGTTCATTACCAAGTAAAATGCTGGCCTTTGGTGCCGGGGGGGGATATTTATTTATTTATTTAGTTTTTGTTGACCGGGTAAGTGCACTAGACAAATCCTACCTATTTTCAGGCATGACCCGGGGGAGGGGGTTACAGATGGATGCCAACTGACTTTGAACCAGATTAAGCTGTTGGTGGTATTTATAGTGAATGAGGGAAATTTGGCCAGGACACCGGGGAAATTCCCCTACTGTGTAGTATGATATATACTGTGACTATGTGTAGGGCTTTGCCAGACGTGTCAGGTTGCAGTTTCACAGTGAGAACCTGTCCCCTGTGGGACAGAGTGGGAGTGTCAGGACTAGCGAGGCCTGAAGGGAATCTCTATAATAGAGAGTGCAGCTCCTACCCCTCTTAGCTAGTCTGTCAGTTCTGAGGATAGAGTACCCAGGAATATGGCCATTGGTGTCCGGGGTATCAGGGTCAAGACACGTCTCTGTAACCTGAAGGATATCCAGAAAGATCTGTGCCATCCAGCCCTGAAGGACATCAAGCTTTTTTTGAAGGCTACAGACATTGACGGTGGCTAGAAGGAGTCCATTCGATGACTCACAGGAGGTGTAAAGAGAGGTGGGGTGGGCCTGGGTTTGGGTGCACATTGCCTGATAGGAAAAGGAGTAGAAGGGCATGGTGGAGGAGGGTGAGTCTAATTAACTTGGCTTTTATGTTGGGGTTATAGGGCAGGGGACTGGGTTTGCATGCAACCACAGGTATGGGTAGGGTGGAGATATGCACAGCTGCTAAGAGGGCTAATGAGATATGCTGGGTTAGGTTCCGGGGGGGGGGCATGTCAGGGTATGGAAGGTGTGTCTAGCATTGCTGGTAGTGTCCCACCTGGTGGCGTATTGTTGGGTACCTGTCAGGCTGACAGGCAGATGACTTGGTGGAGGGGAGGGAGTAAGGAGCACTGAATGTGAATAGATGTCAGATGGCCTAGACTATAGGTCATCCTGAATTTTGAGAAGGGAGACCACATTCACTGCCCTACAGTCCTCTGCCACTCCCCTATCTCTAAAGAGCACTTAAAGAGATCAGCTGGTGGTCCAGACAGGGCCTGCCCCATCTCCTTTAAGACACTCAGATGCATCCCATCTGGATCTAATTATTTATGAAGATTCAAAGTCTATAGGCCCTTCAGCAGAACTCTCCTCCATGAAGTACTCCCAATCAGTAATACCTGAAGTGGGTCCACAGGAAGGGGCTCTATTTCCAATCCCAGTATCATGATATAATGTGAATGTTACCCCCTGCAGGCGTTGAACCCAGTCACTTATTTTTTTAAGGGAAACATTCCACAATGGCTGTGGGATGACCCTGCTTAACGTTGACAATGTTCAATAAGAATGTGAAATGTTTGGATCCTCTTCCCTGAAACTGAGAGTTTGGTGTGATTCCACTACCCGCCCCCCCCACATGACAGACCCTGACCTCTCTAAAAGGTGAACCCTTCCCTGGTAGAGGTAGTGGGGAGAGGGGAAAATCAATGTACTCTGGGCATGCCTACAGATTAGTGCAACAAAATAATCAGTAATACCTGAAGCAGGTCCACAGGAAGGAGCTCTATTTCCAATCCCAGTGCCATGATATAATGCAAAATGTTACCCCCTCCAGGGGTTGAGTCCAGTCATGTATCTTTTGGGAGTAACATTCCACAATGGCTGTGGGGTAACCCTGCTTAACATTGCCAATGCTCAACAAGCATGTGGAATGCCTGGCCCCATCTTTCCTGAAACTCAGAGTTCAGAGTTCAGAGTTCAGGGTTCAGGGTTCAGGGTTCAGGGTTCAGGGTTCAGGGTTCAGGGTGCCCCCACACACACCTGACTAGACCCTGACCTGGCCGAATCCTTGCCGGGTGGTGGTAATGTGGGGAGGGACAAGTCAAAGTACTCTGGGCATGCTCATAGATTAGGGGACAAGGATGAAGAGAACAGGTCAATACATGGATTCTATTAGTGAGAGCTTGCGACTGGCAGCAGAAGTCAAGACCAGTATAAGGGCTAAAAAACATAATTTTATGAACTGATGCTTTAAGTTGTTTTGTTTTTTTGTTTTAGTTGATGGAACCATTTAATTTTTATTATATAGTATTTTATTCTTGGTTCTGATTTGCAGAACCCAACCTGCTAGAAGAACTAAAACTCAAACACACAAACAGCAACCAATCAGAAGGTGGCAGAGGTGGGACTTCCAGTTATACAAGTCCCTCGATCTCAAATGGCCCATACCACTGCAATGCACCAACATGAAGGCCACAGCAGGAAGGGGTAACACGCAATGTTATTCTGAAACCGTGTGGTGTTCAAACCCCACTAGGGCCAAAATACTCACTGCTGGGACTTTGGGCAAGTGCTCCAGTCCACTCAGCAGCAGAAAGGGATAGAAACTGGGCTCCACTGTAAACAAGATGTTGTAGCTCAGCTAGGCTATCCTGGGTAAAAAAAAAAAAAAAAGTAACATCTTGAGATGGCAATGTACAGTATATACTGTATGAAGGGGGGTAATGTTCCCATCATTATGATAACTACTGAGCAGGTTAATGTAATAATCAATGTGACTGCAATGTAGCCAACATTGTGTATTTCAGACACGCCTCAGAAATCAGTTCTGACGTGTGTACTTTGCAGGTCATTGTAATAAGAGATGTATCAGCAACATAGTTAAGCAATAATGCACAACAGGGTGTAGTACATCATGGGATATAGTCACACCTCAGTGGTAGAACACAGAAAACTGCAGACCAACTGCATCAACACCAAAAGTAGAAGATATCCCATGATATACCACACCTGTCATGCATTACTCACATTATGAACCGCTGAAAATGTATTAGTAAAAATATAAAAATAAAAATCTTAAAACCTTTTGAAAGTGCCTTTTTTGTGGTGTTGGAGGGATATGTTTTAGTAAAACAGTTCCTGGAGGGCTCTAGGCAGCACTGTACCTGATCTGCGAATAAATAAAAAATGTCAGGCGGCCCAGTAGCACTGAGGGCTAAGGCGCTGGATGCCTAACTTCACATCAGCGACCCAGGTTCAGGAGCTAGCCTGGGCCATCGGAGGTCAGCAATGGGGGGGGGGGCTGGACAGAGCTGTCGACAGGCACGCTCTCCTATCCAGGGAGGTGGGATGGCTCCTCTTGGCGATGGCAGCCACCTGGTGGTCGCTGGGGTCTGCACAGGCCAGGAGAGGAGCCTGGCGCTAGGCCAATGGGGTGGGAGGAAAGGGGCTCTTACTGGGGCCATGGGACTAATGAGCGCCTCTATATGCATGCGTACCCACTCCCGGGGCACCTGGGAGAAAATAAACAAGGAGGAGAAAACATCACCGGCAGCAGGATGGCAACTGACTCCCTGCAGGCACCGCTCCAAGGCCGGGCATAAGGTAAGTCATGGTTATTCCAGGGGATGGGGCTGGGAAAGTCGGTCAGATTGGGGAAGCCAGGCAGAGGTGCAAAAAATCTGATATGATAAAAAATGTCAGATTACAGTGCTGACCATCCCTCTTGTTCGGCCAGTACCAATTTCATCAGTGTTGAGAAGCCGGTATTATAGTTGCCCACTCTGTAATTGGAAGTTCTTTTAGTCTACAGTGCTGTCAGCTTCTTATCTTTCACCAGCACCAAGTTTATCACAGTGTAATGTAGCCATCGGTGTATCTACCCACTCAGTAACTGGCATGGCTCCGCATACCCGAGCTGCCTCCATCTGCCACTCAAGCCTAGCACATCCATCCTGAGAGTGTTACAACTGTATTCCCTATTCATGCCATAGAAAGGAGGGTGCACACTGCACAGCCCTGGCAGCACATAAGCTGTGCTTTCATCTTACATTCTCACAAAAAGGAAAGGGAACATTGTTTAATCAAGAAGTAGCACACTAAGCCAAAACTTGTTTCCAGATGCGACCTGGGAGAACAAGGAAGTGAAGTGACTCACTCAGGATCACACAGTATGCGCCTAGGTGGCTGTGGGATTCAAACCCAGGTCTCCAGATCTGCAGCTCAGAGCCTTAACCCACTGTGCTATACTGCCTCCAGGCTTGTAAATGAATTGGGGGACATAGGTGTTTGGGAGAAAGTAACAAGATGGGTACTCAAAGGGTGGTACTGTACTAAACAGTACATACTTGAAGTTCAAGGGGTTATGAGCATACTCCTACAGTGATCAGTCCTGGGCCCAGGGCTCTTCAGTGCCTGTCTGCAACACTGGAGAAAATATCTAGGTCAAGATGTGTCTATTTGCTGATGACACTAAGATACGTGGCAGGGTAGATAGTGAGGAAGGTAGGAGGGAATTTAAAAGGGACACAGGCAAATTATAAAGGTGGCTCAGTGTTTGACAAATTTAATTCAATGTCAAAAAGTACAAGGTGATGCACTTGGGGAGGGGGAATCCAAAGACCAAATATTGGATGGAGAGGGCATGGCTGCAGCACACCTCACAATAGAAGAATTTGAGGGCTATAATTGGTGACAGCCTGATGACCTCAGCTCAATCTAACAAGGCATATAGAAAAACTAGCAGGATGCTATGGTGCACTGGGAGAGGGATTTCTAGCAGGAGGGAGGTGGTGCTGCCAGTATATCACTCACTGATGAGGCCCCACCTGGAGTACTGTGTCCAGTTCTGGAGGCTGCATCTCCACAAGAGCAATGAAAGTAGTAGTAGTAGTACAGTTTTTTTTATTTTGTGCTCCCTTCCCTGTAGGCTCAGGGCGCCCTTACAAAATATAAAACAAACAGCATTAGGACACAGTATACATGAAGCTCATAATACAATACATATAAAATCAATAACTACAACCCTTTAAAATTCAATACAAGCCAATTCCTAAGTTGTCTAGCGGTTTAAATATATTCTTCAGGCCCCAAAGACCTGTTGGAAGTGGAATATTTTAAGATGTTTTTTTTAAATACCTCTAGGGAAGGCGTCTCCTGCAGGTACCCCGGCAATGAGTTCTAAAGGATTGGGCAGCCACCTCAAATGCCCGGCCACCAGAAGATTTCGACCTAGCTCTAGTGTCCTCTGGGAGGGCCTTCCCTGCCAATCTAAGAGAGCAACTCAGATGTAGGGATGCAGGAGCTCCGTCAGGTAGCCCAGACCCAACTCATGTAGGGCCTCATAGGTCAAAATACCTATTTTTTTTTTTTATTAATCTTTTTACCACCCCTACGTGCGCCCAAGCTGCCTCTTCTTCAGGCTGCCTAGGTCTACAGACTTTATACTAACTATCCCACCTTCAACCACCTTATCTCATATTTGCAGCCGTCCACGGAGTAACCCCGGTGTAACCCTTCACTGGGAGGGTCGCCACTCCTCCGAGGGGGAAGGCACTGGCGGGGAAGAAGCACCAGCACACTATTTCTATCTTGCGGTCCCGGGAGCTGCTGAGGCATTCTGTGGCATCTTGGGGAGTCTTCAGGGATGCCTGGGGCTGGCAGCCATCATCTAGGCTAGTCTTCCGGAGCAGATTTTCCAGTTTTTTTGGTTCCCCCTAGTGCACTGCTTCTGTAGTGCCCCCGGTCTCCACTGGGGGCCACTACAAGAGCAAGGCAATCCCTAACCCTCCCCAGGATAGGACAGCAGTCCGTTGGACGCTCAATCCCATCCTCCCCCTGCCGACCCCCGATGACCCAAGTCCGTTCCCGACCCCGGGTCGCCGGCATGGGAAAAGATAAGGCGCCAGCGCCTCAACCCTCTACACCACCGGGCCGGCTAAAATACCTATTTTAAAGGTGATGCACCAGTGCACTGGCAGCCACTGCAGTTCACATAGCTCCGGAGTAGTATGACTGAACCTTGAATGTCCAGTCAACAACTGGGCTGCTGCATTCTGCAAAAGCTGTTGGTGATGCATTGCACCCCTTCTGACCCAGAGGTAGAGTGTGTTCAGTAGTCAAGCCTCAAGGTGACAAACACATGTACCAGCATGGCCGGGTCATCAGAGGGAATAAGGGATTTAATTCAGTTGATGTTCCCGAGATGGTAAAAACCAGTCTGGACAACAGCCTACACCGGCACTTCAAGTATCAGCTCACTGTTCAGAACAATGCCCAAATTCTTCACCTTAGGGGAGACCTCCAGTTTGGTCGGTCCAATAAAAAGTTCCAACCTGTCCCCAGAGGCACCCACTCCCCCTCCCCCTTCGACCTAGCTCAACCACCAGCACTTTATTTAAGTCCCAACCTGTTCGATGACATCCAAGCTCAGATCTCAGACAAGCAATTATTCAGCATGTTGACCGCATTAGATCTCTCAGGTATGAAGGACAAGTAGAGGGTGAAGGCAGTACAGAGGAGGGCAACCAAAATGTTGCGGGATTGCACGAGAAGCCACAAAAGGGAAGGCTGCTGGAACTCAACATGTACTCCCTGGAGGAGAGGACAGTAAGATGGGCCGTGGCTGAAAAAAACAGGTACCTCATAGGAGTGAACAAGGTGCAAGTGGAGGGTCTATTTTAGAGAAAAGAAGGCACTAGAACAACGGAGCATGAAATGAAGCTAAGAGGGGCAATGTTTAGAAGAGATGTGTGGAAATACTTCTTTACAGAAAGGGTGGTGGATGACTGGAACAGCTTGCCACAGGAGGTAGTGGGAGCAAAGACTGTGGGGAGCTTCAAGCATGCATATGATAGGCATGGGGCATATTAGGTAGAGGAACAGGGAAAGGGAGTGACACATATGACCAGCTTGGGTCTGGGATGAAGGAATAGGCAGGGACAAGGGGCCGACTGGGTGGGCCTAGCCGCCTAGAGGTCCTTTTCTGTTGACAAAGTCTATGTTTCTATATTTCTATGTTGATGAAGGACATAGCAGGCAAGAATTTTGATAAAAGTCCCACAGGATGGAATAATTTATTTGCTTTTGGCAGTCTTTATATACTTTGACAGATGCAAAATAATAAAACGGTTATTTCATGTTTGGCTACTTCACCAGAGAACTCCAGCTACTGGGTATCAGCTCCCACTTACTAAGGTTACACTACGGAGGACCTTTGCTAAGGAAGGGTCTCACCAGTCTTTGCACTTTCCCATGATTTCAATCTTGGCAGAAGCAAAATGGTGGCAAAATGGTGAGGGGGTTGCACAAGAAGCAATACATGGAAAGGCTACAGGAACCCAACATGTGCTCTCGTGAAGAGAGAAGAATGGGAAGGAAATGATTGAAACCTACAGATACCTCACAGCAGTGATCAAGGTGCAAGTGGAGGGTCTATTTCAGAGAACGGAAGGCACTAGAACAAGGGAGCATGAAATGAGGCTAAGCGCGGGAATGCTTAGAAAAGATCTACAAAAATACTCATTTGCAGAAAGGGTAGTGGATGACTGGAACAGCCTGCCAGAGGAAGTAGTGGGGGCAAAGGCTGTGGGGAGCTTCAAGCGTGCATGGGAAAGGGACAGGGGCATATTATATAGAGGAACAGGGGATGGGATTGACACCTATGACCAACTAATGACCAATTAGGGTCAGTGATGATGGAATAAGCAGGGACAAGGGTCAGACTGGATGGGCCTAAAGGTACTTTTCTGCAAACAAAATGCATGTTTCTATGCTAACGAGGGACACAGCAGGCAAGGATTTAGGTAAAAGTCCCACAGGGCAGCACAATTTTATTTGCTTTTGGCAGTCTTTAGACACCTCGACAGATGTAAAATTATAAAACAGTTATTTCAGGTCTGGCTACTCACCAGAGAACTGTAGCTACTGGGCATTGGCTCCCATTTACCAACGTTACACCAGGGAGGACCTTTGCTAAGGAAGGGTCTCATCAGTCTTTGCACTTTCCCATGATTCCAGTCTAGCCAGAAGCAAACCATTCCACTCTGTCAGAGTCTGCCCTCATCTCCCTCATGGCTACTTGGCACTCCTTTTACTGCTCTTTAACAGGCTTAACCAAAACCTCTGATTAGGTCCCTCTGTTCCAGTGGTCCATACACCTATACCCAGAGAGTAGCACAACTGAACAGCTGAAGCTGCTGTTCAGTACCAAACACTCGCACTTTCAGTTTTGCACAGGCCTTTTCTCTAACTCTGGTGTCTCAGGCAGTCTCTCTCTTGGAGTTCTGCAGCTGACTGACTAAAAGCAACTGAGGGAGCCTTTTATAGCTCAGAGAATCACATGACCTGGCAGTCAAATTCAAATTTTACATCATTAACATTCAGTATACCAAAGTCCCAAAAGACACAGAGATACAGAAACACTCTTTACAACAGAAAATAACAATACTATAGATAGTCACTAAACAAATGATTCATCTTTACTTTACAGAAGAGTTTTATGTATATTCCCCTAAATCACTAGGATCCTGCCCATTAACTGCCATAACCCTCTGATCCAAGGTTCTATAAAGCCCTTAAAAAGCATCTTTTCTGGTACTCACCATGGCACCACAGAATCTCCATTATGCCCCTCCAAGTTGCAGGCTGCATTAGAAATTTTTTTTAAGTAGCTGGCTTTAGGGGTGGAAGGGATCATATTTTGGCTCTCTGGAGCCAACAGCCCAAGACCTTCTATGTCTCTATTCAGGAACTTGCCCTGTGCTCTCACATTTTGTGATGTAACAGTCAAGAGAGCGCAGGGGCACACTCCATTGACTTGAATGGGGCTTCTTTTTCTATCACAGTTTTCAATCTAAATGCCCGATTTGCACAAATCAAGGTCCCCGCTCAAGTAAGAAGGGCCTTCTTAGTTGAGCAGTGGCCTTGATTTGTACAAATTGGGCACTGAGAACATTGAAAACCATGAGAACAGAAGCCCCATTCAAGTTAATGGAGCATACCCCTGTGCACTTCCGACTGTTACATCACAAAACGTGAGAATGTGAGGCATCTCCCCAAACAGGGAACTTGAACTAATCAGGCACCCGGTTCCACAGAGCCAAAATATGATCCCTTCCACCCTTAAAACCAGCTACTTAAAAAAAAATTCAATTGCAGTCTGCAACCTGGAGAGGCATAAAAGTTATTCTTCTGTTGCACTGGGGTTGAATTCTAGGTAGGGCCAGGCCTATAGAGAAACAGCAGATAGCTGGCTGCACTGAAAAAATGCCTTTTAGATGAACTTTTAACAGTTAAAAAGTTAAAGACGCAAGCAGGAAGAAAACTGTATTTGTTCAAACTTAAAATGCTGTCTTTTAAATGGTTAGGCTGTCTTTTAAATAGTTACGCAAACTTCATAACTGTTCCTAGATCGAAAATTTCTCCATTTCAAAACGGCATCTGTCCTGCATGTTTTTGTCTGTTAATACTTGGCTCCCCATCACACACACCATTGCCAAATACTAAATCAACTCAATTGGGTTTCTGTATAGAATAATTAAAGGTTTACAATGTCTTGTTTTACATTCAAAATAATAAATACTGGAATTCCAGTCACTGTACAGTACTCGTCAAATATTCTTCCATTTATGAATCACAATCTTCTACTAATTCTCAACTGGTCTTGCCCCTCAAACTGCTATCAATGAACTTACTTTGCTGTCGCAAACAGAATTTTGATTAATTTAAATCATCTGAATTCAGAAACATTATAGAAAGTGCAGTTCTGGAGACCCAATCTCCGTAAAGACATAGACAGGATGGAAGCTGTCCAGATGAGGGCAACTGAAACGGTGCAGGGTCTGCACTGGAAGACATATGAAGAGAGACTTAAGGAGCTTAATATGTATAGCCTCGAGGAAAGGAGGGAGAGGGGGGACATGAGAGAAACATTCAAGTACCTCAAGGGAATCAACAAAGTCCAAGAGGGTAGCATCTTTCAAAAAAAGAGGTGTGCAAGAACAAGGGGCACAATTTGAAGATGGGGGAGGTGGCTCAGAGGTAATTTAAGGAAGTATTTTTTCACAGAGAGGGTTGTGGATGCATGGAACGGCCTTCCAGAGGAGGTTGTGGAGTCAAAAACAGTGGTGGAATTCAAGCAGGCATGGGACAGTCATAAGGCAATTCTAGGGAGTGGGGGTAGGAAGAAGTAGGCTGCTGGTTAACTAGGATCTGCAGCTTATCCATTAGGTAGGGAAATGGGCAGACTGGGTGGAGCAAGCGGTCCTTATCTGCTGTCAAATTCTATGTTTCTATGTTAAAATGCATAAAGAAAATGGCAGACTCATGCAATAAACAGTTTAGTCCGTGATTTACAAAGTATGTAATTATCTGAACATATGGTTTCCTTTTTTTCATTTGTAATGCTTGTGCACATGCATTGATCATTCTGGAAAGGTTTGCCACAGTTTCTCTACCCTCTCCTTTTCACAACCAATAAATGTTTCCTCTGCTCTTAACAGACATGGCAACCTATATATGAAATCCCGCAGCACCCACTTGATTTGGGCCATAAAACCTAGGAAAGTCCCACCTTCTAACGCTTCTGCTACAAGAAATGTTCACAATGCACTCCTCAGAGTGATCATGATAGGTACTAGTACGCAAAGCCTAGCAGAAGATGGTGCCATATTTGGTTCTAGCAGTCTGCAGGCCATACTGTTCACGTTCTTCTACTGCACTCTCTGCTGCCAGACTGCAACAATTGTCTCTCTGTCCTGTACTACTGTAAGCCCCTTGCTTACATCCCACACCCAGCTGCAAATCTAATGGCCATGAGATCTGAACTGAATATACTTTGCTGCTGTAAACATGTTACCTGGTTAGTCCCATAACTCACATCGTGTTACCTGTACCTTGTGGAGCTACTCCAGTTAGGTACTATTATATTTGCTGTCCCCCTGCTTATGTCTGAATGATGCCTAATTATGCAGCATTAGTTCCTGTAATTTATGTTTCATGTATTGAGGTTAGACTGAGTTCACCAGGATTCACCCCGCACTGTAAGACTGTATTCTACCTTTTTTAAGGTTGGCTTTACTGTTTGAATTGTTAATTTAGTATTTGTTGACCGGGAAAGGAGTACTAGACAATACTGTCTATTTTCAGTCTGTGTGGGTGAGTGGGGAGAGATACAGATGCAAACAAACTGAGAATGAACAAGATTAAGCTGTTAGTTTTTCAGTGAATGGAGGAAATTCCCCATCTCTTTCAGAGGACTGCCATGGGATCTTTAACATCTCATCCAAAGGATGGCACACCCATGACACTACAGCAACCCCTTACCACACCCTGAAGTTCAAGTACTGCACTCGAGTGCCAGCATTTATGGTGTGAGCCCAACCTCGGTGTTAGACCAGAACCCATGACCTTCTGGCCCAGAGGCAGCTGTGCTATCAACTGAGCTATGCCGTCACCATAATGATGACTTCCAGCCCTATGTCCCATTCTTTTCCCTTGTCAGCTACCCTCCTTAGCTCCCCCCCCCCGATCTACCTCCTTTTCTTGTTACCACCCTCTCTCAGTCCCACCCTTGGCAAGTTTGCTTACCTGTAATCCCCATCATACCTTTCCTTCTTATTTCCCCCCTTCCACCCTATCTAGTACCACACCTTCAAATTCATCACTGCTGTTCAGCTGTTGCTGGCCAGAGATGTCAAGCTCATACCTGCCCTTTCCAAACTCTCCCTTCCTTTCTCCTCACCAAAGGCTTGATCTGCTTCCATATCAACACTTGGAGTTTTGTCCACAAGAGGGCTCCTCTTAGGCTGTGGCCCTGTAATACCAGCGAGATATCCCCATTCTGGCTGAATTCTGACTTTCATACAGAATCAGTGATGCTAACATCACTATTGCTTGTTAGGCAATCCAGAGTAAGGACCATGGTAAACAGGGGAGGGTTGATGTACTGTATGTTAGTCTCAGTCGCAGTTGTGACCTTATGCATCAGGCCTTCATCCCATTCTTACATGAATCCCTCCTGTGCAAGCTGTCCTCCCCCTCTCACTCCAGGTGTTTACAGGCAGCATCTATTGCCATTCGGGTACCAAATCTAACTGTATCCTTGATCTCCTACTGTCTCTCTCTCCCTCAGGTAAACTCCTAGTTCTTGGTAACCTTAACCTTAATTAGTGTACAATCTCTCAACTTCATTGATTTCCTCTCTGAACCACCCATCTGAACCCCATTTCCTCCAACTACTCCCTCATTGATTAAGTCTTCACATGCCAACCTCATTGTATAGTGGATGCTGGTACTCTGCCCATCTTAGTGACCATAGGATGGTCTACTGTGTCAGAAAGATCAGCCACCCTAAGTTCCCCATCCCCAAATATATATGGTACAGAGTGCTCAGGTCTCTCGACTAGTTCTCTCAGCTAGCGATGATCACCACACTGATTGGTCCCTCATCTCTGTCAGACATTTATGATCCCTTTTCTTATCCAAAGTCGTGTCAGTCTAGAACCCCCCCTCCTGTGTTCAAAGGTTCTCAGCAGACATAGTTGCTCATAGTAGAACTCTGCATGACACATACATAAAGCATTCATCTCAGAATGCTTACAGAGGTGCACAAAACTCCATAATGCCATACCCAATGCTATCAGGGAAGCCAAATCTAATTAATTTTTCTACTAATTCCAGAACAAACTTAAGTTCTCTGCAACATTCTAGAAGGTGGTAGATTCCATTTCTGATACCCACCAGTCAACTATCCCTGTCCTCAACTTGGTAGCTCTCCAATTAAAAACCCTTTAGAGGTCACACCTTCATATAAAACACTACTTCATGTTTTGTTCTAACTCACTTTCTCCTTGTGGAGGGGTTGTGGGATAACCGATGGACCAGACACCGAACTTCAGGTTCAACACACAATCTCTGCATGATGTTTATTCAAAATACAGGAAATAAGCTTCTGCAATACCATATTCCTTCTTCAGTCATCAGTTTGCAGCAACAGACTATGTATGTTCTTTCTCTGCACGTAGCCAGCACCTACTGACACCAATCTCTGATCTAACTTAGTAGTTGAGATTCAGCCTCCACCCCTATGCGGGCCCGTTTGCTTGAGTAGTGGGGGGTCCAAAAAGAAAAAAAACAAAACAAGCTATAGACAAAGAACCTCAATGCAGAATCACTGAAAGAAAGGTTACCCCAAAGGGCATTGGCATCAAATCAAGTTTCAAAGAAATACATCATCATACATACTTCCATAATGCAAAGCATCATGGGATATATGCAAATCACCATGACATTTAGGCTTGTTCAGTTTACAGCAATATTCATGCATTTTAAACAGCACAACTAACAATTTCTGTAATAGTCACCTAGTACTTTTTACCATTATCAAAAACACCTAGTGCCACAGTATTTTCAACATTCACAGGTTTCATAAACATAAGGTATATACATCAAAGTATTTTATGACATAGTGCTATTACATACTAAATCCAACAACGATAAACACAACCTGTTTTACATACACTTGGAGGTCATCACAATAACCTCCCTGTATGAGGACCTGAGAGGGAGGGAAAAGGAAGATTAAAGAGGACACAATAACATAGTCAAGAAAGGGGAGGGGAGTGAAACATAGAAACATAGACTTTGACGGCAGATAAGGACTGCTAGGCCCATCTAGTCTGCCCATTTCCCTAACTACAGGATAGGCCGCAGATCCTAGTTAACCAACAGCCTATTTCTTCCTACTCCCCACAAGAATTGCCTTATGTCTGTCCCATGCATTCTTGAATTCTCCCACAGTTTTAGACCCCACAACCTCCTCAGGAAGGCTGTTCCATGCATCCACTACCCTCTCTGTGAAATAATACTTCTCCACATTGCCCCTAGAAACCGCCCTCCTTCTATCTTTAAATTGTGTCCCTTGTTCTTGCAAGTCTCTTTTCTGAAAGATGCTACCCTCTTGGACTTTGTTGATTCCACTGAGGTACTAAAGTTTCTATCATGTCCCCCTCTCCCTTCTTTCCTCAAGGGTATACATATTAAGCTCCTTTAGTCTCTCCTCATACGGCTTCTCTTGCAGACCCTGCACCATTTTAGTTGCCCTCCTCTGGACTGCCTCTATCCTGTCTATGTCCTTGCGGAGATGGGGTCTCCAGAACTGGACACAGTACTCCAGATGGGGTCTTACCAACTGTCTGTACAGAGGGATAACAACTTCCTGTTTTCTGCTGATGATGCCTCTCCCTATACATCCCAGTATACCCCCAGCCCATAGGAATGCCAACCTTATGGACTAGAAATTGTAAAGGATAGAATAGACTAAGAAACAGAAAAACTGTTGCAACAGATTTAAGAAAAGGTCAATCTTCAAAAGTGGCAGGAGCTCCCTGTCACACTCTTATCCCTCTCCTCCCTCTAACCCCCATTGCTCCCTCCTATCTCTCCTCCTCCCCCTTCCCCTTCTGGCTCTCTCCCACTACAACCCTGCTACTCTTGAGCTCCCCATTCCTCTCTTTCTCCTTTACCCCTGCTGCTATCCTTGCTGCTGTTCTCTAAAGGGAATAGGCCTTATGGCATGGGCCCTAAACTTCTGCACCTCTGCCCTGGCCATTGCTGCTCCTATTTCCTCACTTCTCAGCTTCTACTTCCAGCTCAGTATATCTCCTTAGTGTTGGAAGTATAAACAATTTTAACAATGCTCAGCACTGGTTCTTTTTTTTTTTGAAATTCAAGTTTATTAGTTTTAACAAAGCATATACAAACATATAGTTGTACATTAGTGTCATAAATCCAGTTATGGTATAAACAAAATACAAAAAAAACAAAAACTCCCTCCCCTAACACCCTCCTCCTTCCCCCCTCCCAAACAAACCCACCAAACCTCCCTACCACCACACCATAACATACCACCCTCCACCTACTAAAGCCCTTATAGAGTGTGCAAAATCATTGTATGTTTGGCTCTATCAACAAATTCACTACGGAACTATAGCTTGATCATGTAGTCAATGTCCCTGAAATAAATGGAAAAAAAGGGAGGCGAAAACCTTATTGGGCATCAGAGAAGACATCGAGAGGTCACTGGTGTAAATATAACGTATAGCACTCTGCCCCATTTTGTCAAATAAATCCATGTTGGCTTAGAGCTGGCCATAAGTCTCCATATTGAAGTAACTTGAGAGTTCTGTCAACCATTCGGAATAGGTCAGGTCAGCTGGTCAATCCAGTGTTTAAGGACCAGTCTTTTGACCACTATAGACACTAAGGCCATGTGATGGACGTTCCAAGCAGTCTATGGTGGAATAGTCACCCTAAAATGCAAATATCAGGTGTAAAGAGATTAGGTAAAGGCCAAAGTATAGGATCTGATCCTGAATAGAGGTCCATAAGGGCAACCTTGTACAATGCCAGAAAATGTGGAGGGAGTTCCCTTCACTAAGTGTGCATCTGGAGCAGAGGGGAAGAGACAGTTTATTGAAACGGAACAGTTTATTGGGAGTATAGTGCATATTGTTTAGTATGTAATATTGGGTAAGTTTAAATCTATCTTGGGTGTGGTATCTGTGTAGGTCTTTCCATATACGGGCCCAGTTGGGAGTAGACTCTGGGAGCAAGAAAAGCCAGATACTGGAACCTTCAAGTGACTTCGGGAATTTGTAGTCCAAAAGGTAGGAATATATTAATGAGATGGAATGTGATTTGGAGACAAGGGTAAAAATATGGGAGAGAAAGGGGTGGACCTTAGGGTCACAAAATTCTAAGCCAAATTTAGTGGCTATAAGATGTCTTAATTGGTATATCTTGAAGATCTTATTATTGGAAATACCAAGTTTAGCTAATATGCTTAGGGATGAAAGGAGGGATCCTTGATCATAGTAACATTCGAGATTGGTTTCCTTGATATGTGGAAGCCACTCAGGAGTAATTATCGAGTTGCCCAGTTTAATATTAGGGTTGAGAAAAAGGGGTTGCGTTAGATCTGTTTTAGGAAAGATTTTAAGGAAGTATAAGCATTGAAACAGGGACTTGAGAGATGTGATAATTGTTTGATCGGATAGCCAGTGTGAAAGCACTGAGGTGGGAGTATAGAAAATTGCCTGGGGGTCTATTTTAGTCTCTGAGAGAATCCTTCTTTCAATTTGGAGCCAGATTGGGGAAATGGAGTCAGTGTGAGTTGAATACCATTTACCTAGTTTGGAAAGGTGGGCAGCCCAATGATAAAGTATTAAATTAGGAAGTCTAAAGCCACCTTTGTCTTTGGGAAGGGATAATTCAAGGAAGAAGCGTCTAACTGCTTTCCCTCGCCAAATAAAATTTGAAAAGATGGTATGGAATTGTCTTAAATAAGAGAGCGGTAACCAGAGACCTAATAGATTAAGGGGGTAAAAGATACAGGGAAGAATGTTCATTTTAATAATGTTAATTCTACCCCAGAGAGAGATGGGGAGGTTAGACCATCTTTGTAAATCTAATTGGATATGGGTTTTAAGATCGTCTAGGTTGAGTTTCCTAAGTAGAAGGGGGTCTGAAGCAAAGTGGATACCTAGGTATTTAATTGATTTAGGGGACCATCTCATACCAAACTTACTGAGTTCATGTTTATATGTATAGGAATTCAGCGGGAATATTTCAGATTTTGAGATGTTCAATTTATAATGCAAGAGGCTGCCATATTGAGTTATAAGTTGAAGTGCGTGGCCTAGGGAGGTAACGGGGTGAGTGACATGGAGTAATATGTCGTCCGCATAGGCCGAGAGGACTAACTCCTGTTGGTGTAACAAACAACCTTGAATGAGTGTGGAAGCTTTAAGTTTAAGAAGAAGAGGTTCAAGATACAGGTTGAATAAGAAAGGTGAGAGAGGGCAGCCTTGTCTAGTACCAGTGTGGAGGTGGAAGAGAGAGGAGAACACCCCATTACAATATATCTTGGCCGAAGGGGATTTATACAAAACCTGGATCCATTTGAGGAAAGAGGGTGGGATGCCCATTTTGGTCAGGGTAGCCCAAAGGAAGGACCAATTGACTCTGTCAAATGCTTTCTCAGCATCTAGCGAGATCAGGGCCATTGGGAGGTGGGATGTTTGGGCGGCTTGAGAAATATAAGAAAGGGTTCTAAGATGGTCTGCTGGGGAACGAGATTGCACAAAACCAGCTTGCTCCGGACTAAGGAGGTGAATCCAGGTTTTTTTAATCAGTTCGGCCAGGATCTTGGAGAGAATTTTCATATCATTGTTTAGAAGAGATATAGGTTGGTAACTCGCTGGGTCAGTGGGGGTTTTATCGGGTTTGAGGATTAGAACAATGGTGGCCTCGAGAAGTGTAGGGTCCAAAGTATCGGTAGTGAGGATATAGTAATATAGCTTAAGGAGTAAGGGGGCAAGCTCTTTAGAAAATACCTTGAAAAAATTTGAGGGAAACCCATCTGGGCCTGGTGCTTTATCTGGGGCCATGGAAGTAATAGCATCTTCTGTTTCGGAGAGAGAAATAGGGGAATTCAGGGTTTCTTTATGGGAAACCGAAAGTTGGGGAATATTGAGGTCAGCCAGATAAGTTGAGATATCTGAGGAAGATGCAGAAACGAGGGGGGTACTATAAAGGGCTCTATAGAAATCTTCAAAAATCTGTGTAATTTCCCTGGGGGAGGTTTTAATGAGGCCTTCGGGAGATTGTAGGGCCGAGATTAGTCTGCAGCTTTCTAACGCACGCAATTTTAAGGCCAGGAGTCTGCCCGCCTTTTCACCTTGTTCGATATATTTAGATTGGGTTCTAATTAAACTATATTCAGCTTTTTCTTTAAGAAGATCTGTATATTCATTTTTGACTGCTAAAAGGGCTTCAAGGGATGGCAAAGTAGGGGAGGGGGAGTAAGAGCTTTCAAGCTCTTTGATCTTAACCATTAATAGGAAGCGTGAGCTTGTCTAGTTTTTTCCTCATCGAGGCCAATTTAATCAGTTCGCCTCTTAGGTAACATTTTAGGAACTCCAAATAATGTCGAACCGCGGGTAGAGTCAATATTGTTCTCAGGAAGTTAGAGATGAGAATTTTGATGTGAGCCACCAACTGGGGATCTTTGAGGAGTTGAGTATTGAGCTCCAGACAGTGTCCCATTGAAAATTAGGATCAGGGAAATTCTAGCCCAAACTATAGCGTGATCAGAGAGGACAATTGGTTCAATACCAGTCTGAACAAGGCCGGGGAGAAGGGATTTACTAATCAGAATGTAGTCTATTCTGGACCAGGATCTGTGAGGTTGAGAAAAAAAGGAGAAGCAACCCAGGGAGGGATTGGAGAGACGCCAGGGGTCACACAACCCAAGTATATGCAGAAAGTCTAATAGGGACCTTTGAATTGGTTTGGGTGGATGACTTGAGTCTGGAGCTTTGTCTAGGAGATGGGACGGTGGTACATTCCAGTCTCCACCTAATATAAACTGGGAGGGAAGAAGGGCACTTAATTTATCTGCCAGGACCATAAAAAATTCAGAACTACCTCCTACTGGACCGTAGATTGAGCCAAGAACGATGGTACCGTTATTAAGGGATCCTTTGACCAATATGAATCTGCCTTCTGGATCAATTACTGTTGTATCCACTAGGAACGTGACATAGTTCTTAACAAGGATGGCAACACCCCTACTGGAGCCTGACCCATTCGCAACAAATACCTGTGAAAAGCCAGCTCTAAGCAACCATTTAGACTCTGAATTGAGTAAATGAGTTTCTTGTAGCAGTAAAATATCGGTTTGAAATAGGTCACAGTGAAGCACTGGTTCTGCTCTGGCAACTTCCAGTGCATCACTCCACCTGGGATATCTGGGTGATATCAACACTCTGTGAATGCCAAAAAACTGTCCATGAACTCTGTCAGTAGGCAGAAACTCACTTGGCTCCATCAAACCAATATGGTAAAGACTGAATGCCACCCCCCTCCCTTAAAGACATCCTCATGTTCAAGTACCTTGAGGAGTGGCTGGACTGCAAATGTTTATTTGTCCACTCACACTAGTGCCATCCATAAAACGCTCCTACCTTTTCTTCTCTCTCCCCCGCAGGTAGGCAGATTCACTCCACTTGACACTCCACATGAAGACTTCATTCTTTTAGCTAGCTCTGAGTCTGTTCCTCTGTCTGCTGCACCTCAGTTCTTCTACTGCTTCTCTCGCTCCCAGTACAATTGAACTAACAGTATGGCTTCTATCTTTGCTGGGGCATTTAAACCCACTGCCCCAGACTTGTCACACCCCCTACCAGATGCTGCAGCAAGTCACTACGCAGGCAGACCATGCAGACCTAATTGAGACCTTCAGCTTCAAAGTTCACGGTCCACTCTGCCACCCCCCAAAAAAAAAATCTGAAAGGGAAAAGAAAAAGAGCCTGCAAAGCCAAACAAAGGAATTTGAACATGATGGACTAGAGAGGGCAGAGCAATGCTGGCCAGTTTGTTTGCTACCCCCTGCTACTAAACCTGGTACACCATGGATTACTTGGAGTATCAGTAGCTACGCCCTTGCTACCCAAACCTACTGTACTGTACTGTAATAAATTCTGCCTCCCACTCCCTGTACATCCTGGGACTGCTCTCAAAATGATCTTACCGCTATTTGATTATGTGGACCTGGTTTACAGTGCTACCCCTAAATCCTCCCTAGCTGGGCTGGGCCCCATTTTCTACTTCTGTCTTTTTGCTCTGAACTGCCCTCTTGAACACACTAGTCCTTTTTTCCAACCCAGTTCTCCTGTGGTGCCTCTGACTGTGCCACAATCATCTCCAAAGTCTGGTTCTTCCCCTTTCCTTGTTACCATCCCACACCTCAGCCAACTCCCTCCACTCCTCTAAATGTTTGCGCTTTCTCTATTCCCAGATATAAATTTACCTTGGGAAATTTGCCTCATCTTCCTCTGTGACAAAATCCCCTCAGCTCTCTGGTCCCCACCCATCTTCCTTGTACTTTGGTCCAGGACCTCACATGTACCTGCTCCTCTAACTAGCTTTTGCTCATCTCCATCCCCCAATATGCTCCTTATTCTCTTCCCGTCTCCTTCTTACTCCTGTCCCTTCTTCTCCTCCCAGATGTCTCCATTAATACAATTTTATAATCTTTATTTTCACACCTTTTTTGGAATTTGCACTGTTCCTCAACAGTTTTCTGGATAATTACTCCCTCTTGCGTACTGATACTCATTCATTGCGTATTTCATGCCCTTTAACTTGTATATCATTATTTGTGTTTTGTTCTAATAATATATTTATTTTTTGTGTTATTGTTCATAGCTCTGTATTATTTCTTGTTACTTCTTTAACCTCTTGCCTTATTGTTCACTGCACTGTATCACTTGGTGCTGCAGGTTCTCCCAACTCTATTCCTCCTTAACCAGGTCACACCTGGAAATGAGCCTCAGCTCAGTGTGCCTTTCCCAGTCAAAAAATTCAAACAACTAGACAATCTAACCCACATACCCCTAGTCAGAGCCACTGGGTCCAAACCATATCAGAACATTCAATGGGTTTTTGGGTTATGTAAATTTAAAGTACAATAAATGCTATCACCTTCATTTCAACTCATAATCTTTTGACAGTGAAGGCAAATGATGCTACAAACAATGTTTGAGACATAATAAAAGCCTTCAGTTCAGTTTATTCAGTTCAGTTTATTGTGTAGAGGTAGCTTCCATTGAGCACACTCATTCACAATGAGGTCCCTGATACAAAGCACTAAATATCACAGTCAGTACAAGGATACATCATAGGAACACAGCAGGTATATCATCATGGTACACAGAGTAGATTGGTTGTAACAAATATGTAGAGGCAAAAGCATCACATGACAGTAAGTTTTAGGCTTAGCGCCATACAGCTAGTCAGTACACACACACACACACACACACACACACACACACACACACACACACACACCACACTCACTACTCCCAACATAAACGTAGCTCACTGGGTCATTTCTCCACCATCAGCATTCTTTCTGTAGTGCGTCTTTCCATTACCCCAACCATCTGTCTGGGTAAAGACCAGCGGATGGAGTATACAGTATTATTTAAAATATGAAAATTATCAAAACTTAAAAAAAAGGTCCTGATAAGATTCTTCCATCTGTAACACAGAAATATAAAAACATTGAATTTGTCAGCAGAAAAGGACTGATTGGCCCACCCAGTCTACCCAGATGTTCCCCACCTAATCTGTCTCCACAAACTCTAACTGATGCCCAGCAACCCTCCCTCCACCCAGAACCTCCCTCGTCCCTGCCTATTTACTAATATACCCAGAAGTCTATCCCATACATGCTTGAAGCCCTTCTCTGTTTTTGCCTCCATCACTTCTGCTGGCAGTCTGTTTCAGGTGTCTACCACCATTTCGGTGAAGCAGCACTTCCTCACATCCCTCTTAAACTTCTCCCTCCAGCTTCATCACATGACCCCTGCTGCTGGTGCTCATTATCCTTTTCAAGACACTCCCCTCCTGCACTCAGTTCACCCCTGTAAGGTACTTGCAGGTTTCTATCATGTCCCCTCTCGCTCTTCTCTTTCCATCACGTTCCCTCTCGCTCTCCTCTTTCCATCATGTCCCCTCTCGCTCTCCTCTTTCCATCATGTCCCCTCTCGCTCTCCTCTTTCCATCATGTCCCCTCTCGCTCTCCACTTTCCATCATGTCCCCTCTCGCTTTCCTCTTTGCATCATATCCCCTCTCACTTCTCTTTCCATCATGTCCCCTCTTGCTCTTCTCTTTCCATCATGTCCCCTCTCGCTCTCTTCTTTCCTTCATGTCCCTCTCACTCTCTCTTTCCATCATGTCCCTCTGCTCTTCTCTTTCCATCATGTCCCTCTCGCTCTCCTCTTTCCTTCATGTCCCCTCTCACTCTTCTCTTTCCATCATGTCCCCTCTTGCTCTTCTCTTTCCATCATGTCCCCTCTTGCTCTTCTCTTTCCATCATGTCCCCTCTCGCTCTCCTCTTTCCTTCATGTCCCCTCTCACTCTTCTCTTTCCATCATGTCCCCTCTTGCTCTTCTCTTTCCATCATGTCCCCTCTCGCTCTCCTCTTTCCTTCATGTCCCCTCTCACTCTTCTCTTTCCATCATGTCCCCTCTTGCTCTTCTCTTTCCATCATGTCCCCTCTCGCTCTCCTCTTTCCTTCATGTCCCCTCTCGCTCTCCTCTTTCCTTCATGTCCCCTCTCACTTCTCTTTCCATCATGTCCCCTCTTGCTCTTCTTTTTCCATCATGTCCCCTCTCGCTCTCCTCTTTTCATCGTATCCCCATCTCATGCTCCTCTTTTGTAGAGTATACACATAGATATCCAACACACTCTCCCTGTAGGACTTCTTGTGCAGCCCATGCAGCATTTTAGATGCTGTCCTCTGGACTGCCTCCACCCTGTCTATGTCCTTTCTGAAGGGTGACCTCCTCCACAGCTGGATACAGTACTCTGGGGTGGGTCTCACCGGTGAGCGATACAATAGCAAGACCATCTCCCTCCTTCTGCTGCAGACAGCTATCCCTATACATCCCAGCATCAAACAAATGAGCAAATGTATGAGGAAAAACAGACAATTATGGTTCCTGAAAGAGGCAGCTGAAAAGGGAAAGGCTAAAAGGATAGCCTTCAGAAGGTATAAGAAGAGGCAGAGGGAAGAGGATTGGGAGGTGTATCAGGGGAAACAGAGGGAAGCAGGAAAAGTAGTAAGGAGCGCAAAGGTGCAAACTGAAGAAAGAATAGCATAGGAGGTAATGAAGAGACTTTTTTAGGTATGTAATTGAAAAAAGGAAGACCAGGAGTGGGATTGTGAGGTTAAAAAGAGAAGGGGGCGGGGATGTGCAGAGGGGGACCCAGAAAATACAGACATCCTGACCAAATACTTTTGTTCTATGTTCACAGAGGAAGGAGAAGGAGAGGGCCACAAAAAAGTAGCAGAAGCTTTGAAGGGAGGTGGACACTAGTCCTTTCTCAGAGGAGAGAGTTTTGAAAGGACTTCCGAACTAAAGGTGTGTAACCCCCTTGCAAATGGGGGTTCCTAAAAGCTTTCCCGAAGCTCGTTTCCATGCTCCATGCCTGGTTGGTGATTGGCATAAAGCCGTTTAAATGGGTAGCCAGTGAGCGCTTTTAAAGCCTCCGTATGCTGTCTCTTTAAGGGCTGCCTGCTGCAGTCATAATTAACTGAAATGGGGGGGCTGTGTGGTTGTATGCCTGAGTCCTGCCCGGGACGCTGAAAAATAGCTCCCTTCTGCCATCGCTAGTGGTGCAGAAGGAGCTCTGCTGGAGGATGTGATTGTTGGCTGGAAATAACGTAAAATGATAACGATAATGTAGTTGTTCTAACCTGCCTTCCTTTGCAGTAAAGACTGTTTCAATTGTCTCCTCCATTTTGGTCCAGAACTGCTGAATTGGACCAATCAGTACCTCGGGACTCTGGAGAGCTGTCTGACCAATAGAGGAACTGCTTGTAAGTGGGGAAAGGCATTATGGGCTATGGCGCTTTTTCGCACCACTGAGGGGCAAAAATTGACTGCCTGACAGGTATGCCAGCCAACAGAATTGGGTAGCACCCGAATTGTAAGGAGAGCCCCATGCTGAGAAGGGGAAGATGTGTTGTGGCTGAAGAGAAGAAAGGAGCTCTGTGCTTCTGCGCTGGTGGAGTGTTTGCGAGGGAAGCACGTGAAAGGCCTGAGGCAGCCATTTTTCCTGTTTGAGTCTGTGGACTAAATCCGTCGGCGTGCTGTTGGAGGAGGCTGGTGCCAGCCCAGCTACCTACCAGGCTCAACCTAAGAGGACTGGAGAATCTGCTGAATTGCGCTCGGTCCACCCGTGACGTTGAAGCTGCCGTTTACTGCCTGAGTCTGCTGCAATTTCGTGTGGGGCCTAGAAGCAGCTGCCTGGTATGGTACCCCTCTGTTATTTGCCATATAAATGTGTGAGGAGGCTAGTGAAATTCAGGCTCAGCCCTGCTGGTGGTGACAGAATCGGTATTTGCCGGAGTCGTGAGTACTGAATCAGGGTAGCTCCCTGCCAAGTTTGCAATCAGTGGCCTCAAGTTGTTTCATTATACTGCTGACTGTTTTAATTGAACTTTCTTCTCATCCTGATCTTCTCAGGACCGCAAAGGGTATTTGTATCAGGGCCCCAACCAGCTGCCATGAGGGACTAGCCATTAGGGCTTGGGTACTGAGGGACAGTAAATATTAGGTTCAGGCCTGTGCACAGAGCCCTAGGTAGATAAGTATAGTGATAAGCCAATCAGCTTGATTTCCCCCTGTCCCTTTTACTTCCCTTTGAATAAATCAGATTGTTCGTTCTGTAACTACACCCTGGCTACTGTGTGCATTACTGGTGAACTGCTGCATGGTGACTGTGATAAAACTGTACCTTACTTTACAGGGGGTTCCCGGAGTGAGCTGAGAGATACTAGCTAGGGGGTAAGTGTACTGGGGAAAAGTACTGTAGGTACACCTTGTGAGCCACTAGCAGGACAAAAGGAGGGGTTGCAGTAACCCAGAGGGCTGTGATCGAGGCAATCTCAACAGTATTAACCCCGACCTCTGGGTGGAGGCACCCGCCAACGGATCTGGGCCCCTTACCCTGTCTCAGTGGAGGCAGGCAGGGGTAGTAGCCCTAAGGGTAGCGCCCCCTGAGGGTTACAGGTGGATGAAGCAATGGGGATAGAGAGGGTGCACTCAAAGGTATTGAGGGGGCTCTGGGAGGTACTTGGTGCACCTCTGACACTCTTATTTAACAGTTCATTGAAAACAGGAGTGGTTCTGGAGGATTGGAGGAGGGTAGATGCAGTCCCACTTCACAAATGTTGTGGAAAGGGAAAAGGCTGGCAATTATAGGCCAGTTAGCATGACACTGATGGTTAGAGAGTTAATGGAATAACTGGTGAAGGCAAGGATTGTGGAATATCTTGAATCCAATGGGTTACAAGACTCAAGGCAGCAGAGGATCATGGGGGCAGAGCAGAAAGTCATGTTAAACAGATCTGATAGATTTCTTTGACTGGGTGACAAAATAATTAGATCAGGGTGAAGCAGTGGACATGGCTAACCTACATTTCAGTAAGGCTTTGGACACCATTCCCCACAGGAGACTAGTAAGCAAGCTTAGTAATTTAGGAATGGGTATAAAGGTGATAAACGGGATAAGAAATTAGTTACAGAACAGGTGACAGAGGGTGGTGGTAAGTGAAGTTCACTCTGAGGAAGGGAGGGTGGCCAGTGGAGTTCCTCAGGGTCAGTACTGGGAATGGTCCTTTTTAATGTCATTATAAGAGATACTGCAGAGGAGCTGGAAGAGAATGTCTGCCTCTCTGTGGATGACACCAACATTTGCAATATGGTAGACACTCGAGGCAGAGACCTGAGAAAACTAGAAGAGTGGTCAAGGATGTGGCAGCTGGGTTTTAATGCAAAAAGGTGCAATATAATGCACTTTGGGTACAGAAACCCAGGGGCTAAATACAAAATGGGTGGAGTGTTATTTATTTTTTTAACTTCTTTTTCCCTCCAGTCGGTGATCTCAGGGGCATCTCTTGGACATCCCCATCCAGTTGCTCCCACCCGGCCTGAGACCCCTCCCCAATCCTGGGTCTCCCCACCCCAGAACTCCAACCTGTGGTCACCCCAGTCCTGCAGGAGACCCCCTAGCTAGTACCCCCCAAGGCGGGGTTGCCATCCACATACCTTTGCACTCCTTACATCAAATTTTCTTGCATGCAGGCCTGAGGATAACGGGACCCAGGGTGGGCGGGATCCAACAGTGGGTGTTGGCTAGTGGTGCACTGTTGTCTCCAGCTGAGGTCGGGGTTTTTCCTTGTTTGATCATGATTCCCCAGCAGCATAGATGTGCAATGACATCCAGCATGTCACAGGCACACTCCTAACCCTGACCCATGGACATCCGCTGTTGCCTCCATCCCTGTCCATGATGTGGCCCCAGCTGTTGTACACCCAGCTTCCGATGGGAGTTGCTGAAGGCCAGGAACCACAACCCACTTGATCCCAGGAGAGGAGAGCTATCCTCAGACACTCAATCCCCTCCCCCCTTGGCAACCCCTGACAACCCAAGTGACCCAGAGTCGCTGGTATGGTTAAAAGGTAAGGCAACAGACACCTCAGCCCTCTACACCACTGGGTCATCTGGGTGGAGTGTTATTGACTACCAAGAAGGAAAGAGGCAGAGAGTGATCATATCTAATGACCTAAAGGTGGCCTGGCAGTGTGACAAGGCAATTGGGAGGGCTAGTGGAATGCTAGGGTGCATAGGGAGGGGTATCACCAGCAGAAAGAGGGAGGTGATGTTGCCCCTATATAGGTCATTGGTAAGACCCCATCTAGAGCACTGTGTCCAAGTCTGGACCACATCTCCAGAAGGACACAGACAGAGTGGAGGTGATCCAAGGAGGGTAACTATGATGGTACAGGGTCTGCATCAAAAGCCAATTGAAGAGAGACTAAAGAACCTCAGTATTTACACCATGGAAAAGAAGAGGGAGAGGGGGAATATGATGGATACCGTTAAATAATCTGCAGGAGTAAATAAGATAAAAGGTGCTCAAGAACAAGGGGACATGCTATAAAGCTGGAGGGGGGGTAGATTCAGGAGAGATGCGAGGAAGTACTTCACAAAAAGAGTGGTGGATTCCTGGAACAACCTTCCAATGGACTTGGGGAGAAAACAGTGGTGGTGGTCAAGAATGCATGAGACAGGCACAAGGGAATCACAGTGGAAAGGAAGGGGGTTGTGAGGAAAGAGCTGTAGATCAAGTAGGGTATGTGATGATAATGTACTGTAGGTAGGGAAAAATAGGCAAACTGGTTAGGACAAGCAGTCCTTATCCACGGTTATATTCTATGTAAATCATAATTCAGGTGTGGCACAGTGTTGAAGGGCCTTGCTTAAGGTCCAGACAGGCCATGTCCACTGCCCTCCCCTGATCTAGTTCCCTAGAATCATTTGGCATGATAACCCACCCCCCACCCCCATGAATCCATGATGCCTGTGGACTTGCAGCCCACTGGACTCAAGATATTCTACAAGTCTTTCATTTAGCAGGATTTCCATTATTTTCCCCACCACCGAAGTGATGGAAATGTGAAAGGAAAACTGTGACCCACTGGGACTTGAACCCAGGCTCCTGCCTGACTTGCCTATAATTGCTAGCCTCCTCACTGCTTTTACGTAGACTGACCACATGTCAGTCTTTTGAAACCTCACCTGTTTCCAGTGAACTGCTGAATCAGCCTGTCAGTAGAGCAGCTAGCAACTGAGTTCCATTACTACCCCTGGGTATCTCCCATCTGGACCCATAGCTTTGCCCACCTTCAGAGCTGCAAGTCCCTCTAGGACTCTTTCTACTGAAAATAGACTTCAGTTCAACTTTCCCCCTGTTCTTGCTACTCTCTGGTGCTCCCCCATCCCTCTGCTGGGAAGACTGAGCAGAAGCATCTGTTCAGGATGGCAGCTTTTTCTTGGTCCGCTTCTGTGCAGTGTCCCTTTTCTACTCTTCTAATCCTCACTATCATTCTCCTTGCTTTCCTATTCTCACTTATGTACCTGAAGAAAGTCTTTTCCTCTTCAGCTATCCCTTTGGATATCATTTGTCTGTACCTTTGCTCCCCTTGCCACATGCTTCACTCCATTTTACTTGGTATAATTTTCTGTCCTTGACCCTCTGTGTTTCCATATACTTTTAAATGCCACCCTATTTTCCTTCACCACCTTTTGCATTTCCCTAAAGAACAATAGCAGTCTCTTTTTAGGGCTGCAGTGGGTCTAGCCCTGCAGATCTCTTTCTATAAAAATGGATTCAGCACATTCCTTCGGACAAAAACAACACATTGGAGTTGCAACACAGTTGCCTCTGCATCTGCGAAGCACTCCGCTCATTGTCTCCCTTAGCAGTCTCACAGCACTATTTTTTTTTTCTCTATCGGTGGTCACGGCGAAACAAGGCACACTCCACCATGACAAAGATAGCTGCCACACTCTACTATGCATGCGCTAGTAGTTGCACGTGAGCAGTAGTGTGCGGCAGCCATCTTGGACACAGCAGAATGTACCATGTTCCACCGTGACTGCTGATTTCTTATTCTAATTTTTTTTATTATAAATATTGACCCCCACCCGATCCTCCCTCTCAGCACCCCCCCACCCCCCAAATAAACGTAACAATGACACTGGGGGTACCCAATCCCCCAGTGCCGCGATCGTGTTCCCCATGCCGGTCTTTTTTTCTTGTTTGTTGATAATTATTTTTCTCCCCTCACCCAACCCTCCCTATCAGCACCCCCCAAAACATAATAGTGACACTAGGGGGTGTCCAATCCACCAGTGTTCTGATCAGAAATCCTCAGTCATTTTTTTAACTGTAAAAAGAAAACTGTCCATTGATGTCTTTTGCAGCCATTCCTGACTCCCTCACCTGACCCTACCACTCAGCACCCACTACACTGCACCCCCACCCCACCCCCAAACCCTTACCTACCCATTAAGGGTCCAATGCTATAATCCTCTCTGGATCGCAGACATGTCTTCACTCTTCAAAGACGGACATAACTTGCCCATTTTTGTATATTTTTAGCCCAAATTTCAACATGCCTTCTTTGGGACCCTGCCTCATGAACAATTTTATTCTTTGTTAACCAGGTAAGGCCCACTAGGCGCAGATGCCTGTTTTCAGGGGCGACCCGGGAGCACTGGGGAAGTTAAGTGACTTGTTCAGAGTTACACAGTATGCAAGTGCAGGTTGTGGGAATCAAACCCAGGTCTGTCTGCTTGCTGTACCAAGCTCATTCACAGCTCATTACTCTAACCCCTATGCTATACTGCCAACCCCAGTTGTACTCACATTAGGCAAATCTCTCCAGAAAGGTGATTTCACCATCCCTGCGCAAAATCACTTTTTTGGCCAGGAGTTAAAAATTCTCTGCCCTTGTTCATAAGGTGGGGTCATAAGAAAGCTATGTTGAAAATTTGGTGTAAAAATATTAAAAACAACAAAGCTATGAGCTTTCATTGAATTTTGCAATGCAGCTTTGTAACTTTGATAATTTTCAATATTTTTATCCCAGATTTACAACATAGCCATATTTTTACAGCACCTCATGAACGTGACAGCTGACATTTTTCAAATCTGCCAAATGTTTTTTTTTTTTTTTATATACCGAAAGGGGATTTAATGGTCCCTGCACAAAATCACCTTTCAGGCAGAAGTTGGAAATATTCTCTACCCTTGTTCATGAGGTGGGGTTATAAGAAGGCTGTGTTGAAAATTTTGTGTAAAAATATTAAAAAAATAAAGTTATGAGCCTACATTGAATTTTGCGAACACAGGCTCGTATGTTTGGTAACATTCAATACTTTTACCTTTCAACATCGCCATTTCCTTACAGCACCTCATGAATGTGACAGCTGTCATTTTTCAACTCCTGCCCAACATATGTTTTTGTGTCTCGAAAGTTGATTTGCAGTCCCTCCACCAAATTACCTTTCTGGCAGGAGTTGAATATTTGCTCTGCCCTTCCTCATGAGGCAGGGTCATAGTAAGACTATGCTGAAAGTTTGGTGTAAAAAATATTACAAAACAACAAATGTATGAGCCCATGTTACATTTTGCTAACGCAGGTTTGTAACTGGTAATTTTCAATATTTTTACCCTAAATTCCTCAGCTGCAGCCCCATCAGCTCTGGCCAGAATGTGTTCCATTTGCTGTTACTCACTTCTTTCATGCATAAGCTGGCTACCTTAATTATGTCCTCCCTTATTGTTCCTCACTGTGCCTCTACCCCTTCCTGGCAATCCACCCCATGAGGCAGTTTCTAAAGGCAAACCCCCTTTTCTTTAAAATCCACCCTCCCAAGTCCAGGACCCTCATCCTCATGTGATTTGGTTTGCCTCTGCTCCTATCTTTATGTTAAACCTCCCTGTATGGTGCTCACTGGTACCCAGGGGACTGTCCACTGTGATGCCTGTAATGCTGACCCTGTTTTAAACACCCAGTACAGCACTGCCCCATCCCTAGTGGATTCTTTGACTAGCAGCCTGAGACAATCCCATTGTAGGGAGTCAAGGACAGCCATGCTCCTTGCCAAAGCTGCAGTTGGAGGGCTCCACTCCACGTCTGGCAAACTGAAATCACCAACTAGCAGCCATTCCCTCTTACTTACCATTCTGATGATGGCTTCCCCAAGTGCCTTATCCAACTCCTCTCCCTGTGCTGGAGCTCTGTGCACTACCCCGGTATGGGTAGCAGTCACCGAGTCCATCTCCAGGATGACCCACATCACCTCCAGCCCTTCCTTTTGCTCTGGGTGCCCCTGTACCTCCATGGCCTTGATTCCTTCCCTCACATGTAGTAAAATTCTTTCTCCCCTTTGCCCTGCCCTGTCTCTCCTGAAAAGAGAGTAGCCAGGTATAGTCATGTTCCAGTCATGGTGCTCAGTCCATCACAACTCCATTACAAAAACACACAGACATAGAATTTGTTAGCAGATAAGGACTACTTGGCCTACCTAGTTGGCCCATCTTTGCCTTGCCTATTCTGCCACCATATACCCTACATGGTCTTCAGTCAGTTATACCTATCCAAAGCATACTTGAAGCCCACCACTGTTTTTGCCCCCCACCACCCCCGCTAGAAGACTGTTCCAGACATCCACCACCCTTGGTGAAGAAATACTTTCTCACATCCTTCCTAAACTTCCCCCCTCCAGCTTCCCTGTATGCCCCCTACTTCTTGCAAACCTCTTTTTCTGAAAAATGCTCCCTTCCTATACCTTATTCACCCCATGAGGTATTTACAGGTCTCTATCATGTCCCCAGTTCTCTCCTATGTTCCAGAGTGTACATGTTTAGATCACTCAGTCTCTCTGCATAGGACATTTGATGCAGCACCTGCACCATTTTTGTTGCCCTTTTTCGGATGGCCTCTACCCTGTCTATATCCTTTCCGAGATGTGGTCTCCATAACTGGACACAGTTCTCCAGGTGTGGTTTCACCAGTGACCGACACAGTGGCAAGATCACCTTCCTCTTTCTGCAGGTGACATCCCTCCCTATGCACCCCAATATCCCACTGACTTTCTCTACTGCTTTATCACATTGACTTGCCTCCTTTAGGTCATCCATTGTAACTACCTCTAAGTCCCTTTCCTATTTAGTGATCATCAATTGCTCCACCCCACCCCACCATTCTATACCCTGCCTCTGGGTTTCTGCGCCCAAGGTGCATGATTTTGCACTTTTTTGCAGTGAAACCCAGCTGCCTTGACCATTCCTCAAGCTTTATCAAGCTCTCTATTCATTTTTTTCACCCCCTCTGGAGTGTCCACCCTAATGCAGATCTTAGTGTCATCTGTAAAGAAGTACACTTTCCCCTTTCAGTTTTTCTGCAATGCCACTTATAAAGACATAAAAGCAGCACTGCAAGATTAAAAAAATGGTGCTTTTTTCAACAGTTTAGTTCCTGTGCTCTGTTGAGCGTGTACCTGGTAATCTTTCTCACCAGCATTGTACTATCACCCTATAATTTGCTGTATTTTCCTTTGTTTTTGCTTACATTTCTGCCATCTGCCATGTTGAAAGTAGTACTAGATAGCAGCCACCATATTTACTGTAACGCTACAAAACTGGAAACTGATCACTTCCTGATTAAGTAGTACTGCTACTTTAAAGAAGACTGGACCCAGTACTGAGCCCTGAGGAACCCCACTGATCACTCTCCCTTCCCCAGAGTGAGTGCCAGTAACCATCACCCTCTGTCACCTATCCATGACCAGCCAATTATGTAGCCAGTGCACCACATTGTTTCCCACCCCCAAGCTTCACAGTTTTTAGATGAGCCTCCTATGAGACACGGTGTCAAAGGCCTTACTGGAGTTTAAGTAGACTATGTCCACCAATCCCCTGATCTACTTCTCTGGTCACCCAGTCAAAGAACTCTATCAGGTTTGGCTGATGTGATCTCCGTCTCATGAATCCGTGCTGCCTTTGGTGCTGTAACCCACCAGATGCAAGGTAATCTGCCAGTCTTTCCTTCAGAAGTGACTTCGTTAGTTTAATCACTACTGATGTCAGACTGACCAGCCTGTAGTTGGCAGCCTCTTCCCTGATGCTGCTCTAATGGAGCAGGAATACATCTGCCCTTCTCCAGTCCTCTGGGACCACCTCTGTTTCTAGTGAGTTAATGGATATGGCTGTCACAGGTGAAGCCAGTAACTCCCTGAGCTCCTTCAATACCATTGGATGTACCTCATCCAGCCACATAACCTTGCTCACACTCTGATTTGCAAGTCTTCAGGACATTTTCCTCTTTGACTGGACTTGTGTCTACTTCCTTCCCTTCAGTGGTTCTGTAACCTATATGTGAACCATCCCCTTCTCCTTCCACTGTGAAGACAGAACAGAAGTATTTGTTTAGGATATCTACTTTTTACTAATCATCCACTGCACGGTCTTCCTCTGCACCCCTCAGCTTCTCAATTCCTCGTCTTTCTTTTTTCACTTATATACAGTACCTAAAAAAGGTCTTGTCCTCCTTTGTTACTCCTGGCTATTCTTTCTTCAGCTTGTATCTTAGCACCCCTTACCACCTTTCCTGCGTCCCTCTGTTTTTGCTGGTATGCCTCTCTATCCTCTTCCCTCTGCATCTCCCTGTAGCTCCTGAATGCTGCCCTCTTTGTCCATACACTTGCTGCCACCTCCCCTTAGAACCATATTGGTCTCTTTTTCCTCCTTGTTTTGCTCACCTGTTTTGCACAGAAGTCTGCTGCATTCACTGTTCCATCCCTTAATATGGCCCACTGCCCCTGCACCCCATCAGTATAATCCCCCCCCTGCAAGAGTATCTCTCAGGCATTCACCCATATTTTTAAAAATCTGCCATCCTGAATTCTAGGACCCTTTCTCTTGTATGGTTCACCTCCACTTCCATCCTAATGTTAAATCACACTGTCCAGTGATCGCTGTTCCCCAGGTGGCACCCTACCCTGATGTCTTCAACACTGTCACAGTTCATACTGCCCCAGTGTGAGCTTCTTGACTACCTACCTCAAAAATATCCCCTGCAGGGAGTCTAGAATGACCCTGCTTTTTGCCAAGGCCACAGCCAGGAGGGTCCAATCAATTGTATCTATTGCATTCTAGTTATCTATTGTATCCTATTGTGTCCAGCTGTATTCTTGCACTTTATTTGTATTCAACGCATTCCACGTATACTTTTTTTGTTACTTCCTGCACCATTCTCTAATGCAAATGTACTGTATGTATCACCTATGTGCCATCTTTAAGGCCCTGGTCATGCCTGAAAGTGGTCCACTGGATCAGCCCACCAACCCAGTAAACAAACAAATAAGTAAATAAATACCTGGTAGGCTGAAGTCCCCAGGGTATTAAATAAGCCAAAAAAAATTATTAGCAGTTTTGCATGCTAAAGTGCTAACCATCTGTGAAAATGCATAGCACATGGCACAAAATGGTTAACAAAATTTAAAAATATATATGTAGTTTTACTAATTTTGTCTACTATGCCATGGGCTTGTGGATGGGTTGTGGGATAACAGATGGATCAGACACCAAACTTCAGGTTCAACACACAATCTCTGTGTGATGTTTATTCAAAATACAGGAAATAAGCTTTAGCAATGGCATATTCCTGCTTCAGTACCTCAGTTTGCAACAAAAGACTACATATGTCCTTTCTCTGCACTTAGCCAGCACCTACTGACACTGATCTCTCATCTAACCATTTTTAGTGAAAACCCTTCATCCCTATGTGGGCCTTGTTTGCTTGGGTAGAGGGGGCTCAAAAAGGAAAAAAAAACAAGCTATGAACAAAGAACCTCAATGCAGAATCACTGAAAGAAAGGTCAACCCAAAGGGCATTGGCAACAAATCAAGTTTCAAAGAAATACATCATCATACATACTTCCATAATGCAAAGCATCATGGGACATAAGCAAATCACCATGAAATTTTAGACTTGTTCAGTTTACAGCAATTTACATGCATTTTAAATAGCATGACTAACTTAATTTCTATAATAGTCACCTAGTATGTTTTACCATCATCAAAAACACCTAGTGCCATGCTAATTTAAACATTTACAGGTTTCATAAACATAAGGTATATACAGCAAGGTATTTTATGACATAGTGGTATTACATACTAAATCCAGCAATGATAAACACAATGGCCCAGATATTCAAACTGCGCCAGGCTGTGGCGGAAGCCTGGGCACAGCGCAACTTGGCTGCGCAGGGGCGTTGACTGGGCGATATTCAACGGAGCTGCACCATGGCTCAGCATAGTTGAATATCGCACCCTGGCCACCCGCAGTGCGCATGGTGCAGTGGCATTGTGCCAGCGCCAGTGGACAGAGTGGAGCATGTGGATGCGCTAGCGCAAGTTCCATTGAGCAAGGTGCAGCAACCGCGATATTCAAAAGCTGACATGCAAATGGGGCCATAATGTATGCAAGGCACACATGGGGCCATTTGCATGTCATTATGGCCCCATTGCATGCAGGTGCGCCGATCCCCGACGACTTGTGCCTAGCGCCCTGCCAGGCAGTAGCCGTCGGGGACTGATTCCCCTTGCAGCGCGATCATGGCCATTTGTAAGATAAAAAAGATCCCAATATCCCTGGTGGTCCAGTGGACCACTGCCCACCCGATCGCGGGCTTACGTGTGTTAAAAAGATAAATTCTGAATCCCTGGTGGTCCAGTGGACCGCTGCCCGCCCGATTGTGGGCTTAAGTGTGTTGAAAAGATAAATTCTGAATCCCTGGTGGTCCAGTGGACCACTGCCCACCCGATCGCAGGCTTAAGTGTGAAAAATAGATACATTCTGAACCCTGGTGGCCCAGTGGACCAAAGTATGCCCGATCGCGGGCTTAAGTGTGACAGAATATTACACCTATATCCCTGGCAGTCAGTGGACCCCTCCCCACCGCCCACTGATCTCCTGCCCGCTCCCCTGGTCGGCGGCAGGCAGCAGCACGCCCGCCAGCCTGCGCTCCGTAGCGAAGCACTGTCGTTAGGGCTATGTAGCCCGTGGTCCTGGCGTGAGCCAATGGGCGTGCAACTATACTACACATTCCAGATATGAGTTCACATATCTGGAATGTATAATCTGATATAACTTCTGCGCTCATTAGCTCGCAGCTGTGGATATCAGTCGGTGAAGCGGAAGTGATAGGGCGTGCGGGGTGGGATGCTACCACCACGCCCGCTGACTGGGGAAGCCGAGGCGGTGAGAGGATCAGTGGGCGGTGGGAAGGCGAGTTCACTGGACCACCAGGAGATATAGGTGTGATATTCTTGTCACACTTTAAGCCCGTGATTGGGCAGACTTTGGTCCACTGGACCACCAGGGATTCAGAAGTTATCTTTTCAACACACTTAAGCCTGCAATCGGGCCGGCAGTGGTCCACTGGACCACCAGGGATTCAGAATTTATCTTTTTAACACACTTAAGCCCGTGATCGGGCAGGCAGCGGTCCACTGGACCACCAGGGATATAGGATGAACTATTTCTTTACTGAAGCCTGCGATCGGGCGGGCAGTGGTTCACTGGACCACCAGGGATGTGGGTGGGTTTCTTTATTTTATTAATGCCTGCGATCGGGCATGGAAGGACGCCACCAAGAGGTGCAGCTGGAGCTCGGGTGGCTATCCACAGGTGGCAGCTGCCTGCAATGCAGCAGCTCACCTGTGGGTGGCCATCCGTTGTTCCTTTTTTTTTTGGATCAACTTTGTGCTGGCACAGGTAGGGGTTGTGCATGCATGGCTCTGCACATTCCGGGCTGAATATCGGGCTATGCAGAGTATACATGGGCACACCCCCCCCCCACCTGCACCTGCATACATTACTGATGCACTCTTACGCATCAGATTTAAAAGTACAATTCTGTTTGAATATCGTGGGTCAAGATCAGTGGGTTGTGCATGGTGCAACACTGTTGCGCCATGTGCAACCCTTTTGAATATCTGGACCAACCTATTTTCCATATGCTTAGAAGTCACCACAATAACCTCACTGAATGAGGACCTGTGAGGGAAAAGGAACATTAAAGAGGGCACTACAGAATAGTCAAGAAAGGGAAGGGGGTGCCCATAGGTGGCCAACCTTATGGACTAGAAATAGTAAAGGATAGATTAAGCTAAGAAACAGAAGAACTGTTTCACCCAGATTTAAGAAGAGGTCATTCCTCAAGAGTGGCAGGAGCTCCCTGTCACAGGGCTCACTAAAAAATGGTCAGCAATCTACTGCTACTCATTTTTGGAAATGGTTAGGATTATCCCATTTTGCATTGCATTCTGCTATGCTATACCAGCTATTTAATACACTGAGTCCCCCATCAGCAGTACCTCCCCCTTATCTGGCATCTTTCTAAAGGTTCCCACCATTTCCTTGTTTAGATCCTCCCCCTGTGCTGAAGGTCTATAAATCATCCCAGTGTGATTGGAGGCTCCAGCTGCTGTCTCCAGGGTGACCCACAGTACCTTCAGCTTCTCATTACCCCCTTGCACTTCCGTTGCCTTGATATCTTCCCTGACATATAACACAACCCCCCCCCCCACCTTTCCTCCCCTTCCCTCCCTATCCTTTCTGAACCGTGTATAGCCATGTCCCAGTCATGGTTTCCTGTGATCCATGGCTCACTTATGGCCACCTTGCCCATGTCTACCTCCACCATGATAGCTTCAATATCTGAAATTGCATTTCCAGGACTTCTTGCATTTGCACACATGACTTTCTGTATCTTTCTCCACCCTGTTTGCAACCCTCTACTTCCTTTCTGTGGCCCTGCCTCACCCCTCCCAAATGTTACTATGCCTGTTCCTTGCTCCATTGTCTCCAGCTCCTCTTCTTTTGCCTTCATTTTTTTTCCAGAAGGGGGTCCTCCCCTCAGGTTCTCCTTCCCTTCTGCTTCATTTTTTTTTTTTGGGGGGGGAGGCAGTATATGCCTCCATCTGTCCTTCCACACCTGCTCAGCATGTTTAAATGTTTCTCAGAATAACATTTAGACTGTCCACTGAAAACTGCAGTTTCTTTCCTAAATGGATGCCAATTATCACCTTTATACAGGCCCACATCCTCCCAGGTTGGTCACCAGTCTTCAGTGTAGCCGAACCCCTCCTCTTTGTACCATTTCTTTAACCATGATTTGAAACTCCTGATGCAGAGTTCCCTGTCTTCCCCTTGGCTGTATACAGGTAGCATCTTGGTGAAGGCCACTGTGTGTGTTACCTGATTTAGGCCCCTCCCCAGATCCCTGAACTCCCCCAAACTATCCCAGCTGCATCCCTAGCTAGGACACTGGTCCCTAGGTGGGCATGACATCCAGCTCCCTCCCCCATGCCCTGCCACCCTAGCAATCCTTAGGATCCGCTGACTATCCCTCTGAGCCATGGCACCAGATAGTCACCTTACCTCCCTTTTCATCCCCCCCCCCACCTGTTCCCAAAACTATCCTCCTAATGGTCAAGTCCTCCACCAGAGGCTGCTGCTTCTGCTGGGATCATCTGCCACCCACCTTGGGTTTCCTCCACTGGGGGATGCCTACATCCTTTCCCACCACTACTTAGGGTGTCACATGCCAGCAGTTCTGTCCTGCCAGAACAGCAAAGGAGTTGTGTTATGGCACTAGTGGAGGAATGTGCCACTGCCTTGCTGCCCCCACCATCCCGAAGTGCACCACTGTCTAGCCAGCCCTTTCCCTAGGTATCCTCTGGGACAGTGGTGGTGGATTTGATGACCCCTGAGGGACAAAGCCATCTGGATCCAGGTCAACTTGGCCTAGAGTCTAGTGACCTCCTCCCTCAACCCAGAGAGGTGAATACATATGGGGTAACATCTCAGTCTCCAGAATGTCTCCCTGATGACTGCTGCTCCACACCCACTGCACTGCACCACTCCCATTTCTAGCTATATGTTCTCTCTCCTGCTCCTTACTGCAACTTGTCTCTATGTTTGGTTCTACCCCCTTGAACTGCCTAGCAGTCTTTCCTATGATACTCTATCCCAGATAGGGTGTCTCCCGACTTACCCTTTTAACCTTGCTTTCCTGTTTACTACCTTCTTTAAATTAGTCCCTGCTCCCCTCTGCCTCTTTACTACCACTGTCACTCTCTACATACCTATGTAAATCAGAGTCATTAGCATAATGACTAACTAAACATAGAAACATAGAATTTGTCAGCAGATAAAGACCATACAGCCCACCTAGTCTGCCCATTTCCCTACTTGGTTTGGCAATCCCTACTCTTATCTGGACTGTCTTTCCCCCACTCTGCTGTACAGAAGAGTGCCTTTATGCTTATCCCATGCACTTTTGAATCCCCATACTGTTTTCACTTCCACCACCTCTGCTGGTAGGCTGTTCCACGGATCCACCACCCTCTCTGGGGAAAAAATACTTCCTAGCATTCCCTCAAACCTCCCTCCCTCCAGCCTCATGTTATGTCTCCTTGTCCCTGTGCACTTTCATCTCTGAAATATGCTCCCCTCCTGTACCCTGTTTATTCCTATAAGGTATTTTAAAGTCTCTATCATAAGCCCTCTCTCCCTTCTCTCTTCCAGTGAATAGATGTTTAGTTCCTTGAGTCTTTCCTCATAAGGCTTGTGGTGCAGTCCATGTATCATGTTGTTGCTAGTCTCAGTCTTCCTCAATGTAGTACAAACTGTGGCGGTAAAAGAAAAACTGTTTCTGTTATGCCAGCTCTACATTAGCTAATAACTGAACTGTTCTTTGGTCACTGTCACTTAGTTGCCACGGCAATGTTAAGTATTGTGCGCGCTCAGCAGCATTCTTCTAGCTACAGAGGTGGCAAAGAAAACAATAAAAAGGTGTCACAACCACAGATTCATGATTAAGGCAGATCCAGATGAAGTAAGGGGAGGGTGATGGGGGCATAGGCAGACTCAGAAGGGTAGGGACCGCATGCATATCAATAAGGTGATGAAACTCCACTGTGGAAGAAGAAGGTGCTATACATTAGTTCTTGTTCTGATCTGCCCTGTTCCTTCTTTTCTTGCTAGCAATACACTGCATAGGTATTGCTATGCAGCTGTAAAAAATGCCAGGTTACCCCGATTTCAGGGCTTCAGTTTGAATATGGTGTTGTTGGCAAGAACATGCATCTTATTTTGCTGTCTAGCTTTATAATCATGGGCATCTCAGGATGTGCTGGGGAGCTGTCCAACATGAGGAGTACTTTCATAGGCATACCCTTTGAGTGTAGAAAACACTTAACCCAATTAACAGGGGAACTGCAATGCCCTTTCGTCGGAACCAGCAGAGATAAGATGTTTCAGTCTCCCTCATCTTCCTGAACATAAAATAAACTCTGGCATTGTGCTGATCTTCCTGGCAGACCTTCACTATTTTGAGCATTTTAATTAATGTGAAGCCCTCTGCAGTCATAGAAAATTGGCAGAGCTTGACTTAGACCACTTTTATTGTCCTTATTACAGATTTTCCCACAGTATACTCCCTGGCCAAACTGGCTACCTGCTTTTAAGCCCCCCCCCCAACACTGTTACACCCTGATTAGGGTGTTCACTGCACCTATCCAAGTGCAACTTTATCCACTTTAAGCACCTTGTGCTGTTTTACCCTGCACCAAATATTGGTTTGCATAACTGTAATGTACTGCACCTTGCATCTTTTTATTTCACTGTATTACTTGACTTTACTATTGCTGATCCATATCTTAATGTAATAATAATCCTTCATCTTACTGTTTTAACTTACTCCCCAATGTACCTAGAAACAAGCTATCAGCTCAGTATGTCTTTCCTGGTAAAACATTTGCAATAGATAAACAAGCTGCTTCAGAATTCTATTCTTCTGTGTGATGGTCAGAATATTTTTGCCTTTTGGCAGACAAAATGACTATAAGGCGCAGGTATGAATAACTGATTACCCCCCCCCAAAAAAAAAACTACATACTGGGAGTTAGAATTAATTAGCCAGTCGAGAGTTACTTGACTAATACTCAGAGAAGTATGGGCATTCACTAGGAAAATTACAGAAATCAGGTGGGGGATAAGGAGACTCATTAAGATAAGGAGACCCAAATATTCAGGTTTTATTAAACTGAGATGCCACTGTAATGAAAGCTGCTATGCTGATATTCTGATGATCACAATTGTCAGACCACAGTTACTGTAAAACGGTCAGGTTCTCCAATAAATACAGTATTATGCATACTCCAATTATACAAAGCACCATGGGACATGTATACAAATCACCCTGAATAAATTTGAACCATTTTTTCCTTAAGCAGGAAAGTATGGTGCCAACTGGCTTCTCACACAATCTGTAAAGGCAAAACTTAGAAGACACAGGACTGTTTCATTCTTCTCAAGCCTCATTAGTACAAATCAGTGAACTCAGTTCTTTAATGCTGTCATTTGCTTGCTCGTGACATTCCAGTAGAGATACTGTATGTTAAAAAACATCAGCTATCAGAATGACTCTTTAGAAAGTAGCATCACTCCCACACTCCAGGGAATGTAAATGTAACCCCCCTGCAAATGGGGGTTCCCAAAAGACTTCCAGGAGCTTGCTTGAATGCTCCAAGCCTGAATGGTGTTTGGCATTTAAGCCATTTATCAGTGAGTGTTTTTAGAGCCTCTGGTACTGTCTCTTTAAGAGCTGTCTGCTTGCAGACATAATTAGTTTGTATGGGGGGACTGTGTGCTTCTCTGAGTACCACTACGAGCTGCTGTCAATTCACTTCATTTTGCAGTCACTAGGAGTGCAAAGGAACCTATCTGAAAGATGTAACTGTTTGCCAGAAATTATTTAGAGTAATAATGAAATTACAGTTTGTCTAACCTGCTTTCTTTGCAGTCAGAACTGTGTTTGCCTACTTCCCCATTCTAGTTTTGAACTGCTGACTGGACCAATCAGTGTGGGTAAGCTAGCTCTAAAATGGTGCCTTGGACGAATCAGAACTTGGACTCATAATCTGAGCCAGCCACAAGAGGATTGTATGGGCAGTGACTCTGGGAGATGTAGTTTAGACTTCAGTGCCTTTTTGGACCAACAGCAGCAGTCTATTGTGAGTGACAGCCAATCCAGTCAAGAACTGGGAGGAACTCAAAGGAAGTGCCGGTTTTGTCGGTTGGAGTTTCAGTTGAGCTTTGGCAGTGAAGGAAGGAGCCCTGTGTTTTCAGTGTGCAGTTTTAGTCAAAAACGTGTATAGGCCCAGAGTTCGGTCTGCAGCTTGTGTAACAGCTTGTTAGGACTGAATCCGTCCTGTGAAAAGAATAAAAGGATCTCTGAAGAGTAGAAACCAGGCTCACCTGAGAAGACTGGAGAATTGCTGAAAATTGCACTCGGTCTGTCAGGAACTGAATCTGCTGTGTGTTCTCGGGTATTGTGCAGTAATTGCGATGGGATACAGATGCAGCCTGCCTGGTATAGTGCTTTCTTTTATATGGATGTGTGAAGAGGTTTGTGTACCTCAAGTGAGCCCTGCTGACATTGAAGGACCCTATCTTATTTGGAGGTCGTGAGTACTAATTCAGAGTGCTTCCTTGTTGAATTGCCACATTAAATCCAAATGGAATTACTGTACTGCTGTGTTTAATTCTCCTTTTCTCTGTGAAAGGGCCCTACCAGCTGCCACGGTTTGGACTAGCCACTAGGGCTTGGGTACCCAGGGACAGTAACTGATAGGGATAGGTCTGTGCACAGAGCCATAGGTATATTATTAGAGTGATAAGCTAATTAACCTGATTTCCCCTGTCCTGTTATATCCCCTAAATAAATCAGAGCTGCTTGTTTCAGCAAAGTTATACTGCCTGAGGTATTTGTCTATGTTAAGTACTGTACTGTGATTGTTGCACTGTATCTCATTTCACAGGAGGTCCCAGTGCGGAACCAGACCTGGGGGTAAGTGTATACTGTGAAGGTAATTCTGATATATTGTGTGGGCCACTAGTGGAAGAAAGGGGTTGCAGTGTCCCAGAGGGCTGTGACCAAGTTAGTTTAACTATTGCAAACCCTGACCTCTGGGTGGAGGCACCCGCCATTGGATCCAGGCCCCTCAACCTGTTAGTGGCAAATCAGGCAGGGGTAGTAGCCCCTGGGATAGCGCCATTTAGGGGTTACATAAACATTATTTTGGGAGTGTGCTTCCGTGAGACGCTAATCAGTAGTTTACGTATCTTAAGTTTATTTGAAGTGGATGTCATTAAAAACCACAAACGTATTTACAAAAGGCAATACTGGACAAAAATACAGTAGTTACAGGCCCACATGTTCCAAAATGGGAATTGTGATTTTCAGTATTAATTTGTGTCTTGTAAAGTCTTAAGAGTTTTGAACAGATTAAGCAAACTTTCTGTATTGATACAGAGTTGCTGTAAACCATTTTCTGTCAACAGTCCAGACTTTAGCAACCAACTCATGGGCTAACTTTTCAGGCATTCTGACAGGTGTGTTTAATGAATGTATAACAGTCAAACTGAGTTAAATTCAGAGCACACCAGTCAACTTATAAAATAAATAACAAATGTTGCATGCCACAATTGTAGTAAAGCAATTTCTAAATCAAAACTTGACTCCTTTTGGCAACTGCTGTTGCAGAATTTCTCAGGGCACAGTATATATACAGATTATCCAATTTATAAGCCTCCCAAGTCACACATGATAAATAAACTGTGAGTACAGTGGTAGCCAGTGATAAGATGCACTGTACTGTATAACTGTCTGTACTGTGAAATATCAGAAAACTCTATCTCAAATTAATGGGGATTTCCTGAGATACAGCTGAATATTCTGCATCATGTCACTAGCTACCGCGGTAAAATTATGCAGGGTTTTGGTTATCCAAATAGGGCATAAGATAGGAAAGCATTTGCCATGCCAGAGTTACATAACAGCCATTTGCCATGCTACTATTCTAGGAGAGATAATAATAATAATAATAATAATAATAATAATAATGCTTTATTTATTAAGGGCAATTCTAAAAATCAAAGTGCTATACATAATTAAAAACATCATAAAACAAACAGTACAACTTAAAACTAATCATAATGTAATTTAAATAGGTCAGAATTACCAAAGGATACTATAACTATGTGCAAAATGCTTCCTTAAACAAATAAGTTTTTAGGTCTGCTTTAAAGCTCTCCACTGTCCCGCACTCTCTAGTCTGACGAGATAGAGTGTTCCACGGGGACAGGGCGCTAAAAATAGAAGCCTGGGCCCCAGATGTTTTCAGATACAACCTGGGAACCTCTAACAACCCCTCGTCAGTTGAGCAGAGAAGATGGCCAGGACTGTAGGGAGTCAGAAGCTCTTGCAGATAGCTCTGACCCAGTCCGTGCAGGGCTTTACAGGTCAGAAGCCTGACCTTGAAGGTGATTCGCCACTGTACAGGCAGCCAGTGCAGTTCGTGCAGCATGGGCGTAATATGACTTGAACAAGAAGTCCCAGTCAACAACCATGCTGCAGCGTTCTGCATCAGCTGCAAGCAATGGATATCAACCACCCCCGGAAGCCCCAGGTAGAGGGAGCTGCAGTAGTCCAGGCACAAAGTCACAAAGGCATGGATCAATGTAGGCAGATCATCAGATGGAACAAGGTGCCCAATTCTGGTGATATTCCTAAGATGACAAAAGGAAGATTTGATGACTGCTGACACCTGTGAACACTGTGTCAGCCCATTGTCAAGAGCTACCCCCAGATCACACAACCATTCAGAGGAGGACAGCTGTACACCTGCAAGCAAAAGACCAGGGGATAAACCCACTGCTGACCTCTCTATCCGGTGACCCGGGTCCACCATCAACACCTCAGTCTTCCCAGAATTCAATATTCAGATATTTACCATGCCAGTATTCTAGGAGAGCCGTTTACTATGCTACTATTCCAAGAGAGATGTTTGCCATGCTGAGTTCAAGAAGAGCCATTTGCCATGCCAGAATTCTTTCTAGGTGACCCATTTGCCATGGCAGCATTCTATGGTGAGAGATTTGTCATGCAGTGTTCCAGGTGAGGCATTTGCTATACCACCATCCTCAGGGTGGGGAGCTCCAACCACAACATTCTCTGCTGCTGAGTCTGGGGAGTGATGAAGGCAGTCTGCAGACTTTTGGAATGAAGCTGTTCCATCCTGGGAAGGGAGGCAAATATTTCGTGGAAACTGGTATCTAGGGAAAGCTACTGATACCACAGTTCTCTGCTCCCATGCCTTGGCACAATCCAAGGTACAAGCAGTTGAATTTCATAATTTTACAGCTTATTTACCCAAGATAACCCAGCTGAGAGGTAACATCTCATTTTCAGACTTGTTCTGTTTTTACCCATTTTACAGCCAGAGGACTGGGAGTATAGGTTGGACATGCAGGAGGAGGAGGAGGAGGTGGAGGTGGGATTTGGTTATATGTAGCACCTCACATACAAACAATATCCTATTTTTTTTTTTTACAATGATAGGGAGAGAAAATGTTGCTGCTGTTAGATGCACTGGGAGATTCAAATATCAGAAACAGAGACTGCAGGGCAGTTGGAGAGACTCACATAGTGAGTAAAAATGTCAGGAATAGGATTCAGACCTAGGTCTACAGGTACACAGCTCTGCATTCCAAACAAATCAAATTGCTTCTAAGTGACTTGAAGCTCAAGCAGTGAGCCACACAGCTGAGGTGGGATTCAACCCCGTGATCTCCTGCTTTGCAGTTTAATACTCTCATCAACAGTGAACAAAAAGCATAGTTGCAGCAACACTGATAACGATCTGAACCATTTGTGTTTTGGGGGCTTGAGCTTTGCAGACTTGTAAACTGTGTGGCCAAGACACAAGCTTTAGTTTACTACCCCTAGGAGTGATAAAGAATGACACCACCTCCCCCTTGTTAGATTCATTTTGGTTTCAATATCCCAAATCCCAGCTCAGTACCCTCCTCCTTGCCCCAAGTGGTTTACACCAAGCCCCATCCACTCCCAGCTTCTCATAAGCCCCCCAACCCAAAGTGATTTACAATGCCAGCTGCTCAGCACCCCCAGTGGCTTTTTGACAACCTTCTGCCCCTCACCCAGTTGTTCATCAACACCCTTCATCTCCACTGCTTCTACCAGGCATCAGAGCCTCCAACACTCTGCAACTTGTGAGTTGTCATGTTAAGTCCCAGCAACACCAACAGCTAAGATCTGATGCAACAAGTGAGCTGCAGAATTTCAGAGCTGCCAGCCCAATGAGCAGAGAAAGATAGGCGACAATGAGCTGGCGGGTAGTGGTATTTATATATTTTTTGTTTATTTAGCTTTTGTTTACTGGGTAAGGTGCACTAGGCAAATATTTGCCTATTTTCTGGCATGCCCCAGGAGAGTACAAACAGTTTAGACCACTACAGTGCAGATAATGTTAACAACATAGAAGCAACACAGTAACCAGAGGAGTACATTTCTGTGCACAACAATAACATTTGTGATAGAGTCCAAAGGGTACAATTATATGTATGACAGTAAATTTAGCAACAATGTGAGTAGAGGGTGATGAGAAAATATATGACACATGTTGTGCCATAATTCTGGGGGTCAGGGGGACTTGGGGTAGATTGGAGTTGGCTAGCTATAGTATGGTTTCATAGATATGTAGCCTAGGAGTAGCAGAGTAGACAAGTTACTGTGACAATAGTAGCAAAGCAGGAAAAGGATTAAAGTTCCTTAGCTTACAATAATAGTTTCTAAGCACTGTTCATGTAAGGAATATTCAGCAATAAGGTTAGCAGGAGGTACAATGATTACAACAGTAGTTAAACATGTTGGAGGAGAGTTCTAATATAAGGCCTCCAAGTGGTCCTGCCCCATAGACACTAAGAGTACAAGTACTTGTAAATACAGGTAAGGTCCTCAGTAGGTTAGTATAAGTGAATCAGACAGTGGTTCGTAGGTAGCAACCTTATCAACAGCTCCAATCGTGCAGGAAATGGGTAGGGTAACTTCAGGTCTAAGCAGGGAACAATACTACTTACTTAAGAATTTGCTGCACATGCGAGTCATCTTACCAGAGAAGACTAGCATCCATAAGATCATGTACGAAGGACAGTGCAGTGGAGTCAGCACTGGCAGTTTTAAAAAATTGTCCTGGAGGCTTTTAGGCAGAGTCTCCGCATCACCATGGTTGATGCCCACAGTAGATGCCCTTATTCCACAGCCCTTAGCATGTCAGCCCACTACCGGGGAGGCCCGCTTGCAGAATGTCACTGTTTATAGGAAGGAGAAGAGCAGCCTATGCCCAGGTTGGCCGGCTGAACAGGGGGGAGTTGCTGCTGAGTCCTGGAGCAGTGACGGTTGTTGGGGGAGAGGGGGTCGGGCAATAACCCACCTCACGACCCCTTGCAGGATGGTCCACAGCTGAAGAAGGCTCCAGTTCCAGGCTGATCATTCCTGGGCTGCTGCTGGTAAACTCCACTTGACTGATGGGGCTCTGGTTTTGAAGCCCATGCCAAAGTCTTCGTGTCCACCATCCGCACCCTGACTGGCTAGCTGGACAAGGGGGAGTGGTTGCTGAGTCCTAGAGTGGCGACTGATGGGTGGAAGGGTACTAACCTATCTTACAACCCCTTGCAGAATGGTCCACAGCTAGAGAGGGCTTCAGTATGGAGCCAATTGGTCCAAGGCTGCTGCTGGTGCACCCTGTTCATCGAAAGGGCTCTGTGGTTTTAAAGCCCATGCCAAAGTCTTTGTGTCTGCTGCCAGCACCCTAACTGGCTGGTTGAACGGGGAGAGTCTGCTGAATCCTGGAGTGGCGACTGGTGGGGGGGCAGGGTGATTGGGCACTAACCCACCTAATGATCCCTTGCAGGATGGTCCACAGCTGGAAAGGGCTCCAGTATGGAGCTGATTGGTCCTAGGTTGCTGCTGGTGCATTCCACTGATTGAAGGGGCTCTGGGGTTTGAAAGCCAGTTGCAAAGTCTTCGTGTTTGCTGCTTACACCCTGATTGGCTGACTGGACAGGGGGGAGTGGCTGCTGAGTCCTGGAGCAGCGATCAGTGGGGGAGGGGGAAGGGCACTAACCCACCTCACAACCCCTTGCAGGATGGTCCGTGGCTGGAGAGAGCTCTGGTACAGGGCTGATCTGTCCTGGGCTGCTGCTGGTTCATTCCTCTGATTTAAGGGGCTCTGTGGTTTTAAAGCCCATGCCAAAGTCTTTTGTGTCCACCACCCATGCCCTGACTGGCTGGTTGGACAGAGGGGAGCAGCTGCTGAGTCCTAGAGTGGCGATCAGTGGGGGGGGGGGGCACTAACCCATCTCACGACCCCTTGCAGGATGGTCTGTGGCTGGAGAGGGCTCTGGCATGGAGCTGATCAGTCCCAGGCTACAGCTGCTGCACTCCCCCAACTGAAGGGGATCTGTGGTTTTAAAGCCCATGCCAAGGTCTTTGTATCCACCGCTGTGCCCTGATTTGCTGGCTGGGCAGGGGGGTGGGCTGTTGAGTCCTGAAGTGATGATAGGTGGGGGGGGGGGCACTAACCTACCTCACGAGCCCTTGCAGGATGATCCATGGCTAAAGAGATCTGTGATACATAGTTGATCAGTCCTGGGCTGCTGGTGCACTGTGTTGATTGAAAGGGCTCTGTGGTTTTAAAGCTTGTGCCAAAGTTTTTGTGTCCACTGCCCATGCCCTGATTAGCTGGCTGGACAGATGGGATGTACTGCAGAGTCCTGGAGCAGTGATTGGTGAGGGGGAGGGCATTAACCCACCTCATGACCCCTTGCAGGATGGTCCATGGCTGGCAAGGGCTCTGGTACGGAGCTGATCAGTCCTGTGCTGCTGCTGGTGGCATTTGGGGTGGGAGTTGTAGACCTCTGTTTGGGGGTACAGAGAGTGCTTAGCTCATTAGTGAATGTGGAGATGAGTTTATAAATAAAAAAATGCTTTAGGTCAAATAGTTGGGCTATACAAATTCTCCCTGGTTTAATTTGCTAAGTTTTCAAGTTTGAGCTCTGCAATCTTCACGTAGTTGTAGCAAAAATGATGCTGGATGAAAAAAACAGTCAAGCAATAGATGCTTTCTGGGCACCCAGTCATAAAGGCACATAAAATAATTAAGATTTACAAACCAGATTTCATATATCTCAATGCTGGTTACATACTAAAGAATTTGATACTGATAGAGCAGTGACAGTATGGAGATGTACTGCAGCCAAAATAGTCTTTTTGCATGCAGTGTTCCAGTCACAGCTGTGAACAACTGCCTAGGAACTAGGGAAGTGTGGACACCTTTTTCCTCATATTCAGGCCCAGGTATTCGGTATTCAGGTTTAAAAAAAAAAAAAAAAGAAAACAAAAGAAACAGCCCCCTACCCAGATTCTTTAAATATAGAAGCCTCCTGTTCCCTCACTCTCAGCACCCTAATCCTATCTTCCCCCCAGGTCCCACATTTTGATAAATTATTTTATTTATTTATTTAGATTTTGTTAACCAGGTAAACCCACTGAGACCAAGTCCCTTTTTCAGGGGCGACCCGGGGTGAAAACACCACCAAATTTACATTAGGTACAGTATACAGCATAGAAAAAATATATATACAATTTGCATATAAGGTACAGCATATAGCTTCAGAAACAAAAATAAAATATAAACAATTTATACAGAAGGTTGTGTAACAATAAGGCAGAGGCAGAGAGCATGAGGCAAGTAACAGTAATTCAGAGAAGAAATGCATTGCCCAGGGGAGAAAAAAAAAAGTACAGATGTCCAATGTGCATTTTGTGAGTAAAACTCCAACAATGGATGACTGGCGCAACCCATCCACCTCCACAGTATGGCAATAGTTATGTCAAATGGATATATGAAATGATCACTAAGGAACATTACTGCTAAAAGCAGAGGTCAGTATATGTACTGTGATCTAGTTGGTTGTTCCTTAACTTCTGACAGTAGACTAGAAGTGAGGGTCTTATTGCAAATAAAATCTGTCATTTAAAAAGAAATTTAAATAACAATCCAGACAGTTGTATTTGCTTTTAAACATCAGTCAAGCATGCACGCAATATATAATCTGCACTAATCCATTGTCCAAAAGCTGATCAACTGGAATACTGCTTTAATAATCAGTGTTCCATCAGGGCTCGAACTCTGGAATAAACATTGTAAACGAGTTACAGAACAGAGAATATATATGTTATTTCCAGTACCATGCATTTGCCCCAGTATCAGAAGTTATCAACATTATCACGATTATTCAGTCATCCATCCATCAACAACTTAATCTGGTTCAAGGTCAGTTGGCATTCATCTGTATCCCCCTTCCCAGGTCGTGCCTGAAAATAGGCAGGATTTGTCTAGTGCACTTACCCACTCAACAAAAACGAAATAAATAAATAAATAAAATCATCTTCATCATCTATGAGCAAGGCAGGAATTGCTACTAAGAAAAGTCCTAATATTGTGAGAGGAATCAGTAATTGCTCTACAAGCATCAGTCAGTGCAATGATAGAACTAGTCTACAACTGGTACTGAAAACCTAGTAGCCTTCTAAGAGCTGTTAACCAGGTACTCTGGACTATACTTATCAATACCTTTCACCCCCAAATATGGCATCCTGTCTCAGAATGGGAGGGAGAGGGGACCGAATGACGACACACCATCAAATTAAAGAACTACAGTACATGCTTCAAAAAGTATGGAAAACTGTGCATACATGCAACAACAGCTCAATTGGAAAGGTTTAGATGGCAGAACTCTCCCTTCTAGATTGATAGTGGGGGAACTGTCACCTCTGGGTGGAACTCTCCTATAGTATTCAATGGAGAAAGATGACAGAGGTACAGGAACTCTTACATAATTTTGTAAAATGTGGAGGAATTGAGTTCATGTGTGTTCCTGACCAACTGAATCCCTTCTTACATGGTCCTTAAAATGAAGTCCATTTAGTAATACAACTTTCTGCTTTGAAATCTGAGTACAGCATGCTAACACCACCTTCTCTGTGTGGTACATAGTGCCCAGAGTAGTAAAACAAGGGACATCCCTCCCAATCTGGAGCAGTTTGGAGACACAGTATAATCTGGGCAACATCAACTTTCCCAATACAATATTTTCTTACTGTATTTTGCAGTCATACATTTGACTTTCAGACACTTTCAACATGGGGACAAGGTAATCTGAAGACTTTGATTTTACTGAATGGTTTTGCATTACATGAAAAAAGATATGTCAGCATGGATTTTTTTTTTTTGGTCACTTAAGCCTCCCATGAGACCAACAGCAGCCTAAGGGCAGTTATTATGATGCCGTCAGGAAGCCAGGTGTTGCACCACTCCAGGGCTAGACAGGGCACATGCTCCCGTAAAAATCTGCTGTGCATCTGCAGTGACACCTATCTGTCAACACAGCACAGATTAAAATTCTGATGATGCACCCAGTTACCCACTTGGAAGCAGTGTCGTCTAGTTGAGAGCACTTTCTTGGGAATTTAGGAGATCTAAAGCCCAGCAGAGTCAGATACTCACTGCATGACCTTGAGCAAGTCACTTAACCTCTCAGTGCTTCAGTACACCCAGCTTTGGAAATGGGTTGAAGCAGGACCCCACTGAAAATGAGAAGCTGCATCTTAGCTTGGCTGTTCTTCACAAAAAACATACGAACATACAACATTGCCAGCAGATACAGGACTTTATGGTCTATCTAGTATGCTCGAGTGTGCATCACTTCAACCATTTAGACTGCAGCTGCCCCCTTCCCTATGTACTTCCTCCTGCTTCCTTCACTTCCTTACAAAAGTTGTAAAAAAAACCTAAAAGGCCTCAATCTCATCATTTTGAATTAAGGAAAGCTGCTTTGTCTTAAAGATATCTCACCAAGGATAATGGGTGCAAACCAAAGAACAGATTATATTGGGAGGGGCAAAATTATGCATGAAACTGATGGTCACTGAATGACTGTGGCAAAGGCCAGAGGCCCTCAAACCCAATAAATCTCTGAGACTAGACAGGGCACACCCAAGGATGCTAAGGGAGATCGTGCAGGTGCTGGCAGCAATGTTAGCAGACTTCTACAACTGTTCTCTAGAGACTGGAGAGGTACTCATTAACTGGAGAACAGTGGATGTGCCACTACATAAAAGTGGAGAAAATGATGAGCTAGGGAACTAAAGACTGGTCAGTTTGACTTCAATTGGTGAAAAATTGCTGGAATCTATCATCAAAGAGAAGCTGGTGGTAGTCGGGGGGGGGGGGAGTTAAACAGGCTGCAGGAAGGAAGGCAACAGGGGTTCAAGGCAGGTAGATCTTGTCAAACGACCCTGATAGACTTGTTCAATTGGGTGACTAAGGCTGTTGAAAAAGGACAGGCAGTTGACATACTGTACCTGGACTTTAGCAAGGCATTCAACTCGGTTCCACATAAGCAGCTAAAGAAACTAAGGGATCTTGTTGTAGGGAACAATTTGACATAGTGGGTTGGGAAATGGCTAATGGGGGAGGACATAGAAGGTGGTGGTGGTATATGGGTAGAACTCAGGTGTGAGGGAGGTCAGTAGTGGGGTCCCACAAGTGTTAGTACTCGGCCAGTACTCCAACATCTTTATCAGCAACATAGGACAGGGTCTCAGACGGACTCTTTGCAGACAACACTAGGCTCTGTGGAAGTGTAAACTGTGAGTAGGGTACCCAAGAGAAGAAGGACCACCTACAGAGGTTGGAGACATGGTCAAATATCTGGCAGCGGGCTTCAATGCCAAAAAGTGCAAGGTCATGCACAATGGCAACAGAAATGCAGAAGCAGAATCTGTTGGCAGAAAAGAACTGCCTGGCCCACCCAGTCTGCCCAGATTTTCCCTGCCTAACCTGTCTCTGCAGACCCTAACTGGTTTCCATGACCCTCCCTCCTCCCTGCCTGTTTTCTAATACACCTCTATGTCCATCCCATGTATGCTTGAAGCCCACCACTGTTTTCACCTCAACACTTCTGTTGGCAGTCCGTTTCAGGCATCTACCACCCTTACCCTGAAGTGAAGAAATATTTCCTCACATCTCTCTTAAAACTCCTGGTTCTGGTGCTCTTTCTCATTTAAAACAGACTCTCCTCCTGCACCCTGTTCACCCCTGTGAGGTACTATATCATGTCATCGCTTGCTCTCCTCTCTTCCAGGGTGTACATCTTGAGATTACTCAGTCTCCTCTCACACGGCTTCATGTGCATCCCCCTGCCCCATTTTAGGCGCCCTCCTCTGGACTGCCTCTTCCACCCCATCTAAGTAATTTCGGAGGTGTGGCCTCCAAAACTGGATATAGTACCCCAGGTGAGGTCTCAACAGCAAAACCCTGGGGCTGAGTATACATTGGCAGGGATAACAGTTACTGAGACTGTGGAAGAAAGGGATCTGGGAGTGGTGCTTTCTAACAACCACAAATCATCAGTGCAATGTAACAAAGTGATATAAAAAGCAAATAAAATGCTGGGAAGCATTAGGAGGCAGTTCAGCAGTAGAAGTAAAGAGGTAATTTTTTCCCCTGTACAGAACCCGGGTGAGAATGCACTGGGAACACTGTACGCAGGTTTGGAACCCCCACCTCAGGAATAACATAAACTGGTTGAAGATAGTACAGAGGAGGGCAACAAAGGTGATAAATGGCCAGCAGGGGAGGACAGACAAGCAGAGGTGGAACAGCCTTAACATGTACTCACTAGAGACCGGGTGGGGAGGAACATGCCTGAAATGCTCAAATACTTGTAGTGTATTAGAAAAATAGACAGGTGCTGGCCCAGTGGCACTGAGAGTTGAGGTGCTGGACACCACACCTCGAGCTCTGCCAGCAGACCCGGCTTTGGGAATGACCTCAGGTTGTCGGGGTGTTGGCATGGAGGGGGTGGAAGGAGTAGGACTGAATGAGCTGCCAGGCTGCTCTCCTCTCCCAGGGGTGGTGGGGGAGGGGAGGGTTGTCGTCTCTCTTGTAGTTCTGTCCCCATTGGGTGGAGGTCTGGTGGGGTAACATAGGTGCACGGGTGAGACAATATGGGTGGGAGGAAGGGGCTGAGCTTGCTTCCAGTGTGCATGCGCGACTCCACGAGCTTGTACGGCTGTGTACCAGGGCCCTGGGGGAATACAGCAGACCCCCAAAATCTATAAAAAAAAAACAAGGCGTGATCTGTTTATAGAGAGTGCAACATCAAACCAAAAAGAATAAGAGAAAATTGGTGGTGAGGGGAAGATTTAAAAAGGATATTAAGAAAGATGTCTTCACAGAGCAGATGGTGGTCAACTAGAATAGACTTTCCACAGAACTAGCCAGGGCAAGAACAGTGTGGTGGGGGGAGGGGGGTATTAGAGGTGCATGGATGAACACAAAGGACTAGTTAAGGGAGTTGAGGTGGAGGAGTAGCCATAGACCTCTATGAGGCCTGTACTGCCTCACTGGGCAGATTGAATAGATTATCAGGGCTTCTGCAGGCAATTTTTCAAAGTTTCTAACTTGCATCACTAAGAGCTCCATTGAAACAATGCAAACTTAAAGGGAAATGTCCCTGTGCAATCAGGCCATGCCTCAGTATAAGGCATGGCCCAGTCAGCTTTTTCGTAAAGCGCTTGAATTTTTTTACACAAATGGTTGCCGAAATATTTAGCTCATATATGGTTGATTCTGCCTCCCTCCTGCAGGCATTGTGAACTGCTGGGTGCATCCACAATCACCCACAGCTGTCCCAGGAGGATATATGACATGGGGAGCAAACCGGGAGGCATGCCCATAGATGTCCTTTGTAAATGCAGCTATTATCAGCTCTGGTTTCCAAAGTACATGTCCCAGTGCTTTTCCGAGACTAGGTATAGTGTGGCATCTATGCCCAGTCTTGGTATAGCACCGGGACAAGTACTTTGAAAATCGGAGTTGATAATAGCTCCATTTACAAAGTACATATATGGGCATGTCCCTGGCTACTTCCAGTGTCATTCGTCATCCTGGGACAGCTGTGGGTGGTTGTGAGTGCGCCCAGCAGTTCACAATGCCGGCAGGAGGGAGGCAGGATCAACCAGATATGAGCTATATATCTCGGCAACCGTAAGTGTAAAAAATTCAAACACTTTGCGTAAAAGCTAATCGGGCCATGCCTTACACTGAGGCATTGTCTGATTGTACGTGGATATTTTTCTTTAATCATTAAACTCCTATCCCTACCCCCTCCACTGACACTTCTGGCAGCACCCATCATGCTTACGTGTAGAATCCAAATCCAAATCCAAAATCTAGAAAAATTAGATCAGACTGTATCATAACCAGAACTGCAACCTGGTATAGAGACTTGTGTCAACTGAACAAAGAGACAGTGCCCGATCACTTCAAATAATCAGGATCAGAACCTGGCAGGCACCCATCCAGTACCCGATCACTTCAAATAATCAGGATCAGAACCTGGCAGGCACCCATCCAGTACCCGATCACTTCAAATAATCAGAACCAGAACCCAGCAGGCACCCGTCTAGTACCCGATCTCTTCAAATAATCAGGACCAGAACCCAGCAGGCATCCATCCAGTACCTGATCACTTCAAATAATCAGGACCAGAACCCGGCAGGCATCCATCCAGTATCCGATCACTTCAAATAATCAGGACCAGAACCCAGCAGGCACCCATCCAGTACCCGATCACTTCAAATAATCAGGACCAAAACCCAGCAAGCACCCATCCAGTACCCGATCACTTCAAATAATCAGGATCAAAACATGGCAGGCACCCATCCAGTACCCGATCACTTCAAATAACCAGGACCAGAACCTGGCAGGCACCCATCCAGTACCCGATCACTTCAAATAATCAGGACCAGAACCTGGCAGGCACCCAGATGCTGTGGCTACCGTAATAGCTTCCAAGGCACTGTTGAGGGCTTTAAGTATTTCAAGATATGAAACGTTCCTCTCTTCATGGACACAGTGAAGTTGCAATCTTATTTTATGATGCAGCTCAGAACAGGAAGTTACAAAATACACTTACATTGTAAGCATTCACAATCAGCTGGATAATATTTTTGGAGTCTTGATCCAAAATTTCCACTGTTGTTCCGGGTATTAGTGCAGTGAAATTCTTAAGAAAAACAAGGAGACAAAAAAAATATATATTTTTTAATACAAAGGTCAAAATCTCTAGAAGCAGATGCAGTACCAAACAAATATAATAAAGTGACCATGAGATGGTAAACATAGAAGTGCTTATTTTTACTCATCTATTCAGGAACAAGCTGTCTCCTGAGGCATCCCTGGTCTCCATTGTTTGAAAACATCTGTACTGTGGGCTTGAAATCCTTTGCACATCACAGAGATTTTCCAGACACTTTCTCATTTACAGGAAACACTATGTTTCAGAAAACATTCATTTCAAGTAGTGTCACTATTTTATTAGAGGCAAGCTTTTTGCTTTCTTTGTTATACTGTACGTGGGCCTTGGTTTTAACCATTTTACGTCTACATTAGCCAAGTTGGAGCTACTATCACGACTTTATTTACCCTTGCTAACATTTAATAATATTGCACTGGTGCAGAAGCTGAACAGTATTTATCTGCTGCAAGGTCTGGCGCACCCTACAAATCTTCCCCCTTATTCATTAACGGTGTTCTTTGTTTTCAGCTGAAATGGTCTCCCACCCCTACTGTTCTCCCTCATTTCTGAAGAGAGATTCCAAAGCATGGGTGAGGTGGAAGGAGCACTACTTTACCAGAACGTTATCCCAGGTGAGTTAGACTGTCTACCTAGATCGAGTGAGTGCTATCCAGGGCCAGAGGGGAAGACACTCACCACAGCTGTCCATGCTGGCATAAAAAAAAAAATGGATTTACAAGTCACTAGCACATAAGGTTGTCATTCATGGAACTAGTGGTGTTCATGAAGGGAAAGGTATCCAGGGTGACCTTTTTTGAAATTCTCCAAGTCTTGAAGGCTAGTGAGAAGCAGCAACAGATCATTAGACAAGACAGATGCTTGGAAAAGTGCCTGATGCAGAGAAAGGGTTTCTTTTTCTAGTTAGCTAGAGGGCATGCTGGGGATAGGGATGCATGTACAGCATGATGGGCTGCACCTGGAAGGAGTGGGGGCACTGGCCATGAGAAATGGATGGGCAGGTAGGGGGATTTTAACAAGAGGATCCGTGGAAGTGACTAGATATAGTGATTCTCCAAAGGCATGAAGCAGTCAAATGTCATCACTGAGGGAAGGACAACAGAGCAGGAGAGCAAAAAGTGAAGAAACCCACAAATGGAATGAGGAATCATAGACAAGAAAATAATTCTCACTTGCACATATGCCAATATGAGGAGCGTATCCAACAAAATGAGTGAGAACAAGGGTCTGATGCACTTTCAAGGCCAAGACTTAGAGGCCTAGTAGGAAGAAGAATAAAAATGACTGATGCCAGGATGGTGGGTTAAGGGATATTCTGGTGGGATATGCCTCAAAGCAAAGGGGGTAGGGTAGATCTCTTCATAAGGGAGAGAGTCCCTGTTGAGGACACGAAGGACATCAAGAGTGTAAACAATACCACTGTTCATCTGGGTCCAGAGAAAAAGGTGTGTCTACAGTCTAAGCGTCCTCTTGGGTGTGCTACTGGCCCCTGAACAGTTCAGCGGAGCATGATGCACAGTTGGTTGGGGAAATAAGAGCAGCCAAATCAGATGAACCAATGATCAAGTTGAACATATCCCAGCCTCAGCTCAGCGTCCCCAGTGCCCATCTGCACCAGACGACATCCAAAGCCCCTGACCACCATGCTTCACTGGTATGGAGGCACACACTGATGTGGGGGGAGGGCAGGGTTGGACAGAGCTGGTCCAGACCATGGAGAACCAATTGGTCTTACTGGTTTTCTGTTCACACCCACACTATGGCAGTTTAGCTGGGCTCTGCTCAGTCACTGGACATCTTCAAGCTTGACTCTTCCCACCAGCCATGCTGTAATCTTCTGGCTCCACCACTTGCGATGTCAGATCTTTATATGCTTGAAGCAGGGGTCTGTTACTTAACAGGGGAGGTTAGGTGGTTCATGTGGATGCGAACAGACTACCTGCAGTAGAACTATGGTTACAGGTAAGTAACCTTTATTTCTACCAACCTGGATTCAGTTCAGTAACCACCCTAGAGTGGACTTCTAGCAGTCCCCTGGAAGGAGAGGACAAGGTGAGCACAACTATTTGACGAAAAAGACTGGAAGACTGAGGCCCCAAATGCAGCCTCATGATGACTGAGCATGACATTGCTGCAGTAGGATATGAATGTATGTGATCTGGACCAGGCAACAGTCCTGCAGAGCTCTTCGATCAGGTTGTACCTGGCAGCAGCAATAAAGGTAGCAGTATGTCTGATGGAATGAGCCTTCAACCCCTTGAACAGCTCCCTGCCAGTCAACCTACAGCACAGGTCGATGCAGGAGGTTGTCCATCAGCCAATCATCTGTTTGGCTGCTGCTCTCCCAGTGGCATCAGCATAGGTCATGCAAAGTCTGCGGAATTCGCCATGAACCCTGCTGCGTGTTCTTGTGGAAAAGAAGCATCCAGCATACATACAGTACATCCAAAGTATGGAGTACATCCAAAGTAGGGAGCTCCCCTGAAGGGGCAGACTGCAGCCCAGAGCAAAATGCCACATCCAGAATACAAGGTGACAACCAGCAGAAACAGATGTAAATGGTGTACAGGAGGTCTGAGCCAGACAGACTGTACACTAACTTAAGGAACCAAGCTATACAGAGTCTCCAGAGAGAGTAAAGCATTAATAATAGATGTACCACCATTTCCCTGATGAAGTAGTTTGCCACCAAACGCTGGAGCTGTTACAGAGGTGGAGAGTAAAAATAAGTTATTTGCCTGTAACCATAGTTCTAGGAGTGGTACACAGTTCACAACCACACATAGGCAGTTCCACAGGAGAGGGCTGATTGACTGGAATGTCTTCAAGCTAAGCTCCTCCCACCACCTGGGTGGCATATCCCTTGCCTCTGCCCCGTGACATCAGATCTTGCATGCTGGAAGCTGGGATCCATGTGCAACTTGCCAGGGGAGGTCGGGTGAGTGGTGTGGATGTGAACTATATACCACTCTTAGAACTATGGTTATAGGTTAGTAACCTATTTTCTAGGACTATAGACATAGTTCACTATCCACACATAGGCAGATTACCAGCAGTTTTCTTTGAGGAGGGGCAAGGAGGGCACCCCTATTTGAAGAACAGTCTGAAAAACTGAGGTTCTAATAGCAGCATTCTGGCAAAAGTCAAGGTTGATGCTGTAATGTGAGAGAAAGGTGTGTGCTGACTTCCAGGTGACAGCACTGCAGATATCCTGCATTGGGACATCCCTGGAAGCAGATACCAAGGCAGTGGTATGTCTGGTGGAATGAAACCTAAGCCCTATGGGAGGCTCCCTATCAGCCAACCTATACTAGAGGCCAATGCAGGATGTAATCCACCTGGCAATTGTCCGCTTAGCTGCCAGTCTGCCAGGCACAGCTTCAGTGTATATCAAAACAGCTGGTGAGCCTCATCCCGAACTCCAGACGTTTGCTCCTTATAAGCAGCGAGCACCCTCTGCAGATCTAGGGTATGAAGCCTGCGGTTGACCTATGAAGATGAGTTTGTAAAGTACACCAGTAAGTTAATCACCTGGTTAAGGTGAAACTCAGAGATTATCTTCAGGTGAAACTTTGGGTGGGGATGAAGACTGACCTTGTCCTTGTGGAAGACCAGGTAAGGAGACTCCACTGAGAATACCTGGAATTTCACTGATCTTCTGGCTGACGTGATAGCCACCAAGAAGGCAGTCTTCCACAACAGCTGAGACATGTCACACCTGTGCACAGGCTCAAATGGCTTGCCCATGAGCATAGCAAGCACCATCAGCAAGTCCCAAGGTGGTGGTGGCTCACGCACCAGTGCGGACAGGTGGTCAAGGACCATAACAAAGTGCCCAACCACCTTCTCTTGGGTCGTCAGCATACCAGCTCACATCTGCTATGCAGAAATGGCTGTCAGGTGCACCTTGAGGGTTGTCACTTGCAGCCCCAGCTGACAGCGACCAGAGGCACTCTAGGATACTAGCCACAGGGCAGGAAAGGGGATAAAGCTCCTTAGCCAGGCATCAAATGAAAAAACATTTCAATTTAAAGGTGTAGCATTAGTGAGTCGACTCTTTCTGAAGGCCTCCACAACGAGGAGTGCCTTATCCAAAAGACCCAAGGTCTGGAACTCTAGCAGCCCAGGTACCAGGCTGTAAGGTGCAGGGACCAAATGTCCGGCTGTAGGACCATCCCCTGTTGTCTGGTCACCAGGTCTGGATGAAGAGGCAATCACCATGGAGGGCTGCTGCAGAGGATGAGAAGATCCAGGTACCAGAACTGCCGAGGCCAGTCTGGAGCTATCAGGATCATCTGCTCCTTGTTCTTCCTTTCAGGTCTTGACCACACCCTGTGGAACAAGGGGAAGGGAAGTAAGGCATACAATCCCATCATCATCCCAGACTGTGGGGGGTGGACACAAAACAACCTCAGTTTTGTGTTCTCCCAGGAGGCAAACAGGTCCACCAGATGGGTGCCCCACAAGGAGAATAGGTAGCTCACCACCTCCTGATTCTGGGATCACTCATGCAATGACTCTCCCACCCATCTGAGAGTGTTTGCCAGCTGACTGGTGACATGAATTGCCAGGAGATCTGCACCCAGGCTGCGTACGAGGGTCCAAGTGTGGAGCATCTTCCAAAACAAGGGAAGGGAGTGCATGCCACCCTACCTGTTCAGGTAGAACATTGTCATGGTGTTGTCCGTTTGGACTTGCACAACCTGACCCCTGACTAGAGAAGTAAATCCCGTCAGATCTAGCTGAACTACATGTAGCTCCAGCAGGTTGGTGTGGTGACGGGACTCCCTGAATGACCAGAATCCATGAGCTCTGCAGTCTCCTAGGTGCACTCCCCACCCACTAGAGACACATCCATCGTGAGAATGATGGTCAGTTCTGACAAATGGGACTTCTTCCTCCAGATGTTCCATGATTAGCAACTACTGGATGGCATCCCACATCAGCCAGGTAACAGTGACTGGCTGGTCCAAGTGTCCAAAGCACTGGGACCACTGATGGCCCAACTCTCACTGCAGGTAATGCATCTGCCAGCGGGCCCACCGCATGACGCTAATGCAGGACGCTATCTGTCTTTCACACCTGACCAGGATAGTGCACTCTCAGTGTTTAAAAACTGCCTCACAGAAATCCAGGATTGGATGAATTCCAGCTGGCTAAAGTTGAACTTGGGAAAGACAGAGGTGATGGTTGTGGATCCTGGTTACTGGATGGGGGGTTGGGGGCTGGTCAGCCCATGGGGCTTCTTCTGGAGGGCTCCCAGCTCCTTGCCACTGAAAAGGTGTGGGACCTAGGGGTGATGCTTGAAGATGGGCTGACTCTGTGGTCTCAGGTGTTGGCAGTCGTCAAGTCATCCTTTTACCATCTGAGGAACATCGCTAGGATCAAGCACCTTGTTCCGTACGGTGACCTGCCCACACTGATCCACGCCTTTGTGACCTCGCGCCTAGATTACTGCAACTCCCTTTACTTAGGGCTACCCGGGGGTGATATCCACTGCCTCCAGCTAGTGCATAATTCTGCAGCCCGGTTGTTGATGGAGACTTCCAGGTCATGTCACATCATGCCGGTGCTGCACAAACTGCACTGGTTGCCGATTCAGTGGCGGATCACCTTTAAGGTTGGATTACTGACGTATAAAGCCCTACACAGACCTGGCCCAGACTACCTGAAAGAGTTTCTGACCCCCTACTGCCCTGAGCGATGGCTCCACTCAGCTCACGAAGGGTTGCTAGAGATTCCAAGGATATTGTTAAAATCTTCAGGGGCCCGTGCATTTACGTATGTGGCCCCAACCCTTTGGAATTCTCTACCTCATCAACTGCGGAGTGTGCGACCCTGGGGGGTTTTAAACAGGCACTTAAAATGTATTTATGGGGCCAAGCCTTTATTAAAGTATATTTAGTAATAGATTTTATTGATTATTTTATACTGTTGTTTTATGTCATTGTTTTTAGTCATCTTTTTGTAAAGCGCTTTGACAATTTTGAAAGGCGCTAAATCAAATAAAGATTATTATTATTAATAAAAGATTATTATTATTATTATCATTATTTTCCCCAGCAGTCACAAGAAGTCCCAGGCAGGGCGCGAGCACCCAACATGAAATGACTACACAAAGGAGGTAAGATCCTGTGCCCAGTCAGCAGGGAGGTGGGTCTTGGCCTGCAGGGAGTCTAGCTCTGCCCCAATAAACTGAATCATCTGCAAGAGGATCTGTTTGGACTTGGTTGGGTTGACCAGCAGGCCCAAGTCTTTGCAGATCTGGAGGGCCAGATCTCTGGAAAATCCATGGCCTCCTTGGACAGCCTGGCTATCAGCCAGTCATCCAGGTATGGATACCCTCTGATGGCCTTACACCTCAAAAAAGCTGCCACCACTGCCATGTACTTGGTGCTGACTCTGAGTGCGGACAAGAGGTCAAAGGGCATGACATGGAACTGATACAGAATATCCCTTCTGTGCAGAACCAAAGGTTCTGCCAGTGGGATGGATGGACTGGGATGTGGAAGATCGTGTCCTGGAGGTCCAGGAAGCAGAACCATATGCCTTGTTCCAAGGATGGTATGATCTGGTTTAGGGTAATCATCCTGAACTGCCAGCCTTACATCCACTTTTGGACCAGGAAGTACCTGGACATGTACCCCTGACTTGCCAGGACATCTGGGGTATGGGCTATAGCCCCTTTTGCAAGCAGCTGAATGACATCCTCCCTTAGGATGGACAGCATGCCCTGCAACAAAGATGGACTTCTGAGGAGCATGGGACCAGTAAAGCAGAAGAACCTCAAACTCTAGAGGAAGCCCTTTGCCTACCACCTCTAGAACCCCCTTGTCTGTGGTAATGATGGACCAATGTGGCTAGAAGTGGTGAAACTGACCCCCCCATAGGGAGCTGTGTGAGGGACAGGAAAGGCTGGAGGATGACACCCCCTGACCAGTCACTGGGCAGCTTTGGAGAGGGCACTGGCTGTTAGGGCTGGAGGGGCACCAGATCCCCTAACCCCACTGGAGCTGCTGCTGAGAATGCTGTGGCTGAAACGACTGAAACTGAAAGGCCTTCTTTTTTGGTTTCTGGTCCTTCTGGGAGGAAGCCACAGAGTCCAGGGTGGTGTTGGACTTCTCAGTTCTGGTGAGATGTCCTTCCACCCCTGGGCTGAAGAGGTTGGTGACCAAGAAGGGGCACTGGCCAGCTTGTACTGAGTGTCCGTCATGAAGGTGGAAAGTCTCAGCCAGGCCCTGTGAGGCATCGCAACAGCCGCTGCTATTACAGGGGCATAGGAGTTGCCCATGTCTAAGGCCATCTGGGATTAGAGCACTTGACACAGGTCTCTGACCAACTTCACCGGCAGCTGCTTGTCTGCAGAGAGACTCCCATGAGGAAGTTACCAAAGCTGAGCATCATCACAGCGTAACTTGCTTGATGGAACCCAAGAGAGGACACAGCATAAATCTTCTTTGCCATGAGGTCTAACTCATTAGACTCCTTGTCAGGGGTCTTGTCCATGTCCCCTTGGTTTCTGGACTTCCAGAAAGCTGAATCTCTGACCAGACCCTCAGCCAAGGGATGGTCCAAGAACCCTGAAACCCAGTAGGGAGCGCATACTTGTGAACCATATGGGTGGAGCGTGCTGGGCAGGATGCTTGATGCTGCCAAAGCTCCAGAGCCAGTCCCAAAATGGTCTAAGCCATGGGAAAGGAAACCCCCTATGGATTCATCCCTATCCATGATGTCTGTGAAAGGGTACTGAGCCCTTTTCTGAACAGGCACAAGATAGACATGCATGGACTCGGACAGGAGTCAGATGAGAGCCTCGAATGACACCAGCCCATGGTCAGTAGTTGAGTCCTTGACCAACACCCAGTTGAAGGTGTGCATCCTTGATGACTGCATTGAAGAGCCACCCAAGTCATCTGTGGGCTCCTCAAAAATGTCCCTCTGCCATTTGCTGCTGTGGACCACCACTGAATCATCTGACCCGGTGATTTCGACTGACAGCCAGTCTGCCAAGCTAGCCACAGCATGGGAGCTTTTTGTCAGAGCTGCCACCAAGGGCTGCAATGGAGGTGGCACCACCTGCAAGGATAGTGAGACAGATGCTGGGGACATCTGTCTAGGATGGACTGGTGTGGCGATGACCGACACCTGCCAGTCGACCATAGGTGTCGGAGAAAGAGCCCTACCCCAACCTGCAATGGTCCACTGCTGCCAGAGGAGCTTTTTGTAGTGCCATTGCATCTGGCAGTGGTGCGTCTAATTGCCTGAGGATGAGGAGGTGAAGGAATGTTGATGGCACTGCCTCCCAGTGGAGCAGGATTGAGAGCTCGGGGGTGCCTCAACCAAGAGTTCAACCTCGACTGTCAACCCAAGGGCCAACACGCAGGGGGAGCAACCAGAGGGTCGGAATAGACCACATATCAAGGTGCAGGAAGAAGCACCAGCTTTAACTTCATGACCACCACTGGAGGCTAATCCTGAGTGAAGCCAGTGGGAGACACCGACTGGTCCATGTCCTCCTGGGCAGCTTTGGAGAGGGCACTGGCTGTTAGGGCTGGAGGGGCACCAGATCCCCTAACCCCACCTTTATTTAGCCCCTGGCTAGAGAACTTGGCCTTGAGGTGCCTGACTTGGTATTGCCCCGGGACATACCTCGGTGATGGTCCTCCCAGGCTTGCCTCTCTGGGTGGGGCTGCTGAGTAGGCACCCCAACGGGGCCCTGTACACGGTTTATGGTAGACCCTCCAACTACCAGTGTTCCTCCCTGACTTAACCCCTCCAGGGCAGGGCCGTAGGGTTAGGCTGTTCCCGACAGTGGACTGTACTCAGTCACCAGCCAAGTGTTGCAGGCTGGTATAGCGGGACTGGAGAAGCAGGGCATCATCAATGGGGCTGGCATTTTGTCTAGCAATTTTCCCCGGGATGCATGGTGTGCAGTGACCAAGTGAGCCGAAACACTGATGTCCGGCATGCCTCCACTACAGCCGCTCCCCCTGGTCTCTGCCAGGGGTCACTCACATGCCAAATGCTAACCTGCCCACCCCCAGAGGAAAGCAGTTCATGGGACACTCAGTCCTCCTCCCCCTGGCCAGCCCTCTGACTCCTCAGATCAGTTCCCGAACCCAGGGTATTGGTGTCACAAGCCGCAGCCCTTCTGCTGCACCAGTGGGCTGTCTGGCAAATATGTTTCTTATCATGACAGGCAGGGCTCTCCCTAGAGGCCTGGAGGGCCCAACTCATCTCCCAGAAATTTCTGGTGAAGGATGCTCTGACGCGGGCCCCAGCTGGGAGCAGTGCCAAGGCTGACGATGTGCCCACCACAGCAGTAGCTACCATCTCTTTCATAGCTGAAAGCTGAACAGCAGACTCCACCACAGAAGAGGTCTTCTTGCAGCTTTTCAGATGGAGCTTCAGATCCCTATTGGCCGGCTGGCTGAGAAGAAGCCAGGCTGTATGATCCTCCAAGGAAGAAGGGAGCATAGCCTGGCACAGGCCACAGCCTGAAACACTGTGAGCAGCCCCCAAACAGTAGAAGCATGAAACGTGTGGGTCGTCCATGACATCTTCTGTTGTCATGTGATGCAGAAACTTAAGCTGGGAACTGGTTTCTTTTCCTCAGATTCCATCTTCTGTCAAAAAGGCTGGAGCTGAAACAACTGAGAAGAGAAACAGTCAAGGAACTCTTGAAGTATTGAAGAAAGAAGTAGAAATCGCCAATGGCACACTTGGTAGCCTACAATATGCAGGGCTGTTAAGCAGGAGACCAAACTTTTCCGGCTTAAAGGAAGAACTGACGTCACGGGGCAGAGCCGAGGGATATACTGCCAAGGTGGTAGAAGGGGCTTATCTTGAAGACGTTCTGCCGAATCTACACTCTCTGGTGTAACTGCCTATGTGTGGATAGTGAACTATTAGCCACACCCCTAGAACTATCAGGAGTGAGTTTGCCTTGTTTCTGTGTGACTTGTGGATCAAGGGAATGAGAAGAATGGCACACAGAAAGCCCAGAGTCCAGGGCTGCCAGATGGTATCCCCCCATCAGAGTTCCCATCGGGGGGGGGCACAAAAGATCCTCAGTATTCTGTTCTCCCAAGACACAAACAGGTCCACCAGGGGTATGCCCCACTGGGCGAACAGCTGCGTCACCATATCATGGTGCAAGGACCACTTGTGAGGCATCTCCATAACATGGCTAAGAGCTTCCTCCAGCTGGTTGTCCTCCCCCACTATGTACACTGCAAGAAGATTCCCCGGCTAGCTGTGTACAAGGGACCAGGTGCAGATCACTTCCTGACACTGGGGAAGGGAGTATGCCTTATCTTGCATATTCAAGTAGAAAATGGTGGTTGTGATATTGGCCTGGACTTGCACAACCTTAACCCAAATCAACAGAGAAAACTGTCAAATGCATTGCCCAATGTTCCAGCAGGTTGTTGTGCTGACTGGCCTCACTTGGGGACCAGAACCTCTTGGTTCTGTGGTTGGAGATGTGAGCACCACACCCCACCACAGACTCATTTGTTGTCATGGTGAGAGTAGTTCTGGGTGGACGAATGGAATTACACTCACAAGGTTCTGGAAACACAGCCACTACTCAATGGCGTCCCACACTGGCCAAGTCACTCGAACCACCTGATCAAGGTGATGGTGGCGTTGAGACCACTGGTGCCACAGCTTCCACTGGAGGGGGCGCATACAGCAGTTGGCTCAATGGACCATACTGGTCATGGCTGCCATGAACTTCAACAACCAGAGGAATTTCTAGGCTGGATGTGACTGCCCAGCATGAAGTGATCAGGCAAAGGAGGTAAGATCAACAGCCCTGTATGCAGGTAAATGAGCCCTGGCTTGAAGGGACTCCAGTTCTTCTCCAATGAACAGGGTCACCTGCTTGGGGCCCAGTTCAGACTTCACCAGGCTGACCAGAAGGCTCAGGTCCCAGAGGGCATGGAGGGCCAGATTCCTGGTCAACTGCACTACTTCCCTGAAGACACCTGTTATGAGCCAGTTGTGCAGGTATGGATACATCCTGGCACCTTTGGGCCTGTGGTAGGCTGCTATGACTGACAGGTACTCGGTAAACACCCTGAGTGCCAAGGACAGGCTGAATGGCATGACCTTTAACTGATACAGAGCCTCTACCATGGAGAACCAGAGATATCACCTGTGGAATGGATGGATGGAGATGTGGAGGAAGCTGTCCTGGATGTTAAGGAAATAAAGCCATGCCCCTGGCTTGAGAAACAATATGATTTGGTTGAGTGTGACCATACAAATCTTTCGCTCGTGGATGAACTTGTTCAGATCATGCAGGTCTGCTATGGGGCACCAGCACCCCCCCCCCAATGTGTTTCAGTACTAAAAATTAGTAAGACACACATCCCCAAGAGGCCTAGACATCTGGGATAAACTGGCTGGCATTGCACTCTAGGAGCCGAGAAATATTGCTCTGTAGTGCAGCCAACATGTCATCAGGCACCACAGACTCAGTTGGTGCTCAGGGTCAGTATGGAGAAAAGAGTCTCAAATTCCAGAGAGAGACCTGAACCCACCACTTCCAGCACCCATTTGTCCAATGTGATGGTGCAATACTGTGGAAGGAAGCAGAGGAACTGATCTCAAGGGGTAATGGTACCATGTAGCCTGCCACTTTTTGCCCTTAAGGGGGCTCTAGAGGAATGACCTCCAGACGCATCCCCCACCCCCCTTTTTCTAATCCTGACTGTCATACTTGGGCTCCACAGACAGCAGTGCTGATACTGCTGCCTCTGCTGCTTCTAGTAATATGAGCAAGAAAGGAGCTCTTTTGGAGCTTAGGCAGCGGTTTAGACTGCTGGAATGATGCCACTGAGTCAAGGGTGACATTGGACTTTTCAATATGGGTGACATGATCCTCCACCCCAGCACCAAAGAGGTCAGTGTCCACTATCAGTCAACATGTGTTGAGTCTCCACAATAAAAGTTGAGAGTTTCAGCCAGGCCCTCCTGTGCGTGGACCCCAAGGTGGCCACTGTGCAAGCACACGAGTCACCCAAATCCAAAGTAGTCTGCAGCTGGCGCTTCTACAGTGAACATCCCAGGTGCCACAGGGTTCTGGCTTCTGTCTGGCTGACCACCGGGAGTAGGGGAAGCAGGTCAGTGAATCTGTCAAAAAGCACATGACTGAAACAGGCATCACAGCCACCCAGTTGGCCTGAACTGTGCCCACGGTACCCACCATATACATGTTGCATGCAAGTGACTTGGCAAGGTTGGAGGAATGGTTAAATGTATGGCAGCTTAGATTCAACACAAAGAAGTGCAAAGTAATGCACCTGGGAAACAAAAACCCAGGGGAAGAGTACACAATGGGGATGAAATACTGACAACAACAAAAATGGAAAGGGACCTAGGGGTGGTTATATCAGATGACCTAAAGGTGGGCAAGCAATGTGAGAAGGCAGTAAGGAGGGCTGGGGGGATACTGGGATGCATAGGGAGAGGCACCACCAATAGAAAACAGGAAGTTGTTATCCCTCTGTACAGACAATTGATGAGACCTCATCTGGATTACTGCATGCAGTTCAGGAGACCATATCTCCGCAAAGACATAGACAGGGTGGAGGCTGTCCAGAGGAGGGCAACCAAAATAGTGCAGGGTCTGCACCAGAAGACATACGAAGAGAGACTAAAGGAGCTTAATATGCATACCCTCGAGGAAAGGATGGAGAGGGGGACATGATAGAAACTTTCAAGTACCTCAAGGGAATCAACAAAGTCCAAGAGGGTAGCATCTTTCAGAAAAAGAGATGTGCAAGAACAAGGGGACACAATTTGAAGACAGAGGTGGGACGGCTCAGAGGCAATGTGAGGAAGTATTTTTTCATGGAGAGGGTTGTGGATGCATGCAACAGCCTTCCTGAGGAGGTCATGGAGTCAAAAACAGTGGGGGAATTCAAGAATGCATGGGACAGACATAAGGCAATTCTAGTGGGGGGTAAGAGGAAGTAGGCTGTTGGTTAACTAGGGTCTGCAGCTTATCCATTAGGTAGGGAAATGGGCAGACTAGGTGGGCCAAGTAGTCTTTATCTGCCATCAAATTCTATGTTTCTATGTTTAAGTAAGTCCTGTTTCTTGGACTCCTTGTCTGGTGACTTGCCTGCATCCCACTGTACCTTCAGCTTGTGGAAGGCAGAGTCTGAGACTAGTCCGTCCGCTGAAGGGTGTTCCGAAAACCACACATTTGCAGTTCATATGTTAAGGGGAACCTGTCAAGATGCAGGGTGCTGCCAGATCTCGAGCACAGGGCCAAAGAACTACAGGGAATGCCTCCTGAATGAGTTATCCTGCTCCAGGGTTTCCATCGGGGGTAGGTCTCTTGCTTCTTGATCTCCTCTAAGGGACATTCAGGGCAGCAGACATGTGCTGCAAAGGGACAGCAAAGAAAGTAGACTAACCCGAGGTGTACCTTCCATCTGAACAGTCGATGACTACTTGACGATGGAAGGAGGAGGCCAAGAAGTACTAAAATGAGTCCAAGTCAGTGCCCCGAGCAAGGGCTGGGGCCTGTGTTCAGAGGTGTGGACCACCCTACTGTCAGGGGTGACCACCACTGACCACAGATCAGGTAATCCAGTTCCTGGTTGGGAAGACTTGGTGGGAGCCCCCTCCTGTGGTTGTAAGGGGTAAAGACTCCACTTGAATCAGCAGAGGAGTGGCGACTGCCAGAAATAAGACTGCTAGATGCAGCCCTACTGGCTGCAATCGTGGGAGCACCCAAGATGGGGTCGAGGGGGCCAGGAACAAGGGCCGCCTACCCTGCCCATGGCTTGACAGGGCCCACAGATACCAGAGGAGATTTTCATACCTCCTGCACAGTTGACACTGTCAATGCTCATCCGAAAAGATGGGCAAGCTCGATAAGTACTTATGGTGATGGTGTCAACTAGACTCAGATCGATACCTCAAATGGGACCTCAACCACTGATCACCCTAAGGTCGATTGGGGTCCCCCAGTGAGGGTGCCGTACAGACCATCTGCAGAGGCAACTTGACCATGATGGGAAGCACCATGGCCAATGCCTGAGGATGGACCACCAGTGTAGGCTACACTAGGGTCAGGTCAATGGTGATCACAGTCTGGCCCACCTCTCCAGCTGGGGATGATCCAGGAAGCACCAGGGTCTAGGAGATGGATGACTGTCATCCACCTCAGCCTTCCAGCTGATTAGTTCGAGAACAGCTTCAACCAGATCATTGCCAGGGGTCAACACTGACTACTCCATTGGGGGTATCCCCAGACCAGTGGTTGCTTGACCCAAGTTATCAGAGCGGGGAGATGAATAACCAGGGGGAGCTGGAATGTACCCCCTTCCCATGATCAACAGAGATGGTACTTTTAGTGATTGATAACTGGATGCCTCTCAAGCTTCAGGAGCTGTGAAGGAAGAGACTTGTTCCTTCCAGTGGAAAAGAAGATCTGATGTGACAAGGGGCAAAATCGAAAGACGACACAGTGGGTCATGGGAAGAGCCAACCCTAAAGACATCCTGTGACTGAACAAAGCCTGGCTGAACTGCTACAGTATGGATAGTGAACTGAATCCAGGTTGGCAGAACACAAACTCTTACAGTATGCAGATGATATATTATTTTATATTAGTCCTCTAGACCCTTCCATACTCGAACTACAGAAGTGGTTACAATCATACAGGGAAGTGTCTGGGCACAAAATTATGATAAATCAGAAGCAATTAAAATTAGTGGAATATGCTTTTCCTCAGAGTCTTACCATTTGCATGGGCCCCAAAGAATCAAGTTAGGTACCTGGGGGTTAGGGCGATTTTGAACCTATACAGACTTGTGCCTTTAATTATGAAAAGCTCATGACAGAAGTTGCTAGCAACACTGCCAGCTTAAAAAACTCTTTCCATTTAGTCTGGGGGTAGGATTAAAATTTTGATGAATGTTTTACCCAGATTTGCTTTTTTCTTCCAAACCCTGCTGATAAGAATACAAGATTACTTCTGGCAAAAACTCCAAACCGTATTCTGATCTTTGGTATGGGCAAGGTGAAGACACTCCCACGGGCAGAAGGGGACCTCAGATACCCTGACTTTAAACATGTTCCACCTGGCAGCACAACTGGTGCCTATTGTAGGCAAAACAAAGATGGAATACAGGATGGTGCGAGTTGGAGAATGCTCCTACTTTACCAGTCCCACCATATGCATTGCCATATATTAGGGTCTCCCATGAGACTTGGACATAGATATCTAATCCCTGGGCTAGGCCTTCCTCAGGACTACTGCACAAATTCCAAAATACTGGTAATGGCATCGGGTCACTGACAACAATTATTGGGGATCCAGGATTCCATCCTCCTTTGGTAGACACAAGTTATCTGGACTGGAACAGAACACAAAGACTCTGACCCTCTTCAAATCATTAAAACATAATGACCAGTGGGTCTTATTTGATGCACTGAAAATGAATTTTGCACTTATAAAATCAAAACTTTCACTTTTTATAGGTCAAACATGACATGAAAAGGACAGAGTGCTACTGCTTAAGATAAATAGGGGTGTGACCACGCTTAAAGACATATAGGGTACTGCTACAAAGCGAGGCGTGAAAACATATTACATGTGAAAAGACTATGGGGAAGGACTCTGTACTCATTTTATCAGACAAGGCATGGGATAGGGACTGGAAGGTGTCAACTTTACTTATGTGGAGGGAATTTTGATGAAGGGTGTGTATCATATATATTTTTTTAAATTGAACATGCTTTATTGAAATGTTGAATTACAACAAATAAAACAAGAGAAAATCACACTATGACAAAAAAGAAAAAGTACAAAAATCAAGCCTTGATTTTCACCTGGGACATTTGAAAAACCCGGACAACTAGAACAGATAACTTAGGTGACTCTTGTAAGTCTTCATAACTTCACTATTGTACCACAGCTAAACACCCCCTCCCATGTACTATATACAGTATTTTAATACACCCACTAATACCAGGCAGTTTAGGGGCAATAACTCGGATTTGTGCTGGAGGGGATGCTGTCAGAGAAGCTCACATTACCACATTTTCTGAACATGCTTGATCCTCCAGCCATGCTGACTGTCTAAACAGGGTGACCTTTAGAAGATCTTGAAGGCACCCATACCACTAGAGTTTGAGCATTTATTCCTGGGCTTCCCAGTGAGAGGGATAGGAGTACAGAAAAGTAGGGAACCTTTCTCTTATTTGTCTGGCGGTCATAAAGGTACTACCACTAACTGGTTATCCGCAGGAACCCCATCAGTTTCCCCCTGGGTGGGGAGATTGAAGGGAATACAAAAATTGGAAATCATAACTGTGGACATGTGCCTCTGCAGGGACAAATTCTAACCCTTCCCCAGCAGGGTGGGCTGCTCCTTCCACCAACTCCCCCAGCCCATCACCCGTTGTCCCAGGGACTTATTTCCATCCTAGTCTGCCCTCATGGCAGGGGTTGGTGGCCCCCACCTGCCGATGGTCAGGATTCGGTTTCCAGGAGAAGGCCCTGTAGCCTGGGTGCAGAGCCTGTGAGGGGTTGGTGTCATCCTGCCCCACCGCCGGCCATTTTCTGCTTTTTTTCCCCAGCACGGAGGAAGTGGCGAGCAATGACACCAATGGCGGTGCAATGCACACTCCTGTGCACAGCACGCTGGGCATCTGCCCCACCTCTGCACCCCCCCCATTGTGCAGTGTGCCAACCCCCAGCCACCATTAAGGGCCAGGCTAACACCGGCCACTGATCCCTTCCCTTCTGGGAGGAGGAGAGCAGTCTTTGAGATGCTTGATCCTCCTCCCCTGGCTGACCCTCTGACTCCCAAAGTCACTCCTGACCTTGGGTCATCGGCGCCACAAGCGGTAGCACTACCACTGTGCTGGTGGGCTGGCTCTGCAGGGACAAATTCTTAGAGGTCTGGGACAGTGGTACATTTATGTAAACACTGCTGCTATTCTGAACTATCAGGATACAGATAACTGCAGTAAGATCCACATGGGAAATCTTGGCAAGGAACACAGATATTACTTTAAAGAAACTGTAGGTAGGGCAGGGAGGTGGGCAAAAGGCCTACTGCGGAAACACTGTCTCCTCATGTAACACCAGCTGGAGTTGGCCTACATTCCCCTGAACCTTATGTGTAGTATAACAAACACACAGAAATGCAGTACCAAGGTAGAATCATAGCAGGAACAATGTTATGTTTAGTAAGTAAAGGTCACAGTGAGTTACAGCTGACACAAAATTATTAACTGCTCGGCCCACCAGTGCAGTGCTAGCACTTCCATTTGTGACACTGATGACCCAGGTTCAGGAACAAGCCTGAGACATCAGAGGGCCGGCCGCGGGAGGAGGATCAAGCATCCTAGAGGATGTCCTCTTCCTCAAGGAGGGATGGCAGTCTCCTGTGTGCCACCCCCACCTGGGTGACCACTGGTGGCAGTGCAAGCTGGAGCTATGGGAGGATGGGAGGGAGGATGCTGTCCACCAGGATGCATGGAAGATTAGGAATTGCATAAAGCAGTGATTTATTGTAACTCTGAAATGATATGAAGTCCTGAATATACACCATCCCCTGCTGTACTGTTCTGTACTTTAATGCTTTTCCTTCCTCCCCCCTTTTTTATGCTTTTGTTTTTTGTTAATTGCCCTGGCACATCCAATGTATTCCTAATGATCTGACTGTCATTGACTCTTTGTCTTGCCAAGAATGGATTGTGTACTACTGTTGACTAATACTTGGTGTATCCCTCTGTATGATGTGTCTATACTTGCTTTCAGTATGTATAATGTATAAATCACTGCTTTATGTCTCTCTGTAATTAACCATAGGTTGCCCCTGAAAAAGGGACCATCCAGGTCTCAGTGGGCCTATCCGGTTATCAAAGTTAAAATAAATAAATAAATTCATCACCAGGCACCAGTGTGCATGCATGAGTCCAAGGGGGTTACTCACATTCTGGAGGGCTAGAAGAACAAATGAAACTACCCAGGTAAAGCAGCATGATGCTGGCTGTGCAGTGCAGGCCCCGCACCACTGACTGCAGTGCCCAACACCAAACTGAACTAAACTCCGTCGGGATGCATAGTGTCCCCCTCCGATGGCCCTGTCCTGGGGGCATGCCAGGGAGGAACAGGTGGTGGTGGTAAGTCCTGGAGAAGGCATGTGACGGGGCTGGATGCAAAAGCATGGCCAACAAGGGGCCACCTGGACTGAAGGAGGAAAAGCATAGCAAATTAAAAATATATATTATTAACTGCTGTAATAAAATAGGAATGACACATTCTATTTTGTATGCTTAATGGTAAGCAATGATCGCCTTCGCTGTACGAGTATAACAATGAATACCATGTACATGTGATGTAGTTCTGCATAAATTTGAGTTTCAAAAAAATAAATGGAAGGGATCTTCCTTGCTGTTGTGGCCAGCTTTTCCATTCCCAATAAAACTGATCCTGGCAATGGTCTATAGGTGCTGTACGTGTGGGTGCTAATGAGTAAAATGGTTGCACTATACATTTGCAGTCACTACCCTAACAGTCTCTCTAATTACTTGTAAAACACATCTGAGTATACGTCTTGTAATACAATGGGTCTGAAAAGCACAAAATAAATTACATTCTTCTTCTTCCTGGTGTAGTGCACAGTACTTACTGCGCAGGCCAGCAACCACGCAGACAACCAGGGGACATTTTCTTTTTTTCAGAAAACTTGCAGCCCCGTACCCTTACAGTAACTAAAAGGAGGCTGAAGATGTCTTTCCTGGAAGGCCTAGTGGGTCAGGATGACTTTATATATATTGTAACACCAGTGGGGTGGGCAGTGGGCAGGAGGGCTAGTAATTTTACATTTTAAATCAGTAGTTTGGCAGGTACCCTTCCAACTTACTGATGACCAGGCCAGTTGGCTGATGGTACTAGGACTTTCTTTGAAGGAGTTTTTTTTAAGTTTTCAATTCTTTTTTTACATGTTTGCATGGTATCAAAAATTTATCTATTTTGCCAATTATCTCCTCTAGCTGATTGTTCTGACTGTTTGACCAAGTCTAGTCTGTTCACATGGCTCCATTTGCAATTCCATCTGAAGTAAATCTATTCTTCTGTGCACTGCCATTATACAATAGATCGAGCTACCCCTATGGATGGAATTGATGGCAGAGAGAACTCTATTCCCCAATCATGTTGCACAGGCAATTTCTAAGTTGCAAATAAACCTAGGTTATTTTATAATCTGTTGCTTTATGCTAATAAAATGTGCTCTTTTTCAATAGTAGCTCAACAACTCAGAAGTAACAGTTTGCCAAAGCAGAGATTAAACCATCAATTAAAAGCTTCAACGTGCCACATATTTTCACATTTCTTTGAAGCAACAGTTTTAGAGTTTAAGTCACCTGCACTTACTCATCTGACTGCACCTTTTATCCTGACTCCAGTCCTGTACTTTATTTTATAAAAGCCTGCTTTGATGCCACTGCACTTCCTGCCCACTGGCAGCTTTTTGACAAAGTACAGCACTGGCCAGTGGTTACCTTATAGAGTACATAATGGTTTTTTGTTACAGCAAAGATCAGATGGATGTTGTTCTCAGCTAGTTTCTCTCCAAGAAGTGCAAGAGATGGGTAATCCTGAAACAGATATAAAAACAAATTTCAATTATTTCACACTCCTAACTGCACTACGGCATTGCAAGCAATAACGGGCACTGATGGGTACCTATACAAGCATAAAAGTTAATACCTGGGGGGTTATGCATGTTTCAAAATCATGGGCTAGTGCTCCCAAGATCAATGGAGTACAATGAACATGGCCTGTCTGGACCTTAGCAAGTCCTCTGACACTGTACCACACAGGAGACTGATAAACTGAGCAGTGTTTGCTTTCTGCTCGTGAGAAATTACATTAATTCCCTCCCTTTAGTGCCAACCACAAGTAGAAATCCTATGACATTGGAACAGTACCTTTCACAGGAACAGAGGTTGGGTGTGGAATCCCATTTAATCTCTCATTTATATGCTTTCTTACAACATTACAGACATGGGGATCCCCACCTAATTTGGGAAAGATGGGAAACAGCTCTCTCAGCAGAAATAGATCCTCAGATAAAGATAAAAATGTGGTCAGTGATACACAAGACCACTTGCTCTTATCAATGGAGGGAGTTCCAGTGGATGGTGATAGTCAATTTTTTCAAACCCCCCCACTGTCACCCGACACTATACCTCTGGGGGCTCTGACAGACGTTGGGAGACACTGTGGAGCTACAGACCATTTTCACATATTTTGGTCCTGCCCCAAAATACGCCAGTTTTGGAGGGATGTTGCTAGCGCAATCTCAGATATCCTGGAAGTTACACTTCCCTACTTTTGAAACTTTCTTTCTGGGCATACTCCCCAAAGAGGCAAGTTCCCCCCAGAACCATTACTTATACTACATCTTAGTAGTGGCTGCAATGACAGCCATCACCAGGAGATGGCTGGTTCAAACTGTTCCCACGGTTAGTGACTGGATTAATTTAGTGAAAGAAATTAAAATCATTGAAGAAATGTACATGAAACTGCACTTCGGATATGATGGTGACAATCTTAACACCCTGATGCAGTGGTACAGATGGAATGTGTACCTTATGAACTTCATAACTGAAGTTTTCTGATGATGCTGGAAGAGGGACTGCATAATATTTTGTTATTCTTTATCTGATTTAAGTATTCATAGCTCAGTGGTAGCCACATTTGTAGGTATTTTACCATTACCCAATGATATCAATTTTTCTTTTATTTCCTGCTGTGCAGTGGGTTTGTTTTTTCAAATTTTAACAATGTAATTTCCTTTGCGGAATGGTTCTGTATTGGATGTGCAGTTCATGATACCGGCTATTTTAATTCTTGAAAAATCTCAATAAAATATGCGTTAAAAAAGAAAAGAGAAAGAAGCTGAGCAGCTTACGGGTAGGACCAAAAATAGTAAACTTGATAAGAAACTGATTAATGTATAGGTGACAGAGGGTGGTGGTTAACAGCTCTTACTATAATGAGAGAAGAGTTTTCCAGCGGGGTTCTGCAGGGCTCAGTACTGGGATCGGTCCACTTCAATGTCTTCGCATGGCACTGAATAAGGGCTGGAAGAGAAGGTATGCCTTTTTGCAGATGACACCAAAATCTGTAATAGGGTGGAGAGAATGCATAGGGACCTTGGGAAACCTGAGCAGTGGTCAAGGGCATGGCAGCTGGGGTTCAATGCCAAAAAGTGCAAAATCATGCACCTAGGACATAGGAACCCAGAAGATGAGTACAGAATGGGAAGGAAGTACTGACAGTCAATAAGCAGGAAAGGGGCCTTGTGGTTATCATATCTGATGACCTCAAAGTTGCAGGGCAGTGTGACAAAGCAGTGGGTAGGGCCAGTAGGATGCTGTGATGCATAGGGAGAGGTATCACCAGTTGGAGGAGGGAGATGGTGTTACCACTGTATCACTCACTGGTGGGATCCCACCTGCAGTATCGTGTCCAGTTCTGGAGACTGCATCTCAGAAAGGACATAGACAGGGTGGAGACAGTCCAGAGGAGGGCAGCTACAATGGTGTAGGGGTTACATCAAAAGTCCTATGAGGAAAGACTGAGGGATCTCACCATGTACACACTAGAGGAGAGGAGAGGGAACATGATGGAGACTTAAAAGTACCTCATGTGGGTGAACAAGGTACTGGAGGGGAGTCTCTTTCAAATGAGAAAGAGTACCAGGACTAGATGGCATGCAATGAGGTTGGAGGGGGGTAAGGGGGATGTGAGGAAGTACTGGTACACTGAAAGAATGGTGGATGCCTGGAAAGGACTGCCAGTGGAAGCAATGGAGGCAAAAACATTAGGCAGACTGCCACTGGAAGTGATGGAGGCAAAAATAGTAGGGAGACGTCAAGCATGCATGGAATAGACATAGCAGTAGTAATCATTTATTCTTGAAAATCAAGAAAAGGATAGCCCAATTGAGCAGAGCTCATTTACAGTGGGGTCCATCATTCATACTGTCATATACATCTGTATCAAAAACTTATACACAACATTATTAAAACATAATTAACAGTAAAAGTTACTTAATTTCTAGCAATATACAATTTACTGCACTGGAAGAATTCCAAACTAAAACTGTGAGCATGAAAACATTTATTCAGGACACAATATTAAAACATAATTAACAGTAAAAGTTACATAATTTCTAACACTATACATTTTATCATCCTGGATGAATTGTAAACTGAAACTGTGAGGATGCAAACATTTAGTCAGGATTACCAAGTTAATGTTTTTCTTTGTAAGTACAACAGCTTTTAGGCTGTGTGGATTTGCTTATAATCCAGGTCCAGGATGCACAAAGAGAGGCAAAATTTCTGTAGCTGTGGAAAAATGGCTTGTAGCACTGCAGAAATCTAGTTGCACCATATTCACAAAGAAAATTTCCACAGTTGAGGAAATCCATAAAACAGGCAAGTTACAGAAGTCCACAAGTGCTGAAATCTCCCTAACATTCTTTCCTTAGCTGAGGAAAAAGTTCAGCAGGCACAACAACAGGTGATCCATATTAACTGGAGCAGCAGACTTTGACAACCTTGCCATAGATGCAGCAGTGAGTACTCTCACAGAGACCAGCAGCCAGTCCCTTAACTGAGACCACTCCAGCACCACTGGTACCAGCAGAGCCATGCACCATAGTGGCTGTCTGTAACTGCTGGTGGAACTGATGGTTGTGTCTTTCCCTGGAGTGTTTATGTTGTTTGCTTCAGTAGCACTCACTGCAGGCTGTTACCAGCTCTGCTTCTACTGCCTGTGGACCTCCTTTATGGGCTGCACTGGGTATAGTGGTTGTAGTTTGTTGTATTTCAATGAAAATGTGTGCTATTTTTGTTGTAACAACTGACGCTACTATAGGTTTGCTATTACGTGTGCCTGTACCTCCGCTATAATTGAATCTCAATTGCTGGTACACTGCACTTTGCTCAGGGAGAGTTACGCCTCACTCTTTGTGGGGCAGCATGTGTGCAACGTTTTTTCTGCAACTGCAGAAAAACACTGGCTGTGGATAGCCTCCTAGGCCCTGCCCACACTACACCTCTGTGATGTTACAGAGTGCCCAAACCGTTACCGCAATGGTTTGCGTTTACACCTGTAACATTACAGAAGGCATTTTCATAACTGTTGTTGAAACCACATATGAGGTTGTTTCAACAACGGTTATGAAACCGGTCCCACCTTGGTAACGTTACCGGCGGTAGTGTGGATGGGCAGTAACAGTCCCCTGCAGGGCCCATAGCGCAGCACAAGCTGCATTGTGAGATTGGGCGCTGCAGTAACGGTCACCCAGTTCCTGAGGTGTGAACTGGCAGTACTGGTCTCGTACCGGTCACTGCTGCAGTGTGGACACACTGTACCGCTCCCCGGCTGTAGCGGTTTCTGTCCGTTACGGGGTCTGAGTGGTGTAGTGTGGATGGGGTCTTAGGGGATATGCCATAGTTTTCAATGGCTTTTTTCCCCTCAGGAACTTCTGTAGCTGCACTTTTTTCCACAGTCCTCAGTGTATTTTTTTTCCGCAACTGCGGATGTTTTCTGTATAGCACTCAGAGCAAGTTCACCTTTTTTTCTGCAGCTACGGAAGTTTTGGGGACTTAGGGAAGGTGTTGCACCTTCAGCTTGTTTTGTGAATCCCCCCTGAGGTTTTTATCAGGTTCCATTCCAGGATCTAGGTTCAAGACTAACAATAGTCAAATTCCTTTTTGCTGTTTTCAACACTGGGACTTTAAATTCTAAATTACTGGCTGTCCATAAACCATTTCCTACTGTGCAAACTTGAGATAAATTACTTGGGTAGGAAGGGATTTTTTTTGTGATAGATTTTGATAGGTCAAATGTAGAATATGCAGATGTCTGCATTCAGTCAGACTTATCCATGTCAGAGATTGATGCATTGATACAGGAGACAATGGTGTATTAGCCGAGGGGCTTTTAGGATAAAATGGGCAAGCCTATTGTAGACCACATCTAGCCTGCCCAAGTCCCTCCCCGATGCCCCTTCCCCCAGAAACCATGTGCCCATAATCAAGAAGTGGGATCACCATGGTACTGACAATTTGCTTTCTAGCTTCCATGGAAATATATATTTTAACTCTGTAGAGGGCCCCTGGCCTAGCATAAATGTTTTAATTAAACAATCAATATATACATCCCATTTACACTGGGAGTCCAACCATACAAGACACAGGGGAATATCAGTAAATGGGCAGGGAGGAAGGAGGGTTGCCAGAGACCAGTTAGGGTCTGTGGAGATAGACTAGGTAGGGACCATCTGGCCAAACTGGATGGGCCAAGTGGTCTTTTTCTGCCACAGAATTCTATGTTTCTATGTAAGATACGATACCATAGAAAAACAGCATTGTTATGAGAGAAGGGACTTTAGTCCATCTTGTCTGCCTTTTCTGCCACATAGCAATGACTATATCAGATTGACTACAAACAAACATCTATACTTGTAACATGGCTAAATGAAGAAGGAAAGAAAATAGAAAAGTCATTGGCTGAAATGAGTCATATGTTAGTAGCTCAACACGGCATTATTTAAGCAATAATGCCGTGTTGAAACTGAAGTACCTTCCGAAACCATGCAGGCAAAAAAGCAGTGTTTGGAAAAGAAAATGCTGTGATATAGTAGCACAATGGAAAATAGCAGTGGAGAACAAAAAATACTTCCATAGTATATTGGGCATGTAGACGTGCGCCAGGTGGAAATGCCTAATCCCTTAAACTTTCAGTCATTCACAGAACCGTTAATTTCAATTATTGCGGCGTACAACATACGGCACAGTAAAATAAAGAGCTGCATACAGCTGTCTACAGTCTTAGAATAAAAAGATGTGCAACAATTCGATAACTCAAGGCGACACGCAACGGACAGCGAAGAGCTGAACACAAGGTCAGATATTATGCTAATCAGTGCCCGAGGTAAATCCCAAAACACAATACCAGAATCCTCCTAAACATGCTATAGCAATAACAGCTGTGCAGATTTACACAATTTAGTAAACTTTACTTTAAATAAGGCTTTTTCTTGCAATATATGAAATTTGTTTTCTGTAACATCTGTATATAAGTAAGCATTTGTTCAAGTTTCCAAAAGTATGGTAAAGATTTGTCTCCAAACAAAACAGTGTATTTATAGCAGTTCTTAGCTAATGATATCTATTTTTCTGATATAGTTATTTATCAGAAAACCATGTTACAAGCACAATAAGCCACTCCGAAGGTGGCCTCTAATTGGAAATTAATGCATGGTTGGGCCGTTGTAGGCAACGATCCCAACCATGCATTAATTCCCCATTAGATGCCACCTTCATTGTGGCTTAATGCTTACTTTTATCAGCTGGTATGCAGCCCATAATCATGCTGTGTAACCAGTGTTGGGTAAGTTACTTTAAAAAAGCAATGTGTTACAATTACAAGTTACCCTCAAATAAATGTAATCAGTTACAGTTACTTGTTACTTTTGTATAAAAAAGTAGTAACTGTAACGCCTATTACTTTTGATAACTTGGTCCAGGAAGCTCAGTACTTATCAGTGAACTCGTTTGTTCAAAATAAACATTTTCTCCCTTGACCTACATGCACCGAATGGTCACTCTTACCACCAAAACCTCCATTTGTGACCCATGCAAAGCCCTAACACACTGCGCAGGGAATGCACATTCACATGCATGTTGGCAACACTGATACTAATCCAGTAACTACATACAGCCCATCCCACTAACAACTCACTGACACAGTGGTTCTCCTAGAGTCTGACTAATTAAATTCCTGCCTGGTCTGGTCACCCATTTCTTGGCCAACATGCATAATATATGCCAGTCCACCAATAGTACATCGCCTCACCCCCAACCCTGTCCACTGTTTTTACCAATTTAGTGTTGTCAGTAAACTTCATCATCCTGTTGCTGACCCTCTCCTCCAAATCATTAATAAACAAGTTAAAAAGCAAGGAACCCAACATCAACCTTTGCTGTACACCATCCTGACAGTGGTGTGTGTGTGTGTGGCCACTGTGGGATGGGCAATGCTCTCAGGAGGCCCAATGTCACTATGGAGTTTTAGCTGAAGGCACCATTGGGATGCAGGCAGGGGAGCAGGCAACTATTGAGGATGGGGGAGATGGGGCTAAGGAAATGGGCACTACAGCAGGGGAGGGGTGATTGGCAAGGAAGGGTAGGTTACTGAGGAGGATGGCAGGGATTGTGATTTCTAGTGGTAAGGATGGAGATGGTTCCAGTTGGAAAAGGAAGGTAGGCATGGTAACAAGGGAGAACCACTGCTAGTGGATACCAGCAGTGGGTATCAGTCTTTCGGTAGGCAGGTTTGGGTAATAAAGATTTCCCTAGTAATCTAATGGTACCCCCTCTCTCACCTGATCTCTGTCAGCAATAGTAAATTAATAAGTAACCCCCCCAAAATAATATATAGCAGACATCCCTCTCTCCCTCACCTTAATCCCACTAGAAATATCATATTTAGAAACACAGAGACATAGAAAAGTGATGGCAGAAGGAGACCATATGTCCATCGAGTCTGCCCAAAGATTCCCAAGACGTGATGTGGGTCCCGCAATCTAGCCCCCATTTTGCTTTTTACCCTTACCCAGTCCCACAGATCCCCCCTTGAGTCCTTGTTCCAGCCCACTACTTTTTGAAAGCTGATACATCTTAATACTCACCACTTCTGCCAGTAGGCTGTTCCAGGGTTCCACTACTCTTTCTGTGAAAAAATGTTTTCTCACATCCCTTCTGAAATCCCCAACCCTTAGCTTCCATTCGTGCCCTCTAGTGGTTGAGCTGGTGACCCTTTGGAATAGTTTTGAGTGTGGCACTTTGTTAATGCCTTGCAAGAATTTGAAGGTTTTGATCATATCCCCTCTCTCCCTCCTTGTTTCCAGCAAGAACAAGTTAAGCTCCCTCAGGCATTCCTCATACGAGAGACCATGTAGGCCCTGCATCAGCTTGGTCACTCTTCTCTGCACAGTCTCTAGCCTATCCCTGTCCTTTTTTAAGCTGCAGAATCCAGAACTGGACACAATATTCCAGGTGGGGTCCCATCAGGGACCTATAGAGTGGAAGGATCACCTCCCTGATCCTGCTGTCATATCCTCTCCCAATGCACCCCAGCATTTTGTTTGCTTTGCCATAGGCTCTGTTGCATCGGCTTGTTTGTTTAAGTCTGTCACATATGATGACCCCTAGATCTCTCTCTCTTCCTGAGAGATGCTTAGTTTGACCCCGTTGAGCTAGTACTCTGTCTTGGGGTTCCCCTTCCCCAGGTGTACAACGCTGCACTTTTTTGCATTGAAATTCAGCTGCCAGATGTTGGACCATCTTTTTAGCTTTTGCAAGTCATTCCAAAGTTCCCTAATCACCTCTTTGCTGTCGATCTTACTGCCCAGTTTGGTATAATCTGTAAAGAGCATGAGTTCACCCTGAACGTTCTTGCCTGTGTTGCAAGTAAACATATTGAACAGGACCAGGATTAAGACCAATCCCTGGGGCACTCCACTGGTGACTCTACCTGTGCTTGACCTAACACTGTTGACAACTACCCTTTGACTTCTGTCATTAAGCCAATTTCCTGCCCACCTGACTAGGTTCTTAGCAATCCCTAGGTCTTCCATCTTTTTTAGCAGGTGCCTATGCAGTACCGAATTGAAGGACTTGCTAAAATTGAAGTAGACAAGGTCCACTGGGTGCCCTTTATCCACTTCCTTCGTTACCTAGTCAAAAAATTTAATGAGGTTCCTCTGGCATTACCTGCCCGACATGAAACCATGTTGTCTGTTATCCTGTAATTTGTTTGTCTCCAGATATTCCACTATATCTTGTTTAATGAGGGTTTCCATTAATTTCTCCATGACACATGTGAGGCTAACTGGCCTGTAGTTACCAGCCTCTTCCTTACTTCCTCCCTTATGGAGAGCTACTGCCTCCGCTCTTCTCCAATCCTCTGGTACCATCCCTATCAACAATAAGCAGTTAAATAAATGAGTCAATGGGCCTGCTAGTTCATCAGCTAGTTCTTTTAGCACCCTTGGGTGCAGACCATCAGACTCTGGTGCTTTGTCAGTCCTTGGGTGCATTAATGCTTCTTTAACCCTGTTGGTGGTGATTATTAGAGACTCCATCTGCGCCAGTTCCCTATTGGATGCCCTAATGCCACTTTAAGGCAGTGAGCCATCATGTTCCTTGGTGAAAATTGAGCAGAAGTTGTTAAGACCATGGCCTTTTGCCTGTGGTCCTCTATGATTCTGTCCCCCTCTTGAGAGGTTGACTATCCCACCTCCCCTTTTTTTTTCCTCCCGGATGAATCAGAAGAATTGTTTGTTACCTGCTTTGATATCTGAAGCAATCTGGAGTTCAGTTGATGCCTTAGCTAGCCTTACAGCCTTCTTGCATTTCTGATTGTAGATGTCCCAATCTTTGTTTTCCTGGTTCCTTTTATATCTCTGATATGCCTCCCTTTTGTCTCTAATTGCTGACTTGACCTGCTTAGTGAAACATATGGGAATTTTATTTTTTTTTCTCTCTTTGACACTGTTCTCACACAGAGTTTGGTGGCTTCTAGTGTAGCTTGCGTGACCAACCCCAAATGTCTTCAACCTCTTAATTTTTCATGAATTTTGGTCAGATTGTCTATGATCACTACTTTCATTTCATTGAAGCTGACACCCTTGAAGCCCAAGGCCTCTGCCCTAGACTAAGACTTTTACGTCCCTTCCTGACAATGTAAACCAAATGGAGTTGTGGTCATTGTTTGCCAGGGGCTCCCCAACTTGGACTTCTACTACCTCTGAGTTTGTGAGGACATCATCAAGGATGGCACCTCTCTGGTCATCATGCTGACCAGTTGGGTAAGTAGGCAGTCTTGCAGGGTATCTACCACCAGCTGACTTATTATTGATCTCGCAACTAGATTATCCCAATCCACATCTGGCATGTTCAGATCACCAATTAGCATGGTTTCTCCTTTATGCATTATGCCTCCAATTTCCTCAGTGAGTCCCAAATCCTTCGCTTCTGACTGTCCTGGTGGTCTGTAGACTACCCTAATGTAGATCTTTTTTTCCAGAAGCTGTACTGATCTGAACTCATAGTGATTTGATCCCCTCTTTTTAGTACAGTACATGTTGATTGGCATGGTAGTCATAGTAGCATCATGAACATACAGTGCCACCCCTCCACCCCTCCTGTCCTGCCTAGAGAGAGAGTAACCCTGGACCATGAGGTCCCAGTCATTGTTCCCAGTGGCCCACATTTCTGTAACTGCCACCATGTCTACCTGTGTGGCTGCCATTATTGTCTGTAGGTCGCTGATTTTGTTTCCCAGGTTTCTTGCATTAAAGCACACCCCTTTCCATGAATTACGCCAAAGCTCTCTTTTCCCCTATATTTGATTTTACTTGTACCATTTGGATTTTTTTATCCTCTTTTTGGACTCTGTTTTTCCTTCTATGTACCCATCTCTTATTCTCATTTTGCGCCCGAGAGTTTGTAGCTTGGGGGTCGACTAAGTTTCCATCATTTACGATCTCCCGGATGGGTTTCTTAGCCTCAAGCTCCTCCATGCCTAGTTTAAACATTCCAAGTAGATGTCAAATTTATGCCCCAGTGCCCTTGCCCCTTCTCTAGTAAGGTGCAGCCCATCATATTTAAACATCTGTCTTTCCCAGAAGTCCCACCACGAGTCAATGAACTGGTAGCCCCTTTCCTGGCACCATCCTCTCAGCCATGTGTTGAATTCATTTATGTCCTCAGCCATCATTCTGTCCTTACTCCCTCCTTTGCCCCACATAGGGAGGACCACAAGGAAAGCCAGGGAGGTTGAACGGGTGGCCAACCATTCATTCAATCAAATAAAGCTTTGTTTGGCCTCTGCCAACAACTGACTGGCCAGATTGTTAGTTCCCAGATGTACCAGTATGTCCAATCCATCAGCACTGTCCACTAATTTCCTGATGTATTCTACGCCATGTTTGGTCACGGCACCAGAAAGACGTTGTGCCTTCAAACAGGTGTGTGCATTATTGTTTAGGTGTGGCTCAACTCCTCTTATTATTGAGTCCCCATGACAACAACTTCCTTGCACTTGTTTTTTTGCATCTTTTTTGCTGCTGATTTCAGGTGTCACTGCCCTTGTTTGCCTCGGCTGATTTGCGTGCATGGTGTCCCCTTTTCTGGGGTCTGGGTCCTTTACCCCAGCTAGGGGTGCAAAGCAGTTTATGGTCACAATCGTAATAGATACAACTGGGAATACTTGGTTTAACTTAGTAAGTTCCCCCCTGTCCCCACCAGTTTCCACCCTCCCAGTCCAGTGGGCCTCTGTGGAAGTGGGTATGGCAAGTTAGAATACCAGTGGGCCTCTGTGGACGCGGGAGCAGTGGGTTAGGATACTCAGTTGGCCTCTGTGGAAGTGGATGCAACGGAGTAGAATACCAGTACAGATGGTGTTGCAACCGGGCTATTTCCTTCCATGCTGCTTCCAGCCAAGTACTGAGTTCATACAGTGAATGGCAAAGGGGGCAGTGATCCCTGTTCCAGGGATATCTCCTAAGAGATTAGTGCCCCGCAACCTTTGCAGATAATCTTTTCCATGTTATTCGCTGTGTAATGTGACAAGCCTATCTTATGCTAGCTTTCTTGAGCCTAGAGAGCCCCCTCTAATACTGTATGCTGCCTTCAGTTAAGGAGGGGTGGAGCTGGAGACCTGCCTTTGGCAAAAATTGTCTGCAGTCAATCAGGCCCCCTGTGTGCTCTGGTTGGCTCCCCTTTCAAGTGTATCACCCAATAAAACATTTGAAGGGGAGTGTTTGATTGGAGGTTCCTGCCAATGATAGGACACTACTCCTGTCCCTCAAATGCAGTGCCTACAAGAGAACTATTATTGAGACAGCAGAAACAGTGTCTTCTGTCAATCAGGCCCCCTGTGTGCTCTGGCTGGCTTCCGTTTCAATTGGTCAGAGATGTGGCAACTAAGGTTCAATGCAAAAAAGTGCAAGATAGTGCACCTGGGTAGGGGGAACCCTGGGGAGACCTATAGGGTAAGGGGGGAGGTGCTGACCATCACCAAAGAGGAGAGGGACCTCTGATGACCTGAAGGTTTCAAAGCAGTGTGCAAAGGCTGCAGGGAGGGCCAGTGGCATGCTGGGGTGCATAGGCAGAGGTATTACTAGTAGGATGCAGGAAGTGGTGATGCCATTATATCAAACACTAGTAAGGCCTCACCTGGAGTACTGTGTGCAGTACTTGAGACCACACATGCATAAGGACATAAACATGGTGGAGGCTGTCCAGAGAAGGGTGACAAAGATGGTGCATACTTTGCACCACAAAACATATGAGGAGAGACTAAGAGACCTCAATATGTACTCACTGGAGGAGAGGAGAGAAAGGGGCAACATGATAGAAACTTTTAAGTATCTCAGGGGCATAAACAAGGCACAGTTGGAAGATCTTTTCCAATGTAGATAAGATACCAGAACAAGGGGGCACGATATGCAATTGGAGGGGGGGAGATTAAGAGATAACATAAGGAAGTTTTTCTACACGGAGAGGGTGGTGAACGCTTGGAATAGTCTGCCACAAGAGGTGTTAGGGGCAAGCACAGTAGAGGAGTTTAAACATGCATGGGACAAGCACAGGGAAACCTTGGGTGGGAAGGGAGTGATGAAAAGCCATTGACCACTTAGGATGAGTGGATGCATACATGTATAGGGCCTATGGGAAGACTGGATGGGCCTAGCAGTCCTTATCTGCCAACAGTTTCTCTGTTTCTATGTTTCATTCAGTAAATTTTGAAGGGGAGGGTATGATTGGAGGTTCCTGCCAATGACAGGATGCTCCTGCTGTCAATCAAATGCTGTACCTTCAAGAGAACAATAGGAACAGGGTGGGTGGGTGGAGGGGTGGCAGGTGGGAAGTATGTGTAGCCAGTGTCCCCCAGTTTTGTGCTAAGGAGGCTGTTAACCCTCCCTAGCAGACAAGTGGACCATTCCCTCATCCAATCCCAGTCGGCAATATTAAATAAATATATAATCCTCCTTGGTAACCTAATAGACCCCTTTCCTAGTCCTGCCATCTGATGCCTCCTCCTTCTCTCCCCCCCTCAGGCAACCAGCTCAAACCCACCTTTCACGTCTGCAGCTGGCATCAGGCTTCATTATGCCCCTGGGCAGTCCGGTATTGCCTAATACCACCTACACTGTTGGGTATTAGAGCTTACATGTGACAGGCCTGCAGTGAAAATAAATCATTTATTTCCACTCGGGGTTGGTCACAAAGGAGCTCTTAACCAGTGAAAGAAAAACTTGAACAATGCCTGATGACATTAAAATGGCATCTGCTGCAGTTAAACGCAGAGCAGTGAAATCAAACAGAAAGAGTAAAATCTTCATTGAAAGAACTAATCTTGCCAGAGAGGCACTGTCATTGTATAAATGACATATGCCACGGGCTGGTTAAAAATATCACATTTATTTTTATCTGCAGGGTTTGACCTCTACAGACCTCACTCATGGCTTTGCCGCTCATCAGGCCATAGAGGTCAAACCCTGCAGATAAAAATAAATGTGATAGTTTTAGTCAGCCCATGGCATATCCCATATTTTCTCCACCCTTGTAAACTCCAGGTGAATCTCAGTCTGCTTTATCTTGCAAACCTGTACTGTAATTATACTGTCTATACAGGAACTGTATAGTACTACTGAAATAATATATTTTGTTACTATGTTTTTATTCCTTATGTATGTTTGGCCTAAGGTGTAATCTTCATGTACCTGCTCTGCTGCCACTACATCCCCCAGAACCCTCTTCAAAAATAGGCATGGAGCTTAAATTAGGAGAAATGGGCCACAGTAAAGAAGAGATTGATGGAGGCCACTAGTGAGTGTGCCAAAATCAAAAGTAAGAAAGTTAAGGCCAAAAAGCTCAGCTGGTTCAGCAAAGAGGTGATAAAACAAGTGGGGTCTTTAGAAAGTACGAGCATACTCAGAAGGAGGAGAAGGATAGGGTGGATTACGCCACTAAGTCAAGAGAGGTGAGCAGTGCAGTAAGGGAGGCAAAAGTCATGAGAGAGGTACAGCTAGCCCAGGAGGTAAAAGTGGGTGAGAAGGCCTTTTTCTGGTACATAAGGGAGAAAAGAAACATAAAGGGCAAGATCGACAGGCTAACAAAAAAGAGGGGGGTTGTGCAGAGCAGTCGTTAATGGGTACTTGTGTTCAGTCTTGGAAGGACAGACCAATACCACAAGGGAGTAGAGGGATAGGGACTGGGAAGGAGGAGGGAAGAAGTCACAGACAGTACAATTCAAGCTGACAGGGTACTCAAGGGCCTTAGGGCTCTAAAGGTGGACAAACTGCCAGGGCCAGATGTCATGCACCGAAGGGTCTTTAGAGAACTGGCGGAGGTACTGGCAGGTCCCTGGCAGACCTGTTTAACACCTCTCTGGAGTCCAGAAATGTGCCCCAAAACTGGAGAACAATATAGATGGTGCCTCTCCATAAAAGTGGACCAAGGAAAGAACCAGAGAACTACAGACCAGTCAGCCTGACCTCAATAGTATAAGCTGATGGAGACCATCCTGAAAGAGAGACTGATCAGCTTTCTGGAGTAAAATAGGACCCAGGATGAGAGACAGCATAGGTTTATGTCAGGGAGGTCCTGCCAAAATTAGCCTTATTGACTTGTTTGACCGGGTTATGAGGATAATGGACAAGTGCCTGGTGGTTGATGTCCTGTATATAGACTTCTGCAAGACCTTTGATTCAGTGCCTCATAGGAGACTAGTCAAGAAGCAAGAGGACATGAGGGTGGGAAATAAGCTTGTATTCAGAAGCTGGTTGCAGGATAGAAGCCTAATGGTGGTAGCTGGGAGGAGACATCTCAGAAGTGAGGTCTGTGACCAGTGGGGTCCTGCAAGGCTTGGTGCTCAGTCCGGTGGTGTTTAACATCTTCATAAGAGACATCATGGATGGGATAAATGGTAAAATCTGCCTATTTATGGATGACGCCAAGCTCTGTGGGAGGGTGGACATGAAGGAAAGAAGACAGGAACTTGGGGAGGTCCTAGCTGGGCTAGAACAGTGGTCTGGCATTTGGCAGCTGGGGTCAACACTAAAATGTGTAAGGTTATGTACTTGGGGGTGAAGAATTTGGGGGACAAATACTGGTTAGGTGACATGCAGGTAACCAGGTCAGAGGAAGAAAAGGACCTGGGAGCAATGATCTAAGTGACCTGAAACACTCTGCACACTGCAAGAGAGTAGCAGCCAAAGCAAACTGGATGCTGGGCTGCATAGCCAGGAGAATTGCCACTAGGAAGGTGGAGGTCATTCTGCCCATATGCATGTCCCTGGTAAGACCATGCCTGGAGTACGGTGTGCAGTTTTGGTGCCTGCATCTTAAGAAGGACATCAGCTTGCCAGAGAAAGCCCAGAGAAGGGCAACCAAGATGATCCAAGGCCAGCAGGGCCACACCTACAAGGAGATGCCCAGGAATCTCAACATGTACATTCTCTTCAGGAAAGTAGGGAGAGGGGAGACATGACTGAGACCTTCAAGTACCTCAAGGGTATTAACAGGGTGAGCACTGAAGGCCTCCTTAGCCTCAGTGAGAACAAGACCACTAAGGGGCACAGCCTAACGCTAGTAAGGGAAAAGTTCAGAAAGGAGATGAGGAGGCACTTTTTCACTGAGAGGATGGTGGCCAAGAGGAATGAGCTGCCAGAGGAGATGATACCCCTAAAAACAGTGGACAGCTTCAAGAGTGGGTGGGACAGGGTGAAGGGAAAAGTTGCAGGTAGAGGAGGGGCGAGTGGAAGGGAGAGGTGGAAGTTGAGGGAGGTCAAAAAGGAAATGGGGGGTAGTTCCCTTTGTAAATACATAGGGAGCTTCACAACCAAGTAGACTAGGTAGACCATAATGCCTTCACCAGCTCTCATGTTCATATGTTTGTAAATGAGGCTTTCCTGGTATGTGGAAATTAAATAAATAAAGACACCATAATATTGGAAACAATATACATCAAACTTGCCCGTCCCCTCTTCTTTTGTAGTTTGTGGCCTCTGTGCTTACTCTTCTAATTTCCTCCTGCTAGCTGTTAGCCTGCTCTGGCTTGAGTAATTCCCAATACTCCCCCCCCCCCCCAACTGTGCTGAAACTGTTGGGTGTATTTTTATGTTTGCTTGCGTGCATGCACAAAAAACATCTTGTGACAGTACCACATTTCAGAGGTGTGTCAGTGTTGTGGCCAATGCAGCGGACGCTTTACTGGGCACGTCCCTCAGTCACCAATCAAGGGGGAAACTGCCAATGGCAACAGCTTCAAAGAGAGCCAAGGAGTTGAAATGAATCTGCCACTGCAATCATGAACAGTTTCATCACTGTAGTGGCACCTTCCCTCCTCCCTCGCAACCTTGTTGGCTCCTGTTGCCCACCACTCTGTCCCTGGCCCTTGCTCCGCCAACAACTTGTTTGTTCTGTGTGCCTTTCCTGATGAAACAAGTAATGAGCTCTGGCTCCTGCTTTCCACCACACACTCCAGGGAAAGCTGACATTGCGGTGCCCAATCCCCATGTCGGCATGTATCCCCCCTTCCTCCATTAATGTGGCACTCTAGGAGCCCACCCCAGTGTGCCAAAATGTTTCCAACACTTTGATGCCCACTCCCATTGTCGGATGTGCCCCTCCAAAACCAGTCTGTAATCTGTTGACATTGAGGTGCTCAACCCGTGTTGGCATGCCCCCCCACCACCACCACTACTGTGACACTGGGAGCCCACCCCAGTGTGCTGACATTTTTTTTAAACCTGTAAAAGAAAGAAAATGGTCCACCATCATCTCCCCAGTCTCCCCTCCCACTGAGCACCCACCTTCCCGCAGCCCCCCTCACTGATACTTAGCCTCCGGAGGTCAGGAGCAGTGATCTTCTCTGGATTCAGACACATCTGCACTCTTCAAAGCCGAACTGCGAACTGAGGAATAGGGTAAGCACTGTATAATGGGAATCAATGGGGGGTTTCAACTTAGGTTGTTAGCTCAGCCATTTTTTGGAATTGTGGTCCCAAATTTTCAACATGGGGTTCTTGGGACCCCACCTCATGAACATGTCACTGTCATTTTGTTACTCAGTCCCAAAAGGTGATTTTGCGGTCACTATGCAGAATCACCTTTTGGGACCGATTAACGAAATGACAGTGTCACTGTTTATGAGGTGGGGTTCTAAAACACTCATGTTGCAAATCTGATGAAAAAATTCCAAGAATTGACTGTGGTACGAGCGTGCATTGTGCAGTTTCTACACACGCTCATAACTTCGCCAATTTTTTATATTTTCACTCCAGATTTGAAACATTGCCATTTTTCACACCTCCTAATGAACAGCACAGCTGTCATTTTTCACATCCTGCCTGAAACATGTCTCACCTGTGGCACAGAATGGCTCGGTCGCTGTGGGAAATCAACTTTCAGGACAGATTAACAAAATCATAGTGACACTGTTCATGAGGAGAGGTCCCAAAACGCCCATGTTGAAAAGTTGGTGAAAAAATTCCAAACAATGATTGTGTTAGGGCGTGTGTTACCCACTTTCTACGCACGCTCATAACGTCACCACTTTTTCATATTTTCACTCCAGATTTTCAACATTGCCATTTTCTCACACCTCCTCATGAACAGTACAGCTGTCATTTTTAACATCCAGCCTGAAATGTGTTTTCCCACCTGTGTCACAGAATGGCGCAGTCGATAAGCGAAATCACTTTTCGGGACTCAGTAACGAAATGAAAGTGCCACTGTTCATTAGGTGGGGTCCCAAAAAGCCCATGTTGAAATTTGGAGTGAAAATACCAACAAACGCCCAGGGCATTATGGTTTCCAACTGTAATGCCCCACCCTGTAGAGACTGACAGGCCTCGAGGGTGTAACTTGGGGTCATCGGCTGTAATGCTCACACCTTTCCACCCCCACCCCGCAGCCAGTGACAGGCATTGAAGTGTGCCTTGGGGTCTTTGGCCCCAACGTTCACTCCATTCTTCTATACTGCACCCATTTCAGTTTATTTCCTTATGCAACGGGGTGAGCATATGGGCTGAAGACCCCAAGGCACACCGTGACACCTGTCGGTGTCTGCAGGATGAAGCGAGGTGGAATGGCATGAGTGTTATGGCCGATGACACAAAGGCACACCCTCAGTCTCTGTAGGGTGGGGGGTAGGGGGGTGGCATTAGTTCAATACTTCACTGCCATTCCTATTATGCATCTCTCTAACTCCTGCACTACCAATGCCAATGCCAGCAAGCAAGCAAACATTTGGCATTGACAAATGCTTGTTATTATAGTTCCAGTACAACTTACCTATAGTGTTTATCAGGACATTGCTCTTTGTATACATTGCCAAGGATTGCCATTATTGCCCAATTCTTACTTTCACTGCTCTGTTGCCTGTATCTTACTACTGTTTATTTTGCCTTAGTAGCTCATATTTGCCTGTTTATTGTTTTAAAAATGATGCCACTTTACCTAAGTATGTATTTGTCTCTTGTAACCCCCCCAACTCCCTGGTTAACACCAGGAATTGGACCTCAGCTCAATGTATCTTTCCCAGTTACCAGTTTTCAGTAAATAAATAAAAGAAGAACAATAACAGGGTTCTGTTCTTACCATCTCTGTGGAAGCACTATATTCATTTTTCTCATTCAGGTAACAACTGCCGTCATGTGGCTGTACCAATCCCCCCAGCCTGCCGTCAAGTGCAAGGTGAGGCACATCATCGGTAGTGAACACCAACAAATGAGAAGCCTCCTTCCGCCAGCCAATCTTTTCCTGGGGTGGACAAATAAGAAAGAGGTCAGCCCTGCACCCCTAGGAGTAAACAAACAAAGCTAACTTCCTTAGGAGTAAACAAACAAAGCTAACGTCCTGCCCCTTATGAAGCAGGGTCTGTGCACTTTGGCTGTGACTGTCCATCACTTCTGCATTCTTATTTTATCATTACAGCTACTGACCCCCAGCTGTAAGGCTGAACTCACAGTATGACTTATGGCTGAGAGTGCTGTACGGTGTTCCAAGCCAATGAGACACTTAAAACAATTTAGGAGAGCTGAAAATAGAAGAGCTAAAGAAACAAGTTCTGTGAGAGCAAGGGTATGTACAATTCTCTAATTAGTCAAGTTTCTATAAGTGCAGATTGTTCTCTAGCACTGGCAAAAACTTGGCCAGATCAAGAGGAGAAACATCATGCATATCTACAGTCATAAGCTGAAACTGGTTTAAGTATCTGTTCAAAGGGAAGTCTGATTTTTTTGTAAAGAAAAAGCTTAAAGAGCATTACTTGGTAACGTGTATGTGATCCAAACAAATGATTGGTGCACTTGTCATACACTACTGTATATGCTTAGAAATCTCGGCCTTGACACGGGTCTTATATAATAACCCTGTACCGTTACAATTCTGTCACAATTAAAAGGTCAGTTATACCCCTGCAAATGAGATGCTTCATCATACTGGGTAAATCTATGAAACCTTTTCACTGTTTGACCAGATTTTGGCTTAGTGGACATATAAACATCATACATCCGGCTTGGTAGCATGCAAACAATATGCAACCAGTGATAAAAATGTTGATCAGGTCCTGCATTTAAAATACTCTGGCCTGTCAGCCACAGAAACCCGACTCCCAGACATGGAATTTGGCATCCACTGGGACACACATCTGCAAGCATGAACTGGCCAGAAAAACAACTTATGGAGCTCCAAAAACAACGCTGCTACAGCCCAGGACAGCCAACTCTCTCCACCTACTTCCTGAGAGTCATAGACTTAACTCAGAGCACCATCAGCTCGAGTCCTGAATAATCGCTATGTTCATTCTCAGCATGCAGGGCTTAGCAGCATCTTTCTTTTCAGCTTCATTGCTGAACGCCTTAGCCAAATTCTCCCCTTGCCCACTGGTACTGCACACAAAGCCCACTTCACAGGCATTTTCCATGGCTAAAAAACAGAAACCACAAACAGACTAAATACCACTGACCATTCTATGCACTTAAAGGGGCTGCCTCTGTCACAGCAGTGTCAGTCATGAGTTACATATCTGTTTTAAATGCTAGTGCATGGCGAAAAAACATGTCAAGGGTTAAAATGTTTTAGCCATGCAATAGTTGCTTATCCTCCCAAAGCGTTTTCATTGATGTGGTGCCTTTTTAGGTCAATTCCATCAAATTTTGTTAAATAAACAAGTAAAACCATGCCCACTTTAAAGGGTGCAAAAACTCAGTAGGGATTTTTTTAAATGTGTACAGCTATTCAGGAGCAGAGAAAGGAAGAGGTTTAAGGAAAAACAAAGGTGGTAATTAGAACATGGCTTTATAGAAGGAGGTATCTGGCAAGGACGTGCAACAGGATGCAAATTACTAACACACTGTTGCTGCATTTCTGAACAAGAAAAACAGAGCAAAAATTAAATTTTCCTAGAAAACTATTACAGCAGCCCCCTGAATTTCGGTTAAAACAAAACAGCTGTAAAAACCAGCTTTTAAACAAGACTCAGTAAATTTAGTCCTCCCCCAACCCCAGTTCCCATGTTTAAAGCACTTAAAATGCCAAGAGATTAGAAGGATTTGCACTTCATTCACAGCCTTAACCTCGAAGTCACTATGCAGCTGCACCATAAGTTCAGGCTCTGCATCTTAAAACCATTTCCAGCACTTCAAAGGGGCACTTTTCCTTTTCCTGGGTGAAATGAAAGCTTTCACACCATAAAATCCCTATGCTCCCAAGAAACACAATATCCTGCAACATGTCTTGAAAATACTTATCCTTTATGATGAAACTTGGCGAAGGAGGACCTGAAATTAGAAGCTGTGTTAATAAAACAGTGCAGGGATCCCAGCTGCACCTACTTGTCAATTTCAACAAGAAAGGATAAGACGGTCCACAGTGAAACAGGCAGGACGCATTCATTATGGTTACTTGCAGTCCTAAGAAGAGTAATGTTCCATTTGAATAGCCACTTCACATCTGTCCCATCAGTGACTCTCAGCTGCCTATGATTTTCAGGAATGTCCTTGATTTAATTTAAAAAAGACCCTCTGTACTTCCAGAAACGTATGTTTCTGTCACTGAAGACTGTGGATTTCTACCATAAAATAATATCAAAAATCAAAGTCTGAGTCTATTTATGCTAGAAAATGTCTTTAGCTGGCTCTGTGGTTCCAAGAGAAGGGTTCGCTCGGCATGCTGGCAACCCGGGTTCGCACTCAGAGTCCAGGTATCAGAGCGGAGACCAGTAGGAGGGAATCTAGAGCATCCACTGGATGCTTCTCTCCCGGGCGGGGGCAGGGCCTTGGCACCTGAAGGTGGATTGGGTGACATGCACATCCCGCCTCAGGTTGCTGTCCCTGGTAGACCTAATCAGGTTGAGTGTGCGCTGGCAAAAATTGAAAATTGCTCCCCAATTGACCAGATGATGGTCGCCAGTCCCCTGTTGCCACGAAACCCCAGATCGCCTGGACCGACCCAAGCAGCACCTGGTCAATGAAGATGCGCCTACCAGTGCCTTCTCCCTCAGAAGGGGAGGACCAGTTCAACAAAGAGATATGTCTGGTTTCCCAGGGGCTGCCAATATGGGGAAGTGGATGGTGGTGGGGACAGAGTGGTGGTGGAGTGCATCTAGGTGGCCTGAAAGAGTGGCAGGTCGGCGATGCACTGGAGTTGCAAAAAAATTAAAAAATAAAAATGTCTTTTCCACCTAAACAATTATTCATGCAGCTACCTGAGGTAGTATGTCCATTTTCTAAAAATGTGCCCCTGAATTCCTTAAAGGGGAACAGTTGACCAGAATTTTGCTAACAAAAGTGATCACTCCCATCATTGACTACGCAGACATTGTGTACAACACCGCCCCCTCCACCTTGCTATCCAGGCTGGACTCCTTATTCCACACTTTTTTGGTGTTTTGCAACAAATTCCCCTTTCAGAACACACTACTGCACAATCTTTTTCTCCCTTGGGTTAGCACCCCTCTCCCATCGCTGTTTTTGCCACTCAATTTCTTTTATTTCCAAATTTTGTTTTGACCTACTGCCCCGCTACTAGGCTGAGAAATGAACCCCTGCAGACTTTTCTCCTTACTCACTGTGCTCTAGGGACTCCCGCTCCTTCTCCCTCCCCAAATCATCCTCATCAACTGACAAATCTGCCTTCTCCTACCGTCTCCCCTACCTATGGAACCAGCTTCCCCAGCCCCTCAGAAACTCACCCTCACACAACTCCATTAAATCTCAACTTCATCACCTCCCCTTCCCCACCTGTAACTGCAACTAGTCTGCCTTTAGCCAAATGAACATGGCTTAAACTTCAAAACCTCTGTTCTCTATATTACTGTATTCATGTAACTGATTGTGAATAACTGTAAATATTCAACTGAATGTAAATAACTCCTTTGTACAAAATGATGTGATTGTACGTAATATTCTAATTTGTCTATTCTATGTATGTATACTGTTTGTAACTCCCTTCCCCTCACCTCCTGGCCGCACCTGGAAACTAGCCTTGGCTCAGTGTGCTTTTCCCGGTTATCAAATGTTTAAATAAAAAAATAAAATAAGAATAGTCCAACAATTCTCCTGCCCAGCCCACTGTTAGTTTACCTGCCAAGGAAATAAACAGCCCAATTTTCAGAATTTAGTTTGTTTAGGGGGACGGGATCATAAATCCTCATATTGAGGAAAGGGGTGAAAGGGGAAATTGTTTAACCAGGAAAGGCACACTAAGCAGAAGCTCGTTTTCAAGTGCAACCTGGGAGCACAAGGAAGTTAAGTGACTTGCTCAGGGTCACATAGTATGCAAAGGGGTCTGTGGGATTCAAATCCTGGTCTCCCAGTTTGCAGCTCAGAACCTTAAACCACTGCGTTATACTGCCTCCTAAAATGGATGAAATGGCCACCAGATCCCTTCTTCTGCCTAGTGCCCTGCACATGAAGATCTGCCTCTGTGCTCAAATGTTCTGTGATAAATGAGTTTATAGAGCAAGCTCTAATGATCTCAGTGAGGGTGGGTTTTACATTTTTGTATATTTTAGAGGTCCACTGGGTTTAAATCAATGCCACCCCTCAACTGACAAGAGCCTTGTTAGTTGGGTAGTGGCACTGATTTAAACCCAGTGGACCTCTAAAATATATATGAACATACAAAACTATCAGCAGATACAGGCCTTATGGTCTATCTAGTCTGTCTGAGTGAGCAGCACTTCAGCCTTTCAGATTGCAGCTGCCCCCCCTCTGTTTTTCCTCCTGCTTCCTACACACACACACACACACACACACACACACACACACACACACACACACACACACACACCTCTCAGTTTGGGCCCTCCCTTTGGTTCTGTCCCACCACCTCTTGAAGCTGCTCACCGATCTCAATGATACCACCTTCTCCAGCAGTGCATTCCACCCTGTAACCACCCTTTCTGTGAAAGAGTGCCTCCTCATTTCCCTCCTGAATCTTCCTCCATTCAATTTCAGACTGTGCCCCTGGTTTCCCTCCCACCTTTTAATTTGAACATATTCTCAATGTTTACTGTGTTCATGCCCATCAGGTACTTGAAGGCCTCAGTCATATCCCCATTCTCCCTTCTATCGTCCAAGGAATACATATTGAGCTCTTTCAGTCTCTCCTCAGAAGGTTTATCTCCCAATCCCAGGATCATTTTCGTTGCCCTACGCTGTACCCCTTCCAGTAGCTTGAGGTCCTTTTTCAAGTAGGGGCACCAGTACTGCATGCAGTACTCCCAAGTGTGGCCTCACCAGGGACTAGTACAGGGGCAGGACAACTTCCCCTCTCCTAGAAGTGATTCCCCTTGTGATGCAGCCCAGCATTCTGTTGGCCTTTACCCCGCCTTCATCCACTGAGCGGAGTGGTTAATTTCCTCTGTTACTAGTACAGCCGGATCCTTCTCCTCCATTGACATAGATAACTGCACTCCCCCCAACCAGTAACTATTACTGCAGTTTGGGGCTCCCAAGTGCATGACTTTTCACTTCTTGGCACTGATTCCTAGTTGCCATGTGTTGGACCAGCTCGCCAGTCTTGCTAAATCCTCCTGGAATGCTTTACCGTCTCCCCCCACCATCCACTTACACACAGATCTTAGTGTCATCTGTGAAGAGGCTGATCTTACTTTTTATCTAATCTGATATGTCAGCAATGAAAATGTTAAACAGTACTGGTCCCAGCACCGAGCCCTGTGGGACCCCACTTGTTACTGCTCTGGGCTCGGACAGTTCACCCCCCCCCCCACGACTACCTTCTACTGTCTATCTTGTAACCAGCTCTTGACCCATCTAACCAGTTTCCTCCCTGCTCCCAGGCTACCCAACTTGCTGGTCAGCCTCCCATGAGGCACCAAGTCAAAGGCCTTGATAAAGTCCAGGTAAAGGATGTCCACCGCATGGCCCTTATCCAGTGCCCGCATCACCCAATCAAAAAAATCAACCAGGTTCGTCTGGCAGGATCTGCCCAAGATAAACCCATGCTGCTTGCCATCCTGGAGACCATTATCCTCCAGGAAGTTTACTAGCCTCTCCTTGAGGATAGTCTCCATTAGCTTTCCTACAATTGTGGTAAGGCTCTCTGGTCTATAACTCCCTGGTTCATCCCTGGGTCCACTCTTATAGAGGGGCACCATATGTGCTATCCTCCAATTCCTGGGTATGCACCCAGTATCCAGGAAGGGGTTGAGCAGGTCTACTAGTGGCCCTTGCCAGGACATCTGCCAACTCTCTCAAGACTCTAGGATGAACTCCATCTGGTCCAGGTGCCTCATCCACCCTCAGGGACTTAAGGCCCTCTATCACTCTACTCACTGTGATCTCCCAATCTGTAACCTCCTCTCCACCTACTCCCACCACACCCTTCCCCTTAGGTATGGGCCCTTCCCTCTCCCTGGTAAATACTGAACAGAATTACTTATTGAGTACTTCAGCCTACTCTGCCCCCTTTTCCACCCATCCAATGCAATTCTTAATCCTAACAATCTGATCCTTGCTCTTTCTCTTCTCCCATATATATCTGAAAAAAATCCTTTTCACCTTCTCTGATCCCCTGCGCTAGCCTCAGCTCTCTCAATGCCTTGGCTGCCCTTACTATTCTACTCTAAGTATGGTATATATAATTTAATTCCGCCTCCATGGAGATCAACAATGCATGCTCCCATGCTCTACAAACTCCTATATCACAAACATCTGGGGGGGGGGGACTCTATGTGTGGGGTACCAGAAAAGGTAAGGGATCTGGCAGCCAGCTCCTCAATATGAGGATTTATGATCCCTTCTGCTAAACAAAGTATGAGGATAAAAATCCTGAAAACTGGACTGTCCTTAGCAGGTAACCTCACAGTGCGGGGCTTAGGGATTGCACTGAAACTGGTGCTGTAAAAATCTGTCCTGATTTTTGACTTTGGGGTTAAGATATATAATCATGTTTCTTCAGGTGTCCCCCTCCCTCGCAAAATCCATACTGAAAGAAACATTACAAGTTTTAATTACATATTCATGAATGGAAGCAGTCAGCTGATTGACTCCCATATAGGGCATTAATCGCCAGGAAATAACTGGCACATCTGTCACATGAAAGTCATTAACCTTTCCTCCACAGACGAACTTCCCACCTGTTTCCCCGAACAAGACAAAATTAAACAAATAAATGTGAGTCCTAACATGAAAAAAAACCGACTGGAAACTTGATGAGATCCAAAGCAACTAAAGCCAGAAAGCTTTAAGGCAAACAAAAGAAAATATTTCTTTACACAAAAAAAATTATTGTTGTATGGAAAGTGCTACCTAGGGAAGTTATTGCTAGTGACACTAAAACATCCTTCAAAAAAGTAATCTGACAAACTGATCATAATCGGGGAACTTAACAAGGAATTACCACTGAGGAAGTAAGGAAGGGGAGACCTGATGGACCCCTAGGTCTTCTTCTGCCTATCAAAACTGGGGTACACCTGAGTAACCTGGCTATACTGGCTGGCAGCATAGCCTAGAGGTTACAGCAATGAACTTGGTACAACCAGCAGGGCTGGGTTTGATTCCTACAGCCTCCACTTACATACTGTGCGACTCTAAGCAAAGCATTTAACCTCCCTATGCTCTTGGGAGGTACCTGGAAATCAGCTTCAGTGCAGTGTACCTTTCCTGGCCAAAAATGCCAAAATAAAAAGCAATTAGACTTATAATTGCCATAATAACCTCACAGTCTGTCATTTCCCAGTGAATTAATGACTGGCTGGGGTAACTGGTCCTTTGCTGCACCTTCAGCCATCAACTCCCCACAGCCTGTCATTAACCCTGACAAATGACCGGCTGTTCGGTCATTAGTGTGTCTATGCTAGCCTTACTGACTGCACTGTACATAGGTCATGCGATATGATAAAGCTGGCCTTACCAGATTGCTTAGCTTTCCGATGTAAGCCAAAAGAGATTGTACTGGATTAATACTACTCTATTTGCTGGAGCTAACACAAATACAATAAGAATCTTACACATACGTACTACAATATAAATGTTATATTGACAATTACATATATATGTATATGCAAAAGAAAAAAACACTGCCTTCAGTAAAAAATGTAAGAACCAAAATGTCTGTTTAGTTCTAACTTTTTTTTTAAAGTTCATATTATTTGATACATCTATGCATGTAAAAAACAGATATACCCAGAATTAATGTTAGTGTTCTGCTATTAAGGATCAAATATTTGTAGCCCACTCGGTTACCTACCACACCCATGGTTCATCTCTTGCACGCCTGGACACCACTCTGTGCTTCTCTCAGCGCCAAGGAGCCTAATGCCACCAGCCCCCTGGCATCAAGCATCAGGTACAGCCTATACACAGCTCCAGCCTCGCTGGCTGCTGCTCCGGCTGCCAAATTTTTTGCCCACCACCTCCCCCCTTCCCTCCCAGGCAACCCTTAAATACACTTAAGCTCCTCCCTCCCCTACCCCATCCTGCCCCATTGGCTCCCAGTACTAGTGCTCTGAGCTTAAAGCTTTCTGTCTCCCCACCCCCTTTGTTGATCTTTGTTAATCCTGCCCTGCTCTTAAAGGCATCTTCACTATAAGACACTTTCTCCTTAAAGCCCTGCTCTCTGTTTCCCTGGCTGTGGTTTTACAGCTCTAGATAGTACTGTGTCATTAGCTATTGTAATAAATCCAAGAGATGGCTTCCGAAGCCCCACTTCTCCTCATTGGCTACATCCTCATTCTGACAGTGGAGCCAGTTTTGGACCCCAGGAAAGAATCATCCTGCCTGAATACTCCTATAGGACTGGAAATAAGCCCAACGGTGTCTGCCACTCAGTTAACTCCCTCAAAAGGCAGTAATCCTTGCGCATTTCCAACCCTTCACACCTACTACTGCCCAACATTCTCTAAACAGACCCCTCTTACTCTCTCTGCTAGGGTAGCATTATCTGCTCCGATCAACTTCCGCTGCCCACCAAAGTCCCGCACCGCTGCCCTTGATAGTGTCCAAGGCAAACAATGCCTTCCAAAGCAATGGGCAGGATCATACACTTGACTTACCCTTCTCCAAAATAATGTGGAATGCAATCCAACTTCTGGCCCCAACTACAAGGTGCTCTGAGACCACCTCTGGCAATCCCACTATGCCACCCCTCTGCCATCCCACAAGAGCAGGAGACGCAGTTAAACATATGTCCGCTATCCTGCCGGCTCAGCTGAATATGCTGATAGTCACCACAAAAGTGAAGAAGAAAACAGCCAACTCCCACAGCAAGTCCTATCTTATGAAACATTTAAAGCTACAAGCTCTTAGAATTGCCTGGTCACTCCTCCTACTCTCAGGGAATGTTCACCCAAAACCTAGACCTAGTACTAGTGCCTCAATACCACCAACAGACCACAAGGCTGGTGCAATAACTATTGCATCTCTTAACATATGCAGCCTACTAGCAAAATGTGATGCTCTCCAGGTATGGATGAGCCAACATAAACCAGATGTCATCTCAGTCGTGGAGACCTGGCTCACTCCTAGAACCCCTGACTCTGATATCCAGCTTGAGGGCTACACAACTTTTAGGGTGGACAGACGAGGGGAAGGATGTGTCATTTATGTTAATGATTCAGTTCAGTGCAGGGCACTCCCCATCCCACCCCAGGGTGGAAGATCACAAATTCTCTACGTCCAGGTTCAACTTGGATCCCAGGAAAAGTGTTTAACTATAATCTCAGTGTACATACCCCCTAAAGATCAAGAGGCTGGTTTCAAACTAGCACTTGATTATTTATCTAGTAATCACCATCAATCTGAAATCATAATGTTAGGGGACTTCAATATAAATTGGTTATCCCCAGATGCTGCACCTGACCAGGATGCAATAGCGGCCATAGACATGGTCCAACTCGTTCAATCCCACACTCATGTAAACTATCACACCAGTTCAAGTACTCTCATAGGCTGGGTACTAACCAACTGGCCACAAAGAATAACTAGAACCACTGTGCTAGCCGACTCTATCAGTGACCACTCGCCAGTCATGCTCCTGGACAAACAAGACCCTGAACCCCCCCCCAAAAAAAACCAATAACCTCCAGAATTATAAAAGCTGGACATCTTCCCTCACTAAAATCCTACCTCCACCAGCTAGAGTGGGAGGGGGTCTACGCTGCCGCCAACATGAATGCTGCTCTTGACTGCTTTAAATTGACAAGTTTAACTCAGCCTGCAACTTCTTTGCCTCTCTAAAAATGAGGAAAATCAATGGAACCAGCAAAGCATGGATCACACCACAGCTTCTTGAGCTCATGGGGGTAAGGGATAACCTGTGGCATAGGGCTAAGAGCACTGGGTCTCCCTCTGACATACAGAAATACAAAATAAAACGTAATAAGTGCACTCAAGCCAGCCACCTTGCAAAAAGATCTCACTTTAAAAGTGAACTGGACAATTCTTGGCACGACAGCCACAGATTCTGAGACAATATAAAAACCCTAACAGGCAGAGCAAGTAAATCACCACCATCACAAAAACTTTGAGGGTGCAATTACCCAAGAGCCCAAAACTATCGCAGATGGCTTCAACAAGACCTTCACAGACCTTAGTGTGGTCCTTCCTCCAGACTATCTCCGACCTGTGCCTAGCTCCGCCATTAGTTGTACCGACATCCCTCCAACACACACAGCACCTCCCTTCTACCTGAAGGTAATCTCTACAACTGAGGCAAAAAAATACTTGGAAAAAGTTCTCGGGAACACTAGATCCAGTGGGTACTCGCTTGACCTAAAGATTGTGGCTCTCATCCTGGATGTGTTACTCCTCCTCTAACCTGGATTCTAAATCTCTCACTAACCACTGGCATTTTCCCTCAATGCTGGAAAGCTGCAGTGGTCACCCCAATCTTTAAAAGTGGGGGACAGAACCTGCCTGGCCAACTACAGGCCAATCTCAATTCTGCCGCCCCCCCCAAAGGCACTAGAGAAAATAGTATATGATCAGCTAGGTACATACCTTGATAAGTACAACCTTCAATGCCAGGAACAGCATGGCTTTCGGAAGACACATAGTACTTCAACGGCATTGGTTAAGTTTACCAGTCATATCCATGAAGCACTTGACTGAGGGCTCTTGGTGGGGGCCACTTTCATTGACCTCACCAAGGCCTTCGACATGGTCAAGCACAACTTGCTTCTCACACAACTCTCTAACAGTGGTATATCCTCTATCTCTCTAGGCTGATTCCAGAGTTACCTCTCTAACAGGACCCAACAGGTCAAGATTCTTGACGTTCTATCTGACCATTGGCATGTTAACACAGGGGTGCCCCAAGGTTCTATTTTGGGCCACCTGCTGTTCAGCCTGTTTCTAAATGAACTCCCCAAAGTCTGCCAGAATAAGATCCTTCCATATGCAGATGATGCTGTTCTCTACACGTGTCACTCTACTCCGGAAGAGCTGGAAAAAGGCATGCAAGATGACTTTACTGCTGTGGAAAAATTGTTCCATCAGTTTAAGCTCTTGCTCAACTACACTAAGACTAAAACAATGTTGTTTGCCTCCCATCAAAACTGTCGTAAGTCCCATCACCTCAATATCTACAATAACAAGTTTGATACACTCAAAATGGTCACCACCTTTAAGTACCTTGGTGTCTACCTTGACAGCTCTCTCTCCTACAGCCAGCACATAGACCATGTTGCCAAGACAGCTAGTGCCAGACTAGGTCAGCTCTACCAGCATAGGCAGTGTCTCACCAAAAGTGCCATCAAGCTTGCAGTTAACAGCTCCGTGCTCTCTATCATAGATTATGGACTGGTAGTCTACGGAGCAGGTACCGATACAGCACTTTGGCAAATCAAGGTTGTCTTAAACAAAGCCTGCAGAATAGTCCAGGGTGTGGACCGTTTAACTCACAATTGTGAACTATACTCAAGCAGCGGTTGGTTAAACCTGAATAGCAGAATTCAGTACCAAGTCCACCCTAGGTCTTCCTCCTCCTGAAATGAGGCAACTGCTAAGAAACTCCACTTCCTCCAGACTAACTAGGGGTCGAGTAAAGCTGCCTTCATTATCCCATTCCACTAGACCTCACTACGGCAACAGTCCTTCAAATACAGGGCCCCCTGCTGGCTAAATTCCTTTAAGTCTGAGCTGATTGAGGAAATGAAACTGCACTCACTTAAGGCCTAGCTGTTGCAGTACCTGCGACTGCATCACCTGTGCATAATCCTACTGTTGTTGATAGCTCATCTGTCCTGCACAGCACCCATCTCCCCCCTGGTGTGACCCCACTGAGAACTTACCCCCACGTCCCCTCTTTAACCCACCCACCTTCCTGCTTTCTCTTCACAAATATTAATTCCCCATTTCACCCCTCCCCGGTTTCCCCTCACCTCACCCCCTACTTTAAAACCCTTTCCACCTCCTCCCTCCCCCCACATCACCCGGCCTTGCCCTATCACCTACTTCGTAACCTTGGGTAGATTCCTATCCAATCCTCCCTCTGACTCACTCAAGCCCTTATTCTGTCACCCCTTGTCTCTGCCCTCACCTCCCTGCTCTCATCTACTCTGTCCTCCCCCTCCTTTGGTCACCACCACTTCTGACCCTCCATAACTCTACCTGCATGCTCTAAAGCTCAGCTACCACTCTAAATTTGCTTGTCCACCTTAGGTATGCTGTTAGTACTGTTGCAATAAAGTTGACCTCTCCTACCTGATGTATTTTAGCTGTACTTGCTTGAATTTGTATCTGTATGTACCATAATGTACTTGCCTGCTGTATATACCCCTATCTGTTTTGTAAAGTCTATGTACCTTGTCTATTGCCTTATGACGTGGAACCTTTGTAAACACGCTTTTAGCTCAAAGGTGTTATCTGAGATTCCAATAAATACTCTCTCAAATAAATGGAGGATTCTGAAAAATGTTAACAGTAGTCTGTTATAAATTCTAAAACTGCTAATGCTTTTTTTTTTTTTTTTTTGTTAGCACAATTTCTGCCTAACAATACAAGGTACAATATATAGAACATACCTCTCAACCTCTCAGCATTAACATTCATAGTACTGGTCTTCAAAATTCAGAGAAAATGCCCAAAATGTGTATCCCTTTCTTATTTTAAAGAATAATATGTCTACAAACACTAGGTCCCGTATATTTAGTGTTTAAGAATGTTTCTATCAAGTTAGTCAATGATTTAGTAGTTTGTGTGTCCAGAAATAGCTCTAACAGTGATAAGAACATCAGTAAACCTTTGGGGAGCAAGGGTAAATTTGAGTGTAACAATCATAGCACTATGCAAAATTCATAGCAGTTAAGCGGGTATGGTGTAGAACATTGTATCTGTTGTCTAATAAATCTGGTGCCATTTCCCTCATTCTAAATCATCAACTGATGTAATCGATCAATGCAGAGATTGGGCTTCATGTTAGACTCTCTTGTAACTTCTGTATAAAAGGATCCTACAAAAAAGAGCATTCCAATTTGAAAACAGGGGCTCAGTTTTAAAAGGCCCCATGCGATCAATGTATGGTGCAGCGTACCACTGACTGCAGATAATCCAGGTGTGCCAGGGACCCTGCAACTGATTTTACAAAAAGTGGGGTTCCAGCACCAAAGTCCCCAGGTTTGCCAACAGCTGCACAGAAGAAAAACGATGCATGGGTAGAATGCTGCAAGCTATGAGACAGGCTAGTGGCAGCAGCGGTCTGCGATTGGCGACCCACTGGTTGGTCATCCTGGTGGCTACTGGGTCGCCCTGGCTTGGGGGGCGTGTGTGGCAGCTGCCCCTGATGGGGAAACTACATGACCACCGCCTGCAGTGTGGGTCAGGTGGGGGGGGGGCAGATGCAACAGTGCCACCACAGGGGGGTGAGGGGTTGCGGGCTTGTACCTGCCAGGGACAACTGGCCACTCCAGTGGTGGTCTGGCAGGTATCAGAGCTCTGAGACACCTTCCCCATTGGGGGTACAGGATCACCCCCCCACCCAGCGACAGTTCCAGGAGTGGCACTCGGTGAGTTAGTCCAACTTCGGGCTGGTCTAACAGTAGGGTCCATGCAACCATTGGGGGGAGCTTGCAAAATCCCACTTTAGGGGATATTATAGTGGTGCCCCAGCACAAGCCCCCTTTCACCATGGCACACCAGTGTGGCTGTTGCAAGAACGATGCAAGCCTAGTTGGCACAGGCAGTCCCTCCAGTGGTGCAGGGTGCCTTCTAAAATCAGGACTGGTGCAAAGTGTGGTGCAAGGAGCCCTTTGCACCATGCCTCCTTAACACAAGCCAGTCCTGGTCATTTCAAAATTGGGGCCTGGGTATTTTTATTTATCAGATGTCTTCGTTAACTGGGTAGGTGAACTAACTTGACAGCCTAGTTTCAGTGCATGAAAAGAGTACAATACAACAGGTTTAGCATAACTGGCACAAACAAAAGTGTAGGCAAGAATGGAAAAAAGAGAAGCAGCAGTTACATTCATGACCTCACAGCAAATGCTTTTTAGGCATCAAGCTAAAAGCTGGTTGCCTCTTGCCATCATGTGTACTCTTGTGAGTTTCTTGAATATTGATGTACATTTTATTGTGCATATGCCGGCTGTGATGCAGTCTGCAGAATGCCATAGAGTGCTGTGATGCAGTCTGTGGAGTGCCACAGAGTGCTGTGATGCAGTCTGTGGAGTTCCATAGAGTGCTGTGATACAGTCTGTCGCATGCCATGCTTAAACTGCAGCATGAGCCACTTCCTTTCAGTTTATCTCCCCCCCACCCAGATTTACACATCCATGATGCTTTCAACTGTTTAAGCTTCATAATGCATGCATGTGGATAGAAGAGATCTGTCTTTTTGCAAGGTCTATACATCCTACATACAGCTGTACTTCCAAACTGCCTCTTTGTTATGCTGCTTCTCTTCAATGCTAGTTCCAACAGTAATAGGTGTCTCTTACACTTCTCTAAAGTGGACTGACTGCTTTCATGTAAAATTGATAGCTCTGTATGGTACTATTGTGGCCAGCTGTGTGGGTTGGTAGTGACTGCTTGTTCACTATGACCCTGTGTTGCACAGTTGTTGAGCAAGCAAGCTGCTGTACATTAGAGCTACTTGCACATCCATTTCAGAAAACAGGTGCCTTACATAACAGCAGAAATGTAGTTTTGGATTAAGTTGCTGGATCCAGCTGCAGCAGATGAATTCATGGTGGTAAATAAGGGCTGGTTTTCATGCAAATGTCCCTAATGTTAAATGGATAAGGGGATAGGAAGTACAGAACATCTTTAAACAGAAGCAATACAGTCTCTACATATTATGTTTTTCAAAGTTCACTGCATCAGCATTTGTTAGTCACCATATGATTTATTTCAGCAATGATGTAATTTTGGCAAAAACATCTATATACACATTTTCAGTTTCTTTCATTCCTAAACGAAGATACACATAAAAATATTTTTGTTGTCATATTGGTCCTTGTAACAAAAGATCAAGAAGAAAGATGATTTGATATATTTTATTGGACCAACATAGATGTTACATCTAATGTTCAGTTAATGTTTAACGTGTTAATGTTAAGTGAGATGTTATGCACCTGTTTTCTTTTGTAACTTCTATAGTCGTGTTTACATGGCTGACATCACTCCTTTAGTGGAACGTTGCAGAGCTGCCCCAACCCAAAAGATGCTTGTTTCACGTGTCTACACAGCTCCCCTCAGCGCCGATGTAAGACATGCTGGAGAGGGGCTGGGAGTTGGGGCATTCGGCTGACAGAAGCGCCCGCAAGGTGTTTAATGTTGGAGCGAGTGGTGCAGCCTGTCCACACGGCCGCTTAATCCACTCACTCCCGAATGCATCTCCAGACTTTCTGGGAATGCAGAGTGGAGCAAAGGATCAGCTCACCATGATACAGTAAGTGTCAACATGGCGGCATTTGCACCGCAGCAACCCAAATGCTCAGGCTGCTGCAGTGCAAATGCCACCATGTAAATAAGGCAAACGTTGGTCCAATAAAAGGTATCAAATCATCTTGTTTTCTTAAACTAAGATACAGGAAGAAATGGACAAGGACTGGAGTTTGCAAATTCTGAAGGCAGCAGGGAAGTGGTAATAGTGGGGGACTTCAACCTGCCCAGAATGGACTGGAGTGTACCGACCACGACATGTGCCAAGAGTCAAAGAATTCTGGAAGTGATTCAGAATGGTTTCTTGACTCAAGGTGTCAATGAACCCACCTGGGAAGAGGCAATCCTTGACCTGATGCTCATGAATGGAGAACACGTACAGGATATAACAGTAAGGGAACCCCGGGGGGGGGTGATCTTTGTTCAAGTGGTTCCGGCTGGACATGGGTAGGGAAGGTGTCCCGACTAAGGCCAACATCCTGGACTTTAGGAGGGTGGACTTTAGGAGAATGGGCAAGGTACAGAAAAGACACCTAGTGAAAATTAAAACAGCTATGGAGGTGAACCAAAAATAGTCAATTTTTAAGGAAGGATTAGGGACTGCAACAGAAAAGTGTGTGAGATACAAGGGGAAGAACTCAAAGATCAAACCACTCAGCTGGTTCAGCCCTGAGGTAGCCCAGACAGTGAAGAATAAGAGGCTGGCCTATCAGAAATTCAGGAGGACCAAGAGTGAGGAGGACAGAGAAAAATACCTGGGGCTGGCAAGGGAGGCAGAAAGGGCAGTTTGGAGCACAAAGGTGCAGAACGAATTGCAACTAAGCGGAGGGTATCAGGAGGTAAGAGAAGGCTTTCTTTTGCTACATAAGCGAGGAGAGAGACAAGAAAGATGGGACTGTTTGTCTACAACAAGGAGACGGGTGGATGGAGGAAAATAGGGAGAAGGCAATGCTGATGGTGGGAAAGGACCAGAAGTGGGGAAGGGGGACAGATGGGGCAATTGAAGGGAACAGAGTGAAAAAATAGTTGTTAGCTTTGAGGATGAACAAATCACAGGGCCCAGATGGAGTGCACCCTAGGGTGCCAAAGGAACTGACAGGGGAGCTTACAGAGCCACTGGCGGACTTGTTCAGTAGTTCACTGGAGTCAGGAGTGGTACCGCAGGACTGGAGGATGGAACATGTGGTGCTCCTCCACAAGAGCAGTCTCAGGGATGACCTGGGGAACTACAGACCAGTCAATCTCACTTTGATAGTGTGCATACTTATGAAGACCATAATGAAAGAAAGACTGATAGAGCACCTAGAGGGACATGGGCTCCAGAATGCAAGGCAGCATGGATCTATGGGAGGGAGGTCTTGTCAAACAGAAACTTAGAAACTGTCGGCAGATAAGGATCGCTAGGCCCATCTAGTCTGCCTGTAGGCCCTATACATTGTATGTGGCCACTGACCCTATGAGATCAATGGCTTTTCATCACTCCCTCCCCTCTCAGGCTTCCCTCGTGCCTGTCCCAGGCATGATTAAACCCCTCCACTGTGCTTGCCCCCACTACTTCCTGTGGCAGACTATTCCAAGTGTTGACTAACCTTTCTGTGCAGAAAAAACTTCCTCACATTGCCTCTTAATCTACCCTCTTCCAATTTCATATTGTGCCCCCTTGTTCTAGTACTTTTTCTACATTGGAAAAGGCCCCCTACCTGCACCTTGTTTATGCCCTTGAGGTACTTGAAAAGTTCAGTCATGTCCCCATTGCAATCATGAATCAGATCAATTTCATTGACTGGGTAACCAAATCAGCGGACTAGAGACAAGCAGTGGACATCCTCTAACTGGATTTCAGCAAGGCCTTTGACTCTGTACCCCACAGAAGGCTGATCTGAAAGTTGGTGGACCTCAGAGTCAGAGAGAAGATGGTAGATGGGTGGAAAACTGGCTAGAGAACAGGACCCCGAAGATGATGGTGGAAGGAGAACTGACTAGTACCAAGGAGATCACAAGTGGCATCCCACAGGGCTCAGTGCCAGGGCTGGTGCTATTCGACATTTTTATTAATGATACTGGGGATGGCATCATGGGCAAAATGTGTCTGTTCACAGAAGACACCAAGCTCTGTGGGAAGGTGGACTCAGCAGACAGGATACAGGACCTTGAAGAGGACCTAAGAAGACTTGCAAGGTGGTCCGGAATCTGGTAACTGAGCTTCAGTGCCAAGAAGTACAAGGTTATGCACACTGGAGCCAAAAATCCCAGGACAGAGTACTACCTGGGAGGGGTCAAGGTATCTCCCACAGAGGGGGAGAAAGATTTGGGAATGATGATATCTAGTGACCTGACGCACTCCACACAATTCAAAAAGGCAGTGGCAAGGGCAACAGGATTTATTTATTTATTTAAAGTTGATAACTGGGAAAGGCACACTAAGCTGAGGCTCGTTTCCAGAGGCAACCCAGGCAGGGGGTACAGGATGCTGGGGTGCATCGCCACAGGAATCAGCAGTAGGAGACAGAACGGGGTATTGCCCTTGTACAGGTCAAGGCTGAGGCCAAATCTGGGGCATGTGGTGCAGTTCTGGTGCCCTCACCTTAAAAAGGATATCAGCCTGATGGAAACAGTCCAGAAGAGGGCTACAAAGATGACTGCAGGGCAGCAGGGTAAAACGGACAAAGAGAGACTGAGGGCTCTGAACATGTACTCCCTGGAGGACAGGAGGGAAGAGAAGACATTATTGAGACCTTCAGGTACTTGAAATGGATTAATAGGGTGAACAAGGAGGGTCTCTTCAGGCAAAGCTGCATCAAAAATACGAGGGGGCAAAGCCTTAAGTTGGGGATGTTTAGGAGGGAGGTTAGGAGACATTTCTTCATGGAAAGGGTGGTGACCAGGTGGAACAAGCTATCTGAAGAGGTTGTATCAGCAAGAATGGTGGGCAGCTTCAAGAGGGACTGTGATAGATACAGGGGGAAGATAAAGGTCATGGGAGGGGAGTGGGGAGCAGGGAAAAACAACATATGCTGTTAACGCTGCACAATGAGCAGACTAGATAGACCAGAGGGCCTAATTCTGCTAGATAATTCATTTGTTCATACAGGATTTATAAGTTTTTAAAAGCTCTCATTGTCTTGCCATGCCCACAATGAAAAATGTAAATATGTAGGTTTGGTGCTGTGCTGTTTACCAGCAGAAACGTGTGACAACACTGTCATAATGCAGCCACTGTGCAAAGCTGGTATGTACTTTCAACAGGTAACTTCAGTGGAACAGATTTTTATAAATTGTGAGTGGTGGCCATCTTTAATGATACAAGTCATTAATTACAAAATTAGTTATAAAAGGTATTTGGAAATATCTAAAAAAAACATATAGAGGATAAATTTTAGGATGCAAGAAAAACATTTTTGCTAAAAAAGCTGTATGAAATTTTTTGCTGCCTAACAAATACTGCAGCTTTAAAAAACCCTGAATGAACATCTTTTTGCCCACTAAACGTGACAGCGACCTGGAAACTCAACCTCCCCACAAGTTTACATCCCAGCTCTAGGGACCATACTGTCTTTACCCTCTTGATCTCAGGATACAGATGGCTTACCACTAGTGCACTGAAGAACTGGGCCACCACCTCTGTGCCTACTGAGCTGCACATCAACGGCTTTTCCTGGACACAGCGCAATATAGCCAGTATCATTAGTTTATTAATAAACAAATGGTTTTGAAAACTGAGCATAATCCAAAGGACTTCCAGAACTGCTTCCTTATGCATTCCATCCATCCTGTCATATTATACCAGGAAGCCATGCCAAAAGGCTAGGGGGATGGGGTGATTTGCAGCAGCAGAATTTGCAAATGTGTCTCCCATCATAAGCAACTGCAGAACATCTGCATGAGCAACACAGACAGCACTGTGTACATTACTGGGGCTTAAAGATACACTGTCACCCCCCCCCCCATACAGACATGGGTCAGTTACACATGTTTAATATATGGAGGATGGAGGCTTAAACAAAAAAATTTAATTCTATGTTGAAGGTCTCTCAGTGAGTTCCAATTAAAAAACTAAATCAGAAAAACTAGGCTCGCTATATTGGTGCGGTAATACTAAAAGACATGTTTAAACATTGGTTGCAGCACAGTGTGGCACTACTGCACTTTTAATTTGTTTTAAAAGCTAGACCTTATTAAGAGGTCTTAAGTCCAAAAGGTAAATTTGTGAGACACTAGTAGCCATCCCATCCCCCTTTACTTTAAATGGGCAAAAAAAAAAACCTGTCCTGTTGGGGAGAAGCGTTAAACCTGTCTCTTCAAGGAGGAAAAAGGAAAAAAAATTGAAAGGATTCTGCAAAAATGGTAATTTGGTAGTAATGTGTGGGGATGCACCATGGTAGACCTGAGCTCTGTAGTGACCCCAGCAATGTCTTCCCCAGGTCACTGGACAGTGAGCTCATTGTGGAGGTGATCTGGTCACTCCTGTGTGGGGGTACAGCACCTACTGTAGTTAGCTCAATAGAAGAACTTGGCATACATCTCAAAGAGAGGTCACTTCGCTGGAATACAAAATGGGTGGAGTGGTACTGAAGACCACCAAGCAAGAAATGGACCTGAGGCTAATCACAACAGATGACCTAAATGAGGACAGGCTGTGCGACAAGGCAGTAGGGAGAGCTACTGGGATGCTGGGGTGCATAAGGAGGGGTATCACCAGCAAAAAGAGGGAGGTGGTGTCGCCTCTGTATAGATCGCTGGTAAGACCCTACCTAGAGTATTGTGTCCAGTTCTGGAGACCATCTCTCTGGAAGGACATAGACAGAGCGGAGGTGGTCCAGAGGAGGGCAACTAAAATGGTGCAGGGTCTGCATCAAAAGCCCTATGAGGAGAGACAAAAGGACCTCATATGTACACCCTGGAACAGGGGAGATAGAGTGGGGATACAATGGAGCCCTGTAAATACCTTACAGGGGTAAACAATGTACAGGAAGAGAATATTTTTCAGAAGAAAAGGTGTTCAAGAACAGTGGGGCATGATGAGAAGCTGGAGAGGGGTAGATTCAGGAGAGATGTGAGGAAATACCTGTTCATAGAAAGAGTGGTGGATTCCTGGAATAGACTTCCAGTGGAGGCAGTGGGGGCAAAAACAGTGGTTGGGTTCAAGAATGCATGGGATGGACACAAGGGAATCACAGTGGAAAAGACTGGGGAGGAGGGAGAAAAAGGCGTAGGTCAGGCATGGTCTGTGGTAATAGTGTTGGTAGGGAGAACACAAGGGAAGAGCCAGCCTATCAGCAAATAGGTAGTGCTACCAATCGCAACATCATCAATTTGGGTTCAGAAGCAAGCCCTTGATGTCTGGGGCCAGCGAGGTTGAGGAGGATCGAGCACTCCAGAGGACACTCTCCTCCAATGGAGAGGAAGTCACTGCCTCTGCTGCAATGCTGCCACCTAGGTGATCATGAGTGGCAGCGCAATGAAGGCAGGCAGGTTCGGGTGGTGTTGGCTGGGCTCAGGTACTGTACACCACTGTGTGTGTAAGTTTGAGCTCCATGTATGTCGACAACCACAGGAGAAACCAGGAAAAAATTATGGACCCAGGCTCCCAAGGCGAACAGATCCTAGGTACATCCAGAAGCTTGCATGTCTGTTATGCTCCCGCCTAACAGCACAGAAACATAGAAACATAGAATCTGAGAGCAGAAAAAGACTTGCAGGCCCATCTAGTATGCCCTATAGACCGACTGGATAAATTCAGTGGGGGTGCATCCCTGACACCGATGAGGGTGGCAAGCTAAAGCTCCGTGGAGGGGCAGTGTGGCATTGCAGATGCAGGGTAAGCCAATCTGTGCTACGGACTCCTGAAGAAAGCAGGAGCCAGACACCCAAAGGAGATGGAAAGAAACAAATGAAAAGAAAACACGAGAGAAAAATGGGGTGGAAAATTACATTTAAAAAGGGCGCCTCAATGTGTGAACTGCAATTTTACTCATTTCCACTGTGAGGTCTATACAGCAGGGTAAACCTCACATAAGATTATTTTCATCTTCTGTTCAGTATATACCAGGGAAGAAGAGTGGCCTCTGATGGAACATGGGGTGGGGGCAGGCACCCCAAAAGCACGAGCCAAATAACAGAGGAAAGGGTGTTGGAAAGCCCAAAAGGATTGAAGTTGAACAAGTCTATGTGACCTGATGAGCTGTATCCTAGGATGCTCAGGGAGGCAGCTGAGCTAACAGTGACTCCACTTGCTGACATTTGTAACTGCTCGGCCACAGGGATGGTCCCCAGGTGGGCAGCAGACATGGTCACTCTGCAAAAAAGTAGAAGGAAATATGAGACAGCAAATCACTGATCAGTCAGGCTGATGTATAAAGTGGAAAAGGTAAGGGAGGCCATACTAAGGGAAAAATTGGTGAACTTCACAGACTGACATGGGCTTCAGGACTCGAGAGAGCACACGTTCATTAGGGATAGGTTTTGCCAGATAAATCTCATTGAGCTCTTTGATTGGGCAACCAGGGCTGCTGAGAAAAGGCAGGTAGTTGATATAATATACTTAGACTTCAGCAAAACTTATGACTCAATCCCCCACAGAAGACTGGTCAAGAAACCAGGGGACCTGGATGTGGAAGAAATTTGGCAGTTTAGGCAGAAAGCTGGCTGAGGGGAAGGATGCAAAGGGTACTGGTAAACAGTAAGTTCTCGGCGGTCCTAGAGGTCATGAGCAGAGTGCCGCATGGATCAGTACTGGGCCCAGTCCCTTTCAATGTATTCACATGTGACATAGTGACATACGAGATGGCATAAATGATAACATCTGCCCATTTGAAAACAACACAAAGATCTGTATAAAGCTAGATGCAGAGGAGAGAATAAGGAAAATGAGGGAGGTTCTAGGTTGGCTGGAGAAAGAGTCAAAGGTCTGGCAGTGCAGCCTCAATGCAATAAAACGCAAAGTAATGCATAACGGAAAAACAAAGCCACGGATGCAGTACAAAATGAGAAGGGTTGATAGAATGCACAATACAGGAAAAAGACATAGGAGCCATAATATCAGATAACCTAAACTTCAAGAATCCATAGCTCACTGTAACAAAGCTGTGAGTAAGGGGGATAGGATGTTGGGATACATAGGGAGAGGGATCAGTAGAAACCGCAAGTTAATCCTCCCATGGTACAGATCATTGATGAGATCACATCTGGAGACTTGCACAAGGTACTGAAGTCCACACCAGAGGAAGACCTGCAATAAGGTGGAAACAGTACAGCAGAGGGTGGCCCCAGCCTGGGGGGGGCATGGTGTTTAAGGAGAGGCTGCAAGACTTAGACATGCACACCCTCAAGACAAGAACAGAAAGAGGTGACATGGTAGAAATGTATAAGTACCTGAATGGTGTAAATGAGGTAGAGATGAGTGGGACCTCACGGAAACCGGCAGGAGTGTAGATTTAAGAAAGATGTCTGTAAACACGTTTTCATCAAAAAAGAGAGGTGGATAAATGGAAAATCTGCTAGAAAAGTTGTAACAGCCAAATCAGTGGGCCATTTCAAAGCAGGGTGGTACAGGCATATGGCCGGGGGGCAGAGACAAGGGGATGGTAAGGCACCTAGGGCTACAGCACAGCAGTTAGGTAGGATGGCAGACTAGATTGGCCAGTTGCTCTTTATCTTTAACAAAACTAGTTGATTTCTGAAATATTACAGCTCATTGTCTATTGAGTGATTAAAAAGCCTAGAGGAAAAGGATTTTCTGTTTTGTTTAACACAACTGTTTGCTTTTGGAAAAAAAGGGGTCAGGTAGAATGCAGAAATGATGGGAGTGGTGAAATGCAGTGGCTGTTGGATGGCAGTCTTCAGGGAGGCCTTCTGGAGGCTGTGGTGCTGCCCCATTTGCATGCACCTCTCTGGGTTGAGGGCAGAAGTTGCTCGTCTCCAGGCTGAGCTGGATAGGAATCAGGTGGCCTCCACCCCCACCCAGAGACCACCATGTCCACCACCACTGCCTCAGAGGATGCCAGTAAGGAGGGACGGTTGGACAATAGTGGGCTCAGGGAGGGTGAGAGAGGTTTGGCAGAGGCACATCCCACCTGAAGTTCCACAACTCCTACACCATTCTGGCAGGGCGGGACTGTCCCATGGTGGCACCCACAGTGGTGGACAAGGGGAATGCAAGGAGCCTCCACAGTGGAGACCCAATGGGGAGTGGCATGGGACCCCAGAGGAGGAGGAAGCAACTCCTAGTGGGGGACTCTATTATTAGAGGGGTAGATTTGGGGGTGGGAGAGAGGGAGGTCAGGTGTCTACCTTGAGCCATGGCGTAGAGGGATGGGAAGCAAATCCAGAAGCTCACTGGGGCAGGATGGGAGGGTAAGCTAGAAATCACTGTCCACCTGGAGATAAATAACGTAGTGGAGGAAGAGGTTAGGGCAATGCAGAGGGAGTTCACGGAGTTGGGGAGGGGTCTTAGACAGATTGCATGCATTGGTATCCTTCTTGGAAGTGTTACCCGTCTATGGGAGAGGACAGGGTACTCTGCACCAAGGGATTTAATGAATAGCTGAAGAAATGGTGTACAGCTGAGGGATTTGGCTTCACTGGGGACTGGGGGACCACCTGGATAGACGCAGGCCTATACAGGAGGAATGGTTTGTATTCATCCAGGTGGGAAACCAGGATCCTCAGTGAGAGGTTTAAATATTTCATTACTAAGCATTTAAACTAGCCAAGGGGGATGGTGGAAGTAAGCAGGGAAAATCAAACTGCCCCCCCCCCCACACAGGTTGAACTAGTCAGAAGGAAGGACCATATGACTGGGGAATCACCAAAAGGACCTGATATTGGGAGTAAAGACAGGGGAGGCTTAGAGGGAAGGCCTAAGTGTAGGAAGGGAGCTGTTAGGGACAACAGCATCAAAACATGGAATTCAATGTGTACAAATGCTCGCACCCTGGGAAACAAGATCCCAGACTTATTTATTTATTTATTTAAACATCAGTTTAACAACCCTTTGAGCCAGAGGCTCATTTACAAAGGTACCTCGTCACATAAAGGACACAGACAGTGGCACAGGAGACAACAGATAATACAGGTTCAAGGTAAGTGTCATTCAAGGTTACAGTTGGTTCCAAAACATATGAAGAATAAGTAGACTAAATTAGGGTTAGTGGGGAGAGAGGTAAGGAAGATTGGGGCAGAGGGGAGGGGCTAGGAAGCAGAAGGAAGGGAGGGCCAGGGAGGAAGAGTGGGTAGGGGAGGTGGTGAGTAGGAAAGAGGGGGAGTGAGGCTCAGTGAGAGTTGTCGGAGGGGAGGGTTTTTTTTTTTGTTACTTAGCGGCAGCGGCATCTGCGTGAGATGAGCAGGTGATTTCTGAGGCTGCGTTTAAAGCAAGCAAACGAGGGAGAGTCAGAGATAATGGCAGGGAGGGAGTTAAACCAAGAGGGCGCTCTGTAAGGGAACGTCCTTTGGCCTTGCGAGGTCCTGGCTCTTGGAATGATCAGTGTTGTTTTGGATGAGCTGCGGGTGTTCACAGTCGGATTAGCTTGGTGTATTGAGTCAGATAAGCCAGAGGGGGATAGGCCATGGAGGGCTTTATAGGTGAGTTGGCATGTTTGGAACATGAGCCGCTCATCCAGGCTGAGTAGGGTAGTCAAGGAGTACAGCAGACAGGTGTAGGTAAGTCTAGAAGCACCTGTTATAAGTCTGCAGGCTTTGCTAAGTGTAAGCATGACCTTTGCTCAGGGCCTGCCTGATCTGCAGCCCCATAGACCAGAAGGCTGTAGTCGATAAGGATATGATGAGGAGGTGACAGCCAAGCCGGAGGCCGTCAGAGGGGAGGCATTTTTGTGCCGGTAAAGAATGCCCAGCCGTGTGTTGCCGGCAGAGTTCAAGGTGGAGATGTGGCCATGGAAGGAGAGGGCTGGGTCAAAGATTATTCCAAGATATTTATAGGACTGCACACGTTCGATGGGGATACTGAGGGAGGAGTGGATAGCGAGAGGAAAATTGCTGGACTTATTTTGGGGGTGGGAGAAGAGCATGGTTTTTGTTTTCTTTAGGTTGATTATGAGTCAGTGCTCAGTGAACCAGGTTTCAGCGGAATCGTAGGCAAGCTGGAAAGAATTCTGGAGCGACATGGGGTTACTGTCAGAAGCGATGAGTACTGCATCGTCAGTGTAGATTTGGATCTTACCTGCACATTTGCTGGGTAGTGAGTTGAGGCCTTGATGGCAGAGGAGGAGGACCTGGACTTTGTCGCATGCACTGAAATATGGCAAACTGGAAATCATGACTGGGGTATAAACATACCAGGGTACACAGTCTTCAGGAAAGACAGGGTGGGCAGAAAGTGAGGAGGGGTAGCTATCTACAGAAGAAAAAAAAAAACACCACTCCATTGCTATAGTTCAAACAAGCTGTAGAAACTGCTCTTTTGAACTGTAGCCATGAGCAAGGCCCCTGGAATTCTGCGATTCTGCAGTTGCAGAATTTTCTGCAGAATTTGCATATTGCAGCAGAATATATGTAGTGCCACATAATTTATTGCTTTTGGTGAATTTTCATTCATATAAATATATATATATATATATATATATATATATATAGTTTTTTCCATAGTGTCAGACTTTCTTTTCCATCTTGTTTATCCTAATCCCCTCCTCTGTGCTCATCATATCATGTAATCTATGCCATCACATCATATTTAGCCAATGGCAGGACTGCATTCTCCCAAAGAAATGAATAAATCATGCCACAGAAATCAGAAAGTGCTGCCGCAGAAACCAAGGAGCCCTGCCTCAGAAACAAAAAATTCTACCATGGAGCACTAGGGGTCCTGGCCATGAGCGATACTGTTACAGTATTACACTGGATGGGGATGTAGGATTTAAATGTATAAAGTGTTTAATGTACTTAATAATCAAAAATGAATCATAAAGGGGGAATTTGTTTGTGAGAAATGTCTATTAAACACCAAACTAATGGAAGAGATGAATAATTTATGTTCCAGATTAGACAAACTAGAGTCCTCACAAAATGAAATGGAATCAAAACTAGAAGGGAAATTGAGTCAACAATACAGGCAATAAGTAATGTAAGGCTGAGTAAAAGGAAGTGCTCAGAGGATAACTCAACTGAAAATGATTGGTCACTAGTGCAGCCTAAAACAAAGAAAAGGTAAGAAAATGATGAGCTGCTACTACCATGCAGCTAATAAATGCTTTCAAATAGGTTCTCAATTTTAGAGACACTAATATATCGCACAGCGGTACCCCCTTCCCCCCCCCCCAAGAAAATGCCAGTAATAAGAATCTTTTTGATATAACTACAACTAACAATGACACATCTAGCCCAAAAGATCAGTCTGGAGAGACCAAACCAACAAACAGTTACCCTAGACAAACATTTGTACTGAGCGATTCCATCATAAAACACTGTGACAAACAAATACGTAATATTGACAAACCAAATCATACATGTAGCAGTTACAGGGGAGCAACACGTTCTGATATTACAAATCAGGTCGGCAAGGTACTAGGGTCAGCTGGTCCAAACCCCCTGGTAGTAATTCATGCAGGTACAAACAACATTCATGGATACAATCTTGTGGACATTAACCCTTAGGCTGCCAACAGAATTAGAACGCATAGGAATTCTGGACTGATATCAGTCTGCGGCTCTGCAAGGGTTAAAAAGGATTTTACAATTCTACAAGACAAACTTGAAAAATGGGGCCCTGAAGTTTGTTACTCAGAGCTACTTCAGATTCTTAGAGTGGGATGTTTTAAGAGCAATAAAGCTAAAGCAGTAAATGAATGGCTTAGAAAGTGGACCCTTGGGAAAGGAACAAAGTGCCTAACACACTGGGAAACTTTTGAAAATGACTATGGGCTGTACTGTTGGGACGGTCTTCATTTGAATAGAAGAGGTAGTAACCTGCTGGGCAGAAAAATAGTGAAATACATTGACCAGATTTAACTAACAGCTGGGTGGCAAGGGGACCACTTCATGGGTGCAAAAAATAGGAGGTGCACATCTGAATAACATTTTTTTAGTAATAAAACGCACATAGCTTTAATGTGCTAAAAAAGGCCGAACTTGAACTAGACTTACAAAGGGACAGTACTGACACTATGGCAATCACAGGAACATGGTGGGATGAAATCGTCTTGTGGTCCAGAGACATTGAGGGGCACACTTTGTTCTACAAAAACAGAACAAATAAAAAGAGTGGTGGGGTTACATAGAAACATAGAATTTGACGGCAGATAAGAACCGCTTGACCCACCCAGTCTGCCCATTTCCCTACCTAATGGATAAGCTGCAGATCCTAGTTAACCAGCAGCCTTACTTCTTCCTGCCCCCAACCCCTAGAATTGCCTTATGACTGTCCCATGCATACTTGAATTCCACCACTGTTTTTGACTCCACAACCTTCCTCCGAAGGCCGCTCCATGCATCCACAACCCTCTCTGTAAAAATACTTCCTAAATTACCTCTGAGCCGCCTCTATCTTCAAATTGTGCCCCCTTGTTCTTGCACACCTCTTTTTTTGAAAGATGCTACCCTCTTGGACTTTGTTGATTCCCTTGAGGTACTTGAAAGTTTCTATCATGTCCCCCCTCTCCCTCCTTTCCTCGAGGCTATACATATTAAGCTCCTTAAGTCTCTCTTCATATGTCTTCCGGTGCAGACCCTGCACCATTTTAGTTGCCCTCCTCTGGACAGCTTCCATCCTGTCTATATCTTTGTGGAGATTGGGTCTCCAGAACTGCACGTAGTACTCCAGATGGGGTCTGACCAGCTGTCTGTACAGAGGGATAATAATTTACTGTTTTCTACTGGTGATGCCTCTCCCTATGCATCCAAGTATCCCCCCAGCCCTCCTTGCTGCCCTCTCACATTGCTTGCCCACCTTTAGGTCATCTGATATGACTACCCCCAGGTCCCTTTCCATTTTTGTTGTTGTTAGTATCTCACCCCCCATTGTGTACTCTTCCCCTGGGTTTTTGTTTCCCAGGTGCATTACCTTGCACTTCTTAGCATTGAATCTAAGCTGCCATACATTTGACCATTCCTCTAACCTTGCCAAGTCCCTTCTCATCCTTTCCACCCCACCTTGTGCATCAACTCCGTTGCAGATCTTTGTGTCATCTGCAAAGAGACATACTTTTCCTTCCAGTCCCTCTGCAATGTCGCTTATAAAGACATTGAAGAGGACCGGTCCTAATACTGAACCCTGCGGTACCCCACTAGTGACCCCCCTTTCTTCAGAGTGGACTCCATTTACTATTACTCTCTGTGTCCTATTCTCCAGCCAATTCTTTACCCAGGCTGTCATCTTGGGACCCACTCCCAGGCTGGCTAACTTGTATATTAATCTTTTGTGTGGGACTGTGTCAAATGCCTTGCTAAAGTCTAGGTAGGCCATGTCCACAGCCCCTCCCTGATCTACTACTTTGGTCACCCAGTCAAAGAAATCTATCAGATTTGTCTGGCATGACCTTCCTGCTGTGAATCCATGCTGCCTTGGGTCCTGTGCCCCTCTGGCCTCTAGATAATCGACAATTCTTTCCTTCAGAAGTGATTCCATCATTTTCCCCACCACTAAGGTTAAACTAACAGGTCTGTAGTTTCCTGCTTCTGCCTTGCTCTCACTTTTGTGAAGGGGAATCACATCTGCCCTCCCCCAGTCCTCGGGTACCACCCCATCCTCCCATGATTTGTTAAAGAGGGTAGTCAGTGGTGTCACTAGTTCTACCCTTAGTTCTTTTAGAATTCTGGGATGAATCCCATCAGGCCCCATTGCTTTGTCCACCTTCAGTTTTAAGAGTTCTTTCAGAACCCTTTCTTCTGTAAATGGGCTGGTATCAACTTCTGTATCCAGAGCGCTTCTACTGCTTGTTTTAGGTACCTCCCCCTCTTCCTTTGTAAATACTGAGCAAAAATATTTGTTTAGTATCTCTGCCTTTTCACAGTCACCCTCTGCCCACCCTCCCTCCCCTTTATTAAGCCTCACTATCCCTCCCTTGGTCTTCCTTTGCTCCCTGATGTACCTATAAAAGGTTTTATCCCCCTTCTTAACCGAGTTGGCTATCTTTTCCTCGGTTTGGGCCTTTGCTGTTCTGACTTCCTTCCCAGCTTCCTTTTGCTTTAACTGACACAGTTCTCTGTCCTGCTCCTTCTGTGATTCCTTGTACTTCCTGAATGCTTTCTTTTTCTCTTGAACCTTCACTGCCATTTCCTTTGAGAACCATAGTGGTCTCTTACATCATTTCATTTTGTTTATTTGCTTCACACAAAGGCTTGTTACCTCTGTGATGGCAGTTTTTATTATTCCCCATTGTTCTTCCACCCCTCCTTCCTGCCCATTTGCTAGTGCATTCCTTAGGCATTCATCCATTTTGGCAAAGTCAGCCCTCCTAAAGTCCAGTACTTTTGCCTTTGTATGACTTGACTCTATTGCTGTGTTTATTGTGAACCATACTGTTCAATGGTCGCTAGTTCCCAGATGGCTACCCACTTCTACAGCTGTGATCCTCTTCATCTCCATTTGAGAGAACCAGGTCTAAGATTGCTCCTCCTGAGTGGGCTCCAATACTAGTTGTCTGCAGCATGCCCTGTAGCATCTAGAATAACCCCACTCTTCAAAGTGGCTGCTGCATCTGCACTCCAGTTAACATCTGGCATATTCAGATCACCCATCAGCAATATCTCCCTTTTTCTGCCATTCTAAGTATACTTTCTATCATTTCCTTATCCATTTCCTCCCCTGAGAAGGGGTCTGTATACAACCCCTGTGCGGATTGTGGTTCCATTGCTGGTCTCCAAATTTACCACAGTGCTTCTTCTCTCTCCTGTTTTCCCTTTTGTTCTGTTGCTTTGATTCCTTCCCTTATGTAAAGAGCTCATCTTCCTCTTTTACCTCCCTGTCCCTCCTGTAGATAGTGTATCCTGGTATGTTTACGTCCCAGTCATGGTTTTGTGTGTACCATGTTTCTGTGACTGCCACGATATCAGATGTTCCTCCTCCATCAAGGCCACTAATTCAGGAAGCTTGTTACTCAGACTACGGGCATTGGTACTCATTGCTCTCCATTTTTTGATGGCTTTACCTTCTGTTGCAGCATCCCCCACTGACCTTTCTACCTCGGTCTTTTTCTCATTTAGTACCCTGTTTTGTAGGGAGGGGCTGGAATTTTCCTGCTGCTTATCAGTGCCTCCCCCCTTGACTAGTTTAAAAGCTTGCCAATGAAGCATTTAAACCGATTGCTCAAAAGACTTGTTCCCTTCCTGGACAGATGCAGACCATCCTGCCAGTATAGGCTGGTGTCCCTCCAGGTGGAACCCCAGTCCCCAATGAAGCCAAACCCCTGTTCTCCACACCATTTTTTCAACCATTCATTAAACTGCATGGTGCAAAGTACCCTCGCCTCACTCATGCCATTGACAGGCAGCACCTCTGAGAAGGATACTGTGTGTGCTACTTGTCTTAGGCTCCTCCCCAATTCTACAAAGTCCTTCTGCACTGCTGTAATCTCATGTTGAGCCAAGTCATTTGTCCCTAGGTGGACAATGACATCCAGCTCGAACTCCCGTACAGCTGTTCTCGTGATCCTGAGGATGCGCCTTCCTCCAAGCCATGGCACCAGGCAGGCACCTTACTTCAGTTTTCCCTGCTCCCCCAGTTCTATCCCTAATAATTGAGTCCCCACCAGGAGCTGCTACCTTTCCTTGTGGTGTCCTCTGCCTCCTTCCTGTGGGCCTCCTTGTGATAGTTGTTCTCAGCCTCCTTAGTCTCCTCTGTGGGTGCATCCATGGGGAGCTGTGCTCCCAGAATGGTGTATGGATTGTGAGTGGAACAACTGACTGGGTGTGCCTCTGTTCCACCATCCTCACCCTCCCTGAGCCCACAGTGGTCCAACTGCTGTGCTTTCTTCGCAACCTCTGAGGTAGTGGTGGTGGCTCTGGTGCTCTCTGGATGGGGGAGGTTCCCTTCCTACCGTCCAGTGTGGCCTGGGGAAGTTTCCCTTACTACTGTCCAGTGTGGCCTGAAGACGGGCAACTTCCTCCCTCAGGGCAGAGAGTTGTCTGCAAATAGGGCAGCATCTCAGCCTCCAGAAAGACTCCCAGAAGACTGCTGCCCCACAGCCATTACATTGCACTACTCCTCACATGTTTATCTACTTTTTGTGTGTGTGTGTGTTTGTGTGTGTGATTGGTTTGTTATATAGAAATATATATATTATACAATGTGTATGCTTATATTGTTAGTGCAGTGTGCTAGAGAGGATATGACAGTGATATGCACCTTGCACTCTTGAGGAAATGATGTCAGAACCCCAGGTATAAAGGAACTATTTCCAGGGGTGGGTGGGGTGAGGGTGGGAAGGGGTTGGGCCTAAACTGTGCCCTCACAAAACAATCAGCTAAGAGCTCTGACCCACCACTGCAATGAGTGCCTTCCTGTCAGCAAGATACCCTACATAACAATTTAACAGAGAAAATACCCAGGTTTGCCTGTATATCAAACATATCTATGAATGGGTTAAAATTATAGCCAACAACAATCCTAACATAAATACTGGATCGATTTTGATTCAGCTTCGTGTTCCAAATAAGAAAATATTAACAATAGGGAATAAATACTGGATCGATTTGGATTCAGCTTCATGTTCCAAATAAGAAAATATTAACAAGAGGGAACTGCTACAGGCCCCCAGCAAGCAGCCCAGGCTACAATAAGCAACTTATAATGGAAATCTTAATTGCTGCTGAAAATAAAAACAACATGATTATACTGGGAGATTTTAACTACCCAGACATAAACTGGGATACTTTAATCAGTAATTTAACTTGGGAACAAACTTTTTTAGATTTCATCTTGACAGCTGGTCTGGACCAACTGGTTAAACTTCCTACCAGGGGGCAAAACATTCTCCACTTGTATTAAACTAATTTGAACACTGGGATCTCTGAAGGTTCAGTTAGGGAACCCTTAGGAAACGGTGATCACTGTACTCTGTCTTATACATATTCAGGTAAATGGCAAACTAACATAAAGTAAATACTGGCAAAGAACTATCGCAAAACAAATGACAAGAAAATTCAGGAAGTTCTGGACTCCATATCTTGGGAAAATATAATGAAAAATCAGATGATGAATGTTGGAACTCATTAGAACATATAATTAAAACAACTGAAGACTGGTAACACCAAAAGGACAATTCCACTTTGGATGAAAATGAACTAAAAAGACAGATATCAAAAAAGGAAAAAGCCTACACTAACTATAAACGTAAGAAGAGCTTGCCATCTTACTTAACATACAGAGAAGAATTAAAGAAGACAAAACATCTCATTAAAAAGGAAAAACGTAACCTAGAGTACAGAACTGCAACAACCAAGGGTAATCAAAAGACCTTTTTCTCCTACGTAAATAATATGAGTAAAGGAAAACAAACTCCATAGGAGTATTAAAAGTAAATGGTAAAACAATAACTGATTATATAGAAATAGCAAACACTTTTAATAACTATTTTATATCTGTATTCAAAAAGGATGATTTCTTCCTGCCAGACTACAATATGAGCTCAAACATTCAGAAATTCTCTGTGGAGGAGGTCAAAACTGGGCTACTATCACTTAAACTCCACTCTTCACCAGGAAGGATGGGATTCACCCAAGCAATTTAAAAAACCTTGCCCCTAGTTTAAGTATTCTACTACTGATACTTTTTAACAAGTCCCTCAGTTCAGGTGTAGTTCCACTAGAATGGAAACAAGCAGTTATTACCCGTATCTCTGAGAAAGAAAATAGAACAGCCCCTGAAAATTACAGACCAATAAGTCTTACCTCCATTCAGGGAAAGTGATGGAAAAACTTATAAAATCCAGGTTTGAGGAAAATACTAACACAGGTGTAAACGACAATACACAGCATGGTTTTATAAAAGGAAAATCGTGCACAACAAATTTAATCACCTTCTGTGAAACAGTGCAAGCCTGGATGCCGGAAAACCCTGTGACATAATATTACTGGATTTTAAGAAAGTGTTTGACACTGTCCTCCGTTCAAAACTGCTGAACAAGCTATTACCCATGGGATATAGTCACTGTTAAATTCAATGGGTTCACTCCTGGTTGACTGACAGGATGCAATGGGTGAGAATCCAAGGGAAAATATCTTCCCATGGGGCTGTTATGAGTGGAGTCCCTCAGGGGTCTGTTTTAGGTCCATTTTTCTTTAATTGCTTTATTTATGACCTTTACACAGGATGAAGTAACAAGATAATAAAATCTGCTGATGATACAAAACTTACAAAAGTTGACACTGATTCCAAACATCTAATTAAGGGACCTTGAACAAATAACATGTTGGACTACAGAAAACAAGATGGAACTAAATGAAAAAAAAATGCACTGTACTACACCTTGGACATAATAATCCCTTCGAATCCTACTGTATAAATAATCAACCATTGCCAGTTGTAAGTACTGAAAAAGACCCGGGTGTTATTATAGATAGTTCCTTTTCTAGGCACGCACAAATAAGGAAAATCAACAGAAACTGCAAACAACTTTATTAACATAATCAAAAAAAGTTTCATTTCCAGGGATGAACATTGTGTGATGATCTTATACAGGAATTATGTTCGACCTCATGTGGACTAGGCTTCAACCTTTTTGGGACCTTATCAAAAACAGGATACGCAACTATTAGAGGGAGTACAAAGAATGGTCAGCAAACTGATTCCTAGATTAAAGAACTTACCTTGTGATATAAGACTTAAAGAACTAAATCTAATGTCGCTAACGGACAGAAGAACAAGGAGGGGATTGCCTTCAATTCTATAATATAATAAATAATAATGAACTCAGAACAGGTTGTGGCATCATGCCCCTAAGGCGCCCCCTTGAATTAAGATCCCACAATAAGCAATTTGAGCTACCAAGAACACACACCAAGAAAGGGGACAATTATTTTACTGTTAGGGCTCCAATACGTTGGAATAAACTACCTCAACATTTAGTAAATATCACAAATTTTGAACCATTTAAGAGGGAACTTGATAAATACATGGGATATTAGGCAGCAAATGTTCCACACTGAGTGGAAGACGGTCTTGATGGGCTAATGCTTTCTTCTGTCTACAAGCTGCCAAGTTACATTAGAGAAGGGATCAAAGCAACTGAGATTCAGGGAATGCAGGCAGGGGAGGAGGCAATATGAGTCATCCTGGAGACAGGGAATAGCACGGCAATCCACATTGGAGTTATCTACAGACCTGCAACAAAGGGGGTTAACTAGACAGGGTTTTAGTGGAAACCATCCACAAAATGGCAGAAAAGGGGAAGTGTTGCTGGCAGGGGACCTAAACATGCTGGATGTTAACTGAAACACCTACGCTGCATCCACAACCTGGATCAGAGACATCCTGGATGCCCTGCAGGGGGGTGTGCCTCACGCAGCTAGTGGAGTAGCCCACCCGGGACTCCCGGGAGGGAGTGATAGTGTACCTGGTTCTCACCAATGGGGACAGAATTTCTGATGTATCGGTGGGAAGCCATCTAGGGTCCAGTGATCACCATACAGTGTGGTTCAGGGTGAAAACAATGGAAGAGACAAACCAAACAAAGGCAGGGATCCTGGATTTTAGGAGGGTTGACTTTGCTAGAATGGTGGAATGCTTCAAGAAAACCCTGGCAAAAGAGGGAGGGGGTGACATAGAAGAACAGTGTGGGAACCTTAAAAGGGCCATAGCAGAGGCAACAAGCCTTTGTGTGAAGCAAGTAAGCAAGACAAAAAGAAAGAATAGACCACTATGGTTTTCGAAGAGATTGACAGGGAAGGTTAGAGAGAGAAAAAAATGACATTCAGGAAGTACAAGGAAACACAGGAGGCAGCAGATAGGGAACTGTATCAGACAAAGCAGAGGGAGGGAGGCAGGGAAAGCAGTCAGGAGAGCAAAGGCACAAACAGAGGAAAAAAATAACCCAAACAGTAAAAGACGAAAGCAAAAAAACTCTTTTTTTAGGTATATTAATGAAAGAAAAAAGAACAGGGGTGGGATTGTGAGGCTAAATAGAGGAGGGGAGTGCAGAAGGGGACCTAGAAAAAGCTGAAATTCTGAATGAATACTTCTGCTTAGTATTCACAAAAGAAGGGGAAGTGCAGGGAGGTGGTCAAAACATGCATGAAAGTGAGGTAGTCACCAGTCCATTTACAGAGGAAAGTTCTAAAGGAGCTTGCAAAACTGAAAGTGGACAAGGCAATGGGGCCAGACGGGATACAGCCCAGAATACTGAAAGAACTTAGGTACTGGTTGCACCACTGACAGCCCTATTCAACAAATCACTGGAGGAGGGAGCGGTTCCAGAGGACTGGAGGAGAGCGAATGTGATACCCCTCCACAAAAGCAGGAGCAAGGAGGAGGCTGGAAATTACAGGCCAGTCAGTTTGACCTCAGTGGTAGGGAAAATAATAGAATCAATGTTAAAGGAAAGGATTGTGACATACCTTGAATCCAGCAGGATACAAGACCCACGGCAACATGGATTCACTGCAGGAAGGTCTTGTCAAACAAATTTAATAGATTTCTTTGACTGGGTGACCAGGGTAGTTGATCAGGGAGGGGCGGTAGGCATGGCCTACTTAGGTTTTAGCAAGGCCTTTCACATTGACCCACACAGGAGGCTAGTAAACTAGTTGGGCAGTCTGGGAGTGGGACCCAAGGTAGTAAACTGGGTCAGAAATTGGCTGAGCAATAGGACACAGAAGGTGGTGGTAAATGGAGTCCAATCCAAAGAGATGGAGGTAATCAGCGGGGTGCCACAGGGATCAGTGCTGGGGTCTGTCCACTCTAATGTCAAAAAATTTGTGTTAGATTGTGTATACCTGCCTTCCAAGGAGGCCTCTTCCTGCCTACTCTCCTTCACTACCTCCCTTGCTAACCTCCTATGCCACAACCTTGTGCTCTGTGGTGACTTTAATATTGACTGGCTTAGCCCTAACTCTGACAATGTGCCCCCCTAGTGGACTCTAACCTGGTTCAACTTTTTGGTGACCCTTCTCAAATTGACATCAAGTCAGGTAAACATACATTATTTGACTTGGTGGTCACTAACTGTGCCTCTAAAATCAAGTCAGTGGGAGTACTCTCTGATAGTATAAGCAATCACTCTCCGACATTCTGCATCTGGCACAACAACTTCCCTAACCTCCCACCTAAGGTCATCCAGGTTCAGGATATGTCCAGGTTCGACACCAATCTTTTTATTGTCTCAATCCATAATACTGACTGGGACCCAATAAATACCATGCCAGATGTCAACAAAGCTCTAGACTTTTTTGTGACCAAGTTCACTGAAATTGTTGATTGTCATGTCCTGAAGAAGAGATGCCGGTTAAAAGGAATTAATGCTCCTTGACTCTCCAAGGAGCTCAGGAAGCTCATGTCCACTTCTGATAGGGCCTTGTGGACATACAAAGATACCTGGTTACCCTCTGATTGGAAAATTTACAGGCAACTAAAGAACAGCTTCAAGAACTCCGTCCAGAAAGCAAAACTTTGCATTGCCAGAGGCTCCAAACTGAGCACCTCAGTGACCCTAAGAATTTCTGGAAACAGGTTAATTCCCTCTTAAAGGGAAATACCTGAGACTTCTAGTACCCTTGCTGCCCAAAGTGTCTTGCTCAATGACCCTCCTCCATCGCTACTGGCTTCAATTAATACTTTACTGATCTGCACGAGTATACTGCCCTCTTTCCCAGTTATCCTCATTCCCCCAACTTGACTCCCTGTCATCTGTAGAATCCATGGCCCGGCCCTCCTTTCATCTAAAACCAGCAACCCTTGGTAAGGTACGTCAGCTTCTCAAGAATCTGAAGGCTGATAGCTCTCCAGGACATGACACCCTTGAACCGAAATTTCTTAAACTGGGGGCTGTTGACCTTGCTCATCCCGTTCATGATCTGTTTAATCGGTCATTCCTTACTAGTACTGTCCCTGAGAAATGGAAAGTATCGGTGGTTGTGCCTGTCCATAAGGGAGGTCTCACCTCTACTGTTTAAAACTAGTGACCTCTCCTGATACTCTTCCCACTTGCCAAAATCCAAGAGCATATAATTTACGACCACTTGCAGGATTACCTGGACCACCACCGTCTGCTCTAAACCTCTCAGCATGGATTCAGGAAAAACCATAGTACCCTTACAGCCTTGATTAAAGTCACCTAAGATATCTTCCAGGTAATGGACCACGGCCATGCCACCGGAGCAATATTCGTCGACCTGACTAAGGCCTTTGACCTGGTCAACCACGGCCTCCTGAAACGGCAACTTCACCACCTTGGCTTTGATGCTAGTGCACTAACCTGGACCCAAAGTTATCTCCATGGCTGCACTCAGAGAGTTAAGTGGGCAGGTTCCATATCAGACCCTAGGTCCATAACCCATGGTGTTCCCCAGGGTTCCATCCTGGGCCCATTACTGTTCTCACTCTTCATCAATGATCTCCCACATAACTGCGGCGGGGCTTCTGTTCGTCTTTATGTGGTCGATGCTATCATTTACCGTTCCTCTTCTGATGTAGGGTAGATCAACTCTGTGCTTGCCTCTGACTTTCACACTCTCAAAGACTGGTTTCTACAGAAGCAGCTTGTCCTTACTACTAAAAAAACAAAGTGTATATTGTTCTCCAATGCAGCTACACAAATCCTCCCCCCGCTGGTTGAATTATCACGCATTGAGGCTGTCCTCGAATCTGCCAAGACCTTCAGATACTTGGGAGTCACCTTGGATCCCTCATGTTCCCTGAACGTGCATGTCACAGCCCTAACCAAAACCATAAACCAAAAGCTTGGTGTCCTCCTGTATCGCATTTGTCCCTTCCTCACATTGACCTCCTGCCTCAAGATAGCGACTGCTATCCTCCTGCCACTCCTTATGTATGGTGCCCTCTTACTACTCTCAGCATCAACTATCATACTATCTCGTCTGTCGCAGGCCTACCATAGGGTGGGAAGGTTTGCTCTGGGGGTCAATGCTCAACATCACTACTGTGATGTCCTATCTTCCCTGGGATGTATCCTCTACGAATCTAAATTATGGTATGCTACTCTAAGCTTCCTATATAAGCTGGTCTACAGCTATACTCCTCCCTGCTCTAAGATCTGCCTCAATACCCTTCTCCAACTGCCAAGCCCCCGGCTCGCTGTGGCCTGGAGACCATTTGCATTTTCTGCTGTGTCCTGCTGGAACTCGCTGCCTCCAGCTATCCTAGCCAGTGCGCCTCTTACTATGTTTCAAAGCTCATTGCTACCTCACCTTGCTGCTACACCTTGCTCCTGTTTTCAATGACTCTTAACTCTGTCAACCACCCCAGGCATGTTCTCTTTGCACTACTCTGCATTGCCTTGTAATGTATCTTATTCAAAAATGTATATAAGTTACTTTTTGTTTACAGTGTTTAGTCATAAAAATAGGTCTGAGCACACCTGAATTGAACAAAAACTCTCCACACAAAGCAAGTAGAGAAAAACTCATAAAAAACACATAAAGTGCATATAATACAGACACAGAGTTTTTCTGTGTCTGTATTATATGTACTTCATGTCTGCCGACGCTTTTTGTTATTCCACCAGTAAAAGGAAAGAGTTTTTCTCTACTTGCTTTGTGTGGAGAGTTTTTGTTCAATTCAGGTGAGCTCAGACCTATTTTTATGACTTGCCGAAGCTTTGGTCTTACAGCACCTATACCTCTGTGCGGCTCTGTCTTTTGTTCTGTTTACAGTGTTTGTTGTTTTGATGTACCATTGATTCTTTGAGAAGAAACAGTGGAGGGATTCAAAAGGGCATGGGACAACCACAGAGGAGTGATAAGAATGGGGGGTGCAGGTCCAAGCAAATAGCTGGAAAAATGGGCACGGTGGGCCTGGTTGGTCCTTTACTGCCGTCACATTTCTATGAATCTATGATTCAACTGTAAAACCTGTTCACTGTAGCTGAAACCTGTGTCCCAGGCCACCTTGCACAAGCGCCTATGCCCCGGGGGTCTCAGAAAGCTAAAACTGCATCTAGCACAGCTGTACTGGTCCCCCATCAGTCATGCCCCTGATATTGACTCTGCCCTAGACCTCTTCACCAATTCCTTCAGCAAGGCCTGTGACCTTTTCGCCCCCCACACCAGAATCCGTACTAAAAAACAAAATGCCGCATAGATCTCCCCATCCCTTGTCCAAAAACTTAAGCAAAGGGATAATCTCTGGCACATCGCTATTGAATCAGGCAAATTGGCTGATAGACAAGCCTACAATGCTACGCGTAATCAGTGCACCTGGGCCATTAGACGGGCCAAGGCAGAGCACTATCAGATCATCCTCGCATCCACCTGAGGTTCCACCCGAACTTTCTGGGACAGCATGAAAGAGCTTAATGGGAAGACCCGCTCCCCCCCACCACCATCTCAGCTCTCCATTGATGGCATCGTCACTACAGACCCAACTAGCATAGCTGATTGCCTCAATACTACCTTCTCTGACCTAAGCTCTGTCCTCCCAAACAACGTTTTTGACCCAATCCCTGCTTCTATCCCCCCTGCCTTGGATTGCCCTCCTGTCTACCTGCACACTATACCCCCCATCTAACCAGGCCGCACTTGCTAAACGCCCTTGGTAACAACAACCCCAGCTGTGACCCCTAGACTACAGGATCCTCTGCCTGGTCTTGGATGTCATCCTAGTCCCCTTTACAGACCTACTAAACTGGTCTCTATGCCTCAGTCAGTTTTCCAGTGCTTGGAAATCAGCCAAAATCATCCCTATACATAAGAGTGGAGATCGGTCTGCACCTAACAACTACTGGCTGATCTCTGTCCTCCCCCTGCTCTCAAGACCTAGAAAAAAATAGTGTCTATTCAACTCTCTGAGTACCTGGCCAAATATGACATTATGTGCCTAGAGCAACAAGGTTTCCGCCCAGGACACAGTACCACTACTGCTCTCCTGGAGTTCTCTCAATACCTGCACTCTGCTCTTGACTTCAGCAACCTTGCCAGCGCAGTGTTCATAGACCTCTCCAAGGCTTTTGACATGTTTTGTGACCCCCTCCTGCTCGACTCCCTCCACCAACTCGGCTTTTCTGCTGGTCCCCTTGCCTAGTTCTTCAGCTACCTCTCTGCTCCATTCTGGGCCCTGTACTTTTCAGCCTCTACCTCAACACTCTCTCCCCAGCTCCTGCACAGGAAAAATGCTCCTCTATGCTGATGATGCGGTTCTTTTTGCATCCCACCCCGATCCCTCTTCTCTCCAGGTATCCCTTCAGCACACCTACAACCAAGCTGAAAAGTGGTTCCTTGACCACCGACTTGTCATTAACCTAAAGAAGACTAAGTCAATGCTCTTCTCCCATCACTGAAACAAGGCCAAGAATGCCCCCTTCATTCTCCCCAGCACTCTGCACCCGCTGGTGCAAGTGACCTCTTACAAATATCTAGGCATAACTTTAGACTCGGCTCTCACCTTCCACACCCACATCAATGCCCTATCCTCTGCCATAAATTCTCAGATAGGCCTACTATATCATCATGGAGACTGCCTCCCCAAGTTGCCCTCTGGCTGGCCATCACCTCTTCTGTCCTGTCACTAGTGGACTATGGCTTGCCCTATGCAGCAGCGGACAATACCGCCTTGACTAAAATCCAACTCTCAATCAATAAGGTCTGCAGGCTCCTGACCAGAGCCCCTAGCCATATTCACACTTGCCTGCTCTACTCCACCGGCAACCTGCTCACCTTTGAGGAGCGTCTGTGCTACCAGACCTGCCTACTCACCAATAAATCTCTTCTAGGGCTCTCCTCCCAGAGGGCTCTGCTTACCGACGGCATGTGTCCTCATCTGTTGCCACCCATAGCTCTGTCATAGACACCTTTCTGGTGTCCAGAACCAAGACCTCGCTAGCCCAGAGGGCCTTCCATTACTGAGCCCCTGCTTGGTTCAACTCCCTCCCACCCTGTATCACAGACATTGCCAAAATTGGCCCCTTCAAAATCACCCTCCGGAACCATCTCTTCAACGCTCATTGCTGTAGATGCATCTAATAAATTCCACTCTGGGATCCTCCTGTCAGGTCTCCCTGACTTGACAATGTTCTCCGGACAGCCTATCCTCTCCCCCTCCCTTCCACCCCACTCCGCATCCCTACCTCCACCCTCTCCAGGTATTATCTAGTCATGTCCAGTGCTGTACCCACAATGTAACCCTTGGGTACCTTGTATTTGACTGTAACCTATTATAAGTAACATTATTATGTAACCTATGTGTACTTTATGTTTAATGTTCTGCACCTGTACTGTTCTCACTGTTGTAACCAAACTATGTAACTCTGTCTACCCCCCCCGAGCGATGAGGTGCCTTTGTAAATGAGTACATGACTCAAAGGTTGCAAATCTGACTTTTCAAATAAATAAATAAATATTTACAGGATCCCTGTACCATTCCTGTTATTGATGTTTTGCACTGCCAATGTACTGCACTTCCCGGGTCGCCCCTGAAAAAGGGGCTGTCTTGTCTCAGTGGGCCCACCTGGTTACCAAAATTCAATTATAATAACAATGTCTTCATAAGCAACATTGCAGACAGGCTGGAAGGGAAGGTATGCCTCTTTCAGGACGATACTAAGATCTGCAGTAGGGTTGACACTCGGTGGGGGGTGGTGGTGAAAATGAGAAGAGATCTAGGCAAGTTGGATGAGTGGTCAAGAGTGTGGTAGCTTAGATTCAATAAAAAGAAGTGCAAAATCATGCACTTGGGGCACAGGAATCCTGGTGAGGAATACATGTGGGGGGGGGTACAGATGACAACCAAGCTGCAATGGGACCTGGGGTAATCATAACAGATAACCTAAAGGTAACAAAGCAATGCGAGAAGGCTGTGAAGAGAGCTGGAGGGATGCTGGAATCAATAGGGAGAAGCATCACCAGTAGAAAACAGGAGGTGATGATGTCACTGTACATGTAGTTGGTGAGACCTCACCTGGAGTACTGTGTCCAGTTCTGGAGGCCACATCTCAGAAAGGACATAGAGTAGAAACAGTCCAGAGAAAGGCAACACACCCAAGAATTCTAAAAGAACTAAGGGTAGAACTAGTAATGCCACTGACTACTCTCTTTAACAAATCATGGGGGGAAGGGGGAGGTACCTGAGAACTGGAGGAGGGCAAATGTGATTCCACTTCACAAAAGTGGGAGCAGGGCAGAGGCAGGAAACTACAGACCAGTTAGTTTGACCTCAGTGGTAGGGAAAATGATGGAATCACTTCTGAAGGAAAGAATTGTTGAGTACCTAGAGGCCAGTGGGGCACAGGACCCAAGGCAACATGGTTTCACAGTAGGAAGGTCATGTCAGGCGAACCTCATAGATTTCTTTGACTGGGTGACCAAAGTAGTAGACCAGGGAGGGGCTGTGGATATGGCCTAACTAGATTTTAGCAAGGCATTTGACACAGTCTCACACAAAAGATTAATATGCAAGTTAGTCAGCTTTGGAGTGGGTCCCAAGGTGGTAGCCTAGATAAAAAACTGGCTGGACAACAGAACGCAAAGGGTAATAGTAAACGGAGTCCACAGTGAAGAAAGGAGGGTAACTAGCGGGGTACCGCAGGGGTCGGTACTGGGACTGGTCCTCTTTAATGTCTTTATAAGTGACATTGGAGAGCACCTGGAAGGAAAAGTATGTCTCTTTGCAGATGACACAAAGATCTGCAACAGGGTTGATATACAACGGGGGGTGAAAAGGATGAAAAGGGACTTTGCAAGGTTGGTGGAATGATCAAATATATGGCAGCTCAGATTCAATGCAAAGAAGTGCAAGGTAATGCATCTGGGAAACAAAAACCCAGGGGAAGAGTACACAATGGGGGTGAGTTAATAACAACAACAAAAATAGAAAGAGACCTAGGAGTAATTGTATCAGATGACCTAAAAGTGGGCATGCAATGTGAGAAGGCAGTAAGGAGGGCTGGGGCGATATTGGGATGCACAGGGACAGGCATCAACAGTAGAAAAAAGGAAGTTGTTATCTCTCTGTACAGACAGTTGGTAAGAACCCATCTGGAGTACTGCGTGCAATTCTGGAGACCCCATCTCTGCAAAGACACAGAGTGGAGGCTGTTCAGAGAAGGGCAACTAAAATGGTGCAGGGTCTGCACCAGAAGACATACGAGGAGAGACTAAAGCAGTTTAATATGCATACTCTTGAGGAAAGGAGGGAGAGGGGGGGACATGAACGAAACTTTCAAGTATCTCAAGGGAATTAAAGTACAAGAGGGTAGCATCTTTCAGAAGAAGAAATGTGTAAGAACAAGGGGGCACAATTTAAAGATAGAAGGGGGATGGCTCAGAGGTAATGTTAGAAAGTATTTTTTCACAGAGAGGGTTGTGGATGCATGGAACAGCCTTCCTGAGGAGGCTGTGGAGTCAGGAACAGTGGGAGAATTCAAGAATACATGGGACAGACATAAGGCAATTCTAGTGGGGGGTAGGAGGAAGTAAGCTGTTGAATAACTAGAATCTGCAGCTTATCCATCAGGGAGGGAAATGGGCAAACTAGGTGGGCCAAGTGGTCCTTATCTGCCATCAAATTCTGTTTCTATGTTTACACAAATGGTGCAAGGACTGCACCAGAAACCATATGAAGAGAAACTGAAAGTACTCAATATGTATTCCCTGGAGGAAAGGAGGGAGAGAGGGATATGACAGAGACTTTCAAATACCTCAAGGTGATGAACAAAGTACAAGAGGACAGCATCTTTCAGAAGACAAGATGTGCAAGAACAAGGGGACACAATATGAGGCTAGAGGGGGAGATTTAGGGGCAACATGAGGAAGCATGTTTTTCACGGAAAGGGTGATAGATGCATGGAACAGCCTCCCTGCAAAGGTTGTGGGAGCAAAAACAGTAAGGCAATTCAAGACTGCATAGGATAGACAGAAGGCAACCCTAGTGTTAGGAAAGAGGGGGTTAGCTTCAGATCAATTAGGATCTGGAGTATAAGCAGTAGGTAGGGAAATGGGCAGACTAGGTGGGCCGAGTGGTCCTTATCTGCCGTCAAATTCTATCTTTCTATATTTCTATCGATTTCTCTGTATTCCAGCTGCAGCCACTGGAAGCAGTGGAGTAAGAGAGGTGCTGCATTTGTTTTGCTAACTTGCTGCATAATGAGCACTCATTTTTATTTATTTGAAAATTGGTAACTGGGAGAGGCACACTGAGCCAAGGCTAGTTTCCAGGTGCAACCTAGGGAAGGGAAACAGTGGAAGAACAGCAGCACAGTACATAGTGGCAAAACATTCGGTAAAAAAATAGAAAAAAAGAAAAAAGTAGTATAAAAATCAGAATAAATACAAAAAAAAAGGTATGTACACAGAATAAAGTGTTGTACTGTTCAAAAGAATGCCTAGCACATGCATATTCAGAAGTGACAGTGATACTCAGTGAACAAGAACAATACTGACAACAGGCAACTGATATGGAAACATAGTCTCTGACAGCAGATAAGGACCGCTCGTCTCACCCAGTCTGCCCATTTTTTTTACCTTCATTCCTGCTGCAGACTCAGTATGGTCTACAGCTCTTCTCCTCCTCCCCACTTCCTTCCCTCCACAATTCCCTTATGCCTATCCCAGGCATTTTTGAACCCCACCACTGTTTTCACCCACACCACCTCAGCTGGAAGACTGTTCCAGGCATCCACCACTCTTTCTGTGAAGAAGTACTTCCTCACATCTCTCCTGAATCTACCCCCTTCCAGCTTCATAGCATATCCCCTTGTTCTTGAGCACTTTTGGGGTGAAAAATAATCCCCTCCTGTACCTTTCTGCTGGTGATACCCCTTCCAATGCACCACAGCATGCCACTAGCCCTTCCAAGTGCCTTGTTGTACTACCTGGGTGCCTTTAGGTCATCTAATATGATTATGCCCATGTCGCTTTTCTGCTTGGTCGATGTCAATGACACTCCACCCATTCTGAACTCTGCCCCTGGGTTTCTGTGCCCCACATGCATTATTTTGCACTTTTTGCATTAAATATAGGATAAAGTATGGGGAGAAGTGTGTTACGAGAATTTAACACACATCCGAGTTGTTGGATGGCACATAAACCCCGAGGGCGAAGCCCGAGGGGTTTATGAATGCCATCCAACAATGAAGGGGTGTGTGTTAAATTCGAGTTTTACACACTTGTCCCCATATTTTATTTTATATAATTGAAGGGATCCGTTTTCTGAAAAAAAAAGTCGCTGTGCTTAACTTGCAGATAAAAGGTTTTATTTGTGTGAGGAGAACAGAATTGTGGTTAAACGTTTCACCTAAACATTAAGATAACATTTAATTTCATTAAACGATAAAAGGAACTGGCCACAAGTCCGGTATGGAGATCCTTCGTTTCATTTCCTGGTTGAATGGTATTATCGTTTGACCTGCGGAAAGGTTAGAGTTGAAAGGGAGAGAGTTAGGGATCATCGTTTAAGTGTTAACTGGATAAGTTTCATCCGCTGTTTAGAATCGGCTTAACATTTTTTTAAACTTATCGGTGATGTGAGGCTGCTGCTGGCTATCTGGGATGGAGGTAATTCTTTTTTTCTTAGTGGCAGTTGAAGTTAGAGGGACAGTTTGAATGTGCTATCTTTAGTTTCCTCGAGCGCTTTGTTGTGGAACGGAGCGTGTGAATGCCGTAACACCTACTCAGGTGTTACGGCATTTAACACACGGTTTTCGCAATACAAGAAAACGGAGACCATTAATTATAACCCAGCTATCATACCCTTGACCACTCCTCCAGTTTTTTCAGATCTCAGCTCATCCTTTCCATCCCCCTGCAGTATCCACCATTTTGCAGATCTTGGTGTCATCTGCAAAGAGACAGACCTTACTTTCCAGCTCCTCTGCTACAACACTTTTAAAGACATTAAAGAGGACCAGTCCCAGCACTGAACCCTGAGGCACCCCAATGGTTACCCTCCCTTCCTCGAATCAAGATCTGTTTACCACAGCTCTCAGGCTCCTATCCCTAAATCAATTTGTTACCCAGGTTAAGACCTTGTTGTCCACCCCCCAGGCTACCTAGCTTGCTTACCAGTCTCCTATGTGGAACAGTGTTGTAAGCCTTACTGAAATCTAGGTAGGCCATGTCCACTGCTCCTCCCTGATCTAATTCCTTGGTCACCCAGTCAAAGAAATCTATCAGATTTGTTCGGCAAGACCACCCCAATGTGAATCCATGCTGCCTTGGATCTTGTAATCCGTTTGATTCAAGGTATTCCATGATCCTTTCCTTTAGCAGCAAGGGTGTAGCTACTGATACTCCAAGTAAGCCATGGTGTATCAAGCTTAGTAGCAGGGGGTAGCAAACAAGCTGGCCAGCATTGCTCTGCCCTCTCTAGTCCATCGCATTTAAATTCCTTTGTTTGGCTTTGCAGGCTTTTTCCTTTGTTCTTTCAGTTTTGTTTTGGGGGGGGGTGGCAGAGTGGACTATGGACGTTGAAGCTGAAGGTCTCAATTAGGTCTGCATGGTCCGCCTGCATAGTGATTGGCTGTGGCATCTGATAGGGGGTGTGGCAAGTGTGGGACCATGAGTTTAAATGCCCCAGCAAAGTTAGAAGCCATACTATCAGTTCAGTTGTACTGGGAATGAGAGAAGCAGCAGAAGAACTGAGGAGCAGCAGACGGAAGAACAGACTTAGAGCCAGCTAAAAGAAAAAAGACTTCATGCGGAGTCGCAAGTGGAGTGAATCTGCCTACCTGTGGGGTAGAGAGAAGAATTTTCTCTCATGGTCTTGTACTCATGGTGCAGTCAGTGGCTTCTACCAGTGGATAGCAAGCACCACACTAGCAATGCAGACAGACAGCAGGTCTAGTGTGGGAATCATCTGATTGGAGCCAGGAACATTGGACTCGAGTCGAGGGGGAGGTGAGGCATGAACAACAGTAGGGGAGGGTAGCAGAGTGGCAGGTTGGTGTACAAATCTGAAATGCTTGGCTACAGCCCTGTTTAGCAGTGTTTCCATTAATTTTCCCACCACTTACGTCAGGCTGACAGGTCTATAATTGCCAGCCTCTTCCATGCTACCACTTTTGTGCAGTGGGACTACAGCTGCCCTCCCCCAGTCCTCTGGACCTCTCCAGTCTCCAGTGATCTGTTAAATAGGACTGTCAGAGGTTCAGCCAGTATCTCCCTAAGCTCCCTCAATACCCATGGATGCACCCCGTCTGGCCCCATAGCTTTGTCCACTTTTAGGTTAGCAAGTCCTTTCAGGACTATTCTCAGAAAAAGGTCTTATGTCCACTTCCCTCCAATCCAAGCTCCTGTTGCTTTTCTGCAGTCCTTTTTTTTTTTTCCCCTTCCACTGTGAACACTGAGCAGAGGTATTTGTTCAAGATGTCTGCCTTTTTCTGGTCACCCTCTGTACTGTCCCCCCCTTTAACCTCACAATCCCATCCTTTGTCTTCTTTTTTCATTTACATACATAAAAAATGTCTTGTTCGCTTTTAAAATTCATATTTTATTAATTTTAAATGAAATGTTACAAGTACTTGTACATCCTTGTAAGAAACATTCTGAAATACAATGACACTGCCAGAGCTATTCTTTCTTCAGTTTGTGCCCTTGCACTCCTTAATGCTTTCCCTGCTTCACTGGGTTTCCTCTGAAATACCCCCTATCCTCTTCCCTCTGTGTCTCCTTGTACCTTCTGAATATCACCTCATTTGCCGTTACCTTTTCCACTACCTTTTTCAAGAACTAGAGCGGTCTCCTCTTCCTCCTGCTTTTGCTCACTTGCTTGATGCAGAGATTTGTTGCCTTCACTATGCCCTCTTTTAGTCTAGCCCACTGTTCCCCCACCCCCCTCCCAGTCATCACCCCGCCAGGTCATCCATGAGGCATTCACCCATCTTATAAAATCTGCCCTTCTGAAGTCCAGGACCCTCGCTCTTGTGTGGTTTGATTCTGCAGCCATCTGTATGTTGAACCACACTGTGCGGCGATCACTGGTCCCCAGGTGGCTTCTTTATTTATTTATTTATTTTTTTAACTCTGTTTGTCGCCTCTGATCCCGAACTCTCTCAGGCTGCCCCATCTCGCCGAGCCACTCTACAGCCCACCGTGGTCTCGCTCCTCATACATATTACTGCCCCCCCCACCAAACCCATGCCAGACAACCCCCCACTCTGACCCCCTGGGGCAGGGCCACCATCCACTTACCTAGCACTCTATCTAGAATCCAGAGTGTCCGGCTGGGTCAGTAAGGAGACTGAAAGGGTGGAGACAGAGACCCAATCCTGGGCGTGTGGCAGCCGGCACTGTGGGGAGCCATTGCCTATTGGGATTGGAGGGTTTTTTTTCTTGTTGTGTTTTTCCCCACCTCTACCCACCCTCCATTGGAGCTCGGATGTGCAATGATGTCCAGCATCCGCCGAGCTCCACCCCGCCATACGACTGTGACATGAGTGCCTTGGCCACCTCTGAATACCGCCAGAGGTCACTCAGAAGTGATGCTAGTCCCTACACCCTCCCCGGGAAGGGAAAGCTGTCCTCTGAATGCTCAATCCCTCCCCACTCCTGCCGATCCCTGATGGCCAGGGCTCATTCCCAAACCCGAGTCACCGACATAGTGCGAGGTGAGGTGTCTAGTGCCTTAATCCTCAGTGCCACCGGGCCGGCCCACAGGTGGCTTCTCACCTTGACATATATAGCACTGTCATCATTCGTGAGAACCAGGTCCAGTACTGCCTCAAGATGAGTGGGTTCCTGGACTAGTTGTCTAAGGAACACCCCCTGCATGCAGCCTAGAATGTCTCTGCTTCTAGCTGATTCTGCAGTTAGGAGGCTCCAATCTACATCCGGCTGAATGAAGTCTCCCCACCAGCAGCACCTCCCCCTTTCAGCCATTTTGACAATTTCTTCCACCAGTATCTTATCTAACTCCTCCCTTGTGCTAGAGGTCTGTAGATCACAACTGTGTGAATAATGGCTCTGTTCACGGACTCGAGGGTGACCCACAGTACCTGATCTCATGGGTGAGTTAATGCCCGACCTCATAATGGAGGGAAAAAACTGAGGTGGTATGGAACTGAAACCAAGGCAGAAACGGGGACTCAGTCTGCAGCTGCACAAGAGTGGTAGCAGGGAGGAGGCGGGGAACTACAGACCGGTCAGTCTTACCTCAGTAGTGGGCAAGATTATGGAGGCACTCCTTAAGGAAAGGATAGTGCAACACCTGGAATCCATAGGGGCACAGGATCCAAGACAGCATGGGTTTACAAAGGAAGGTCCTGTCAAACTAATCTCATAGATTTCTTTGACTGGGTAACAGAGTGGTGGACCAAGGGAGCAGTTGATGTCGCCTACCTTGACTTCAGCAAAGCTTTTGACACTGTTCCACATAGAAGATTGATAAATAAGCTAGGTAGGCTCGGGGTGGGTCAGAAGTTGGTCAACTGGGTGGCAAACTGGTTGACTGGCAGAAAACAGAGAGTGGTGGTAAATGGTATACAGTCAGAAGAGATGCAAGTCACAAATTGGGGTACCTCAGGGATCAGTCCTGGGCAGTCCTATTCAACATCTTCATTAGTGACCTCGCAGATGGACTAGAGGGTAAGCTTGTCTGTTTGCAGATGACACCAAGATCTGCAACAGAGTAGATGATCCAGATGGGGTGGGCAGAATGAGAAGAGATCTGGATAAACTAGCAGAATGGTCAGAAGAGTGGCAACTGGGATTTAATGCAAAGAAGTGCAAAATCATGCACATAGGAAGAGAAACCCTGAAGCCACTTATAGGCTGGGAGGAGTTGCTAGCAGTCACAAAGGAAGAAAGAGACTTGGGCATCATCATCACTGATGACCTAAAATCATCAAGCAGACCTCTAAAGCAGTAGGTAAGGCTAGGGGGTGTTAGGGTGTATTAGTAGGGGTATCACAAGTCGTAAGAGGGAGGTAATAACTCCTCTGTACAAGACATTGGTTAGGCCCCATCTGAGCACTCATGCAGAGTATTGGAGGCCACCTTCACAAGGACATTAATCAAATTGAGGCAGTCCAGAGAAGGGCAACCAAAATGGTGCAGGGACTGCATCAGAAGACATATAAGGACAGATTAACGAGCTCAATATGTATACCCTTGAGCAAAGGAGGGAGAGGTGATATGATCGAGACATTTAAACACCTTAAGGGCATAAACAAGGTGAAAGAGTCTAACATGTTTAAATATAAGAAAATAGCAGGACAAGAGGACACAGCATGAGATTAGAGGGAGGCCGATTAAGGGGAATGTGAGGAAATTCTTTTTCACAGAAAGGGTGGTAGATGCATGGAATGGCTTACCACAAGAAGTGGTGGCTATGAATACAGTGCAGGGCTTCAAACAGGCATGGGATAGGCATAAGGGAGCAATACAAATGACTATGAATAGATAGGTCACTGACAGAGCAAAGGCCGATGGTACATTTATAAGGTAGAAAAAGAAATGGGCAGACTGGATGGGCCTTGCGGTCCTTATCTGCCGTCAACTTCTATGTTTCTATGTAAGCTTACAAGGATAATTAAGTCTCAGCTGTGGAGGAGTCAGGAAGAAGAGTGACAGGAGCAAGTGGGGAGGGGTTGAAGTTTCAACTGGTGCCTGAGGGAGCCAGGGGATGGGGAGAGGCAGAGGGAGGAGAGGAGTTGGTTCCAGCGTGATGGAAGTCAATGGATGGAGACTGCCCACCAGAGTAGGGGAGTGAGGAGTGACAAAAGCGTGATCATCCCTGGAATGGAGGGTACAGGAAGAAGAGGAAGAGGAAAGCTGGGAGATGAGAGAGAAGATCAGAGGGAAGGGAACCAATGGGTTCATTTCTTTGACTGAACTATAAAAGACAGCAGCCTCTGAAATTTTATTCATTTAAAAAACAATATACAAAAAGCACCAGACCCCTGATTTTGAAACACTATTTTGTCTTGTTACTGGTCTTACCTACCCTCTTCTAATCTTCTTTTAGCGACACTAGCCTAGTAGAACTGTAAGCTTCAGTAGGGGATTTTGTTTGAAAACCAACATCTGGTTTATAATGCAGCTAAGCAACATTGTGGTTCCATAAGTGAGTAGTATGGCACCAGACCAATGAATCTAGCACATGCTAATGAGAGGGTTGTAACACCCACCTAACACGAGAGCAAAGTGTATAACAACACTGTCAACAGTCCCCCTTCTCTCTCCCAAGACTGCCCTGGGAGGGCACATCAGTAGAAAGACAAATATTTAACATGCTTTTCATCTCTAGGAAAGAGGGCTAATGCTAACAAGTGCTGTGTTTAACTTTCACTCTACAAAGACATGCAAGACAGACAGCACATGGTCTTTAATGCACTCTGAACGGTTTCTATAATTGCCTACAGTAGTATGGACTTGGGAAATTTAAGAAACAAAGAAGGCTAGTGGCTCATGGCATCCATTTCCTCACCAACTCAGTGAGAGTCATCCCTTTTTCTTCAGGCTGTATTTATCTGATTTGAGTTTGAAGGTAGAAACAGTGTCTGCTGACACCACCTATTATTGAAGTCTTTTTCCAGCTCTCAAGTCGTATAAATAGTCTATGTCAGGGATGGGAGAATCAGCTCTGTGGCAGATCAGGATGTTCCCAGATTGACACCATTTGACTTAACTATGGAAATTTGAGTCTAGTCAGTTGACCAGGTACAGAAGTGGCAGTGACCCAGTTCCACCTCGATCTGGATAATGTAAGTGATTTGAGGGTTTATTCCTGTTAACAGTGAGAACAGATGCCTGCCCCAATGACCTATTGCATGACCTTTGTTCAGCAATGAGCTCAGGAACAAACACAAAAGTCATATCAGGATGCATGCCTGGAAACAGTAGCTGCATCTCAGCAGTATGCAATAGTTAGGGTGAGCTGGCAGCTGGCAGTGGGCTCTTGGGCTGCAGCGACCTCTATGGATGGGACAGAAGTTTGCTTCCTCCACAGTGAGTGTTCTATGTGTGTCCCGTGCAGAGCGTGGCAACTAAGTTTCAATGCAAAGACATGCAAAATCATGCACTAGGCATAGAAACCCACGGGTGGAGTACAAGATGGAAGAAGTGGTACTGATGACCACCAAACAGGAAAGAGACCTGGGAGTAGTCGTATCTGATGACCTAAAAGTGGCCAGACAGTGTGATAAGGCTGTGGTGGGAGGCAGTGGGATGCTAGGGTGCGTAGGGAGGAGTATGACCAGCAGAAAGAGGGAGGTGGTGATACCACAGTCTAAATCATTAGTGAGACCTCACCTAGAGTACTGTGTCCAGTTCTGGAGACCACATCTCTGGAAGGACATAGAGTACAGGCAATCCAGAGGAGGTCAACTAAAATGGTGCAGGGTCTGCATCAGAGACCTTATGAGAGGCTAAAGAACCTCAATATGTGCACTCTGGATGAAACGAGGGAAAGGGGGGGCTATGATAACAACTTTCAAATACCTCACGGGTATCAATAAGATGTAAGAGGGAAGCATTTTTCAGAAAAAAAGATGCTCAAGAACAAGGGGGCATGCTATGAAACTGGAGGGGGTAGACTCAGGGATAATGTGAGGAAGTACTTCTTTACAGAAAGAGTGGTGGATGTCTGGAACAGCCTTCCAGCGGAGGTGGTAGGGGCAAAAACTATAATGGTATTCAAGAATGCATGGAATAGACATAAAGGAACCTTAGTGGGAAGGGAGGGAAAAGCCAGAGATAAAGTAGGCCCTGCAGTATTACAGTAGGTAGGGAAGATGGGCAGACTAGGTGAGCCAAGAGATCCTTATCTGCCATCAAATTCTATGTTTCTATGTTTCTATTTCCCTTGCTGGCAAGAGACGTGCGCTCAACAAATAAGGAAGTAGGTCCCAAATTACAAAACTGGGTACACAAATCCTAGTTTACACCACAGATGACACTGCCATGCACTGGGGCCTCATACTATGCAGCCCATCACCCACTGGCTACCAGACACTGTGCTAGGTCAGGGGACAACAGCCCTCCCTTGAGCCCCACTGCCAGAGGGGAAGTCATGGAGGAGAGCTGCAGTGGTAAGGTTAGTTGGAAGATGGGGGACTGAGTGTTGTGGTAACAGCCTGAGGACAAGGATCAGGCTGGAGGGGAGAAAAACTTATTAAAAAAAATAGAAAAATGTGAAATAACTGATTTAAACATTAAATAACAAAGACAAAAGTTTATTAAGGGGACAAAAAAGAACCAGGTTCATTGGACCCACTCAGATCTGCTACTTACCAAGTTTTGGCCCTATCTAGAAAAATGACATTTGTTGGGCAATCGGAGTAAATCAGAACCTCGTTGAAACATTTAAGCGGCAGAACTGGAACTGGGTTACAGCTGACCCATCTATTTGTAATGTATGCTGTACTATGAATAGTACGATGCCTGTGTGCAATAAGATTTGCAACCTAAAATACAGCTTTGTTTTGTTTTCCCCTTGTAAGAAAATATTATAAGGAAACATTTATTAAATAAAACTAATGTTGAAATGCGCCACTATATAGAGTTTTGCTGCATCTGTTCCTGCCCTGAGCTCTCAGTACTGCAACAAGCTGCTGGGGAAAGCATAATGTCATTTTGGTCATAGCAGTTTTCCTCCTGTTAAAGGTGCCAAACTGAACCACTTGATACAGTATATTAAGGTTGGAAGGGTCTAGGGCCATCTGATTGCCTCTTCCCACCACTGTTTCATAAACAGGGATGTGACTCCCTTGATAAGCAAATGCTTGTTTAGGCTTACCTTGAAGGTGTGTACTGTCATCGAATCCACTGTCTCCACCAGTAGGCTGTTCCACAGCTTTCCCCACCCTCTAGGAGAAGAAGTGCCTCCCAATGGTAATCCTGTATTTACAACTAGAGATTTGGCAACATTTTAATTCGCTCGTGAACTTGCCGCGAAGTGGCGAGAATTAGCATTCATGGAGCTTCACAATGTTTTCCCAGACCTCAGCAACTTCAACTTCGCTCAAATTGCAAAGTGCAAAGTTTTCACCACAAGGTGCCGAATTCTGAATTTCGTTGGCGAAATTTGCACTTTGTAGCAAATTCTGCACTTCACGTGAAACTTTGCTGCACTTACGTGCTACGCGAATTGCATGAAATCTGCGAATTCATGAAACAAATTTTGCTGACTTCACCCATCTCTATTCACAACCTCTGAGTTTCAGTCAGTCTCCCCATGCCCAGCTGGAGCACAACAGAGCTAACATTTGTTTGTTCAAGTTTGTCAACACCCTTGAGTGTGCATAAGACTGTCCCCCTCTCAGCCTCCTTTTCTCCAGGGTGAACATGTTAAGGGCCTGAATCAGTCTCTCCTCACAGTACACAGCTTATCATGATTCAGCCCCTCAACTATTAAATCCTCCCAGGTCCTTTTTCTCCTCCACTGCAGCAAGAGGAGCTCCACACACTGTGTAGATCCTACCACGGTGCTTCCTCCCCAAGTGTAGCACCTTGCATTTGTCTACACTGAACTCAAGGCTCCAGGTGTCCAACCAATCACCCAGCGTGTGCAGGTCATATTGCAGTAAGCTCCACTGGTGTGCCTTATTACTACATCTAAGTAAAGCTTTTGATATTATAGATTACTGTGGCTTGCTGCCATCTAAATTTGCAAACACTGAGATCAGTCCTAGAACACTTGGGTAGTTTAACAGTTAACATCTGCTGTAGTGATAAGTGGATTAAATGTTACAGTTTTACATTCTTAAGTTCATTAATTAGAAGAAGTCCCACAAGGTTCAGTGCTGAGTCCTCTTCTTTTTAAGACAGACAGACAGACAGAGACAACTGTTCTACATTTGCGCAAGACATATGACCTTGTTACCCATCAATTACTGCTAACAAACTTTCAGGTCTGGGATTTGGTTCCTCTTTTCTAACATGACTCAAGGAATGCCTCTCAAACCACTCTTAGGTAGTAAAATATGAAGGTCCTCTGTCCTCCTTCAGTATGGTAAAGCATGGAGTTCCCCAGAGTTCAAACCAATGCCTATGCTATTCTCATTTTTTTCATTATTGCTCTGCCAACAGTCTGTATTCACTCCATTGTCTTGTACACATGGACAATGCTACAGGTCACACTAAAGGTAATAGAGTAGAACTAGGCAACTTGACCAATCAAGAGCACTCCCTCATTTCTCAGTACTAGTATGCGCAAGGATAAAACTGTGCAGTCAGATTTACCAAGTCACATAACATCAATGCAATTAACTGTAACCTGGGATAAGATTTTAATCAAATGCAAATCTGGATTCAAGCAAACAGGCTTTTGTTAAACAGAAGCAAACAAAGGCAATGCTCTTTGGCGCCAAGCCTAGAGTTAACAAAAACAAAAATGTTTTCAGCCTGACTTCATCAGACAGAACCCAGACTGAATGCATGGATTATCTCAAATACCTAGGGATGCACCTTGACTCCTTCCTTACATCTGCAGAACACTTAAATGCAAAAGCAAAGTACAGCAGAGGCTAGGCATGCTGTACAGACTCAACAACTGCCCTACTCCTGATTGTAACTTAGTGTCCAGGACACTCCTGCAAAAGGGACATTGTCCCCATGAGTTTAACCTGCTAAATAAATAAACAAACACATTTTTCATACTTATGTTTGAAAAACAGCATTGGTTTATGTGCTACTTTCTCTGTTTTTGAAAGAACAAGAAAGAAATGTTATTCACCAATGGCAAGCTGAGACTCACGGCTTTCCAGAAAGATGTGTTAACTAGCATGTACCAATTCAGAGATACTAACATGCAAACCAACGTGACTGTCAATATAAAAGGGGAAATGAGTTTAAACAATAAATGCCTACTTGCCACATTGGTGGGACACAGGAGGGGAGGCAGATGCCAGCCCCAGCAACCTTCAAGGTCCCTCACTGTATTGTAGGACAGAAAACTCACATGCTGCCTGCTACAGTCATAAGTAATTCTATGATTCTGGTTGGGTGGGTGGGGTAGGGGTAGGGCTGCTGCAGGCTGTTCAACAGAAGGAAGCATTTGTGGAAACAATGCTACTGCTGCTGTGCCCATCCAACATGGAAACAGGGTGCCAAGAACAGGGTGGATCTGCTGAGGAGAAGAGGAGAAGTAAGAAATAACCCACGACAGGGTGTGCGGTTATTGTGGATTAACAAACACCCTGGGTGTGTTGTGAGGCACGAGGCCACAGGCTGAGTGTCCTCACGGTACCCAGGGTGTTCGTTAATCCCCAATAACCACACACCCTGGAGTGGGTTATTGCTCTTATAACACGGGGTGACCCCTCCCATGTTAATAAACCCACGGAAAGTCATGTAACATGCAAAAACATGTGATTTTTGGGAAGTATCCTTCCCCCACATAAAGTAGTTCCTGCACAGTAACCACATCACGGCAGGAATGAGGAGCCCACATTACTAACTGCATGGAGAGACACACACAGGACAGTGCAACAACTTTGATTTAATGCTATGTGTGCCTCTGCATGTGTCTGCATGCTGCTTGCTCTCTTTCTCTCTCTCTGCCCGCCGGACACCTTAACCTACAGAAGAGGCCCACATTCAGCTGCTCTCTCTCCCCCCACAGAAGCTCTCTCTCTCTGAAAAACAGCACGGCAGTGGGGAAACAGACAGGACAGTGCAGCATTTCACAGTGACAGCTTCTGTTCTCTCAGTTGTGCTCACTGTTTGTTTTCATGGCTCCGAGAGAGAGAGAGAGAAAAAACACAGAGTGCCGCATGGCTATAATACAGTGAGAGACACACTGAGAAAAACACACACAGTGCCGTATGGGTCCAATTGCATCTGCCAGACCTGGTCTCTCTCTCCATCTTTTCCTGGTCCCGGTGACTACTACAATGGGGACTGAAGACTGTCTGTAGGTGGTGAGTGGCCAGCCATGGGGGGTGGTGAGGCTCAGTGCGGCCGCTGAATATGCAGGGAGACTGCTCACTTTGCAACTCAATACAAAGAGAGACACCGAGAGAGGGCAAAATAAAAAAAAAATACAGACTGCTGAACAGCCACAATACGGAGACACCATTAGAGACACACATAGAAGAAACACAGATACACACTACCGCACAGCTCCAATTAGATCTGCCACTCCTGGTGTCTCTCTCTTTCTTCTCCTGTTCCTGGTGAGTACTGCAATGGGGACAGGAGACTGTCAGCATGGGTTGTGGGTGGCCGCCTGCTCGCACTGTGTGGTGGGGGACAAATGGGGGCTCTCTGTGGCAGGATGGCTCCAAATTACATCTGCTGCTGTAGAAAATCGGAAAAAAGGTAGGTGACATGTTGTGCAGTATGCGATTAAGCTACAGCTACTCTCTTCCCCTCTCTGCCAAGTCTGTTGCTCTCTCTCATTTGGAGGGCCGGGGGCCACCCAACCCTGCAGTACCAAGAGTGCTAGCACTGCTCGCAGACTTGCTGCCTACAGAATCATGCACGGGGAAGGTTATGGCAACACAGTCTCCAGGGAATGTCTCTTGCTATTTGTCATACACAAGTGCTTCCGCTCTGTCGCTCACTGATGTACAGTAACATTGAGGAATGTTTACTGGCATCATCGACAGAGACCTACGGAGCAGCAGGTTCCTCCCGTGCCATGAGGACTTTCACTAAGAAGGAGGGAGAGGGGCTTGGGATGGAGTGTGCTCCCTGCATCTTCTGTTGCTGCAGGAATGTACCTACAGTGACCTCAGCGGACTGTCCCGGAGGGTTCTTTTCCTTGAATTGCTAGTGAAACCGTGTGACAATACACACGGGATATCCTTGCTGGAGCTCACTCACCCACTGCTGCACACTTGACAGCCCGCAATTCCACCGCAATATCAGGACAGCGTGGTTGGGATCAGTGACTCAGCCACGGATGGACACAGGGGATAGATGCAGACAGGACACTGCATCAATTTGCTGAGGTAGCAGGGTGAGGAGCGGGAGCAGCAGGAGATCAGCGGGGCGGGTGGGTGAGAATGCATGTAGTGGTCTGCAGACACTTGTGTTATGGGATAGCTAGCAAACAGTCGCTCTCGGTACTCACTGGTAGCGGGGAAATTAAATGGCTGCCACACACATGTTGCTCTGCCTAGACAGTGAAGAAGTTTGGGTTGTGCACAGAGATCGTGCCGCCCAGACTTTTTACTCTAACCGTGCGTTAATAGCCATTAATGAACGGTCACCTGCTCTGTTTCCTCCAATCACCTTGTTCATCTACAGACCTCATGTTATAAGGGGTGATACGACACCCAGAAGACCATACAGAAAAAGATATCTGTACTCAGTGCATATTTGTCCATGTTAAGTTTTTGCTCCAGCTGGCCACACTTCCAAATACAGCCCATGCATGTGTAATGTATGTTTATTTTTTGTTGTCCAGGGAAAAAAAGACTACGCAATTCTGCCTATTTTCAGCCTCATCCAGGGGTGGGGGAGGATACAGATGGAAACCAACTGAAACTGAAAAAGATTAAGCTGTTGGTGCTATTTTTAGTGAATGGGAAATGGACACTGGAGAAATTACCCTACCCTTTTCAGTAAGTGCAATGTGATTTTTTTTTCATATACGTTTTATCTCCTGATCGCCCCGGCAGCCCCCTTCCAACCGACACCCCCAGCTCCATCACTGGTTTCTCTGGGACTTACCTTCACCTGCATCCCCTGCCACAGGACTGTGGTTGTGCCCATCCACTGGTATGGGGCCTGTGGATGGTCGTTGTCATCCTGCTGCCTGGAGTGCTTTTTCCTATAATTTTCTCCCTGGGCCCATGGACACGTAATGGGTGAAATGTCTGAGCTCTGCTTCAGCAGAGATGGCCTCGGTGTCCTAAATGTGTGATTCCTTCCTTACATGGTGGCATGCATGTGCTGGCAGCCAGCCACTGCTGGGTGTCAGGCAAGCAGCGCACCACACTAACCCACCTCCCAGAGGAAGGAGAGCTCTCTGGGGATGCATGATCATTCCTCTCCCCACTGGCTCCCGAGCAACCCGAGTCTATTCCAGAGCCTGGGTTGCCAGTGTGGTAGGAGGTAAGGCACCCAACACCTCAGCCCTCCAACACCACGGGACCGGATATGCAAAGGGATCTTTAACATCGACTCGAACAACAACCAGAACAGGCAGACAGGACCTCGGTGTAACATCACATCTGAAAAATGGCACACCAGGAGTGCAGCACTCCCCTCATACTGCCTTGCAGTGTCAGTATTAAGATTTGATCCCAAGTTCCTGGTGTAGGGCCAGAATCTACAACCTTAAAAACATAGAATATGAGTGTGCGACTACCTTAATTTGAATATTCAGCCAAATATTTGTATTTGGGTTGTCAGATATTCGGTATTTGGTACCCAATAAGTGTTTTTTAAATAAAACATTGTAATACTGTTAAAAACACTGTTAAAGGCTACTACTTACTCCCCCCCTCTTTTTTTTTTGTGAATTCTATTTTTCCACCTGGGGCTTAGGGCATCTCTATGGGGAACCCTTTGGTCGTTACCTCTACTCCCTACCTGAAGCCCTCCTTACCCTGTCTCCTCTCTGGTTCCTCAGCTAAGTCCAGCTCCCCGGATCACCCCCTGGTGGAGGGCATACCCACCCTTGGTGGCCTTTTCTGTGATTGTAGGAACTGCCAAGGAATGTGGAGGGCAGCCAGTAGATCAGGATGTGAGGCCCAGCGTTGGGATGTGGGCAGGACACTGGAGCCCCCTTCACCTCCACTAGGCCACCAGAGATTTTGCCTCTTGTGGTTGCTCCTTGGAGCATGGATGTGCAATGCCTGGCAGCGCACCTACGTGCAGCCTGGCTGCCACCTCTCCACCCCTGATGTAACATCTAGCCCAGCTACTTGTAGGGCCCCTAGTCTCTGCTAGGAGCCGCCTATGGATGGGGCATACCCCAGAACCCACCCCAGGAGGGGAGAGCAGTCCTCCAGATGCTCAATCCCCTCTCTCCCCTGCCGACCCCGATGACCCAAGTCTGTTCCTGAACATGGGTCACCAGCGTGGCACGAGGTGTGGCATCCAGCACCTCAAACCTCAGCACCACCGGGACAGCTTCTTCCTTCTCTTTTGAAGTACAACAGTTCATCTTGCCATGAACACCCCCAACAGCCTTTCAGTTGCCCAAAAAGGCAACAAATTACTGCACTGGTCAGGTAACAGATGATCATTACAGATTGATCAAAGGTTGTAGGTGAGGTGACGTCTTTTGTCTTGTATAGGGCAACTAAAATAGCACTGGCGTAAGTGCATTGTATGTACACCCTAGAAGAGAGGAGAGCGAGATGTGACATGAGACCTATATACTGTAAGTACCTCACAGGGGTGAAGAGGGCACATAAGGGAAGTCTCTTTCAAATAAGAAAGAGCACCAGTGTCAGGGGGCAATGGGGGAATGTGATGAAGTTGAAGGGGGAGTTCAAGAGAGATGTGAAGAAATAATTATTCACTGAAGGCATGGTAGATGCCTGGAGCAGATTACCAGCATAAGCGATGGCGGTAAAAACAGTGTGGGGCTTCAAGCATGCGTGAGCTAGGCATAGGGGTGTATTTCAAAACAGGCAGGGAGGTGGGAGGGTCGCTTTAGAGTCTGCAGAAGAGACCAATAAGGCAGGGATGGACAATCTGGGCAGACTGTGTGGGCCAAGCAGTCCTTTTCTGGCAACAGATAATTAATAACCTAAAGTACACAACAGTAAGTGCACTAAAACATTACACAGTATTTAAAGGGGAACTATCAACACTAAGTAATTCCAATTTTTAAAACTGGTTCAAAAAAAGAGATTGGTAATTATCGACCAATATCTTTGATATCTGTGGTAGCAAAGATTTGTGGAAAAATGGTAGCTAACCAGGTTAAGCATTACACAAAAGAACAAGGCATTTGAATAGTAATCAATCAGGCTTCAGAGAAAGATACAGTACTCAGACTGCATTAATAAAAGTAACCGGGGACATTCAGATCGCAATGGATAATGGATTACTGACAGGAGCAATTATGATAAATTTGTCAAAAGCTTTTGATTCCTTAAATCATGGTATACTTATTGACAAATTGAAAAAAACTGGATTTTCGGATAATGCTGTAGATTGATTTTCTAATTACTTAAGGGGTAGGAAACAAAAGGTGTTGTTAAATACATATTCCTCAGACTTTAAACAGATAGGGCAGGGGGTACCCCAGGGATCAATCCTGGGGCCCCTTTTATTTAATTTGTATACAAATGATTTGGAATTTAAACAAGAAAAATTAATATTCCATCAGTACGCTGATGATATTATTATGTATGTTTTGGGAAAGAACTCTTATTGTATACAGCATACCCTACAAGCAGCATTTGATGGTATACAGAATTATTATGTTAAAAATAAATTGCTATTGAATACTACTAAAACCAAGGTAATTTTGTTTTGGCAAAAAAATAAAGATATATACATTAAAAAGCCCTTGGAAATAATGGTGAAAGATGGTTCTAAATTGCAGCTGGCAAATGAATATAAGTACCTAGGGTTATGGATGGATGTAAATTGTAAGTGGTCCTTTCATATAGATAAATTGGTTAAGAGGTTGGGGCAACAATTGGGGATGCTGTATAGGATAAGAAATAACTTTTCAAGGAAAACTAGGTTGCACGTGATAAACACTATGTTAGTACCAGTGATTGATTATGCTGATATAATAACTGGCTCTGCCTTTTTCCCATAGGGAAACCGTGGCGTAATTTGCCGTTATAAAGGAGCGTTTATAACGGCAAACACACGCACGGTTTTCCCCACTCTGTGCATGCCCTGCTGCACCTTGTCCCTTCCGATCGCCGACAGCATCTTTTCCCCTGGAAGACTGAACCGCCATCTGGACTCGGCGGTGAGTGGCAATTTAAAAAGAATATGTGCAAGACAAATGTAAAGAAGTCGTACTACAATTTTTTTTTTTTCTTTTTCAAAAAAACCGAACGGTGAGTCACGGGCCAAGCATGCCGAAATATAACCACGCTAGACTTCGCAGAATGTTCATTTTATATAATTGCTGTGGAAAAAGGCAAACCAACAATTATATAAAATGGGTCGGGTGTGTGTAAACTTGATTTTACACACATCCTCGTTAATGGATACTTGTCACAAACCCCGAGGGCAGCATCCCACAACCGGTGTGTGTAAAATCTCGTCACACACCCCGACCCATACTTTATTCACTATGTAATTTATGGGGGGGAAAATAAGATGGACTTGAAAAAATTAGATAGTATATACATAATAAAATGGCTAGATATATCACAGGGGCAAACAGATTTACACATCATTATGAGTTGTATAAAGAAGTAGGGTGGGATCATTTGCATATCAGGAGAAATCAACATGTAACTAAGATTATGTATAGGTTTATAGAAAATAAATTGCCTGAATACAACACTAACGACTTAAAAGGTAAATGCCCAACTAAGGGCATGAGATCAAGCCCAGTATATAGAGTTTGAAGTGCCAAAGTGTAGGACAAAACGTGGGTCCGTAACATTTTCCTATGGGGGTCCAATAATCTACCTGTTAATCTAAGATCCTATGGTGTCAAATTGAGTTGGTCTAAGGTTAGACAGTGGTATCATAAACAAAGTGGTCAATTACATGTATGTTGTATAGCATTAGAAAATGGATAGGTTTTAATTGGAAGGGCAATTACTGGCTTATGGGATGTGATTCACTACATGGAAATGTATTTAATATGTATATGTGTATTTGTATTTTTGTAATTTTGTACTTTGTATGTTTTGTTATAATTTTCTCCCTAGGCTGTAACCAGGCAATGCACTTTAGAAGGTGTCCCTTGAAAATGGGTGTACTTTTGTACTCAATGGAATTGTTTACCATGTTCATTCATAAATGAATAAAATCATTACTACTACTACTACTACTACTACTTACTAAGAGTCCCACACCCAAGTGTGGGGCTGGTACTAACTTACACTTTGTGTGTAAAAACATATTACTGTTTACTGTAGTATAATAGTTTGCATCACACTAATTTTGTTGACTTGCCAGCTGGCATTTTCTGTAGCAAGAAATCCCAGAATCCTCTGCTGCTGACATCAGAGGAGGGCTGCAGCAGGGGGAGATTTAATAGCCTGCAGTACATGTTAAATTTTATAAGCACTGATCTTTTGTTTACTGTTCCTGCTCTCCTCCCTGGGCTAAGTACAGTCACAGATGACTGTGCTTAGCCACAGGAGAACAGCTTAATCAGCAAATGTATCATTAGGGCTTATAAAAGCTCTAATATACACTGTAGGCTACTGGATCTCTAACTGCTGCAGTCCTCCTCTGATGTCAGCTGCAAGGGATTCTGGGATTTGCAGTTACAGAAAATGTCAGCTTGCAGGTCAACAAAATTATTGTGATACAATCTACTATACTGCAGTAAATAGAAAGTAAATAAAATGCTTTTGCTCACAGAGTGCAAATTAGGACCAGCCCCATACTTGGGTGTGGGGATTTTTGTGCTGACAGTTCCCATTTAATTGTGTCTAGTTTAAGAGGAGCCTAGGGGTCCTGCAGGATATATGCAGGAGAGTAGAGAGTTATACTTTAAATTAAATATTTAATGTGACAGAAAAAAGAAAGAGTGAGCCTAAAAAAATAGCATTACACTACAACATTAGGGAGATTGACAGTAGTACTGTACTACCAGTTTTACGTAGGCAGATTACACACTGTAGCCAACTACTCGTAAGTTTAGCTTAATGAACACTAGCTGTACAACGTATTGAGGGTCCAGCTTGGGACAGTGTGGCTCAACAATGCCACCAGCAGTGCTAAATATCCTCTCGGACGGCATACTTGTAGGGGGGCAGCTTATGTATTTTAAACAAGTTGTGCCAGGTAAGGAGAGGAGTTCATTTTCTAAATCCAGTAGCTCAGTGGATCAACTTCAAATGGCTCAAATGATTCTGCAAAGTAGCCATTCAGTACATTTTCTGCAGAGAGAGAGGCTGCGATTGTGAGCATTTGTGTTGCTGTTGACGTAGTGATGTGCTGAGTAATGCCCAGTCACCCTCCTCTGCACTGCCACTATTCTGTCTTTCCCCATCTCCACCAATACCTTCCAAACCACCACAGTGCTACACGTACCTCATGGTATACTCATGGTAGCATAATACCCCCACCCAGTACCCCACAGATGGAAGACAGATTGGCGTAATCTATAGACCTCAATCGGGGAGTTAGACAAGGTACTGTTGGAAGCCATTGGGAAAATGGCAGAATAGGAGGAGGTGCTGCTGGTGGGGGACTTCAATTTGCCAGATATAGATTGGAGCCTCCCAGCTGCAGCTTCAGCTAGAAGCAGGGACATCCTGGACTCCCTGCAGGGGCTATACCTCAGGCAACTAGTCAGTGAGCCTACCCATTATGGAGCATTACTGGACCTGGTATTTACTAACAGGGACAGTTTTGCAGATGTCAAGGTGGGAGGCCACCTGGGTGCCAATGATCACCTTACAGTGTGGTTCAATACAATGACGGCTGCAGAATCGAACCACATACAGTCGAGGGTCCTGGACTTCAGGAGGGCAGATTTTATAAAGATGGATGAATGCCTCAGGGATAACTGACGTGGTGGGGGAGATGACCTGGGAGGGTGGAGGAACAGGGGACCAAGTTAAAAAGGGGCACAGTGAAGGGCAACATACCTCTGTGTCAAACAAGTGTGCAAAAGCAAGAGGGAAAAAGAGACCACTATGGTTCTCGGAAGAGGTGGCAGAAAAGGTAAAGGCGAAAACATACAGGCCTTCCCTGCGAAGAGCTACTGCCACCACTGCCAAGCATTTGCTAAAGACCCATGTTGCAGAAGACAAGCTGAAGGGCAACATTCTGAATTGGTAATCTTCCTTTTGAAACAGGAACCTCAAGTATCTTATGTGAGGTTTCAGAATCTTGATATGGAGGTATGCATTCTTCATATCCAGGGAGCATCTTCAATCCCCTGTTTGCAGTAACAGAAGGAGACCCTGCAAAGTGACCATTCTGAACTTCTTGTATTTGGTGAGGACATTGAGATTCCTGAAATCCAGAATAGGCCTTAGGTCCCCTGTCCACTTTTGGACAAGGAAGTACCAGAAGTAAAAACCATGTGTTCCTCTGTTCTAGAGGCACAGGTTCTAAGGCATGCTTTTGAAGCACAGTTTGCACTTCCTCCAGCAGGAGGGGTAGATGACTTGGAGGATATGTTGTCACAAGTTGGGGATGATCTAGAGGGTTGCTCAGGAGTTCCAAAGATGACCCTTTTCTATGATCTCCAGAACCCATATATCTGTAGTCACCTCTTTCCATTGGGTTAAGTGGAGAGACAACCCACTACACCCACCTCTGGAGGTAAAGGTGGTTGGGGTGTATAAGGAGTCATGCGAATTGGTGGGGGTGGCTCCACCACCTCTGGGTGCTTTTGACTAGGCACCTGGGGTAGTGCTGGGGACTAGCAAGGCCCCTGCTTCTTTGCCCCTGCCCTACAGTCTGGTGGTTGGATGCTGTCTAACACCAGCTGGACAAAAAAGGATCCCTGCTCCTACCATGGGGTTGAGTATGGTAGAGGGATGGTAGAGGGATTGCCAAGACTTCAAAGTCCTACCTGAGCCATGAAGAGCTATCAGAGTCTCTTGGACTTCAGGACCAAACAATTTCTGCCCTCGAAATGGGGCACTACAAATGGACTGTTGCACATCATTCACAAAGCCTGCCACTCTAAGCCAGGAATATTTCCTTGGACAGATGCCTGAGGCCACAGCTCTGGCATAAGCATCTGAGACATCATAGGCTGTGCGTAGCAAATGCTTGCCCACATCAGCCCTAGCAGTGACAGCTTTTATTAGCTCCAGCTTCATGGTACCCTTAGGCAAGGCCTGTGCAGCTGCATTGGCCTTTCTTCAGAGGGTGTTCTGATACTTCATCATCTGGGTCTGGTAACTGGCTATACGAAGGCCCAATGATGCTGAGACATATGTCCTTTTGCCTATAACATACAACCTCATGGACTAAGGGGCTTAGGTGCCCTAGACCTCCCATGGGCAGCATTAATCACCACTGAGTCAGTCTCAGGTTGTGTGGCATAGAAAGACTTCCCAGGAGGTACCAAATACATTTTGTCTGCCTTCCTGGGGATAGCTCAAATATTGTTTGGCCTGTACCAGGCAGCAAAGGTGGCATCCTCTAAGGCTCAAAGCAGAGGAGGCATTACAATGGCGAAAGTCTCTGGTAGTTCCAGGAATTCTATTGAGTTCTTTTTGGTAGGCTCCTGCTCCTCCAGATCAGAATCCATGGCAGCTTGCAACTGCTGCATCATGGTGAGGAAAGTGGGTTCCTCTGGAGAGGACTGTGGTGTGTTAACCATAGAGTCTCACTGCTTGTGAAGACTGGTGCCACGGTCATAGTGACTTTCGGCATAGTCTTCAGCCTCATCCTCCTCTTCCTCCATTATTAAGTCAGGGTTATACCCATACTCATCATCAACCTGGTCAACGGGGAGAAGAGAGCATGCTAGTGATGTTGGCGGCGGCATAGGAGGTGGCTGTGGCAAGGAAGCAGCTGTGGCAAGGAAGCACCTTGCCACGTCAATAGAGGGATAGTAATAGACCCTGTCGATGGGCCCCCTGGAACAGGGAGGCCAGGCAACAGGTGTCTTATGTCCAAAAATGATAAGAGATTCACATGAGCGTCGGCATCCATGTGGTTGATGGGTGCGACTGGAGAAGTCGATGGGGGAGGCGGAGTCCCCAATGTCAACAACAGTGTACCAGCCATAATAGGCCTGTTGATACCTGTGCCAAACCCTGACCTTGGTGTCATGTCGATGGTTGGGGAGGGTAGGCAGCTGCACCACCAGAGTGGACAACATCGCTGAGGAGGCTGTACCTGCAGAACAAAGGGGCAACCTGGAATGCACTGGGGAGGCCCTCTCCTTGTCCTTATGCCAGTGTTTGTGCTTGTGACTGCCTGTCACCTTGTCCCAGGATTCATACCACCATGATTCCGTTGACTGGGTCAACAGCACTGTTGCCTTTTGTTGGAGCTCCTTCCCCATTCTAGCTACCTTCTGTTTGAGGAGATGCTTCTCTAAAGTCCCTTTATGGTGTTGCCTGGTCATGGAATTGAACCACTAGCAGATGTCGCAGGCTTTCACACTGTGGTCCAGGCCAAGGCAGCAGACACAGATGATGTGGGAGTCTCCAGCGTAGATCCTGTCTCTGCACTTACAGTATCTGAAGAGTTTTGATGGTTCTTCCAATGACATACGGGTTCTTGAAAATCACTATAAAAGAGATTATAGTTTTAGAGGTGAAAAAAAATAATTGTAGCCATTATAGTGGTGTTTTCACAGCAGTCCGATGAGTCTGATCAATGGCGGGAAAAGAAGTGAGGAGAGGTTACCCACATTTATGTATATGCAATGATGGCCGAGGCCAGCCTCAACTGGGCTGCTGTCACGGAGACTTGATTCACAGAGAATCATACCTGGGTCATCGCCATCCCTGGTTACACTCTCTTCAGGAGAGACTGCATAGGTAAGGGGGGGGGGGTTGCTATTTATATCAGGGAAGGGATAATTGCTACTGAGACCCAGGGAACACAAGGTGAAACAGAAGCCCTATGGATCACTCCGGCAGCTGGAAACAGGAACCCTATAAGGGTTGGAGTTATCTATAGATCCCCAAACCAGGAGATCAAAAAGGACAAGGTTCTCCTGGAAGACATAAAGAGGATGGTTGACAAAGGTGAGCTATTGCTAGTCAGGGATTTCAATCTACCAGACGTAGAATGGTCCACCTTCACAGCCTCCTCAGAGAGGAGTAGAGACTTCCGCATGGCTTTGAGGGGGGCAGGATTGAATCAAATGGTGGTTTCTCCCACCAGAGAATCAGCTATCCTGGACCTGGTACTCACCAACAGTGCCAGGGTATCAGATGTACAAGTAGGGATCAATCTGGGTACCAGTGACCACAGGTCAATCTGGTTCTCCATTAGCATGACTGAGAACCCCCTGCCACTCCAGAATCAGGGTGCTCGATTTCAGGAAAGCAGATTTCCTGAAAATGAGGGAAAGGATCAAGCCCTTGCTAGCAACAGATACTACACAAAATGCGGAGGACAAATGGGCAAAGCTGAAAGATGCTATAGCGTCAGTCACAGCGCTATGCACTAAACAAATCAGCAAGTCCAAAAGGGCAATGAACCCCCTCTGGTTCTCCAAAGAGGTAGCTACTATAGTTAGGAAAAAGAGAAAAGCTTTTCGGAAGTACAAGGAGCCCAAGTCTGAAAAAGATAGAGAAGCCTACAGAGAGAAACTCAAGGAAGCCAGGAAAGCTATTAGGATGGCAAAGGCCCAGACTGAAGAAACACTGGTTCAAGAAGTGAAAAGGGGGAACAAAACATTTTATCAATACATTCAAGAAAAAAGAAAGAGCAAAAGAGGAAAGGAACAACACGGCTGGCAATCAAGGAAGGACACCTGGTGAAAAACGACAAAGACAAGGCAGAAGTTCTCAAAGAATTCTTCTGCTCAGTCTTCACACAGGAAGACATTGGTAATGGTCCAGCACTAACCAGGAAACTTCTCCATTCCAGGGGAGCTGACATATCCCCCTTTACAAAAGAAAGCATCCTTAAGGAGTTGTCTAAAATAAGGGTGGACAAGGCAATGGCCCTGACAGAATACACCCAAGAGTTCTAAAAGAACTTAGGGATGAACTTGCCACCCCACTTGCTGAACTGTTTAACAGTTCACTGGAACAGGGGATAGTGCCACAAGACTGGAAAAGGGCCACAATTGTTCCACTGCACAAGAGTGTTAGCAGGGAGGTAGCAGGAAAGTACTGCCCAGTAAGTCTGACCTCAGTGGTGGGTAAAATAATGGAGACATTGCTTAAGGAAAGGGTAATGAACTACCTGAAAGCAAGTGGGCAACTTGACCCACAGCAGCATGGCTTCACATCAGGACACTCATACCAAACAAATTTGAGAGAATTCTTTGACTGGGTTACAAAAGAAGTAGACCAGGGGGCAGCAGTGGACGTGGTGTATCTGGACTTTAGTAAAGCCTATGATACAGTCCCACACAGAAGACTAGCCAACAAACTGGAGCAAGCTGGCATCAGTCACAAAGTAGTTAAATGGATCACAAGCTGGCTGCGAGGCAAGACACAGAGGGTTATGGTAAATGGCATCTTGTCCCTAGAGGGGAAGGTGCCATGCGGTGTGCCGCAGGGGTCAGTACTAGGCCCCACCCTTTTCAACATATTTATCAGCGACATCGCTCAAGAACTGAAAGGGAAAGTCTGCCTCTCTGCAGACGATATGAAGCTCTGCAACAGGGTGGACACACAGAAAGGGACTGCAGAAATGGAGGAAGAACTTGGGATGCTAGAGGAATGGTCCAGGACTGGCAGCTGAGATTCAACGCCAAAAAATGTAAAGTCATGCACTTGGGTAGAAGGAACCCATGCATGAAGTATGTCCTGGAAGGGCAGCTACTAGAAGAAACAAAGCTGGAAGGGGATCTTGGTGTCATCATCTCAAATAATTTAAATGTAGGGAAGTAATGAGAAAAAGCGGCACTAAAGGCAAGCATCATCCTTGGATGTAATGGTAAGGGTATTACCAGTAGGAAGTGTAATGTAATCCTCCTGCTGCACAGGTCCCTGGTGAGATCTCACTTGGAGTACTGTGTGCAGTTCTGGAGACCTCACCTAGAAAAGGACATAGACCATCTGGAAACCGTGCAGAGATGGCTCACCAAAATGGTGCAGGGTCTGCACCACGAAAAGTATGAAGCTAGTTTTAGCCAGCTAAATTTATTCACCCTCGAGCAGAGGAGGAACAGGGGAGACATGATTTAGACATTTAGATTTGTTAAAGGGATCAACACAGTACAAACCAGGAACCTCTTCTGGGAAAACAGGTCTGCACGTACTAGAGGACACAACATGCGCCTGGTGGGAGGTAAATTCAAAACAAATTTTAGGAAGTACTTTTTCACAGAGAGGGTGGTAGACCCTTGGAACAGCCTGCCATTGGAAGTAGTGGCAGCCAAGACAGTGAATTTAAACAGGAATGGGATAGACAGTATCGACACCTGAGCAAGACAAATTGATAGTGGTGGGGGATGGGGGGTTAGAAAACCTGGGCAGACTAGATAGATCACACGGTCTCCTTCTGCCAGCAAGTTCTTATGTCCTTATGTTCTGATGTCTGACGTTGTTGTGGGCAGCCCCTGGCTGACTGCTTGCAAATGTTTCTGTGTGGTCCTAGTTCCTAGCAGGGTGAGGCTTTACGAAAAAGAGATCCTTGAAGATCTTTCATTTCAGGAGGACCACAATGGAACAATAACAAAGAAAAATTAAAGACTGTGTCTGCCACTGTGTCTGCATTTCAAACCTAGGTCCATTTTCTGCACGAAAAATCCTCTTATCCCTGCCATACCCACAGTCCAGAAAGTTCTGTTAATAGATGCAAAAGCTCTCCCAGCTAAGAATACAAATAATAATGATTACTGGCCAAATTTAGCTAAGGAGGAATCCTCAGTATTAGAGGAACTGCTCCACACTCTGGCAATAGTAATAAAAAAAAATATCAGACAAATTTCCCAACAAAGTCAGCCTAGACAAAGAATTCTACAAAGTAGAAATGGAACTGTAACTTTCAGATACCAACAGTTGCAAGATACTATCTTGCAATTGTGGAATATAAACATAAACAAAGCCACACCAATTCATAATGTGCATTACAGACAGGATGGATCACAGAATTGTACTTTAATTTTCTGAAAAAGTACACACCAACAACAAAACACTTTTTATACACTGCTAAAGATACACAAGGACAAGAACAAAGCAATGGGATGACGATCTGTATCTAGGAACAACTCTGTAATTTAATTTTGGTAACCGGGTAGGCCCACTGGGACGTAACAGTCCCTTTTCTAGGGGTGAAAAGCTACCAGTGCAGATAATTTCTTAGAACAATGATTTCCTAACTTTATCATAGAAACATAGAATTTAATGGCAGATAAGGACCGATTGGCCCACCTAGTCTGCCCATTTCCCTACCTAATGGATAAGCTGCAGATCCTAGTTAACCAACAGTCTACTTCCTCCTACCCCCCCCACTAGAATCACCTTATGTCTGTCCCATGCATTCTTGAATTCCCCAACTGTTTTTGACTCTACAGCCTCCTCAAGAAGGCTGTTCCATGTATCCACAACACCCTCTGTGAAGAAATACTTCCTCACATTACCTCTGAGCCGTCCCCCCTCTATCTTCAAATTGTGCTCCCTTGTTTTTGCACATCTCTTTTTCTGAAAGATGCTACTCTCTTGGACTTTGTTGATTCCCTTGAGGTATTTGAAAGTTTCTATCATGTCTTCCCTCTCCTCTCCCTCCTTTCCTCAAGGCTATACATCTTTAGTTCCTTTAGTCTTTCTTCATATGTCTTCTGATGCAGACCCTGCATCATTTTGGCTGCCCTCCTCTGGACAGCCTCCACCCTGTCTATGTCTTTGCAGAGATGGGGTCTCCAGAACTGTACACAGTACTCCAGATGTGGTCTTACCAACTGTCTGTACAGAGGGCCAACAACTTCCTGTTTTCTACTGGTGATGCCTCTCCCTATGCACCCCAGTATCCCCCCAGCCCTCCTTACTGCCTGCTCACATTGCTGGCCCACCTTTAGGTCGTCTGATATGACTACCCCCAGGTCCCTTTCCATTTTTGTTGTTAGTATCTCACCCCTCACTGTGTACTCTTCCCCTGGGTTTTTGTTTTCCAGGTGCATTACTTTGCACTTCTTTGCATTGAATCTAAGCTGCCATACATTTGACCATTCCTCCAACCTTGCCAAGTCCCTTTTCATCCTTTCCACCTCACCTTGTGTATCAACCCTGTTGCAGATCTTTGTGTCATCTGCAAAGAGACATACTTTCCCTTCCAGTCCCTCTGCAATGTCACTTATAAAGACATTAAAAAGGACCGGCCCCAGTACTGAACCCTGCGGTACCCCACTAGTAACCCTTCTTTCTTCACTGTGGACTCCATTTACTATTACCCACTGTGTCTTGTTGTCCAACCAGTGTTTTCCCCAGGCTACCACCCTGGGACACACTCCCAGGCTGGCTAATTTGTTTATTAATCTTTTTTGTGTTACTGTGTCAAATGCCTTGCTAAAATCTAGGTAGGCCATGTCCACAGCCCCTCCCTGGTTTACTGCTTTGGTCACTCAGTCAAAGAAAATCAATTAGATTTGTCTGACATGACCTTAGAAACATAGACTTTGACAGCAGACAAGGACCGCTAGGCCCATCTAGCCACAGATCCTAGTTAACCAACAGCCTATTTCTTCCTACCCCCCCCCCACAAGAATTGCCTTATGTCTGTCCCATGCATTCTTGAATCTCCCACAGTTTTAGACCCCATTAATCCTCTCAGGAAGGCTGTTCCATGCATCCACTACCCTCTCTGTGAAATAATACTCTCACATTGCCCCTGAACCGCCTCTCCTTCTATCTTTAAATTGTGTCCTTGTTCTTGCAAGTCTCTTTTTCTGAAAGATGCTACCTCTTGGACTTTGTTGATTCCACTGAGGTACTTGAAAGTTTCATCATTTCCCCTCTCCTTCTTTCCTCAAGGGTATACATATTAAGCTCCTTTAGTCTCTCCTATGGCTTCTCTGCAGACCCTGCACCATTTTAGTTGCTCCTCCTCTGGACTGCTCTATCTGTCTATGTCCTTATGGAGATGGGGTCTCCAGAACTGGACACAGTACTCCAGATGGGGTCTCACCAACTGTCTGTACAGAGGGATAACAACTTCCTGTTTTCTGCTGATGATGCCTCTCCCTATACATCCCAGTATACCCCCAGCCCTCCGTACTGCCTTCTCACAGTGCTTGCTAACCTTAAGGTCATCTGATATGATTACCCCCAGGTCCCTTTCCTTTTTTGTTGTTGTTACTACCTCCCCACCCATTGTGTATTCTTCCCCTGGGTTCTTGTTTTCAGGTGCATTATTTTGCACTTCTTTGCATTGAATCTAGCTGCCATACTTCTGACCATTCCTCCAACCTTGTAAGTCCCTTTTCATCCTTTCCAGCCTCCTTGTGTATCAACCCTGTTGCAGATCTTTGTGCCATCTGCAAGCGGGCGTACTTTTCCTTCAGTCCCTCTGCAATGTCACTGATGAAGACATTAAAAGGACTGGACCAATACTGAACCTCTATGTACCCCACTAGTAACCCTTTCTTCAGAGTGGACTCATTTACAATTACCTTCTGTGTCCTGTTGTCCAGCCAATGTTTTACCCAGGCTACCACCCTGGGTCCCACTCCCAGGCTGGTTAATTTGACTATTAATCTTTGTGTGGGACTGTGTCAAATGCCTCTAAAGTCTAGGTAGGCCATGTCCACAGCCTCCCTGGTCTACTACTTTGGTCACCCAGTCAAAGAAATCTATTAGATTTGTCTGACATGACCTTCCGCTGTGAACCCATGCTGCCTTGGGTCCTGTGCTCCACTGGCCTCTAGGTACTCAACTATTCTTTCCTTCAGAAGTGACTCCATCACTTTCCCTACCACAGAGGTCAGACTGACAGGTCTGTAGTTTCCTGCCTCTGTCTTGCTCCCACTTTGTGAAGGGGAATCACATCCGCCTTCCTCCAGTCCTCGGGTATCACCCCATCCTCCCATGATTTATTAAAAAGAGTAGCCAGTGGTTTCACCAGTTCCTCCCTTAATTCTTTTAGAATTCTTGGGTGAATTCCATCAGGACCCATTGCTTTTTCCACCTTCAGTTTTAGAGTTCTTGCAGAACCCTTTCTTCTGTGAAAGGACTGGGATCGACCCCCTATCAAGAGTGCTTCTGTTAATTTGATTAGGCACTTCCTCTCTTTTGTGTGAATACTGAGTAGAAATATTCGCTCAGTATTCCTTCTTTTCACTGTCCCCTCTGCCCACCCACCGCTCATTCTATTCAGCCTCACTATCCTCCCTTTGTCTTTCTCGCGTGATGTACCTATAAAAGGTTTTATCCCCTTCTTAACTGAGTTGGCTATCTTTTCCTCAGTTTGGGCCTTTGCTATTCTGACTTCCCTCCCTGCTTCCTTCTGCTTAACTGGTACAGCTCTCTGTCCTGCTCCTTCTGTGTTTCCTTATACTTCCGGAATGCTATCTTTTCTTCCTGACTTTCACAGCCACCTCTTTTGAGAACCATAGTGGCTTTTCTTTCGTTTGATTTGTTTATTTGCTTCACACAAAGGCTTGTTGCCTCTGTGTATGCAGTTTGATAATTCCCCATTGTTGCTCCACACCTCCTTCTAGCCTGTTTGCTAGTGCTTTTCTGAGGCACTCTCCCATCTTGCCAAAGTCAGCCCTCCCAAAGTCCAGTACCCTCACTTTGTATGGCTTGACTCTGTAGCTGAGTTTAACGTGAACCACACTGTTTGATGGTCACTTGTCCCCAGATGGCAACCCACTTCTAGATCTGAGATCCTCTCACTGCCCCCGCTTGAGGTATGAGGTCTAAGATTGCTCCCTCACGAGCGGGTTCAAAACTAGCTGTCTAATGCCTGCCACCTGTAGGGCATCAAGAATGACCCTGCTCTTGGATGTGGCTGCAGCAAATGTGCTCCAGTTAACATCTGGCATATTCAGGTCTCCCATCAACAGTATCTCCCCTTTCTCTGCCATTCTAAGAATGCCTTCTATCATATCCTTGTCCATTTCTTCCCCTGACATGGGGGTCTGTACACAACCCCTGTGCAGACTGTGGTGCCCTTTTCAGTCTCCAAGGTGACCCACAGTGCCTCCTCTCCTCCCTGTTTACTCTTTTGTTCAGTTGCTTTTATCCTTTCCTTTACATAGAGAGCTACTCCTCCCCCTCTTCTCCCCTGCCTGTCTCTCCTGTAGGTTATGTACCCTGGTATGTTAACATCCCAGTCATGGTTCTCTGTGTACCATGTTTCTGTGACTGCTACAATATCCAGGCATCCCTCTTCCATTAAGGCCATCAGCTCAGGGGCTTGTTGCCCAGACTACGGGCATTGGTACTCATTACCTCCATTTCCTGATGGCCTTCTCCCTTTGCCCCATCCCTGTCCTTCTTGCCTTTGTCACTTTCTCCATTTACCCCTGCCCTTCTCCTATCGACACCTCTATGTTGGTGTTTGCTGCACTTACTACCGTGATTATTTGGGGGCTGGATTCTCCTGCTCCTTTCCAGTGCCTCCCCCTTGGCTAGTTTAAAAGCTTGCAGTGTGAATTCATGCTGCCTTGGGTCCTGTGCCCCATTGGCCTCTAGGTACTCAACAATTCTTTTCCTTCAGAAGTGATTCCATCATTTTCCCTACCACTGAGGTCAAACTGACAGGTCTGTAGTTTCCTGCCTTTGTCTTGCTCCCACTTTTGTGAAGGGGAATCCCATCCACCCTCCTCCAGTCCTCAGGTACCACACCATCCTCCCAGGATTTATTAAAAAGGGTAGTCAGTGGTGTCACTAGTTCTTCCCTTAGTTCTTTTAGCATTCTGGGGTGAATCCCATCAGGCCCTGTTGCTTTATCCACCTTTAGTTTTAAGAGTTCTTTCAGAACCCTTTCTTCTGTGAAAGGACTAATAACCCCCCTATCCAGAGTGCTTCTATTGACCGGATTAGGTATTTCCCCCTGCTTTTCCATTGTGAATACTGAGCAGAAGTATTCGTTCAGTATCTCTGCTTTTTCAATGTCGCTCTCTGCCCAACCACCTTCTTCTTTGTTCAGCCTCAGTATCCCTGCCTTAGTCTTTCTTTGCTCCCTAATGTACCTATAAAAGGTTTTATCCCCCTTCTTAACCGAGTTGGCTATCTTTTCCTCGGTTTGGGCCTTTGCTATTCTGACTGCCTTACCCGCTTCCTTCTGTTTTAACTGGTACAGTTCTCTCTCCTGCTCCTTCTGTGTTTCCTTATACTTCCTGAATGCTATCTTTTTCTCCCTTACCTTCCCCGCCACTTCTTTTGAGAACCATAGTGTTTTTTCTTTCATTTTGATTTTATTTGCTTCACACAAAGGCTTGGTGCCTCTGTGATGGCGGTTTTGATGTTTCCCCATTGTTGCTCCACCCCACCTTCTTGCCTATTTGCTAGTGCTTTTCTGAGGCACTCTCCCATTTTGACAAAATCAGCCTTCCTGAAGTCCAGTACCTTCACTTTTGTGTGCTTGACTCTACAGCTAAGTTTATCATGAACCACACTGTTTGGTGGTCACTTGTTCCCAGATGGCTACCCACTTCAAGATCGAGATCCTCTCATCCCCATTTGAGAGTACCAGGTCTAGATTGCTCTCTCAGTGGGTTCCAAAACTAGCTGTCTGAGGCATGCCCCTGTAGGACATCGAGAATGGCCCTGCTCTTGGATGTGGCTGCAGCAAAGGTCCGCCAGTCAACATCTGGCATATTCAGGTCCCCCATCAGCAATATCTCCCCTTTCTCTGCCATCCCAAGGATGCCTTCTATGATTTCCTTGTCCATTTCCTCCCCCTGAGACGGGGGTCTGTATACAACCCCTGTGTGGATTGAGGAGCCATTTCCAGTCTCCAGGGTGACCCACAGTGCCTCCTTTCCTCCGTTTACCCTTTAGCTCTGTTGCTTTGATCCCTTCCCTTACATAGAGAGCTACTCCTCCTCCTCCTCCTCTTCTTCCCTCCCTGTCCCTCCTGTAGATTGTGTACCCTGGTGTGTTGACATCCCAGTCATGGTTCTCTGTGTACCATGTTTCTGTGACTGCCACAATATCCAGGCATCCCTCTTCCATCAAAGCCACTATTTCAGGGAGTTTTTTTTACCTAGACTACGGGCATTGGTACACATTACCTTCCATTTTTTATGGCTTTATTTCTTTTTGCCCCATCCCTGTCCGTACTGCCTTTGTCTTTTTCTCCATTTATCCATCTTTTATAAAGGACAACTCAGATGTCTTGATCCTCTTCCAAGATTTTAAACAGAGACAAAAATACCATTGGCTAATGGTGAACATTGTGTTCTTGTACGCTTCAATTGAGTACAAACTGGGATGGAATGCTAACAGAGTTATGTCACTAAATCAAAACTGGATTTACAAATAGACTTCATCATGGAGTCACTGGAACTAACATTGCATTCCAACCATTTGATTTTCAATGGTATCCATTACTTGCAGGTTCACAGTATAGCTATGGGTACCTCTATGGCCCCTTCAAAGCCAAACTCTTTTATCGGGTGGTGGGAGGAAGGAGCCTTCTATACCATGTCATCTAACGTGCACCAACCTCATACTGTAGCTTGGGTGCAGCTTATCAGTGACATTTTGTGCATGTGGAAGGGGTAAGAACAAAACATTTATGTATTGAATTTTGTTGATCCGCTGAGACTTAGGGTACCTTTTTCAAGAGCAACCAGGAATTAGTAACATATAAGAAAGCACAAGACATTGGTCGTACACAGTACAGAAATCATAATCCACAATCTTAAGAAAAAATGCAGATCTATACATAGGCAAACTTACTGACAGAAACACTAAAGATCACACTTACACAGTACTTGGAGACACTGTTACCTGCCTCAGTTACAATAAGGTCAAATAATGATTCACTGCAAATCACAAAACTACCGAGTTCCTGGATTTAACTCTTACTAGGGATAGTAAAACAGATAAATCCCAGCACTCTCCCTTCGGACAAATATATCAAACAGGAATATTTTTAAGATAACATTTTATTATAAAATAAAAAAAAAGATTGCCACAGGACTAACAATCAGGATTTCACTGATGCATTTCAGACACCAATGTGTCCTTTATCAAAGGACACATTGGTGTCCGAAATGTGTCAGGGAAATCCTGATTGCTAGCCCTGCGGCAATCTTTTTTATTTTTTTAATAAAATGTTATCTTAAAAATATTCCTGTTTGGTGCATTTGTCTGAGGGGAGAGTGCCAGAATTGTCTGTTTTACTATGAACTTTTGCTTCCTAAGCACCTTAGCCTTGTGCAGGTATTACACAAACTAGTCTTACTAGGGATGTATCAATATTTATTTACAGAAAACTCACTGCAGCCAGTTCATTTCTCCATGTTGAGTGCACACTCCACCCCTATTAAAACAGTGTACCATGCAGGCAACTATTCAAATAAAGAAGGAAGGGATCAAGGCTACTCAGAACGAGTAACTGGCAACGCTTTATGCAGGGTATGGTCACAAAAAAGAGATGGTCTAATCGCACCAAATATTAAAATGATAGATTAATGGAAGATTCAACACACAGTTACCTTTGTCATGCAGTACAAACAGATTGCCACAGACCTGAAAAATACACTGGCATATTCTTTCCACTGATTCAGACCAACAGTCTGATATTAAACAGGGACAATGAGAAACTTTCACTAGGAGACACAGCATTGGTAACAGACATATTCATAATTATTTCTTATGAACTTCAAACACAAACCTCAGAGAGAATCTAGAGAAACATAACATTTTGAGTAATGCAGAAAAGAACAGTTATGTAAAAACTTACCACAACAGTAGATCTTCGAGGGGATCTCAGTCATCAGGTAACACCTTAGAAACGTCACCGTCGGTGAATGGGAACCCACATGGAAGAGTCTCAGCAGTACAACTGGGGCCACCCATGCCGTCGACATTCACCGACGTCATCAACCCTATAAAAGTGTGAGTGGCCCCACTTCCTCCTAAGTTCTTTCCCCGGAGACTAAGGGAACCAGGCTCATGCCATGGGGGACAGAAGAGAGAGACAGAAAGGAGCCCAGGCCTATATGAAAGGCTGGATACACCAGACAGCCAGTTTCTAGACAGAAGCCCCAAGAAGGGGGATGGTGAGAGGGAAAGCATACCTGATGACTGAGATTCCCTCGAAGATCTACTGTTATAGTAATTTCTTTTGTAATGGTTTTATCTTCTTCAGAGGTATCTCACTCATCAGGTAACACTGTAGGAACAAGTCCCAAGAAGTTACAGGTGCAAACAGACAGCCTGGGAGGAGGGCTTACCATAAACTTAAGACAGGAGGCCCTGCAGCACAGCCTGCCAAATCCTGCACAGGCTCTAGAGGCAATGTCCAGAATGTAGTGCTTGGCAAACATATGGACAGTACTCCAGGTGGCAGCTGCACAGATGTCAGCATCTGAGACCCTTCTAAAAAGGCCACAGAAGTAGCCATGCCCCTTGTGGAATGAGCTTTGACAGCACCAGTCAATTCTTTGCCATACTTATTGTAGCACAACACAGTGCAATTTGCCAACCATGTGGATAAACATTGCTTAGAAACTGAAATGCCCTCTCAACCTGGGGCAAAGGAAACAAACGGCTGCTTCGACTTTCTAGACTCCCTGGTCCAAAGCAGGAAGTACTTCAAAGTTCTGTGAACATCTAATGTATGGAGCAGTGCTTCCCCTGGATTGGCAGGCTTGGGAAAATAAACAGAAAGGTGGATAGACTGGTTGAGTGTAAACTCTGAGACCACCTTAAGGAGAAACTTAGGATTTGTGTGCAAAGACACCCTGTCTTTATGAAAAAATCAAATAAGGCTCCTAGCACCAGAGGGCCTGAAGCTCTGAAATTCTTTGAGCAGAAGTAATGGCAACCAAAAATAATGCTTTCCAAGAGAGAAAGCATAAATCGCAAGTCGCGATTGGCTCAAAGTGAGACAGGGTCAGTTTCTCAAAAACGAAATTGAAGTCCCAAGCCAGGACAGGAGAACAGATTGGGGGTTTCAGATGCAGGATGCTCCTTAGAAAGGTATGGGAGATTTCCAGCTGAGCAGTTGTGCAGTCACCCACAGGCTCATGAAATGCAGAAACAGCTGAAAGGTATACCTTGAGAGAGGAGTACTGGAGACCTGAGTTGGAGAGAGAGAGAGAGAGAGAGAGAGAGAGAGAGAGATCAGGTAGTTCAGGATATGGTTCACTGGGAAGGTGAAAGGAAATATAACTACATTTGGCAGTCCAGATGGAGAACTGTTTCCACTTCATGGCATATGCAGTTTGAGTGGAAGGCTTCCGGGCAGCCACTAGGACATCCGCCACACTATTAGAGACCCCGAACCTGGTGATAGCTATGTCCTCAGGAGCCAGGCATGCAGATGGAGGGATCAGAGGTTGGGAAGGAAGAGGGGCCCCTGAGCCTGGGTCAGCAGATTCCTGTGAAGAGGGAGAGGGACTGGAGGTTCCTCTGCCATCTGCTGAAGCAGAGGGAACCAAATCTGTCAGGGCCAGAACGGAGCCACAAGGATCATGCTGGCTCCCTCCATCTGCAACTTGGTTAGTACTCTCTGAATTAGAGGAAACAGTGGGAAGGCATAAAGAAACCTCTCACTCCAGAAGAGGGACAATGTGACTCACCAGAAAACTCTAGGCCCTGGATCTAGCGAGCAGAAATTGAGCAGTTTTGTGTTGAGTGGGGACACAAAAACGTCAAGCTCGGGACCAACCAATCTATCGGACAAGTCTTCTGCAATGGATAAGAGAAGCTCCCATTCGTGAATCCTGGAATGAGTCCTGCTGAGACTGTCAGAGTGTGTAGCACACCTGGCATGTGGACTGCACAGTGTGTCAGACTGTGATCCAGCGCCCAGTACCACACTCTCGCAGCCTCCCTGCAAAAGGGGTAAGAATGAGTCCTTCCCTGCTTGTTGATGTAGTAAACAATGCTTAGATTGTCTGACTGCACCAGCAGCTGACCCGTAGTGAGGTGCTCCTGAAAAGCCTGCATGGCGTAGAGCACTGCCCTCATCTCTAGGACACTGATATGCAGAGAGGTTTCCCACTGGAACCAAGAGCCCTGGGTCTGGAAGGGACCCAGGTGTGCTCCCCAACCCAGATCTGAGGCATCCGTGGTTAAGATCTGTTGTGGGGAGGAGATCTGGAATGGGATGCCCACTCTGCAGTGAAGGAGTGTGATGAAGAAGCTGTCCTCAGCTATGGGCTTCCACACTGAAGAAGAGAATGCCACCAGGAAAGAATTAGTGGACTTCCTGGAAATTCCAGAATCTCCCCAGAGATCATTCCTCCAATCTTACCAGACTTGAGGAATGCAGCCACGGCAGACTGGTACAGACCAGACATGGTGCCAGCTATGCCTCGCAGGGAGGAAAAACTTTATCATGCCCCTCAGGGTTTTTCCTGTTATGCTGCCCAGCCCGAGACAGACTCAGTGGTCATCAAAGCAGCTCATGACAGGTCTGAAGCGCCTAAGCCCCTTAGTTCCCTTCCCCCAGTCAAAGAGTCTTGCAGAATCAACCTCTGGAGTAAAAGGGTACATGCCTCCTCTACTCTAGGTTTGAGGACTGCACACCATCTGTCACACTGTGATAGAGCTTCTGCAGAGACCCATGCGAGTGAGTTGACAGCAGGAAAGAACTGAGGAGGGAGCAGGGCCGTTCACTACTTTATAGGGTTGATTATGTCAGTAGACGTCGACGGCATGGGCGGCCCCAGTTGTACTGCTGAAAATCTTCCATGTGGATTCCCCTTCACCGACAGTGAAGTTCCTATAGTACTACCTGATGACTGAGGAATCTTTAGACCCATCCAGTCTGCACCTTGTCCCTGCCTATTCCATCACCAGTGACCCTACTTGGTCATAGGTGTCACTCTCTCCTCCCATTCCTCTGCCTAAGATACCCCTCTGCCTATCCCATGTATGCTTGAAGCTCCCTGCATTCTTTACCCCCGTCTCCTCTGAAAAGCTGTTCCAGTCATCCACCACCCTTTCTGTGAAGAAGTATTTCCAGACATCTCTCCTAAACTTTCCCTCTCTTAGCTTCATTGCACGCCCCCTTGTTCTAGTGCCTTCCTTTCTCTGAAACAGTCACTCCACTTGCACCTTGTTCACTCCTGTGAAGTATTTGTAGGTTTTGCTCCTTCTTGTTCTCCTCTCTTCCAGGGAGTACATGTTGACTTCCCTCAGCCTTTCTTTGTATGGTGTCTCATGTAACCCCCTCACTATTTTGGCTACCCTCCTCTGTACTGCCTCCACCCTTTCAACGTCCTTACGGAGGTACGCCCTTCGGAACTGAACACAGTACTCCAGGTGGGGCTTCATCAGTGAGCAGCACCACCTCCCTCCTCCTCCTACTAGAAATCCTTCTCCCAATGCACCTCAGCATCCTGCTAGCTTTTCCCACCATTTTATCACACTGCATAGCCCCAGATAGGATGACCCCTAGATCTCTTTTTTTGCTTGGTGACTGTAAGCTCCATTCCCTCCATCTTATACACAGCACCATGGTTCCACAGCCCCAAGTGCATAACCTTGCACATTTTGGCAGTGAAACCCAGCTGCCATCCCCTAGACCATTTCTCTAGTTTCCTCAGATTCCTTTGCATTCTCTCTACCCCTTCTTAAGTGTCAGCCCTGTTGCAGATCTTTGTACCACCCACAAGGAGACACATCTTACCCTCAAGCTCCTCTGCAATGTCACTTATTAAGATACTGAAGAGGAGGCCAGCCCAGTGGTGGTGAGGGTTGAGGTGCTGGATGCCACACCTCGCGGCATGCCGATGACCTGGGTTTGGGGGCGGACTTGGGTCGCCGGGGGTCGGCAGGGGAGAGGAAAGATTGAGCATCCTGCGACAGCTCTCCTCCCTCTGGGGTGGGTAGGGGGTCTGCAGCGCTCTGCAGCGGCAATTGGCAGAGGCTAGGAGCACTGCAGGTGGTGGCACACAGCTGAGGGTTGGAGTGCAGCAGGTGTCGGCACGTAGTGCTCTGACGGCATTGCATGTCTGGCTCCAAAGGGGAAGAAAATATGGGTGGAAAATTGTGGGGCAGTCGTGGCGGCTGATGGCAGTGTGCCGTGCCCCTGGACCTGAGAGGTGCGACCCCCAGGTATCAGGACCCAGGTCCCCATGGGGGGACTCTGCGTGTCGGCCTGTGTGGAGAAGAATGTGTCGCTGGCAAGACTGGGTCTGGGGGTGTGGGTGCCAGTGGCCGGATGACCTGTCAGCCCGCTCTGCAGTGAAAGAGTGAAAAGAAAGTTGCGATAAAAAAAAAAAAATGCTGAAGAGGACTGGTTCCAGCATCAAACCCTGTTGCACCCCAACCCCACCAGTCACTCTCCTATCACCTGAATGGCTACCATTTAACACCACCCTTTGCTTCCAGTGCCTTAACCAGTTTGACACCCAACTTGTCACTTTCTCCCCCACCCCAGGCTGCTTGGTTTCTTAACTAGCCTACTATATGGCACAGTGTCAAGAGCCTTACTGGAGTCCAGATAGGCCACATCCACTGCTCTCCCTTGATCAACCTCCCTGGTGACCCAGTCAGAGAAGTCTATGAGATTAGTGTGACATGATCTCCCCCCAGAGAAACCATGCTGCTGGTGGTCCTGCAGCCCTTCTGCCTCCAGGTGCTCCATGAATCTCTCCAGTAGTGTCTCCATTAACTTCCCCACCAGTGACATGAGACTTACTGGCCTGTAGCTGCTAGCATCCTGCCTACAGCCACTTTTGTGCAGAGGGACCACATCGACCCTCCCCCAGTCCTTGGGAATTTCCCCATCTCCACTGAGGTACTAAAAAGCACTGCCCGAGGGGCAGCCAGCACCATGTTCAGTTCCTTTATAGGACCCTTGGATGAATCTCATCCAGACCCATTGCCTCATTCTCCTTTATGGTTTCCAATCCCTTCCAGACCCTCTCCACCAAAAATAGACTTGTGCCCACTGCACACTCTCCCTGGTGCTTACTGCAGAATGCTGGTCTGTCTGCCCCACCCTCTACCATGATGACTGTGCAGAAGTGATCATTTAGTAATCCTTTTTTCACTTGCTTTTCCTCTGTGCAGTCCCCCCTGCCCTTCTGATTCTCACTATAGACTTTGACGGCAGATAAAAAACGCTCAACCCACCTAATCTGCCTACTTCCCTACCTATTGGATAAGCTATAAATCCTAGTTAACCAACATCCTACTTCTTTCTACCCCCCATCAGAATTGCTTATGTCTGTCCCATGCACCTTTGAATTCCACCACTGTTTTTGACCCCACGACCTCTTCAGCCAGGCTGTTCCATGCGTCCACCACCTTCTCTGTGATAAAATACTTCCTCACATTGCCCCCGAGCTGTCCCCCTTCTATCTTCAGATTGTGTCCCCTTGTTCTTGCACATCTCTTCTTCTGAAAGATGCTATTCTCTTGGACTTTGTTGATTCTCTTGAGGTACTTGAAAATTTCTATCATGTTCCCCCTCTCCCTCCTTTCCTCAAGGGTATACATATTAAACTCCTTTAGTCTCTCTTTGTATGGCTTCTGTTGCAGACCCTGCACCATTTTAATTGCCCTCCTCTGGACTGCCTCCATTCTGTCTATGTCCTTGCGGAGATGGGGTCTCCAGAACTGCACGCAGTACCCCAGATGGCGTCGCACCAACCGTCTGTACAGAGGGATGACAATTTCCTGTTTTCTACTGGTGACACCTCTCCCTATACATGCCAGTATCCCCCCAGCCATCCTTATTGCCTTCTCACATTGCTTGCTTACCTTTAGGTCATCTGATATGACTACCCCAGGTTCCTTTCCATTTTTGTTGTTCTTAATACCCCCCCCCCATTGTGTACTCTTCTCCTGGGTTTTTGTTTCCCAGGTGCATTACTTTGCACTGAATCTAAGCTGCCATACCCATACTTTCGACCATTCCTCCAACATTGCCAAGTCCCTTCTCATCCTTTCCACCCCTGTTGTGTATCAACTCTGTTGCAGATCTTTGTGTCGTCTGCAAAGAGGCATACTTTTCCTTCTAGTCCCTCTGCAATGTCACTTATAAAGACATTAAAAAGGACCGGACCCAGTACTGAACCCTGCAGTAGCCCGCTACTAACCCCCCCCTTCTTTGGAGTAGACTCAATTTATTATTACCTTCTGTGTCCTGTTGTCCAGCCAATTTTTTACCCAGGCTACCACCCTGGGACCCACTCCCAGACTGGCTAATTTGTTTATTAATCTTTTGTGTGGGACTGTGTCAAATGCCTTGCTAAAGTCTATCCCTCCCCTTGTCTTCCTCTTTCTTTCTCTTTTCACCCACATACCTGAAGAAGGTCTTGTACCGCTTTTTGAACTCCTTATCAATCCTCTCCTCTTTTAGTGCTTTAGCTGCCTTCACACTCTTTCTTACCACCCTTTGTTTTATCAGATATACCTCCAGATGTCTTCATCCTTCTGGGTCTCCTTGTACTTTATAAATGCTGTTTTCTTCTTTACTGCCTTTGCAACCTCCTTAGAGAACCATAGCAATCTCTTCCTCCTCTTTCCTTTGCTCACTTCCTTCAAAACAGCATGCCATTGCCTGATCTATACCTTCTTTAATTTTTGTTCATTAAGCCTCCACTCCCCCTCTGCCTTCCCCTCTTTGAGGTATTATCTGAGGCAGTATCCTATTTCTTTAATATCTGCACTCCTGAAGTTCAGGACCCTCATCTTAGTGGGTTTTTTCTCTCTGTCCAATCCATATGCCAAACCACACAGTACGGTGATCACTTCTGCCCAGGAGACTACCCACTGTAACGTAAGCAATGCTGTTTCCGTTTGTAAGTACCAGGTCCTGCACTGCCACATCCCTAGTAGGTTCCAAATCCAGCTGCCTGAGAAATGCCCCTTATATGGAGTTGAGGATGGCCCTGACTACTGATGTAGCTGCGGTGAGAATGCCCCAATCTACATCCAGCAGATTAAAGTCCCCCATAAGGGTGTCCCCCTTGCTGGCCATTTTGCTAATGGCTTTCCCCAGGGCCCTGTCGAAATCCTCCCATGTTGGAAGCCTGTACACCACCCCCATGTGAATAACGTCCCCCAACCCCATCTCTAGGATGACCCACAGTACCTCCAGTCCTTCACTATCCCTCTATTGCCCCTTTATCTTGATGGCCCTTAGACCCTCCTTCACATATAAAACATTCCCTCTGCCTTTCCTCCCTGACCTGTTCTTCCAGGACATGACGTAGCCTGGGATGGCCACTTCCCACCTGTTGTTGCCTGTGCACCATGATTCCGTTATGGCTTCCAGATCCAGGTCTGCTTCTGCAATGATTACCTCAAGGACAGGAATTTTGTTTCCCAGACTCCTTGTGTTGGCACACATGGCTCTCTATTCTCTTCTTCCCTCTCTCCCTCTAACCTGACTCCCCTGCCTGCTCTTCCCCCTTGCCCCCTTTGTTACCCTGGTCCTACCCTCCCCGTTACATTGTCTTCCGTTCCAATCTATTCCAATTGAAGCTCCTCCTCCAGATTTGCCTGCCCTGCCCTTCTCTTTGCTTCCATCAACCTCTGAGGAATTTCTTCTCCCTAGGTCCAGGGAATTTTTCCTCCCTGGGTTAACCTTCCCTGTTACACAAATCTCTGTAGGAAGCAACCTCTGCCTCCCTCAGTCTTTTTGCCTCCCTCTTGGCTAGTTTAAATGCTCATGAAAGTAGCATTTTAAATCTTCTGCCCAGGACTGCCATTGCCCTCCTGGATGTAGGGAGGCTGTCTACCTTGTATAGGCCTCCATCCCTCAGGTGTGACTCCAATCCCCAATGTCGCCTAAGCCCTCCTCCCTGCACATGCCTTTAACCACTCACTGAAGGACCTGGTGTGGTGTTCCCTAGCCTTCCCCTGACTGTGCATGGATAGCACCTCAGTGAAGGCCACGGTGAAACCTGCCTGCTTCAGGCCCCTTCCCAGATCCCTAAACCTATCCTGCACTACCACTAAAGCTTCCTTTGCCAGATCATTCATCCCAATGTGGATAACTACATCCAGCTCCCTCTCTACCCCTTCTTCCCTGGCAGTCTCCAAGATCTGCCTTCCAGTCCTCCCTGCCAAAGCAACTGGAATGCACTGTACTACCCTGTCCCTCCCTTCCACTGCCCCAAACTCAGTCTCCCTAACTATAGGGTCCCCCACCAGCAACTGCATCCTCCTTGGCCAGGGGAGTCTCCCACCCTCCTTGGGGCCTGCTCCCTTGAGGAATCCCACCTCATCTCTTACTCCTCCATTGGGTGCCTCCTCTTGGCTTTCCTGTCCCACCAGAATGGCAAAGGAATTGCGCAGTGGTAAGGCCTGAGGGGTGTCCTCCCTCCCTCCTTCCCCGCACCCTACCAGAGCCCACAAAAGTGCAGCCACTCTGCCTCTTTGCTGACATCCTTTGAGGGAGTGATGACAAACTAGGTGGCCCCTGGGTGAGGCAGATGGTGCCCTGTACTCGTGCCAGTTTGGCATGGAGTCCAGCAACTTCTGCTCTCAGCCCAGAGAGGTGTCTGCATATGGGGCAACACCTCATTCTCCAGAACATGTCTCTGAAGATTGCAGCCATGCACCCACTACAATGCACAACTCCCATGCCTGATGATCTATCCTCCCGACTTTTTGTTTCCCTGCCTTCAGGCTTCCCTTATCACTAAACACTCTTTTGGTTTACCTTTACCTTTTCCCTGCAGAGTTTGTGTTTGACCCCTTACCCTAGACAGGGGTTTTCCTTAGAAACATAGAAACATAGAAGCTGACGGCAGATAAGAACTACTTGGCCCACCCAGTCTGCCAATTTTCCTACCTATTGGATAAGCTGCAGATCCTAGTTAACCAACAGCCTACTTCTTCCCACTCCCCCACCAGAATTGCCTTATGTCTGTCCCATGCATTCTTGAATTCCCTCATTGTTTTTTAACCTACGACCTCCTCAGGAAGGCTGTTCCAAGCGTCCACCACCCTCTCCACGAAAAAATACTTCCTCACATTGCCCCTGAGCCACCCCCCCCCCAATCTTCAAATTGTGCCACTTTTGTTCTTGCCGTCTCTTTTCTACGAAAAGATGCTATCCTCTTGGGCGTTACTGATTCCTTTGAGTACTTGAAAGTTTCTATAATGTCCCCCTCTCCTCCTTTCCTCGGGGTGTACATATTAAGTTCCTTTAGTCTCTCTTCATATGGCTTCTGGTGCAGACCCTGCACCATTTTAATGCCCTCCTCTGGACTGCCTCCATCCTGTCTTTGTCCTTGCAGAGATGGGGTCTTCAGAACTGCACACATTACTCCAGATGGGGTCTCACCAACTGTCTGTACAAAGGGATAACAACTTTTTGTTTTCTATTGGTGATGTCACTTCTAACACATCCCAGTATCACCCCAGCTCTCCTTACTGCCTTCTCACATTGCTTGCTTACCTTTAGGTCATCTGATATGACTACCCCCAGGTCCCTTTCCATTTTTGTTGTTGTTAGTACCTTCCCCTCATTGTGTACTCTTCCCCTGGGTTTTCGTTTCCCAGGTGCATTACTTTGCACATCTTTGCATTGAATCTAAACTGCCATACTTTTGACCATTCCTCCAACCATGCCAAGTCCCTTCTCATCCTTTCCACCCTCCCTTGAGTATCAACCCTGTTGCAGATCTTTGTGTAATCTGCAAAGAGGCATACTTTTTCTTCAAGCCCCTCTGCAATGTCACTTATAAAGACATTAAAAAGGACCAGTCCCAGTACTGAACCCTGCGGCACCCCATTAGTAACACCCTTTTCTTCAGAGTGGACTCCGTTTACTATTACCCTCTGTGTCCTGTTGTCCAGCCAATGTTTTACCCAGGCTACCACCCCGGGACCCACTCTCAGGCTGATTAATTTGTTTATCAATCTTTCGTGTGGGACTGTGTCAAATGCCTTGCTAAGGTTTAGGTAGGCCATGTCCACAGCCCCTCTCTGGTCTACTACTTTGGTCACCCAGTTAAAGAAATCTATTAGATTCGTCTGACATGACCTTCCCGCTGTGAATCCATTCTGCCTTGGGTCCTGCGCCCATCTGGCCTCTAGGTACGCAACAATTCTTTCTTTCAGAAGAGATGTCATCATTGTCCCTACCACTGAGGTCTAACTAACAGGTCTGTAGTTTTCTGCCTCTGCTTTGCTCCCACTTTTGTGAAGAGGAATCACATCCGTCCTCCTCCAGTCCTCAGGTACCACACAATCCTTCCATGATTTGTTAAAAAGGGTAGTCAGTGGTGTCACTAGTTCTCCCCTTCATTTCCCTTTTGTTGGTCCCTTGGAAATTTAGGACAGCTGGTTTCCTATGCTCACTTTCTCCCCCTACCCCAGATAGGGTGTTCCCTGTATTCTGACCCTACTATGTGTTTCAGATGTCCTTAGCTTGACCTTTGTAGGTCTTACCCTCCCTACCCGACACCATTGTTTACCCCATCCCACTGACAGTATACCCAACAGGCAGCAACCAGTACACAGGTAGTTTACCTTACTGGACTAGCAAAGTTTCCTCTGTGCCTGCTGTCACCTGCCGACACCTACCAACACCTAAGACACCCATCTTACTCCTGTTCCACCCCTTTGCTGTCCCACTCACTTGATGGGACATGAATATGCTGGACATGTTAGGAGGGAGTCCTTTTACGCTGCTCTTGTAATTAGGCTAGGGCAGTCTAAATGCAGACAACTGCTTCACTTCTGCCTAAGCCACACCCTACAATTCACAGCTATCCTCCTCACCCAACCAACTGCAAGGATGATTATTAGCTCCCTTCCCTCAACTCAAACTAGCACACTGATAACTACTGTCTTTTTGGTTTTACCCTCACTGAAGGTTTCAATTTATCTTGGAGGCCCTACACTTCTAATAAAGTATCTGTCTAGCTGGCCCAGTGGCCCTGAGGGTTGAGGTGCTGGACACCACACCTCATGCTACGCCAGTGACCCATGTTCAGGAACGGGCACGGATCACAGGGGGTCAGCCGGGAGGAGGAGGAGGATTGAGCATCCCAGGGACAGTGCTCCTCTTCCGGGGAGGGTGGCGGGGTATGACCACCTAGGTGCTGGCTCCTGGTGGCAGCTGGGGGCTATGCAGCTTTCTGGGCCAATAGGAAGGGATGGCGTTGGTGGCATCTGACATGCAACATATGGAAGTGTGCATTGCAGCATCTTTGATGCTACTGCATGCCAGTGTCGGAGGGGCTACCTATCAGAAAAAATCCTCAGCAGCATGACGGCTGCCCCGGCGGCACTCCCATGGTCTCGCCCAAGTCAGCTCCTTCCTGGGCCCATACTCCACTTCTCCGCACTGGTGGGGTAAGTACCCGCTGTGATGTGGTCTGGGAAGGGCTGTGGCAGAGGTGAAGCTCTGGCCACGACCGGGGCAGTGACATTAAGAAGGCTGGCTGGAAGGGGGAAACCAAAGACACAACCACCCCAGCCGAGGACATAAATAAATAAATAAATAAACAAATAAATTATCTGTCTACTCCCCCCCCCCCCCCAAGTGATCGGCATGGTTTCAGAAAGGGTCATTGGATGGACACTGCCTTGGTTAGGTTCTCGGACGACCTGTACAATGCCATGGATTCCCGCAGGTTGATGAGGGCAGGCTTCATGGACCTGACCATGGCATTTGATTTTGTTCTTTTTATCACTCTATTCTGATAGCCAGATTGAAAGCACTGGGGATGGGAATGTCGGATAATGACAAAATCTCTGATTATTTATCTCAGACAACACTGATCGTAAAAACTGACAGACTATTGTCTAGTGAATAACTGGCTAATTGTGGGGCATTACGGATTGATTTTTCCAGATCCCTTCTTTTTAGTTGATTAATAGATCCCATTTCAAGAATATCTCATAATTCTAAATTAATATTACATGCAGACGATGCAGTGAAATATTTTAATTCTTTGTCTAGAGAATCTATAAATACTAGTCTAAGAGAAGATTTCATTAGATTGCAATGCTGCATGCTGCTTAACAACTTGGTTCTCAATAAACAAACAAAAAAAATTAACGCCATGCTGTATGGAACATCAGCTGGACTCCATAGGAAAGAATCCAACTTAAAAATTACTACTCTTGGTGGCTAAGTCTTGTAAATTGTACCATCCATAAAATATCTGGATATCCATCTGGAAACAAAACGACATCAAGCTTTAAAAATCATTTGGATTATATACCTTCAAAAATACTCTCTCAGTTAAAACAACTTTAAGGTTAAAACATTTCATGAAGGATGATCCAGTGAAGCGATCGCCCAGCAGAACATTTTGCCAATGTTGCATTATTAGGAGGGGAAACTATAGAGGACAGGGGCTCCACTACAGTTGTAAACAAAAAGTGTGCTTTTGAATACAACAGGTAGATTTGCGTTGCTGCTACCATTGTGGACTCACCACTGTCTTATTTTAAACAATTTGGATTGGTTATCACAAGAACTAAATCCTACACTTGTACAGCTTCATTTACTGTGCAAAATTCTGCCCATAGATCAACCAGCTTCTTTATCAACAGATCTCAGCTTTGTATGCAATAGAACCAGACCCAGGCTATCAAGTGACTTAGCAACCCAGTTACTACTAAGCACGCATCTATTGGCCAGAGGTCTTTAAATTACAATGTAGTAAAGTCCTTGCATAAATTGCCTTTTTTCTCTAAATGAACTTACTGATCATAAATCTTTTGCTGCTTCTCTGAAAATGTATTTTGAAAGAACAATGCAAATGCTTTGCTATACTTAACTGTTATTCGTACAGTATATATATATATATATGTACTGTACTTGTTAGTCAATTATTTACTGTATGTTATGTGCACTGCTCACTGATGGACTTTATGTGGCATTATGATCCCAAGCCATCCCTGTGAAAGGAGCTCACTCAATTGTACTTACCTGGTAAGTAATTAATGCAAACAAAACAACAAACTGGGACTAGCTTGAAAACAAACCAGAAAGGGATTCACACTTGCAAGAACTACAAATGTATGCAAACTGGCAGTGACAGACATTTCAACAGACATGTTTAAACAGCACAGTACTGATCAGATGATTCATACCATGTTACACCTTTTGTGGTTTTTGTTTTATGGTGCCCATGTAGATTTATCTATATTGGCTGCATGAACCGTTCTTCGAAGGTTTGTATTCAGGAACATGTCCTGGTTATCAACAATGGTCACCTTCGCCAATAGGCCCCACTTTCACCAAATTCTTCACAGAAACTCCAGCGTTTTCGATTCATGGGCACTGAATCAGTACCTTTTAACCAAAGGGGCAGAGGCAGATTTGAAGACAAAGTTAAACATTTACTTCAGAAAGAAAGATGGTAGACTGTTCAGATGAAAGCACTGCCCAAATGACTTCACTATGGAATTGGATCATTTACCTTTTTGACATATAGGCTGCTGTTCTGTTTGATCATTACGATAACCTGAATTATGATTACAGATTCTGTAATAGATGCTATTAATTATTCAACACAGTGATGCTGCACTGATCTGCTGGGAAATTATACCAGCACCAATGCTGCATATGCATAACCTCAGCATTCAGCCTGACCCCCCTCCCCGTAGGCAGTGAACACTTCACTTAATCTCTTTTGGTGTTTTGGAGAGTTTTCCTCCTTCACTCTCCCTCCCCTCCCTCACCCCTCCTTTGCTGTTAACTCTCTTCCTCCTACCCTCTTGATCTCCTCACGAATAGGAATCACTGCCAGTTCGGCAGATTGTATTTATTAAAATAAATAAAACAAAAAGGGCGGATCAACTAAATTGTTTATAGTTTCAAAACACTAAGCAAAAAGAATTTTAACAAAATGTTTTCTTTTCCATCTATCATTTTTTCTTTACCACTGCACGTCTTCACTTTCTAGTTATGTCCGTTGTACACTGTTACCGTCCCTATCACTTTACTTCACAGGTACTTTAACCAATGTGCTGATTTCTCACAAATCACCCTCCTTCATTTTTTATATTTTACTCTAAGTTACATGCATATTACTTAATTTCTCTCACTATGAATGAATTGACATTGAGAATAATAATAATAATAATACTAATACTTTATTTGTTGTGCGCCTTTCACATATCAAGGCGCAGTTCAATAAGAAAATAAAATACCATAAAACAGAGTCATCATCATAAACAACAATACAAATCAGCAGTCCACACAGCCATAAGCTTTGACCCAGAGAAAAGATTTTAAAGCCTGTTTAAAACTCCCCACAGTCATGCACTCCCTAATCTGACGGGGTAGAGAATTCCAGAGGGAAGGGGCCGTGAACATAAAAGCGCAGGCCCCAGCAGATTTTAAAGTCACTGTCGGAATCTCTAGCAACCCCTCGTTGGCTGAGCAGAGCGGTCTCACAGGGTGGTAAGGGGTCACGAGCTCTTTCAGGTAGTCAGAGCCCAGTTTGTGCAGGGCTTTACAGTAATCAGACTTTGAAAGTGATCCACCACTGGACTGGTAGCCAGTGCAGTTCCCGCAGCACCCGTGTAATATGGGAAGATCTAGAAGTTCCCACCAACAACTGCAGAGTTCTGCACCAGCTACAAGCGGTGGATATCAACCCCCGGAAGCCCAAAGTATAGCGAGTTGCAGTAATCTAGACGCGATGTCTCAAAGGCATGGATTAAAGTTGGCAAATCACCAGACGGAACAAGATGCTTGAACCTAGTGATATTTCTTAGGTGATAGAAAGATGACTTGACCACAGCTGACACCTGAGTCTGAAGTGTCAGCCCAGCATCCAATATTACCCCTAGGTCTCACATCTGTTCAGAGACCTTTAGCTTGGCACCCCCGAGAAAAAATCCAGATGGGGAGCTAGCCCCAGAACCCCCTATCCGGCGATCAGAATCCAGAACCAACACCTCCGTCTTCCCAGAATTCAACTTCAGCCAACTGGACCTCATCCAATCCTGGATTTCACTGAGGCAGCTATTAAATACCGAGACTGCTCCTTCCTGGTCAGGGGCAAAAGACAGGTATAGCTGGGTATCACTGGCATAGCAACGAAACCTCAGCCCATACCATCTCACAATGTCTCCGAGGGGAAGCATATACACTGCAAATAACATGGGGGACAATATCGAGCCCTGAGGAACCCCACAAAATAGAGAGATGGGATCAGAGGAAAAAAACCCTGAAACCACCCTCTGAGTTCTTCCGGTGAGGTATGAAGTGAACCATCTGAGGACCACCCCAGAAAGCCCACAAATAAAAAAAATAAAACCATCATCACCCGGTCCCAGGGAAGACGACAGGACAGGGCCAATTAAAACTACCTAGAGAGTAAGGGAGGGTACTGGTGGAGGAATGGAACAAGCCCACTGTATAAAACCAGAACCACCTACTGGGCAAATGACAGAGCAGTACTATCTTATTAGAATGTATACCTATGCAGTAAAAAAGAAATAAAAAATCATTGTAAACATATTTCTACACTTTTTTTTTTTTTACTTTATTGTACACACGAGCCATTGTAGAATCATCATTTGGCCTCACAACAACTGTTTTTTGACAGCTCCTCTGGTACTTGCACCCTTCCCCTGCCAGTGACACTCAGGCAATTCCTTACCTGGCTACAATTCACCTCAGGCTCTGGTTCAGACTCTGAAGAAAGTTCAGATGGGGGAGCGATGACGTCCGAGAGGGAATGACATGTAACTGTTCAGGCAGGAACAGATTGCAGCAGGCCAGGCGGCTGGCTCACTGGATGGATGCTCTCTCTCTCTCCTCGCTCCTGTCAGCGACAGGTCTGGGCCCTGTGGCTGCTACTCGCGATCATGACTCCTGGCTCTGACTACACACACCTGCACAGTAACTCCGCCTGCCCTCAGCTCCACAAAACACATACAGCCACTGATGATGACGAGTGGCAGCCGCAGCGCAGATATCCACAATCGACTCCCGTTTCACACACGGGGTACCTTATTTGCTCAAGCTGACCTGCTCATTCTTTGTATCTGAGGAAATAGCAGCCGCGTGGTTAGTCAGCCCAAACTATGATACAGCTGTCTGCGGCTTAATTGGCTGTCTGTTGAGGGGCGGAGCGAGGAGGGCCGGAGGACCGTAGTCGCACCAAGAGACAGCCAGCCCCCCATAGACTAAGTTCCATACTTGACTTGTACCTTGGCTTCTGACACTGACAGCACAGCAGAAACAGGCTGAAGTGCAAATTTAAAGGGACCGCGCACTCTGTACAGTAAATTTTATTACAGTTTTTGAGGAATTTGGGGTTTGAACACCTAAACACCCCCCCTGCCTACGCCCCTGAACCTACTTAACTAAATGAAGCCCTGATAGGGTCTACCCCTGACTTACGGAAATCAATTACCTTTAGCAAGTACCACAACAGCTGTTACATGAAGCAGTTTACAACCTTAGTATATGGGGTGGATCTTACAATAGACTAGGAGGAAAAATAGAGTCTCCTGCCAGCCTGATTTTGCTTCCTGACATCCCTGTATGCACCCTCATCCTACTGCTCGGATTCACTCATGAGAGGGCTCACTTGGCCCTGCAGGGTTTAAGTGCTGAACAGCTAGTGCACAATTTGATGCTAGCAGTCATATCCAATTGACTGTGCCAAGATTCAGCTGCATTCTACCCTCCCCTCCATCATCCACAATTTCCTTTTCCCACTTCAGAACCAGTCCCTAAACTCTAATGGCGTTCAATCCATTTTTTTTAGTTCATTCTGGGCACTCGCACACTTTACCAACTCTGCCAGATGGCTCCTGCTTGCTCATTTAAATTCATATATTGCTAGTGAACAATTGGATGTTAACAGTCACTTGATCTGCTGCCCTGATCAGTGGTGCCAATATTTTGCTGCCTTCTACCCACCCTCAAGCTTGCACAATTCCCTCCACCCACTTTCTGACAACCCTTGTCCACAGTCCCCAAACTCAAAAGTGATCAATTGTTTTTTTGTTTTTTTTTTCCAATCTGGATATTCGTACAAAGATACTGGGTACTGCAGAAAGCTATCCATGCAAGAGAATAAAAGGCTCAGATGGCCCAGGATAAATCAGTGGAGTGGACATAGAAATTGTAATTTCATTTTAGTACTCAGAAATGTACAACAATACGACTGTGCACTGAAAGCACTAAATGAACTACTTTTTAGATGGAGAAAAATAATATCTACAAGCCAAGAAACATAGAAACACAGAATTTGACGGCAGATAAGGACCGCTTGGCTCACCTAGTCTTCCCATTTCCCTACCTGATGGATAAGCTGCAGATTATAGTTAATCAACAGCTTACTTCCTCCTACCCCCCACTAGAATTGCCTTATGCCTGTCCCATGCATTCTTGAATTCTCCCACTGTTCCTGACTCCACAACCTCCTCAGGAAGGCTGTTCCATGCATCCACAACCCTCTCTGTGAAAAAAACCTTCTAACATTACCTCTGAGCCGTCCCCCCTCTATCTTCAAATTGTGCCCCCTTATTCTTGCACATCCCTTCTTCTGAAAGATGCTACCCTCTTGTACGTTGTTAATTCCCTTGAGATACTTGAAAGTTTCTATCATGTCCCCCCCTCCCTCCTTTCCTCAAGGGTATACATAATGCATTACCTTGCACTTCTTTGCATTGAATCTGAGTTGCCAAATATTTGACCATTCCTCCAACCTTGCCAAGTCCCTTTTCATCCTTTCTACCCCACCTTGTCTATCAATCCTGTTGCAGATCTTTGTGTCATCTGCAAAGAGACATACCTTTCCTTCCAGGTGCTCTTCAATGTTACTTATAAAGACATTAAAGAGGACCGGTCCCAGTACCGAACCCTGCGGTACCCCGCTAGTTACCCTCCTTTCTTCACTGTGGACTCTGTTTACTATTACCCTGTGCGTCCTGTTATCCAGTCAGTTTTTTATCCAGGCTACCACCTTGGGACCCACTCCAAGGCTGTCTAACTTGTATATTAATCTTTTGTGTGAGACTGTGTCAAATGCCTTGCTAAAATCTAGGTAGGCCATATCCACAGCCCCTCCCTGGTCTACTACTTTGGTCACCCAGTCAAAGAAACCTATTAAGTTCGTCTGACATGACCTTTCTGCTGTGAAACCATGCTGCCTTGGGTCCTGTGCCCCACTGGCCTCTAGGTACTCAAATATTCTTTCCTTCAAAGTGATTCCATCATTTCCCTACCACTGAAGTCAAACTAACTGGTCTGTAGTTTCCTGCCTCTGCCTTGCTCCACTTTTGTGAAGTGGAATCACATTTGCCCTCCTCCAGTCCTCACGTACCACCCCATCATCCCATGATTTGTTAAAGAGAGTAGTCAGTGGTGTTATTAGTTCTACCCTTAGTTCTTTTAGAATTCTTGGGTGAATCCCATCAGGCCCCATTGCTTTGTCCACCCTCAGTTTCAAGAGTTCTTTCAAAACCCTTTCTTCTGTGAATGGACTGTTATTGACCCCCCCCAATTCATAATTTCTCTCTTATTCGGTTTAGGTACCTTCCCCTCCTCTTCTGTTGTGAGTACTGAGCAGAAATATTTGTTCAGTATCCCTGCTTTTTCACTGTCACCCTCTGCCCTCATTCCCTCCCCTTTATTAAGTCTCTGTATCCCTCCCTTGGTCTTTCTTCACTCCCTAATGCACCTATCAAAGTTTTATCCCCCTTCTTAACAGAGTTGGCTATCTTTTCCTCAGTTTGTGCCTTTGCTATTCTGACTGCCTTCCCTGCCTCCTTCTGCTTTAACTGATAAAGTTCTCCGTCCTGCTCTTTCTGTGTTTCCTTATATTTCCTGAATGCTATCCTTTTCTCCTTAACCTTCCCTGCCACCTCTTTTGAGAACCATAGTGTTTTTTTCCTTCATTTTGTTTTGTTGATTTGCTTCACACAAAGGCGTGTTGCCTCTGCAATGGCTGTTTTGATTATTCCCCATTGTTCATCCACCCTTCCTTCTTGCCCATTTGCTATTGCTTTACTGAGGCACTCTCTCATTTTCCCAAAGTCAACCTTCCTAAAGTCCAATACTCTTGTTTTTGTGTGGCTTGACTATATGGCTGTGTTTATTGTGAACCACACCTTTTGTTGGTCACTTGTTCCCAGATGCTACCCACTTCTAAATCTGAGATCCTTTCTCCTTCCCCATTTGAGAGTACCAGGTCTAAGACAGCTCCCTCCAGAGTTGGTTCCAACACTAGGTATCTGAGGCATGCCCCCTGTAGAGCATCAAGAATGACTCTGCTCTTGGAAGTGCCTGCAGCAAAGGTACTCATGTTAACATCTGGCATATTCAGGTCTCCCATCAACAATATCTCCCCTTTTTCTGCCATTTTAAGGATGCCTTCTATCATTTCCTTGTCCATTGCCACTCCCTAAGATGGGGGTCTGTACACAACCCCCATGTGGATTGTGGTGCCATTGCCTGTCTCCAGGGTGACCCATAGTGACTCATCAACTTCTTGTTTACTCTTTAGTTCTGTTGCTTTAATCCCTTCCCTTATATAGAGAGCTACTCCTCCTCTTTTACCCACCTTGTCCCTCCTGTAGACTGTGTATCCTGGTATGTTGACATCTCAGTCATGGTTCTCTGTGTACCATGTTTCAGTGACTACCACAATATCCAGGCATCCCTCTTCCAACATGGCCACTAGTTCAGGGACCTTGCTGCACAGACTGCGGACATTAGTACTCATCATCTTCCATTTATTTTTTATAGCCTTACCCCTTTTAGCCCCATCCCTGTCCTTACTGCCTTTTTCTGCATTTACCCCCGTCCTGCTCCCTACTGACTTCTCTATCTTGGTGTTTACCTCTCTAACTACTGTGTTTTGTGGGGAATGGCTGGGATTTACCTGCTACTTTTCAGTGCCTCCCCCCTTGGCTAGTTTAAATGCTTGCCAATGAAGTATTTAAACCTGTCACCTAGGTTCCTGGTTCCCCCTGGACAGATACAGACCATCGTGCCAGTATAGACCTGCATCCCTCCAGGTGGCTCCCCAGTCCCGAATGAAGCCAAAACCCTGAGCTCCACACCAGTTTTTCAACCATTCATTGAATCCCATGGTATAGAATACCCTAGCATCATCCTTGTCATGGACAGGCAGCACCTCCGAGAAGGCTACCATACATACTACTTATCTAAGGCCCCTCCCCAACTCCACAAACTCCTCTTGCACCACTCTGATCCCATTTACGGCCAGGTCATTTGTCCCTAGGTGGACAATGACATCCAGTTCCCTCCCTCGTGCAGCTGCTCCCGTGATTCTAAGGATTCACTTCCTGTCCCTCAGAGCTGTGGCACCAGGCAGGCATCTTACCTCCCTATCCCCTTCCTCCCCCACTTCTCCCCCCCAATGATCGGAGTCCCCCACCAGGGTGGTTTCCTTCCCCTGTGGGGTCTGCACACCCTCCTGTGGGTCTCCTTTGTGGAGGTTCCCAGCATCCTCCTAGGTCTCCACTGCAGGTGCCACCACAGAGGAACCACTCTTTGCCAGAACAGCATATGAAGTGTGGGGAGGTACAGCTGAAGGGATGCACCTCTATTCCACCACCCTCTCCTTCCCTGAGCCCATCTTGGTCCAACCGCTCCTCTTTCTTGGCAACCTCTGAGGTAACGGTGGTGGCCCTGGTGGTCCCTGGGAGGGGGAAGAGGTTTCACAAATCCTAGCCAGGTCAGCCTAGAGACAGGCAACCTCCTTCCTTAGACCAGAGAGGGGCCTGCAAACAGGGCAGCATCGCAGCCTCCAGAATGTCTCCCATAACACTGCTGCCCCACAGCCATTGCACTGCACCACTCCCATCTTCACTTATTTTGTGTCCCCTCTCCTGTTGCTTTGTATGCTTACTGTCTCCTCCCTCTATGTATTTTTACACTGACTTTCCTACTGCCTATGTGCCCTTACAACTCTTGCCCTTCCTAGTCTTGGACAGGAACTTCCTGTAGCCTTCAGTAGTCTCCTTCCTCCGTGCTTGGATTCAGACCTCCAGCAGCCAGGGGAGGGAGAAAGAGTTATGTTTTAGGTTCCTTCAAGGTTGATGAAACTAATGTGTCTCAGTGATCCTTCCCTTCCTACTGCCAAACAAGAAGCTCCTGTTGTCAGTCAAACCCAGTGGCTATAAAAGTAGCACTGGTTTAGAGTGGGAAGGAGGGCAATTAGTAAAAAATCTGTAGTTCCAGACTACTGTTTCTTGTTCTGAAAGCAAAGTTCTCCTCTGTCAAAAACAGCAGGAAGCTGTAATTGGAGACACCTGCTTTTGTACTCCTAAACTCCTAAGCCACTCCCCCAATTAGATTCACCCTCTGCTCCTGACTCAGTAAATTAAGCTGATACAGCCCCCTTCCTCAGAGAAACACACAGTGACTTTCTTCTTTTTTTACTTAAATGAGACCACCTTCTTTTAATAAAGTATCTGTTTGCTTAATCCAAACATGCACTGACTCCTGCTGAGATAGAAGTGATTTATCAGTAAAAAATCTGTACATCTGTAGAACATATCTAAGAGTAATTATTAATAGATATCTGCAACAGAAAGCTGGCAGTCTGCAAAAATGTAAAATGCAATACTTGTTTGTATAAATAAAGATAAATTTTACAAACAGGCCAAGAAACATTATAATACAATATACAAAACACACTAGCCCACATCTGGAATACTGCCATTGGTTTGGGGCACCTAACTACCAAACGTATATAACAGAAGTGGAAAAAGTCCAACACAGGGTCTCAAGGATGATATCCAGAATGAAAGAATTAAGTTATGAAAAGAGACTGAAAGACCATTGTTTTTTTTTTAATATGGAAAAGGTGATGACTGAGGGAGATATGATTATTTTGTTGCAGTGGAAAAAGGAGGAAGGTGCAGGAGAACCTCCATGATTGCAATTTGGAGATAAAGGGACACTGTCAACCTTTTTTGCATCATATTATTTGTAGGTAAAAACCCACATTTTATGATTGCTTACCTTCTCTAAAATCCATTGATGTTGCTGGTTGCTTAATCTGCCTCTTTGTTTATTAGAACTGAAATGCAATGGAATGTATAGTTATACACAGCCTTGTTTTGCTCCAGATTGTTTACCTAAGCTTACTGCATACTTCCTGAACATTAGAGACATCCTCAAACAGTGCAGCCACTCGTGATACCGTGATACAATAGTCTCACTGCATAATGAGTATCTAGACAGTGTTGGGGACGTTCCGGAGTCCAGGTATGATGCAGCTGAAGTTGGTCAAGAAATGTAAACAAACATGTTTTGGTGTGGTAACACCAGTATGGTTGACACTCAGTTTTTTAATTTTTAAAAGGAAAAAGGAGTCAATTAAGCAACCAGCAACATCAGCAGCCTCTATAGAATGAGAACAACCATAAAATTGTGTTTTTATGTTGTCCTGCGTGCGCAGCACAGACAACATATTGTGGTTGCTTCAGTGGAGAAGCGGGTTTCAGAGGTGCGGTCCTGCTGCAGTCAATGGTGCCACTGTATTTTGTGGCCGGGCTATGTGGCACCAATGGCATAGCACGCTGTCTACGACAGCAGTTCAGAAAATATGCCACCACCTTGAAAAATTGCTGCTGCAATCCAGGGAGTGCCACAGGGTGGTCCCTGATTGCAGCAGTCAATACTACTTGCCTCGTCTGGTGTTCCCGTCAAACAGCGTGGTGACGACACCCATCCTTCTCATATTCCCCAAGCCGAGGACAGCCTTCGCCTTTCACAGTCCCTCTGAAAGCCAACAGGGGTGCCCAATCCCCTGTCAGCATGCCCCCTCCTAATTTAACTTGCCGATGGGGGTGCCCAATCCCCATCGGCATAATGTACCCACCCCCCATTTCTTGTTTGCCAAGGGGATGCCCAATCCCCCTTGGCTCATGCGACTCTCCCCCAACTCTGTATGTGCCAGAAGGAGTACCCAATCCCCGTCAGCTACAGACTCCCCTCCCATCAAACGCACAGGTGGCATGCTGGAAGCCCACCCTAGCGTGCCAAATGTCCTGAAAAAAAAAAAAAAAACAGTCCCACAATGTTTTTTGGTTTTGTTTAACCCTGTAAAACAGAAAATGGCCCTCGTTGAGTCTGTGGCCCCTCCCCAACCTGCACCCACCCTCTGCGCACCCTGCCTCCCCACACACACCCCTCACCCCATACTTACCTTTATAGCCCAGCGCGACGATCTTCGGTGGACTGGGAACATGTCTGCACTCTTCAAAGCCAACCGCGAACTGAAGAAATGCCGGTAAGCTGTATAATGGCCTAAATCGGGTTTTTTCAACTTTGGTGCATATCTCGGGCATTTTGGGGAATTTTGGCACCACATTTTCAACATGTGGTTATTAGGACCCATCCTCATGAATTCAGTCACTGTCAGGGTGTTATTCAGTCCCAAAAGGTGATTTTTGTGGTCACTGCATGGAATCACCTTTCGGGGCCGAGTAACAAAATGACAGTGTTGCTGTTCATGAAGTGGCCTCCCAAAAAGTCTATGTTGCAAATTTGGTGAAAAAAAATTCCAAAAAATGACTGTTTTGAGTGTGCGTTGCGCAGTTTCCACACGCACTTGTAACTTCACCAATTTGTATTATTTTCACTCCAGATTTTCAACATTTACATTTTTTCACACTTCCTTATTGACAGTGCAGCTTTCATTTTTCACATCCTCAGCAAAATGTGTTTTCGCACTATCGGCACAGAATAGTGCAGTTGCTCTGGGAAATCAGTGTTTGGGACAGATTACGAAGATCACAGCAACACTGTTCATGAGCAGAGATCCTAAAATGCCTATTTTGAAAATCTGGTGACAAAAGTCCATAAATGACTATGTTACAAGCGTGCATTGCGCAGTTTCCACACGCACTCATAACTTCAACAATTTGCAATGTTTTCACTCAACATTTTCAACATTGTCAGTTTTGCACACATCCTTATGAACAGTATTTTTCAGATCCTGCCTGAAATGTGTTTTTGTACAAGTGGCGCACTATGGCGCGGTCGCTGTGGGAAATCAATGATCAGGACAGATGAAGAAAATCTAGTGACAGTGTTCATGAGCAGAGGTCCCAAAATGCCTATGTTGAAAATTTGGTGAAATAATTCCACTAAATGACCGTTACAAGTGTGCATTGCGCAGTTTCTATGTATGCTCATAAATTTGGGCATTTGTAATATTTTCACTCAAGATTTTCAACACTGCCATCTCTTCACACCTACATATGAATGGTACAGCTGTAATTTTTCACATCCTGCCCAAATGGTGTTTTCCCACATCTGGCACAGAATGGCGTGGTCGCTGTGAGAAATCAACGTTCAAGACGAGGGGAGGTGCTGGAAGCCTCAACAGGGGAAAAAGACCTAGGGGTCATGGTGGATACATGTATGAATAACTCTGAGCAGTGCAGGAGAGCAGCTAGCAAGGCAAACAGGATGTTGGGATGCATCGCAAGGGGGAATCACCTCAAGGAGCAAGGAAGTGATTCTGCCGCTGTACAATGGACTGGTTAGACCACACCTTGAGTACTGTGTACAGTACTGGAGACCACACTTGAAGAGGGACATACAGCTCCTGGAGGGTACAGAGGAGGGCAACAAAGATGATCGAGGGCTAGGATTTGACTTACGAGGACAGACTTGAGGAGCTCTGCCTGTTTTCATTGGAGGAGAGGAGAGACAGGGGGACATGATTGAGGTCTTCAAGTACCTCAAGGGAATAAATAGAGTAAACATGGAGGGATCTTTAGACTAAAGCAGGAGGCATCACCAGAGGGCATGGTTTGAAGTTGGAAGGTGGAAGGGTGAGGGGAAAGAGGAGGAGGTTTTTCACTGAGAGGTGGTGGACCCTTGGAATGCTTTGCCTGGTGAGCTGGTTCAGAGATCCACAGTGGAGGGCTTTAAGAGAGGGTGGGACAGACACAGAAAGTGGATGTATCAGATGATGGCCTGTCCCGGAGGGGTGGGGATGGATGATAGGGGTTTCTGGAGCACAAGGGATGGGAGGGTCTCTGCACTCAACTAAGGATCTAGGTTCGAGCAGACTTGATCGACCATAAGGCCTAATCTGCTGGCAAATAGTATGTTAGTATGTTAGTATGTAAGACAGATTAACAAAATCACAGTGCCACTATTTATGAGCACAGGTTCCAAACACTTTCATGGGGGGGGGCTCACAAAAATGCTGTGTTGCAAATTTGTTGTGCAAATACCAACAAATGGTCGGGGTATTAGGGTTTCTAACCATAATGTCCCACCCTGTACAGATTGACAGGCGTCAGGAGTGTGTCTTTCCATTGCCGGCTGTCATGCTCATGCCATATCATCCCCCCCACCCTCAAGCCACTGAAAGGCATCGAGGTGTGCCTGCAGAATTGGACTCTTCGGCCCCACAGTTCACCCCATTCTCCTATGCTGCACCCATTTCAGCGTATGTCCTTATGAACTGGGGTGACTGTAAAGCCGAACACCCCAAGGCACACCTCAGCATTTGTCGGTGTCTGCAGAATAGGGTGTGGTAAAATGCCATGAGCGTTATGGCCGAATGGGGTGAGCGTGAGGCCCAAGGACCCCAAGGCACAATGCGATATCTGTCGCACTGCAGGGTAGGGTGAGCTGGAATGCCATGAACATTATGGCCAATGCCCAAAGGCACACCTCAGTGCCTGTCAGTCTCTGTAGGGTGATGGGGGGTTTGACATCACTTTCGTACTTCACTGCCATTCCTATTATGCATCTGTTCATCTCCTGCACTACCGATGCCAACGTCAGCAAGACAACATTCGGCATTGACAAATGCTTGTTTAAACTAGGGACACTGAGGCCAAATGGGGTTGACGGTGTCCCTTCAAACAAAAACAAAGACTAGAACACATAGATGGCAATTTCAAGGGGGACTTTTCAGAAGAGATATCTGAAAGTTCTTTTCCACAAAGGGAATCAGCAGGGGTGTAGAACAGCTTAGACAGTGATATGGTTAAGACTGGCAAAATTAATACCTTATGTCAGACTACTGTCAGGGGTCAATTTTAAAATTAATTTACTGGTGCTGGGCATAAAGCAAACTGCCTGGGGATAGTGTAACTACCCCCTCACTTTTTCATTTGGGCTAGTGTAAAAACAAAAACCTCCCCCTACCCATCTCAGGTCCACCACCCTCACCAGCCATGCCCCTTAGTCAAAAAACTCATCCATAATGTGACAAGAAATAGGGAAAAAAATCCCGAAGCAGCACATCGCCGATCCTATCTTAACAGCCTCACTACAGGGCCTGAATGCTGACAATCTCTCTCTCTCACATGATATCACAAAGCACTTTGGAGAGAGATTGCTGTTCAGTCAGGCCTGGCAGTGGACAAGAGATTAATTAGGATACTTGGTGCTTCAAGCCATTTTTATACTAACACTTGTCACCTTGTGGGTGAGTTACTGACTATGGAGACATGGGTGGGGAGGGTGGTGGGGTTGAGATGGGTGGGGAAGGGTATTAATTACTGTAGGGTTTTTTCCCCTTGCATTGCTGCCTGTTCTGGTGGTTTTTCAGGTGGACATTAAAGAGCCCATGGCACTTCTTGAAAAGCGTAGGGGAATTTTCCTGGTGTCCTGGCCAAATTTCTTCCATTCACCAAATTAAAAAATGGAAAAAAAACCAAAACAACAACAACTTAATCTGGTTCAATTTCAGTTGGTTACCATCTGTATTTCCCCATTCCCCAGGACAAGGGTGAAAATAGGCAGAATTGCCTAGTCCTCCTTTCCCAGTCAACAAAAACTAAATAAAATGGAAATACATAAATAAAACCTAATTCACGTCTTTAATGCTTTCTCTTCTGCCTCATCCCAGCATGGTACTATATAGTGTGAGTCTGCTTGTTGCCATGAGTTTAAGGAAAGGACCAAATTAAACAACAGATCAACACACCTTCAGTTCACAGGTATCTGTGGTTGGCCATATTTTAAGACTAGACATTTGGGTGACTTAGACACAGTGCTTGATCATCACGGCCAGATTTTCCAGAAGTGGCAGTTTTATTTTATTACTAAGGGCCACTGAACAGCAAACTGAGGGAACCGATCAAAAGCTCAGCACCCATATGCAAAGGAAAAGAACTGAGTTTGAGTGGGGCTTGAAAAGGGAAATGGAGCCAGTAAACAGAGAGAAGAGAGGGAGGCTGTTCAAAGCAGAAGCATAGATGCTGAAAGACCATCCACCAATGGCTAACAGGGCAGTAATGAATGAGGGAAAAGAAAAGTCTAAGAGTTTATTTATTTATTTCATTTTTGTTGATGAGGAAAGGAGGGCTTGACAATACTGCCTATTTTTAGTGTGGGGTGGGAGGAATGCAGTTGCAAACCAACTAAAATTGAGCAATTATTAAGCTGTCGGTGTGTTTTAGTGAATGAGGGAAATCTGGCCTTGTGAGGGGAAATTCCCTTACTCTTTTCAAGAAATGCCATGGAAATCTTAGCGTCCACCTGAACCACCACCAGAAAAGGCAAATAGAACCTTGGTTTAACATCTCATTCAGAGGATGGCACAACCCAATAGTACAGCGTCCCATAGTACTGCACTTGGATGTCAGCATTTGTGGTATGAGCTGGATCCCGGTGTGGGACTAGAATCCATGACCTTGTGTTTCAGACGCAGATGTGCTACCAACTAAGCCAAGCAGACACAAAGTTAGAGACTGAGGAATGTGGAGCAAAAAAGAAAACATACCTGGTGCTAAACGGTACATGGCATATAATTGGAAAGCAGTGTGGCAAAGGGGAACAGCAATGAGCTGTGAAAGAATGCCACAGGTTTGAGTTTGCCATGGCAACTCACTATGCAAACATGAGGATGTCATATGACCTCCCTGTGGTTCAGTCCTCCCAGCTTATCTAGCTTCCCTGCACTCAGTAGCAATGGCACATGTTGCCTTATGCTGTCACTGTAGAAGGCCAATCAACCTTCATCACTGACACAGACTGGGAGACACTCATCTGAGAGTAGGATAGTAAGTGTGCAGCCGACACCACTGTCACGCCCTGACTGGCAGGCAAGACACGGGGAAATGCAGGGCAGCCTTTGCATTGCCTCCATGTTACTCTTGCCTCTAACCTGTCCCAGTGTAGGATTCTGAGCCTCACACACAGACCCTTGCTTCCCAGGATGCAGCACTGCTATACAGCCACCACACTACTGGACTAGCACGTGATATTCATTTCTAATGCTTACCTCACCATGGGCATTTCATTTCTCTCCACTGCCTCTGACACTACTGATTATGTGCCTCACATGATGTAAGAGTCCCTGCAGTGGCTCACTCTGTGCAGAGTTCTATTTAATTTGGGGATAAAGGGGTTAAATAGGTTAAGGTTTTTAGGACAGTTGGAATCTGCTCTCAAATGGCCAGGGGTTAAATTGGGCCAGGGCCCAGAGGAACTCAGTTCTACGCCTCTTACAAAACTGCGCAAGAGTTCCTGCATCCCTGTCATCTCTCTCTCCCTTGATTATTATGAGTTCCACAACCTGGAGATATCAGTTCCCCCTACCTACAAATCTAGATACGGGAGTTCTCCCACTTAAACATTTCTAATTTAATCACTAAAACTGGATCTCTCCTTATTTTGCTTTCCATTTATTTTATTCAAATCGGTCACTTTGCGTGAAAGGTAAGCGCAGTTTTGACAGAGTTCCCCCAGGGGCCATTCATGGATCCATCTTGTTTAACATCTACACACTGCTCCTTGGTAAAAGTGTGTGCAAATATGATTTGAGCCTTTAATATTAATTCTGATGATACTTAACTTTACTTTGCAGTGGATCCATAGTCCCATAACACTTTTATTAATTCGGCTGCTTGTACTGGAGAGCTAAAATCTTGTCTTTTGGGTAATTTTCTTAAACTACATTTAAATAAGACATAAGTTACCATTTTTAGGACAAAGGGGACTCTTGTCAAATGGCATATGTGATCTTTAACTTTCCTGACCTAGAAACCCATCCCAATAATATCTCCTGGATGACAAATCTTGGCTTTCTTTTTGATCATAGTCTGCTTTTTGATGACCATATAAACTCAGTCCACAAAAAACAAACAAACAAACAAAAAAACATCTTTCAAGATAGGAAGGATGGCGTAAGACAACTGTTGATGCTTAAATGCCCAAAATGTTGATTAATGCTTTCACAATTTTCAGAACTGATATACTGCAATGCTTTGTTATTAGGGTTACCCAACAATTCTGTATGCAAACTGCAACCAATTCTCAATGTAAATTCCAAAACGTTATCAATGTACAGCCTGATCTGTGGCTTATACCTTCCTTCGTTAGCATTTCTCATCTATCCACCAGAGCTCACACTGGCATCCCATAAAATTCAGATGTGAATTTGAAGTACCTCTTAATATTTAAAGGCCTTATTTCTCCCTCTTCTAACATCTGAATTTTTCTTTTTCTTTTCCCCTTCCATAGTTTTATGATCAGTACATGCCACTTTACTGAAAATACCCAATTTTAATCTGAAAACAGTGGGAGGGCATGCCTTTTACATATGGTCACCTACTCTGTGGAACACCCACCTCTTCCGATTCCCCAGGCTGGGTTTTTAGACTCATAAATCACTAAAAACTCCTTATTTTTCATTGGCATACAAGGCACCTTGAAGGTTAATGCTGCTCGTATTTGAATTGCATTTGCACTCTTTCTGATCTATAGCCTTATATGTTGTTTAATTGTATTTCATTATGTTGTTTATGTTGCTTTTTCCCTTTGGCTTATTACAATGTATATGTTTTTATAGTTTACACCCTTTTTATAGGTTTTTGCAGTTTGCAGGCTTTAGGGAGGGGCTCTATATAAATTAAATGGATTGGGCTAGACATCATAATATCCCTTGGCAACTCCACTGAGTGGGACATAAAGATGAAAGTTGCTCAACAAACTCTCCACTGCATTCAAGTACAACTTTTTAACTTCATACAAAAAACAAACAATCCCAAAAATAAAATCAACTAATTCTGCAGCATGGAATCACTAATGATCTACTAAAAGACTGCTTCCTATTGCTTAAAAACTACTAGACAATGCTTCAAGATGAACAATCATCCTAATTTGTTCATTCCTCTGTTTTGTCTCCCTCTCTTGAATCTTGTTCTTGCACACTCAACCCCTTCTCCGGGTAGTAAATGCTCATTACGAAACAAGTTCTAGCCAGAGCTGATATGGCTGCAGTGAGCCTGTACGAGTGATGCCACCACCAGTGAACAAGCGCCACCCAATGCATTTGAATGCCGCACGCAAGATGGAGGCTCTGACAGAACTATGCCTGCACCATACTCACCCATGCGTAGTTCTTTTGAATGTCATATTATGCCATTCCCAAGATGGTGTCACCGACAGAACTGTGCATGTGCACTACTTCGCTGAATTTACATGTCGGAGCAGCCACAAAATAGTGTGGCAGTGGCAGACTAGTACCGACCGTTTTGCACTTTTGGAAGGATCATTCCAAAAGTCCAAAACGGAAGCATTCCAGGGCCTGATCCGGTAGCTCATTTTTCTGAGCTACCACAAAATGGCTGCAGGTTCTGCCTACATAGAAGCATAGAAGTTGATGGCAGATAAGGACCGCAAGGCCCCTCCAATCTGCCCATTTCTTTTTCTACCTTATGAATGTGCCACTGGCCTTTGCTCTGTCAATGGCCTATCTATTCATACTCATCTGTATTGGTCCCTTATGCCTATCCCATGCCTGTTTGAAACCCTGCACTGTATTCATATCCACCACTTCCTGAAGGTAGGCCGTTCCATGCATCCACCACCCTTTCTGTGAAAAAGAACTTCCTCTCAATACCCCTTAATTGGCCTCCCTCTAATCTCATGCTGTGTCCTTTTGTCCTGCTTATATTGAAACATGTTAGACTCTTTCACCTTGTTAATGCCCTTAAGGTGTTTGAATGTTTCAATCAGATCACCTCTCTCCCTCCTTTGCTCTAGGGTATACATATTGAGCTCCGCTAATCTGTCCTTATATGTTTTCTGATGCAGTCCCTGCACCATTTTGGCTGCCATTCTCTGGACTACCTCAATTTGGTTAATGTCCTTGTGAAGGTGTGGCCTCCAGTACTGCACGCAGTACTCCAGATGGGGCCTAACCAGTGTCTTATGAAGAGGGATTACTACCTCCCTCTTACGACTTGTGATACCCCTACTAATACACCCCAACATCCCCCAGCCTTATGTTCTACTTTAGTGGTCTGCTTGGATGATTTCAGGTCATCTGTGATGATGATGCCCAAGTCTATTTCTCTTCCCTATGTGCATGATCTTGCACTTCTTTGCTTTAAACCCCAGTTGCCACTCTTCCAACCATTTTGCCAGTTTATCCAGCTCTCTTCTCATTCTGCCCACTCCATCTGGATCATCTACTCTGTTGCAGATCTTGGTGTCATCTGCAAACAGACAAACCTTACCCTCTAGTCCATCTGCAATGTCACTGATGAAGATATTGAAGAGGACTGGCCTCATAACCGATCCCTGAGTTACTCCACTTGTGACTCACATCTCTTCTGACTGTACACCACTTACCACCACTGTTTTCTGCCCATCAACCAGTTTGCCACCCAGTTGACCAACTTATGACCCACCCCGAGCCTACCCAGCTTATTAATCAATCTTCTATGTGGAACAGTATCAAAAGCTTTGCTGAAGTCAAGGTAGGCAACATCAACTGCTCCCCCCTTAGTCCACCACTCTGGTTACCAAGTCAAAGAAATCTATGAGACTAGTTTGACAGGACCGTCCTGTTGTAAACCCGTGCTGTCTTGGATCCTGTGCTCCTATGGATTCCAGGTGTTGCACTATTCTTTCCTTAAGGAGTGCCTCCATAATCTTGCCCACTACTGAGCTAAGACTGACTGGTCTGTAGTTTCTGCCTCTTCCCTGCTACCACTCTTGTGGAGCGGGATCAGATGGGCCCTTCTCCAGTCTTCTGGGACCTCTTCTGTGCTCAGAGACTCACTAAACAGTTCTGATAATAGCTCTGCTAGTTCCACCCTTAGCTCCTTTAGTACCCTGGGGTGTATGCCATCAGGTCCCATTGCCTTGTCCACCCTGGGTTTATTGAGCTCTTGTAGGACCCTTTCTTTTGTGAAGGGACTAGCGCACACCTTCTTCCCCACTGTGTCCATGGTGCTGAGTTGTGAGCCTGCCCTACCTTCTCCTCAGAAAATACTGAGCACAAGTATCTAGTTAGGATAAATACTTTTACATGGTCCTCCTTCTCTCACACCCACTTATCCCCTTTGATCTTAGCAATACCCCCTCTGGACTTTCTCTTTGCACTAATGTATCTATAGAAAGTCTTGTCACCTTCTTTTACTGTTCATGCTAGTGTTACCTCGGTTTGGGCCTTTGTCTACCTTACTGCCTTCCCTGCTTCCCTTAGGAAAGTTAGGTATGCCTCGCTGTCTTCATCCCGCTACATTCCCTTGTATTACCTGAAGGCCAGCCTTTTGGCTCTGACCTGTTCTGCTACTGCTTTTGAGAACCAAAGTGGTTTCCTTCTTCTTTTGCACTTCCTTTTCTCTCTAACACAATAAGATGTTGCTTCAAGTATTGCATCCTTAATGCTTGCCCACTTTGCCTGTACCCCCTCACCTGTATTTCTTCTTGCCAGGGCTAGCTTAACTCTGTTGGCCATTTTATCAAAGTTAGCTCCTCTGAAGTCCCATACTTTTGCCTTGGAATTGGATGATTTAGTTTGTAGCCGTAACACGCCTCTAGCCTCGGTATCCCTTTCTGACTGTGTGTTTTTATTTTGGACAAATCCTTGGCTACCAGTAAGTAGGCAGAGATGCCAAAACATTCCACATATGCCACCACAATTTGTACTGCACCCAAATTCCTCACCAGTAGCTCAGCATAGCTTCCCACCTTCTTTTACTGCAGTCATTTCAAAGGAATCATCTGTAATGCAGCAGTAATATGGAAGTGCTTAACACATGAATGAACACGTTACCATCTGATCTGTAGCTACTGTTTTTTTAATCTGTTCTCTCCTACAGTTATATACTAGACCCAGCAAACAATATGCAGCCATGCTGCTGGACATCTTGTAACTGTTTAAAACATCCCTCTGGAGCTTCCTCAAGTCTACTGCGGCCTGTCTATGTTCTGCCTAGACCCGATGTACCCTCTACCCCTCCTGACTACCTGGGGGGAGCTGCTGCACAATCCCTCTGTGTATGCCTATCTGCACCCTCCTCCTCCAGTATAGTACTTACTACCCCCCTTGTTAGGCGCTTATTATATATTATCATTTTTATCTGTCAATGATTATCACAAATTGCCGTTGAGATGTGTTCAGTCTATAGTCATATTAGAAATTGTTGACTCCCTACGTCGTTTTGTATACTATTACTTGTCTGCTTGCCTTGCCATGCTTGAGCTTGACCTGTACCTCCCACCTGTTTGGAGCCTGCGGCTCCTGATTGTAACCTTGACTCTGTATTTTATTTCCTTGACTCTGTATTTTGTTTCCTGTATGCTCTGTAACTCTCCTGGGTCACACCTGAAAATAGGCACTTGGTTGTCTAGCTTGCTTACCTGGTTAACAAAAGCAAATAAATAAATTAATAAAACCTTCCACCTCAAGAATGATAATGTGCAAAAGACCTGCTGTGTGGATGAAGTGTAGGAAGTTTGGTGTTTTTCTGAGGTACCCTCTGGGTTTCAGAGAAAACATTATAGTGAGACTGCCTACATTATTAATCTTAATGGGCAGAGTCTATACTGTTGACATTTGTGATGATGTAAGCTAAAACTGAGACACACAGACCCAATAATTAGAATGGTTACCTGTGTCTCTTAATCTTGGGATCTGTGTACCTGCTAGTGAAACATTACTGTATTAGTCCTGCATATTCATTTTATTACTGTTGTACTTTGCACTGAATATCGACTGTAGTGCTCACTGCTATGTTATTGCTTTGGGCACGTACCTCACTGCACATCTCCTGTTAGCCATTACTGTACTTCTTGTACTTGTATCTGGACATGTGATTAAACTGGCAACCAGCTGATGTGTAGCTAATTTTTTTCATAAGCTTTGCTCTCATCTACTGCTGTACAGTAGGCCAAGCAGATGTTATTCAGCTATGCCGCACTAGAGCTTCAAACAGAAAAACTACTCCAACTCCAGGATGACCACGTACAATTAACTTCTGTCAGGATTAAATGTAAAAAGAGTTCTCTATTTTTCTGATGGTACTCTGTAATGAAGAATTCAGTCTCTGTCCCAGTGAAGACATTGTATTGAGTCTGCCCACATTCTTAATAACTTTTTATTTATATTTTCTTTGTTCCCCATCACTGGTGCTGCTCTCTGCTCAGTTACCTACTACCGGTATACCGATGCTCCATGACCTATACTGGCTGCCAGTTCAGTTGTGCATCAACTTCAAGGTATACTTGTTAATGTAAACAAAACAAGACTCAGCACTCCTCAGCGAGGCGTATAAACACTGGCATAATTTATTGAAGCAGACGTCACAAAAAGCCTCAAAGGTTCAAAAAAATGCAAGAGAACTCCTGACCGGTTTTGTGATAACTGCACGTCATCAGGGGGTGGTGTCTTGTAAGAAACATACATGTATAAATAGGGTAAATTTAAAGCCACATGCATCATATTGGTGATGGTCAGTATTTTATATATGTGTATATAGTTCGGCCCAGCAGAAATTGTAAAGCAGTACATAAAACCATAGAAAGCAGCTAAAAATAGAGTTAGCTGGATACGAAAATCCCTATCTATAATTACAAACACAATTAGTAATTCTTTCCTTCTTTCTGTTCCTCCTTGGTATTCTTTTATTTTTGAGTCCTTTATATTTGAGACTTTTACCTTAACCCTTTCTTCAGTTTTTTCCTTCTTCACCTTCAGTATTTATAATTATTGTACTTTTGTTTAATATTGCCTCCATGTGTAAATGTTTTTACTTACCATGTTGTTTGTTGTTTCTTGCAGATTAAGCTGATGAGTAATAATTCCTTGACATGGAACATATCGGTGTATCCCGATGGCTGGGAACTGATTTCCTGTCTAGTATTGTATTTTTGGATTTCATTTCATTTTTTGTTCGGATATGGATATCATCAGTGCTGTTGTATATTTTTTTACATTTTTTTTTTATTTGTTTACTAATTGTATTTGTAATTATAGATAGGGATTTTTGTATCCAGCTAACTCTATTTTAGCTGCTTTCTATGGTTTTATGTACTGCTTTACAATTTCTGCTGGGCCAAACTATATACACATATATAAAAAAAATCTGTTGATGTTTATGTGCTTAAGAGAATGTGGCTAGCATAATTGTTTAGACATACTGACCATCACCAATATGATGCATGTGGCTTTAAATTTACCCTATTTATACATGTATGTTTCTTATAAGACACCACCCCGTGATGACGTGCAGTTAGCATGAAACCGATCGGGAGTTCTCTTGCATTTTTTTTGAGCCTTTGAGGCTTTTTGTGGCATCTGCTTCAATAAATTATGCCAGTGTTTATACGCCTAGCTGAGGAGTGCTGAGTCTTGTTTTGTTTGCTTTAGTTTCTGACTCGAGCACCCTCGTTTAGCGGTAGAGCTGTTTTTATTGTATTCATTTTCATACTTGTTATTGTGCAAGGCCCTGCAGGATCTGGGCCTTGGCTACCTCAAAGAGCTCCTGACCATATAACACACCCAATCCCTGTACACTAGGCTTAGTTCCTCATATTACTAAACTTCTAGGTGAATCCTTGGAATCTGTGGCAAAATTCAAATACCTGGGGCTTTGGATTGACAATAAATTATCTTTCCACTACCATATCGAAGAACTTTCAAAAAAAGCTTTAAGCAAACACTTGGTCTTTTCTATCGGATTAGGCACTTACTTACTCAGGATGCAAAAACCAGGTTAGTTCAAAGCACATTTATCCCACTTCTGGATTATACAGACTTCCTCTATGGTCATGGCCCAAGCTCTGCATTATCAAAACTTGACACTCTCTATCACCAGGCAATAAGATTTATCACCGGAGCACCGTACTCCATCCATTGCTCCCTCTACTCCCTGGTAGGTTGGACGTCCCTTAAATTTAGAAGGCAAAAAAATGCTGCATTCTGGATTTTTAGAGCTCTTACTAAGAAACTTCCACAGTATATAACAGAGTGTCTACCTATGTGTACTGCAAGCAGCTACTCTCTAAGAAGACTTTCATATACCTCACTTATTATCCCTAGAGTTAACTCACGTTTTGGTCTGTCTATAAGCCAAGCACTCCCCACATTGTGGAATAAACTTAAAAAAAAAAACATGAAATTAGTAATCCCCGTAAAACTGTCCACCTTCAAAATACTTTTTGTACATTCCTTCAAGGAGCACCGCTTCCCCTGACTGCCTGATAATCTATGGCGTGGGTCATTTACCTAGTGTGTCCCTCCAGCTGTCACTTTTGTCTTCTTCTCCATTCAAGTCTGCTTTCTAACCCTTTCTACAATTCCTCACAAGTTCCGTGTATATATTGTACATACTTACCATACTTATTACATGTATATATTGTATATAATTGCAGTGTTCATCATGTTTTAATTGCGTCTCCTACTTCCATATATTTTGATTGATTACTGTTCATCTTATAATTATGTACTTTACTACATTGTTGTACTGTTTCTATGAATTATGTCCAGGTCCACCTTGTGAATGAGTTCATTTTAATGGTGTTTTGCCTGGCTAAATAAAGACTGATTAATTGATTGATACACTCCCATCTACCCTCTTTGTTCCACCAAGGTGTGTCTTTTATGTGTTCTATACTCTGGCATAAAAATATCTGCATATTGAGCACTTGGAGTTGCTGCTCTTATGCTCTGGAATGCATGACCCCCATAGATGCAAGAGGCCCCCCTCATTGAACACATTTTAATCCTTTTTAAAACTTTTATTTCTTGAATTTGTGTTATGGGTCTGGATAATTTTGATATACTGATTTTACCTTTACTTCCGGTAATGCTGTATTGTTTTACTGACTGTAAAAGGTGCCCAGAGACTCTGGGATTGGGTGCCCTAGAAATAGAACTGCCTATCTTCACCTTGCCTTGCTGACCTGTCAACCCCATCAATTCCCTTCTCTGTTACTTACGCAGCCCCCAAGGGGTCCAATCTGTTGGTGTGTGTGGGGGGGGGAGGTCTTCCTGAAGTTTAGCAAAATTGTGGAAGGCTGGTGGACAGTCAGGTTCTGCCAAGCACAAGGGTCCAGGCATCATTTAGTGGTGCTTGGGGGCTTGTAAGGCCACCCTCTGCCCCCCCCCCCCGGTGTAGAAGGTGAGGACTCCAAAGGAGCACATGCTACATGTGACTGCACAGTATGGAGTAAATCTGCTTCCTTCTTCTCAGGAGACTCTCCAGATGCACCACCACCTGTCGCCACCCAGTTGGTGGTGTAGCAGCAGAGACTGCTACACTCCCTCTCCAGAGAAGGTGACTATCCCAGATGTTTGATCCTCCCTGCCACAATGGCTGGCCCCCAATATCCAAGGCTCATTCCTAAGCCAATGACGATGGCACATCGAGCAGTAACACTACTGCTCAGCAGACAAGCCAGCCACATTATTAATCTTAACGGACAGAGTCTATACTGTTGGTCTTTGTTAAGACATAAGCTACAATTGAGACACACATACCCACTGATTAGTACTGTTGCCCGTGTCCCTTAATCTTGGGGTCTGTGTAACTACTTGTGACACATTAGTGTATTACTGCTGCATATTCATTTTATCTCTGTTACAATTTGCATGGAGTATTTTTTGTAGCAGTCACTGCTATGCTCCGGACATGTACCTCACTGCATTTCTACTGTTTACTATTACTGCATTTCTTGTATTCACTCTGCCCCCCCAACCCCCATCCCAAGGAGCTTTGGAGCGGTGCGCTTATGTGGCCATAATTTTTAAATAACAAAAGTTTCTATGTACAAACACACATATGACCTCACAAACAAACATAAACAGAAGGTGTAACTTCAGAACCCCAGACCATATCAGTATAAGGTGAGCTAAAGGAGCACATTCTATTGTGGTGACAGAAGGGACTTAAGAGTCTAGCCTGTCTGCCCATTCTGCTGCACAGCCATGACTACATAATCACAAACCTCACAGAGCATTGAGCAGGGAATTCCTCCTACTGGTTCACTAGCAGTACTTATTCCACTGGTAAGGAGTCATTAGTGAAAAAAGAATGTGGAACCCATTGCATGTGTGTCTTGTAGCGCTACCACACACACACACACACACACACACACAGCACTACAACGTTTTTAAATTAACATAAGGCTTTTTTTAGTTGTGTTTTAATTTAAGCCCACCATCAAGAAGTTTATAACAACAACAATAAGGCCAACTGTATTGGGTGTTACTGGTGAGATAATGTTCATGGCCAGTAAAAGCCCTCAGTGCTTCACCACCCACTCAGGGAAATATCTCACCAGCAAGGTCATCTTTGCTGGGACACATTGCACAGTTTGAGTATGAACACACCTCCAAGCTTATCAACTGGAATGCTATCCTCACCCATGCTGTGCAGCCCTCAGTGCCATTCTCCCTCAACATTATAACATATAATTAGGATAATAATATATAGAATAAAGTATGGGGTGGTGTGTGTAATAAAATGTTTGCACACACCCAAGGTGTTAGATGCTACATAAACCCTGAGAGCGACGCTCGAGGAGTTTGTGAACGGATCCAACACTGAGGGTGTGTGTAAATTTCCAGTTTAAACACAGCACTCCATATTTTATTTATATAATTGCTGGGTTTTCTTTTTCACCACAGCAATTACATAAAATAAAAAGACGTTCCTTTGCTGCCACGGTCTGGTTAGGTTTCAGCGTGCAGTCCGCAGTCACCCTCATTTATTTATCTAAAAGTTTTTGTCTTTATTTTTTTTGGGTCGGCAGCTTAAAGTTAAGTTTTTTTTTTCTTCATGGTACTAGATTTTGTGTTTTAAAATCACTTACCACTGAGTCGGAGTGGTGATGCAGTCTCTGGGGGAAAGACAATGCTGCCAGCGGTCCGAAAGGAAAAGCTGAGGTGGGTGCATGTGCAGAGCAAGGGAAACCATGCATGTGTTTGCCATTATAAACACTCCTCTATAATGGCAAATTACACCATGGTTTCCCTATGGGAAAAAGGGAAACCCATTAATGAATTAATTTGACCTGGTTAGCCATTCTCTGCAACTGAGCAAACAGCAGAGTCTAGGTGCTACTGGTTCCCCCTTGTCCTGGTTCAAAAGCTATCTCGACTGTCGTTCACAGACTGTTTGCTTCTGTAAAGTCCTCTCATCCATTACTGCCATCTCCTGCGGTGTCCTTCAGGGCTCCATACTTGGCCCCTTGCTCTTTTCCATTTTTGTTAACAATATTCCCGCCTCCACCCCCCACTGTCAATCTATCATGTATGCTGACAATCTACTCCTCTATGCTGTTTCAACGTCTGTCAAAGACCATCAGTGCTCACCTAGCATCCTCCTTTCTCCAGATCCAGTCCTGGCTCTCCTCAAACCAACTAGTTCTTAATCTATCCAAGACTCAGGCCATGCTCTTAGGGTCCTTAAGAAAAGTCAAAACCAAGTCCCCCCCCCCCCATCTGCTGGTCCAATGCCAGATGGGTCTGCAATTACCAATACAAACTCCTTTAAATACCTGGGAGTGACAATTGACCCCTAGCTCCACTTCACCTCACATATTAATGAGGTTTGCAGACATGTCAACTCAAAGACTGGAGCCACATACAGAGTACGTCACTCCCTCACCCCTTCAGCCAGGATCTCGGTAGCCCATTGTGTTCTGCTCTCTGGGCTTAAATATGCCCTACCTGTCTTCCCTCATGCCAAGATAGCTGATCTACATAAATGGGACACCACTTATAACAACATCTGCAGATTAGCCCTGTTGACCCACCGCCGCACCCACCACTGTCTGCTCAACTCAGCCTTGAACTGGCTACCTCCCTATAGCCTGTGCTACTATGCTCTTGGATGCTTCATTGATTCCTTAACCCGTCCACCCCATCCTGACTCACTTGCAGCCAGGTTAAACCCTGTGATCCACTCTCGCTTGCTTAGGTTTTCCGCCTCTCCCCTGCTGTCCATTCCTCTCTGCTCTACCAAGATGGGTGAGCAAGCTTTCTCCCACTTCACTCCCAAATTTTGGAATTCCCTTCCCCCTAACATCAAATACTCTACCTCTCACAATTCTTTCAAAAAAGCACTTTTCTCTTACTTGAGTGCACTTTGTGCTTGCAATTACCTCCAATTCATTTTCTGTTTTTTCCTGGTTTCCTTATGTCTCCTTGTGTGCTTCATACTGCTACTGCATGTATTGCTTGACCTGTTTATTGTTTTATTACTCACTCCTGCATGTGTGTTAATTTCACCTGATACTGGGTTTTAACCTCCCTGTGTGGGGTCCTGTTTTCTTAGATTTGCTTATGATTGTTCTTGTCCCTTGTAAACTTGTTTCATTGTTGTTTTGTACACTCCCAGGTCGTGCCTGAAAATAGGCAGGTCTTTTGCCTAATGTACTTACCTGGTTACCAAAAGCTAATAAATTAATAATACAGTAACCCATCTATTATAAACAGTGGTTACTAATTAACCTGGCTATTTTTTTGTGCTTAAGGTTTATGCACTTAGGGGTTAATGTTCTAACAGGTTTCAGAATCTGAAGAATGTGTTTCCTGTTTATTATAGTGTGAAAGACATATGTGACCTACTGGGTCATATTATTTCTTTCTCACTACAATTTGTGATTTAAATTGCTTAGCAGTGGCTAATACTACACCAAAAAAATATCTGTTTCTTGTTTATTAAAATGTTTTCTGCTTGGTGAAAAAAGTGTTCCCTGTACTATGTATGGCCTGTGCCCACTGGTACAGCCTTTAGCCCAGATATGTTTCCCACCCCAGAGGCTTATAAAGGGGACTGTGGTTCCACATATAGTGTGTTCTGTATTCTATGAGATCTAGTTTCAATATCAGAGCCCTCATGGTTCTCTGGCTGCAAGTGACTGGTGGGGGGTCTGCAAGGCCCGGATGGTGGAATGGTCTTGGGTCCCAAGTGGCACTGGCTCCCTCCAATGCAGGTCTCTGGAGGCTTGCATCTCTCCCAGGGTTTGGGATTGGGGACAGCGGCGACCTATTGGTGGCTCACTCTGAAGGCGGGCTGCCTGATGGTGTCCACTCCACAGTGTCATTATTCCAGCTACTGAAGCATGGAAGTTCCTGGCAGAGGAGCCAAGGCCAATATGCATAGTGAAAGAAAAAAGGAAAGGTTTGAGGAAGACTGTGCAGCTGATGGGCAGCAAGATATCTATACCTGAAAGCAGCGGGAAAGGATATGATGAGCCATGGCAAGTCTCTGTATCTGTTACTGCAAGGTGCTAGAAACCAGATCTCCAGGGACAAGGAGCTAGGTGCAGCAGCCAACATCTACATCAGTACTGAAGTGTCTGAGCTGCGCACCCTACCCATATACTCCTCCCATCTAAATCTCTGCTAAGGCACCAAGTAAACGCTGCGTCATAATGGTTGAACACATGTGGCCTGCTCCCCTCCTGGCTGCAAGGGAACAACCCCTGAAGTATGACTTGTGTCACTGAGTGCAACATGTAAATATGTTCTAAATGCCCCTAAATGTGTACTCATGGCTGGCTAGTCTGGGGCTTGTACAGGCTGCCAGTTTATGCCGATGGATAATGCTGATTATGACTGGGCTTTAAGTGGGTTACTGGTCAGGGCTCCAGCTGTGTAAACCCCAGTCACCAAACCTTGTGTGCATACACCCTATACATAAATACTGGTGTTTTGCAAGCAACATGAAGCCTCAAGTGTCGTGCACTGTGTCCTGAGTATTCTTCTAAAAAGGGAATAGCATCAAACTGCTAGTGCATCTGAAATGTAAACCGAGTAATGAAGTTAATGGTTCACAGTTAAATTATTTTCAGCCCGAGTTGCCTAGCTGGGATAAATGTATACAGTGAGGTGTAACATACAATAGGCACAAAGGAAGCATAGTGGTAAGGAGGAGAGAGGGAGAAAGAGCTGTAGATCAAGTAGGGTCTGCAGTAAGAATGTAGATAGGAAAAATGGGCAGACTGGGTGGGCCAAGTGGCCCATATCTACTGTCAAAGTCTGTTTCTATGTTTATATGACACTGAAATCTATTGTTTGACCAATCAGGTGTCGCTCAAGGGGATTTCCCCAGAGCCAAGAAAGATGAAATCTGTGAAGAAATGAAAACTGTTCTGGTGGAACCTCTGCCCATGTCTGAGGCAGAGTATGGTGGAGATCAAACAAAAGAAGAAGAGAATGGTAGGGGGTCTCTATCAAAGGGACACAGGCAGTGTGACCTGAGCTGTTTCACCAAGGTGGTGTAGAGACTTATATAGCCGGTGCCCCTGTGGCCACACCTATAGGATGAGGAGAAAGGACAAGTCTGGGAATGTATAAAATTTGTGGGGTTTGGCTCCTAGTGAGATAGAAACATAGAAGCTGATGGCAGATAAGGTCCGCGAGGCTCATCTAGTCTGCCCATTTCTTTTTCTACCTTATGAATGTGCCATAGGCCTTTACTCTGTCAATGGCTCATCTATTCATACTCATCTGTATTGCTCCCTTATGCCTATCCCATGCCTGTTTGAAGCCCTGCACTGTATTCATATCCACCACTTCCTGAGATGAACCTTCATATTTACCCCTAGACACAGGAGTCCGTCCTTGAGGCTATTGCCACTTCCCTCAGCATGGTAGTAGAGGCAGCCAGTGGGGGAGGGTCTATGTACAATAACAATAATATAAAACTTCTATCCAGGCAAAAGAATCCTTTCAGATTAAAATCTGTTTTACAAGGATAACCTGGCCAAGAAACAACCCTTCAGCTAATTAAGACAAAGACAACTCAAGAGTATATGTACAGTAACATCTGGACAGGATATGTAATAACATGACTCATCCAAACATGTCCCCCCCTTCCCTCCACTCTTCTAGGGATCACAACAGGTGCACCCTAGAAGAAAGGAGGGAAAAGGGGAACATGACAGAGACCTACAAGTACCTCACGGGGGTGAACAGAGTAGAAAATGGGTGTCTATTTCAAAGAAGGACATGCACCTGGACAAGAGGGCATGCAGTGAAGTTAGTGGGGGGAGGTTAAGAGGTACGTGAGGAAGTACTACTTCATTGAAAGAATGGTGGACACCTGGATCAGTCTGTCAGCAAAGGTGTTGGCAGTGAAAACACTGGAGGTGGATAGTTCCAACATGCATGGGATAGGCAAAAGGGAATATTGGTAAAATAGACAGGGAGGGTTGACAGAGACCAAGCATGGTGTGTGGAGACAGAATAGGCAGGGAAAATCTGGGCAGACTGGGTGGGCCAAGTGGTCCCTTTCTGCCAACAGTTTCTATGTTTCTGTGTATGAAAGTTGATACCAGTTTTTGCGGAGAACTCATCACAAAAAAAAAATAAAAGTTCAAGATTTTTTTTAAACACTTTATTTTGATTTTTCTAGTGTGTCTGTATTTCCCCATTTGTTGCTGTATATCTTTTTTAATCTGTACTCTTTTCTGCTACCACTACTCTGGATGGGCCCCCTTCCATCCCTGACAAACACTCAGACTCTTCACCCCAGGCTGCAGCTCTCTTTCTAACCCACCAGGATGGGGTCAAAAGGAGGCAGCCCCGCCCCCCAACCAGAGCACACAATAGTTAAGAGGAGTAGAGGAATCTGTACAAAGCACGAGTGTAGCGGACTTCATCCTGGAGCCCAGGACATATTTCCTCCTTGTCTTCTCCCTCCTAGACGTCAGCATGGAGGGCCCTAGTGCATGACTGTATATGCAGCTGCATGTCAATGCATGGAACCAGCCACCATGCTCCCTCTCTAGCCACTCCACCTGTACTTCAACCTGTGGTCACCCAGGTGGTGCTACTGCAGCAGAGCTTAGTGTCAGCACTGCCCAGAGAAGGAAAGCATCCTCTGGGATGCTCAAGCCTTCTCTGCACCGCCAATCCTCTGACCACCCAGACTTGCTCACTAGCTTGGGTCACCAGTAAGGCAAGCAGTAGTACTGCTGCTGTGATGATGGGCCAGTCCCTGTTTCTGTATATCTTGCACACTATTTAGAATTCCACAGCCCCCACTTGCATACTGTGTGACCCTGAGCAAGTCACTTAACTTCTTGTACTCCCAGGTCGCACCTGTAAACAAGCTTTCAGCTTAGTGCATCTCTCCTGGTAAAATTAAAAAAAAAAAAAAAGATATTAAAAACTTTCTATTAAATTCATCTGTGACTGCAGCATTTTTAGAAGGTACAGGTAATTTACTTTACCCGGCAACTTTCTGTTCCACCTCAGAGAACACATACTGAATTAAAATGAGATTGCTTCTACTACAGGTGCAAGTTCAGTAGTATCCGAAGTGAATAGAGGTTCCTATGCCTAAAGGCATGCTACAGAGTGAGTAAGGGTGTAAGGTGGGGTGAGAAGAGAACAGCCCAGTGATGAATTTGCAACAGTATGGTGGCAGCATTAGTGAAACGTCTTAAACCAGTTGTAAGTTGGCAGCTCTGCAACAGGAAATATTACTCACCTTGCATACAGCTGACTGAAGAATTGCATCAAATCCTCCCTCAGGTGCATCTCGGTTTCGGGACACTTTCTGCTTTTGCACTTCCTCGTTGAATCTGTCAACCTTATCAGTCAAGGAGAGCAGATGGCGAAATCCAAAAGAAGGGTCACAATTTGGAAACAGCTTGTAACTGTACCAGGAGTAAAAACACACAAACTCTTATTAAATTGAATGGAAAAGCCTTACAGCCCCACTAGTAGTATTATTCCAACCTGGTGCCATATAAATAAGGGGAAGTGAGCAGTTATCCAATTCATATAGAATATTAGCCATGCGATTCAGAGGCACCATGCTTGAAGCAAATGTGATAAATGATACCCCGCGAAGTAAGCAACACTTTAAAGAGGTTTAACAGATTCTGAAACGATTTCCTCTGAAAGGAAGCTTACCCTTGCAAACACCTCATGAGTAGGCTTTCATCACTTTTATGTGTCCCTGTTCAGATGGGAAAGGACCGTCCTTCTTCCCCGAAGGGCTATCCAGATGATCCCTGCCATTCCTGGTGCTGGCCCAACCCTGTGCTGGCATACACTCAGACATTTACACAGGGAGGCACGCAGCCCCATTATAGTTAATAGGACGACATTTCAAAGCCGATTTATTTATGTTAATTAGCACTGGGAGGGTAATTAACATATGCCAGCTGTAAAATTTTGCTATATAGACTATAATGGGGTGCATGCTCACACGCCTCCCATGTTTACACATCCCAGCATATGCCAGCACGGGGTGGGCTAGTACCAATAAGGGAATGGATAGTCTGGACAGTGCATAGAAATGATGGAAACCTACTCAGTAAGTTTTTTTTTTTACAACGGTGAGCTCCCTCAGAGAGGCAGCTGTTACCGTAACAAAACAAATAAACTGGTAAGTCGCTTTAACCAAACCCCTGCCATTCTTTTATGGTGCACTCTGGGGATTATTTATTTAGTTAAATGAAGTGCAATTGTTTTAGATAAGACAGAGTATCATTGTATAGGGTATTGCTTGATGTTGTTTTGATTTATTAGATAATAGGCAATGTTCTAGTACTAATTTGCTTTTTAATATCATACAATTTGTTGCCTGTGCCTGTCTTCACAAATGGACATGTTGCCCACGGACCTACCTATAAAATAATAAACCACTAAACTACTGATGCATGTATCTGTTAAGTTATAAGAAAGCTGGCAGAAAACTGGTAAAGAAAACAGGGAAAATAAATAATGTAATGCGTGACCTGTTCTTATAAAGTTTACAGTCACATGATTTCATAACAGTAGTGTGTGGAATAACTTACATTATACAATGAGATGCACTGGCCATTTGTATGCTGCAATCTGACTGGCCAGCTAGGCTCGAAAGTTAGAACCCTACTGCCCTAAAAAGCTTGCAGTTCAGTAAACATTTTCTTCTTTATCCAACTTTCCTTCCTTTTAGCATGCTCCGAACAAAGGTTCTTAGTTATCATATATCAGTGGAAATTTGAATAAACCTGACCGCCACTTCACAGTGACTCATCAGGTCATGTCCTGTGTGGTGATTATATATATATATATATACATACACACACACACACACACACATACATACACACACACACATATATACACACACACACACACACACACACACACTGTATATAAGTAGAGAGAGAGAGAAATAATAATGGATAGGGAACTGTGGACAATTCCATTGAGGGAGGCTGATGATATCACAGACCTCGAGAGCGAAGGGAAGGCAAAGTTTAAAGCACTCAGTCCTAAGAGGCTCTGAGCACTGTACAGAGTAAGCATAAAATCAAACACTAATATTAAGAAGACTTCAAAATAAGTAGAGACAAAATAATTAATCAGGGAATACTTGTTGAAATAAACAAGTTTTCAATGAGGCTTTAAAGACCTCCACCAGGTTGGCAATATGGATGTTCAAAGAGAGTGCATTCCAAAGCAGTGGAGCAGCAATTCCAAAAGCTCTGTCCTCAGTCTCGATGGAGGGACAACGAGCAGGATCACATCAGTGGAGTGGAGGGGGTGAACTGGGAAGTAGGGAGACAGGAACTCTTTTAAGAAGTCGGGACCCAGCCTGCACAGGGCCTTGTAGGTTAACAAGCAGATACTGAAGGTGATGCACCACCTCACAAGCAGCCATTGCAGCACACACAGGACCGGTGTGATATGATCGCTCCGTGAGGAGCCCACAATCATCTGGACCAGCTGCAGGCATCGCATCGAACCTCCAGATAACCCTAGGTAAAGAGCATTACAATAGCCTAACCATGAAGTGACAAAGGCATGAATAATTGTCATCAGATCATCCCCAATACAATATGGCTTGATCCTGGTGCTATTCCAAAGATGGTAAAAGCCCGGTCAGACAAAGGATGATACCTGCTGTTCTAGCTTCAATCTGTTGTCCAAAATGATTTCCACGTTCTTTACTGCATCAGTTGCCAAGGGTGGTGGATGCATGGAAAAGCCTACCAGCGAGGGTTGTGGCAGCAAAAATGGTAGGGGAATTCAAGAATGCATGGGACAGACATATGGGAACCCTAGCGATAGGAAGGAAGGGGTAAGATCACTTAAGACAGGAGTGGCCAACCCATTGCTCACGAGCCACATGTTGCTCATGAAGCAGTTTCATGAGGCTCACGAGGGGTTTGTCAATTACTCATCCCCGTGCAGCAGGTACTCGAGTAGAAAAGTTGCTCAGTAAGCTCCCAGCTTAAAACCCCACCAGTAAACAACTGTCAACTTGTCACCTACATGTCTGGTGCCTTTGATGTTCATCTTGAAGTGTTAAATCACCTTTAACTCGCGAGTTGCAGTCCCTGTCAGTGCTTTTCTTGTTCTGCCAGCTTGGGAGTAATTTGTCAATTACTGCTTTTGTTTTTTAATGACCAGCGAATTCCATCTTAGTCACGATGCAGGTTGCTGGGCAACCATCATTGTGTTTGAACTGTTCCGACTACTCAGAGAAGCAGCTCCTCAGCTGCTGCCTGTTTCTTTTGAGTTCTTTGTAAAGGACGCTTTCTGAAAGACGCTTTTGAAGTTGTTTGTTGCTGCTGACTGCTTTACTTCTCCGACGAGGACACTTGCCGTACACACAACTACTGGGAGAACTTTGCAAAGGTTGGAAGGCTACATCTAAGGCTGAAACCTGAGCCGCTGACACTCTGTTTTCTTCATTCAACTTTTAAATTATGCTATTTCTTGCTTCTCAAGTAAAGGATTTGCAGTAGCCAAGGGAACACTTTGCAAATTGATGATGGCCACCTTAATGACTGCACGTGCATGGCAGTTACCCATTACAAACCGTGCTACAGAAATCTGGCTGATACAGTAATATGCAATGCCAGACTTTGCACTAAAGCTGTTCCAGAACTGCTATGAATAATTATTTAAAAATTGCAATTAATTTTTAAAAATACTGTTACTTAATAAAAGTTAATAAAATACGATTATTGACTATTGACTATGAGTGTGTTACTATTTTAACAGTAAAATATGGCTAAATATGGGTATGGTAAGGGCTGCACATTGGGTATGGTATAAGCTGCATGTTGTTGTGGCTTGTGCCTTACTTAGAAAATTAAATGTGGCTCACAACCCCAAAAAGGTTGGACACCCGACTTAGGATATGGGGATAGGAAATAGGTAGGGAAATGGGCAGACTAGGTGGGCCCAGCAGTCCTTATCTGCCATCAAATTCTATGTTTCTATGTAGAGGTTGGTCACCCGACAATGGGAGGGCCATACCATCACTGGCAGCCATGCCGCAATGATTCAGCTCAATCACCATGACCTCTGTTTTGCCCGGACTGAGATGCAACCAATTCAGAGTCATCCAGTCATTGATCTCAGCCAAACAGTGACTCAGCACTGAAACCACAGCATCATCGTCATGGGGAACAAGAGGTACAGTTGAGTGTCATCTGCATAGCAGTGAAACCCAACTCTGTGCCATCTAATGATCTCCCCCAGTGGCAGCATGTACACAGAAAACAAAATGGGGGCAAGGACTGAGCCTTGTGGTACTCCACAGGACAGCACATAGGCCCAAAGTAAAATTCCCCAGGCAACCAGGACAACCTGCTGTGTTCTCCCAATTAAGTAGGACTCAAACCAGCACACGACTGCACCAGACAGTCCCACATAGCTCTTCAGACGAGCAAAAAGCACCCCATGGACAACTGTATGGAATGCTTATGATAGATCCAAGAGTACAAAAATGGAACATCGCCCTTGCTCACTCACTAGGAGGAGGTCATGAGTTACCGTGATGAGCAGTCTCAATGCTATGCTGGGGCCAAAAACCCTACTGGAGAGGTTCATAGATGGAACAAGATTCCAGGCAGTTGATCAGCTGCTCCGCCACTACCTTTTCAATAATCTTCCCCAAAAAAGGGAAGGTTAGAGACAGGCCTGCAGTTCACATGATCATTAGGGCCCAAATATGGTTTCTTCAGGAGAGGTCTAACCATGGCCTTTTTTAGGGCTGCAAGGAAAACACCCTCTCTATGGGACCCATTAATGATCTTAAACACTAAAATGAAGAACTCACCACAGTCAAGAATCAGCCATGTAGGTCCCATGTCGGTATACAGTTGGAAGGGTGCAAACTGAAGACCACTCAGACTACCTCAGCATCTGAAAGTGGCTGAAACTCATCCCAGGCAGGCAGATCTACATCACACAAGGCACAACCACTGCTGGCCCTGACTGGGCCATGCAAGAACATACTTGATCTGATAGCAGACACCTTGCCAGTGAAAAATTTAGCAAACTCCTTGCTCTTTTCTGCAGAAAATGCCCCAACAGATTGTAGACAGAGAGGGTTTAGCAACCTGTCTACAATGCGAAAGAGCTGAGCTGGGTGGTTTTTCCCTGCATCAATGAACCTTGACAGAAACTCTGCCTTTTTCAGGTTGACTGCATGCTGATATTCAGCATAGTGAATGTTCAGTACCAGTTTGTCCTCCACAGACCTGGATCTCCTCCTAGAATGCTCAGACCTCCATCCCTTAGTCTTCAACCAATGCAGATTGGCACAATACCAAGGTGAACTATGATGAAAAGCCAAAAGACAAACACGGAAACATGCAATAGAGTTCTGGGTGGTCATAAGTGCCAGATTACAGTGCTCTATGACCAACGTTGGATACTGAGCACAAGCCAGCAACATACCCAAGAAATACATTGCCTCCTGGAGTTTAGAACGACACCCACAGAGGGGGAATTTAAATGGGGGAACCCACACTGTAAAAACACTACATGATGATCTGACCAGGAGACCGGATCAACCTTGACTGTGCAAACATCAAGTCTTGATGAGAAGATTAGCTCCAGTGTGTGACCATGCTGATGGGTAATGGTGGTAAAAGCCTGTGGCAGTCCCATTGAAAGCACCAACTGAAGGAGCTCCTCAGCAAACTGTAAAGATTCACTGTTGATCCATACTCTGAAATTCTCCAGAACTAACAGACTGGAGGCATTCAACAGCTGTTCAGGAATGAAGTTCATGCGCTCCTGCAGAAATTCACTCCCTCCCAGGGGACAGCAGATTAGAAAGATTCTGCCACTGACATCTGAACCGCATCTGGCCATCACACATTCAAAGGACCTGAAAGTTGTCACTAGTAAGTGCAGTGAAACCCAGAGTGGATCCAAAGCAGATGACAATGCCACCTACTCTACAGTCCCTCCTTGGGCAATGTATCACAGAAAAAACAGGAGGAAGAATGGGCCCAACGTCATCGCCCAGCCAGGTCTCCATGATACAAGTGAGATCGGCTGAGGAATCAGGGATGAGGCCATCCATCACTGCTGTTTCATTCCTCAGTGACCTCGTAGTACAAAGAAGGGCCTGAAGGGGAACAGTACAGCAGGCCAGTCAGACTACTACCTGCTTGTTGACATGTGACAGGGCCCTGGGTAGGGGAACCAGGTATAAAGGCCCCCTGTCCTGATTTGTGCCCTCCCTGGCTCGAGAGGTGCCTATGAGATCATTCCCCCTGAGATGGAAACACAGACATGCCTGTACACAGTTTCCTATCCATTACGTTTTTATAGTACACAGTCAGACATTATTTAAAAAATTAAAAGAGAAAGAAGAAACACGTGTTTTGAATGTCCATTTGTTTTTAAATCATCTGGTAACTCTCCCCGATGCCCATTGTCCCACCACGACCGCTGTACCTGCCCCCACATTCTTATACAGCCTTACCTTGCTTTTACAATCACTACACATCTTGATTTTTGGTAGGTAATAGGCTTGGAAAACAAAATACACTGCAATATCCTGGTTAAGTCTGTGCTGCCATTGTCGTCCCCTTTTTTTTTACCACATAGTTGCCGACCGACATGAGGAACAACAAGGGATGTGAACGGCAGTGCTCACAGAACATAAAAGTTGTTATACTATACTAGTGACATTGCTACTATACTACAACTTTTATGACCTTTGAAGTGTCAATTCCCCCATGCAATTGTTATAATTTCTTTTGCAACTATGGTAAAAAGTGCTGAACTGCAGTAATTTGTTTTCCACAAATTATCACTTTTCTTCTGGAAATGCGCAATCCAGGATTCTTAAACATTTTTTCAGGACTCTCAAAATGAAACTCCTACTTAGAACGCTAATCCCTGTACTGAGCAATACTCCTGATATTTTTTTCAGTTGGGAACTTTTTTTTAAACTTTTTTTCATTATCAGTTGTTGCTGTGACAACATATAAATCACACTGCAGATGCCCATTCTAATGTTACTTTTTGAATTCTTGCTAACAAAAATCCTTTTCTAGTTAAAGCGGCAGTGCATAATAGCAATGAAAAGTTTAACCAAAACTTATTTTATTCCACATTAGACAACTCCTTATCTCCTAACTTGTACGATACCCCTCTTTACGAACATATGAAATTTGCCAGCAGATAAATGCCTAGAGGTCTATCAAGTCTGCTCGAATGTGCAGCTAGCACCCCTTATTCTGCAGCTGCCCCTTATTCTGCTCTTTCCCCATTCCGAGTCTGCTTTAGCGCTTTTTTTTCACATTTGAAATTATACAAGGAGTGTTCCTTTGAACATGGCTCAGACCAGGTTTTCATCCGTATTCTCAGCTGTTTTTGTGTTCTTGTTGTCCTGTAAGGTCTGAGAGCAGTGTCTGATCTACGCTAGGTCATTATAATCACAAGAAAAGTGATTTTAAACAATGAGTCTTCAAAAACAGAGAATACTGAGGAAAACCTGGTCTGAGCCATATTAAAAGGAGTGCTTCTTTTATTATTTCAGCTATAAAAAGAAAGTGGTAAAGCAGACTGAAAATGGAGAAAAGGGTACCAAAAGTCAAGAGATAAGAGGCAATCTAAACAGCATAAAAACTTGTAGGTTAGCATTTTCAACGCTATCATACACAGCTCCTTTAAACAGCCCGTTATCTGAAAGGAAACAAAGAAAAAATAACTATATGTACAACTCTGCATGTTGTTCAGAGATATTCTGCAGGAAGCTGCTTGTTTTTCCTTATAACTAAGTACGTTAACATGAAAACAGAAGCACTGTTCAGTAGACTTCATCTGCACTGGCTGCTTGTCTACACTGGACATGACAGTACCCTGACTATGACATCCCCAATCTGTCGACAAGCAGCCTGAGCAGATGATGTATGGGGGACAGCGATTCCTGTTGTCATACAGGAAGACTATTTTATATATTTGGGAAGCAGTGTGGTCTAGTGGTTGGGTCATCGGCTTGGAAATCTCGAGACTCAGGTGGCTTAAATCCCACCAGAGCCACTGACTCATTGTGTGACCCTGAGCAAGTCACTTAGCCTGCTTGTGCTTCAGTCCCCCCCACTGTACAAAAAAGGTAAAAAGCAGGATCCCCCAGAAAATGAGATACTGAATCTCAATTAGGCTATCCTGAGTAAACAATTTCTAAACACAAAAAATGCCACTGCATGGAAATGGGAGACACTTAGCCAAATACGGAAATTATTTCAGATATAATCCGAGATCTGTCTAATATATTAATATTATTTTTTTTTTCAAGATTTGCCTGAAATGTCATGGACTCTATGTGAAAACCCACAAACATGTTGCCTAAAGGAAAGAACTGTGAGCGGACTCCTTTGAAATGGTTAACTGAAATTATTTTTCTAGACACACCCCATGACCAGGCCCACAAGGAGACATTCTGGACGTGTCACAACTCATCTTTTTTCCTAATTTTCTTCAGTATTGTAGTAACTTTCATTTTTCTAATTGCTCATGAATTTTTTTGCTTAGTTTAGAATTTTTGGCCAGGAAAGACACACTAAGCCAAGGCTTGGTTTATCCTGGGAGCACAGGGAAATAAAGTGATGAAATGTTGAACTTCAGACCCCCAGGCAGCTGCTCTTTGCTCTGGACTATGCCCCTAAAACCTAGGTAGACCTAATATTAGTACCACAGCACTTTATATGATGCAGACTGGTAACAGAGGAATGATGCGGATAGAAAAAACATACCAACTCCTACAGCTGATGAACGACAACAGTGATATTTCATTTGCTTGCATTCTTGAAAGAAAACAGACTTTTATCCACATCTAGCATTGTAATGACTCACAGTGGATTCGGCTGGTATAGAATCTACAGTGCATGCAAAATCCTCATTCAGAGAGTGCTAGGCTGTGCAGGAGGTGTGGTTACAGGCGTGGCTGACCACAATACTGAACAGGAAAAAGGCAAAGGGAAACTCTACTGAGGGAAAGAAGCTGGATTTACCCACGCAACTAGCTTTATTAATGTGCAAACCACACTCCTCTGCCTCCGTAAGTGCACGGTGGACTTTTGGACAGCCAGTGCTTGTCATTTCCACATTTCCTCATCTCAACCATATGGTTAAGACACCCGACCATAATGGGTTAGATATTCAGTCCTCATTGTTCAATCCTACATTTTACCATAGGCACAAGACATGTATTTGCACTAAATGAGCATGTCCCTTAGAGGGAGGGCCCCCTTCAGCCATATTTCTGTATGCCTGTCTAGTTTGCAGGCAAGAACAATGATAACCTCTATTGCTCCCCCTTGATTTCATCATGATTTAAATTTAAATTACATTACTTAAGTCTGGTGTGAAAACTTGATAGACTCCACTACAAAGGATGTGACCCAGCTTATGCAAGGGATCATGGGATTTGATAATGCTTTGGAGCTAAAGCCTGCAGTAGTTCTGTTGTATCAGTGTTGTTGATGCTCTCTACAGTGCCTATGTTTCTGTTTTGTGCTGGGCATTAGCCTCATTTGTTTGCCAGCACAGGAAGAGAACCATGAGAACAAAGGGACTGTATGCTCAGTCTGCAGAAGAAGAACTTGTAACGTAAAAATGTTCAACAATGCAGTAATAAAACTTTACAAACACAACCTCTAACAGTTTAAACTGCAGAAAACAGAAGGGCACTTACTGTACCTTGAAAAGTTTGCTGGCCAGCACCATACCTCTCAGTTGTCCCCGATTTTCAGGGATGTCCCTGATTTTGCCTCAAAATGTTCCTCTGTCCCTCGAAAAATTTGTGATTTTGTGACTGAACATTGGGGACTGTAAGCACAAAATAATGTGAACCATTACAGATACAGACTTGCTCGTCTTCTGAAAATGCATCTTACACTAATCCCCTTATTCTATTAGCTTTCTGAGTGAATATAACCAATTGTTAATATGACTCCCTTGATTTGGGGTAATTCTCTCTGATTTTTTTTAATTCTTGTCCCCGATTTATGAAGAAAGATGTTGAGAAGGATGGCCAGCACAAGACAAGAACATAGGGACTGCAGAGAACATCAACAGCACTGACTGATATAGTAGAGCTACAGCAGGCTTTAGCTCTGAAGCATCGTAAGATCCCATGATGCCTTACAAGAGTCGGGTTACAACCTCTGCAATGGAGACAAACAGGTTTTCACACCAGACCTAATTAACTTCATTTAACATTTAAATCCTGATGAAATTAGGAAGATGCAGTCAGGGTTGGACTGGGGTACAGAAGGCCAACCTGGAAAGTTGATACAGGGGCCCACCTGGAAAAACAATATGAGAGGGCCAAGGTGACAAACTCGTACAGTATTCCACTTCAATTCGATATACTGGCTCTGTGTTTGCATCTTGCATTTACCTATGTGCCCCAGATATCCCTTTTAATTAGAAAAAAGAATATAAATGCAAAGATTTTCAGAGTTTAGAAGATAGCCAGATACCCAACTGAGAGGACCAACCTGAAAAGTTCCAGGTACCCTGGTGGGCTACTTCAACTCTGGATGCAATAGAGGTAATTACCATTTATGTTTACAGACTACATATGTATACCAAAAAAAGACTGAGAGGACCTTCTCTTTAAATAAATGTCCTTTCAGGAGATCCATGTGTGACTCAGTCCATTTGAGAAGCACAGTTAGAAGTCACATAATAATTAGGCACAGTCCCCTAATGTACATGCAAGAGCGTAACTTATTTAGCTAGGACTTTGTCTCAGTGAGACAGTCAGTCTTATGGGCAATACACATAGGACTGGTTACTGGCCTGTGTGTCTACTAGACCACTGGACTAGCTGGGAGAAAAAAAAACAATATTGCCCTCTTTATCTTAAAAACAACTTATGGTGGCTCATTTGTACCTCTGAGCCCAAGGCCATCAAAAGTTAGTTTTTTTTTCCAGATGTACTTTCTGTACCTTTCGTTCCCTGGTCCTGGTGGCACCATCCACATCATTGACCCACCAAGTGGACTTACTGGGTAACCACTACTTTCACATTGCCTTGTTAGGTGGGTGGTCTGCCATGCAGATTTATGCAGTGCTTGCAGAGGGTACTGAGCAGGCCGTGGCATTTTACTCCTGCTGTTTTCTTTCCTGAGGGCACAGTGTGGGCAGTAACACATCCAAGCCTGCTGACATCCTATCCCAATCTGCTGTCATTGCCATACAGTCCTTTAGTTTGATGGGTTATGCCCTATACCCAATGCCCTTGCCTCTGTTCCCAGAATACTTCCACTGATCACATATCCTATTTTTCTTCCTAAACTCCCCCTAGAAGTAATTTGCATCCCTGCACTGACTTTTAGTGTAATAAAGCCATTTTAAACAAGTAAATGCTAAACCCTGAATCTTGCAGTCTTCAACTTTATATAAATAGTGCTGATGTCCAGCTGAGTACAGAGAAATTAATGAAATGGCACAATGTAGTGTTGGTTGCCAATAAGCCGCTTAAATGGTTGCTCAGTTTAATGGTCTGCTTGCAGTATCCCCCCCTCCCCCAACAAGATCAGCAATTTAAAACATGATGAGTCTCCTTTCTTGAAACTCTGTCAGCTATTCCATATGTGGTTAAGGCCAAACCTTTAACTCTTATCATAATTAATGGGTCTAAGCAAAAAAGTAAATAATTGCTTTTCTTTCAGACTCACCCAATGAGTTTTTCAGATTTTCTATCACAATCATTTAGAATTAGAAATTTATCATCCAGTCCTTGGGAAACTCTTCTTTATGAATCAAAGGGATTTGAATGGGATTATTTAAACTATAGCAAACACTAACCGAGTCCGCTGCATTACGATTTTGTTAACTGATCACTAAAAACGTATGAGCTGGTGGTTTACAAGGGGTTAACAGTGACAGAATGTCGAGTGGCTAATCACTTCGATAATTTTACAAGTTTTACAATGTATTTATCCAGAACACTTCAGCTGAGATGCAAGTTCTTGTTTTCCGAGGAGTCCTGCTTCTATCTAGTTGTGCAACTGGAAAGGACTGAAGCCTCAGAGTTTAGCAGACTTGCTCAGGATCACACAATAGGTAGATCTGGCCAGAGTTTAACCTTAACCTCCTGTCTCACAGTAACCACAAATGCTACACCACCTCCCTGGCCGTTTTCTTCTCATGTAGAAACATGTCAAGAGTTTATTGTGTAACAGAAATCTGCGTATTAGTGGTGGCACTCAAATTACACTGAAGTTTGATGAAAAAAGTAAAAATGTGGGGAGCCAACTGAATCAATGCTTGACAGCTCCTCCACGACACCATGTAGCAGACATGGAGCTTGGCTTCACATTCACCACATGTACAGGATTACAGTCACAAGATGCAGGAGGTTAAAAATCTAATTTATTTCATGGTGGATGCCAGCAGCTTGATACAGGTACCCCTGCCCATTGCCAAACACTTTCTCAAGGCAATGGGTGGTGTCAGGTACTGTACCATTAGAAGGAAGATCATTAAAGCTACTGTATAGTGCAAAAATGCATCACAGTTATAAAGGTGCAAACAGTGCAAAACCATTTTCTAATATCACTGTGCAAAGCAGGACCAAATAACACAATGTCAACAATAAAAAACTGTTAGTGCAAGGATAGTGAATAATAGGTGAAACCTATTAAAAACAAGTTATTTATGCACTTTATAAATGCGACACTGATATTTAGGATACTTGTTCTATGTGTATTTATGTTTTTAATAGGTTTCACCTATTATTCACTATCCTTGCACTAGGTACAATGTTGCCAGTATTTTAGGGCACTAAGGGTTGGCTCCCCAGTGTCTCAAAGTACTGGCGGTTATGACATAATTGAGGACACTGGAAGTGGGCTTCCCAGTGTCCCACACTGGTGGGGGGTCTACTGCTGACACAGGGATTGGGCACCCCAATGTCATCAAAAACATGTTTTAACAAATAAATATTAACCAATATTTCATGACACTGGGGGTGGGCTCCCCAGTGTCCCTCACTGGCAGGGGAGTTCTAGTGCCAATACAGGGATTGGGCACCCCGATGTCAGCAAAACCTTTATAAATAAATATTTTGGGACACTGGGAGTGGGGTCCCCAGTGTCCCACACATGGGTGGGGGGGCTTCTACCGCTGATACATGGACTGGGCACCACGACGTTGGCAAAAACTGTTTTTTGAATAAAACATGCTTCAGCCCCCTTGGAGGCAGTAAAGAATAAAATATCCTTTATTAGGTAAACACCACCAGGTGTTTACCTAAGTAGGGGCTGAGGAATCTGATTCTGGTGTTAGTTTTGGTAAAAAAATGGCCGGAAAATCTTTTGAATTTTTACAGGGGCCGATGTTTTTTTTATCGCAGTAGTGCCACAAATAGTTGCAGTTTTCACGAAACAGTGCTGCAATTTGTGGCAGTTTTTGTGCAATAGCGCAGTTAGTTGCATGAAAACCACCTCAATTTGTGGTAATTATACATAAATAATGCCGTAAATTGTGGCAGTATCAATGGCTAATATAAAAAAAACATATTTCTGGCCACTATTTAAAAAAAACTAATTGCAAAATCATGTTCTTTGGGCCCCAATTAGGTAAACACAACTGTTGTTCTTTACCAAGGAGCAGTATTTTTTGAATTACAGCGTTTTTTCCCCAGGCGCTAACCAAAAACAGGATGGCGGCAGCATGACACTACTGATCCATCTGCGACAGCAAACGTGCTTTTGTGAAAGCAGAAACTGCTTTCATATGGCACATATAATTTTTCTCATAGGCTATAATGAGAACTTGAAAGTTTAATAACTTTTGAATGGATAAATATTTTTTTCACCAAGCCTTCAAAAGGCACATCTGCGACCCTGAACCCATACACCCTAACAATGTCAGACCTGACCCCCAAGCCATTTTGGAGATATGGCATGGCAAAGGATTTGCACTTATATGGTAATTTTCACATTTTTTGACACTACACATCTCTGCAACTGCACATCCAACCGGAACGAAACTTGCCACATCAAGAGATCTATGGTACCTGATGGCACATGAAATATTTTGTGTGCATCGATCATACAGTTGCAAAGTTATTAAAGTGCAAAATTTGGGGTTTAACATAGAAGTGACCATTGAACCCTAACTATACTGGCACTACTGCACCAATATAATATAATACAGTATAATATAATATAATACAATACAATACAATACAATACAATACAATACAATACACACACATATATATATATGTGTATATAAGGGATATACAATGGTGAACTGTCAGATAAATGATTTATCTACACAAGTGCTGTTTGACCTTGGGTAACCTCACGAGTGGCTTAAGCCATGAGTGAGATGTCTGAGGTCAAACAGCATGCGTGTAGATAAATCATTTATCTGACAGCTCACCATTGTATATTTCATTTATGCAACAGGGTGCTTTCTGTCAGTGCAGGGACATTTGCTTTTGATTGTTTTTCTTTTTTACATATGTTTGTCAAAAAAGTGAACAAAAATTGTTAATTATGAAAGAATCTATAAGGTATCTAAACATGAAATACCATTCATTTTGTAGATAACTGTGTGCTGCACAACTTTCATGCTCACAGCACTATGCTATCTTTTTTCATTTTAAAAGTTATTTGCATTTGAATATAGTTAGTACTGGTACTGAGGCTGAACATTCTGAATGAGATCTGGAGTGACTGTAACATATCTACTATGTGTATAAATCTGTGATGATGCATCTACTATGTGTATAAATGTAAAATTTTGAATTTATCTCTTAGTAGCTCAGATTTATCACATAGGCTTTATGTCCACTCTATTGCATATATATATATATATATATATATATATATATATATATATATATATATATTTATATATTACATAACCCCCTACTGGAAATATTTATCGATATTTTGGGTTCGAGTGCCAATTGACCTAATAACATCACGAGTGGCGTTACTGGGTCAACTGGCATGAGAACAAAACATACTGACAATATTTCCAGTAGGGGGGTTGCGTATTCCATTTATGCCATACCTCCAAAAAAGTGAAAAAAAAAAGTACATTCTTGCCATTTTTTGCCGATCATAAAAAATCTAAAAGAAATCTATAACTGAAACACCACTCATTTTGTAGGTATTTTTGTCCTGATAAATTTTTTCACAAAGTACCATGCTGCTATTTTTCATTTTAAAGTTATATGCATTTGTTTGTTGCAAAAAGTGAAAAAAATGGAATTTTCTGCAGTTTCTTTGCTAATTACAAAAAAAACTAAAAGGTAAATATCAATGAAACACCACTCACTTTGTAGATATTTTTGTGGTGAACAACTTTCATTCTTATAGTACCACGCTATCATTTTTCATTTTAAAGTTATTCACATTTATTTGTCAAAAAAGTAAAACAAAAGAACATTTTCTGCTGTTTTGTTGCTTATTATATAAAAAAATAAAAGTTACCCATAAATGAAACACCACTCATTTTGTAGATATTTTTGTGCCGAACAACATTTGTGCTCACAGTACCATGGTATCATTTTTCATTTTAAAGTTATTTGCATTTGAACAGTTACTACTGCTACTGCAGCTGAATATGCAAATGAGTTCAGAATGAGCCCATCTCTACCTACTGTGTGGATAAATTTACCTACAGTGAGGATAAATGTGATATCCTCACTGTAGGTCTGACCACCACGAGAATATCAAAAATATTTGCCTTTTTTTATCCTCACAGGTATGGCATAAATATATATATATATATATATATATATAAAATACACACACACACACACACACACACACACACACATATTCATATGCTATCAATAATATCCATGTGACTAATGTACATGCTATCAATAATATTCATGTGACTAATTTTACTTTTCAATCAAACCTTGTCTAATTTTAATGTGCTGGCAGTTAGCTCCATTATCAATGAACTATAAAGATATACCATTAGCTACTAACATTTCATTCAAGTAAACTCTGCATTTCCGAAGCCACCGCCTGAGACCACTTGCCCGGACTCCAGACGCAGAGAGCAGAGAACCCTCCAAGGCTCCTAGCTCAACCGCCACAAGGACCACGGCCACCGGGCAGTCGGCGTTTCCAAAGCCGCTACCCAAGACCACTTGCCCAGACTCCAGAAGCAGAGAGCAGAGAACCCTCCAGGGCTCCCAGCTCAACCGCTGCAAGGACCGCAGGCACTGGGCAGTCAGCATTTCCAAAGCCGCTGCCCGAGACCACCTGCCCGGACTCCAGATGCAGAGAGGTACTGCAAAGCCGTAAACCAATCGGAGTGCGAGCACTTTCTCCAGGCTCACTTCGATTGGTCTTTCTGCTCTCCCTACTTTTTCTCCATTTCCTGAGCTAAAAAATTCGCTGTTTTTGCTTGAAATTTGTTACTGTATGCTTTCTAGGTTAGAACTTACCTGAAATCTGCACAGAAAAGCTGTGTTACTTGAAAAACTGCTTTGCTTAGTTAAATTAAGTGTTACAGCTCTTCTTTTGTCTCTGTAACTGCCACCCAGACTTCAGGGCGCCAAGGAAACAGTCCTCTTTCATTTGCAAATTAATTTTGTCACTGGATAGCCCAGCCATTGTCTGGGTCCAGTATTAATTGGCTTCACTTTCTTTTTCACCCTCAGCAGAGAACCCTCCAGGTCTCCCAGCTCAACCGCCGCAAGGACCGCGGTTGGCGTTTCCGAAGCTGCCATCTGAAACCACTTGCCCGGACTCCAGGCGCGAGAGAGGTACAGCAAAAGCCAGAAACTTAACGCCCACCCACCCATACCCCTCTCTGATCCTTATTATAATAGATCTTCTTGCCCTGCCCCATCCTGCCATTGGCCCTCCTATAATTCCCTCCTCCCCCTCTCCTTAGGCCTTCCACCCACTGGCACATAATCTTGCGTCGGCCACTTCAGAATTAAAGGAGGATATCTCCAACCATTCCCCTCTCCATTCCCTGTGGTGTGCACACTCTTCTTTTGGCACTCTGTTTAGTTTAGACTTTATGGTTGTTCTCCCTGACCCCCAGACTGCAACCATGGAACTCGCCATCTGGCTCTACCTATGCTCCGACTTATGCAGCCTACCCCTAACAGGGTAATAATAATAATAATAACTTTATTTTTAAAGCGCCTTTCAGAAATATCAAGGCGCTTTACATCAAAACACAATATACAATATCAATTTTAAACATACAAAATAAATTCATAAAATCATCACTTAATTAAAACAAACCATGCAATCATCCATACGATCAGCAAATATTTACAAATAATTTCCATTAATCATCCAGATAAGCCAAATCCCATAAGTAGGTTTTTAAATCTTTCTTAAATACCTCCACGGAGGTGCACTCCCTTAACCGGGGTGGTAGAGAATTCCAAAGAGTGGGTGCGGCATAAAAAAATGCTCTACTATCAGATGATTTTTAAATTCACTCTTGGAATCTCTAACAACCCCTCGTTGGCCGAGCGGAGCGATTGGCTGGGGCAGTAAAGCACCAGAAGTTCTTTCGGATAGGTCGGACTCTGGTCATGAAGGGCTTTGAAAGTCAATAAAATGACATTAAAGGTGATCAGTCACCGTATAGGCAGCAAGTGCAGTTCGCGCAGTACCGGGGTAATATGACTGGATCTCCTTGTCCCAGTCAAAACCCAGGCTGCAGCATTCTGCACCAGCTGAAGGTGATGGATTTCAACCCCAGAAAGCCCAAAGTAAAGGGCGTTGCAGTAGTCCAAGCGCGATGGCACCTACCTTAAGGAGGACTCATACCCCCTACCACAAGATTGCCTACTTATGGAGACTCTATACAACACGTGCTCTGCTCCCATCTTCTTGTTTCCATTGTCAGCTGAGCTCCTCCCTCAGTCAGCCACCAGCACCTCATCACCTACCAAAGGAATACTACCTACTCGACCCAGTAACTACTTCTGTTGGTGTCATATGGCTAGGGTCCTAGGCTACGTGTCTTTAGGCCTAAACTTCTCAAGGAACAGTTCCTTCCATTCCTACAATAAGAACTCCTCTAGTCAAATAAGGACCAGTTCTTCTAAACTACCACTCGCTACACTGTGGAAAGTGATATTCCTCCTCTTGCTATGCTCAGGCAATGTTCAACTTAATCCTGGTCCCACACAAGATATTCCCTCACCAGCCCAAGTCACGAAGTATAAAGGTATCAGCTTTATGCATGTTAATGTGTGTAGTCTCCCAAAGAAACTCACCACAATTCAGGCTTGGGCTATCCACACAGAGCCGGATGTACTTGTCATATCGGAATCCTGGCTTTGTCCATCCACACTGGACAAAGAGGTCAATATTCTTAACTATCTGTTATTTAGAGCCAATAGGCTTTCCAGAGGCGGTGGTGTAGCTATCTATGTTAAGACAAGTTTACTATCGCAACCCTTGACTCAACGTCAATTGCCAACTCCTTTTAATGCCTGTCCTTAAAAATTGAAATATTAACTACCTTGGCCCTCCATGTCATAGGATGTTACAGACCCCCATCATCGGGGCCTCAGCTCCTTTCCCACCTATCAACTATTATGAGTACAAGCTCTATGGAAACAATCATACTAGGAAACCTTAACTACGACTGGCTGTCCAACGCATCTCTCCCACTTAAATCCTTCTACGACTTGCGTGGGCTCACCCCACTTATTAACGAACCTACTCGTATCAATAAGAAAAACCCATCAAAAATTACACTACTAGACATACTGTTAGTAAGCAAACTGCACTTTTTCTCCCACACTGGGATCTTTTCTGCCGATGTTAGTGACCATTGCTTTATAGCTGGCATAAGAGCAGCCCCTAAACTAACAACCACAGCAAAATTCTCCACAAAACAATCTAAATGGAACTTTGACCCACTGACACATCCACGACCTGAAAACCTCCCTGCTTTGGCAGACCTTCTACTTAGCCAAACAGTAGAAGCAGCATACACCATCTTCCACGAAATAGTTTCTGGGGCCCTTAACACCCACGCACCTTTAGTCAATACCCGCATTAAGGCAAGAAAATGCCAATGGTTTACAGCAGACATCAAGGCAGCACTACTAAAAAGAGACAAGCTTGGGAAGCTAGCTCACAAGTCTCGCAAAGATAAAGACTGGCATCTGTTCAGAACAGCCAGAAACCATTGCACAAAGCTAATTCGGGAAACCAAATCCAACTTCTATCGCTCAGAATTCGACACTGCCTTTAATAGTCCTACCAAGTTCTAGTCCACTATAAAAGATCTATCTGGCAATACCACAAGAACCACCCTCCCCTCAAAAATTATTTCTAACAATGTAACCATCAACAGCAATAGAGAGATACTACAAGCCTTCAACAATCACTTTGCTACTGCAGCGCTAGCCTTTGATAATTCCCCTGCAAGTAGCCTCCGCTCACAGATCATCAAGCAACCATCAGAATCCAGTCCCTCAGTTACAACATTCTCATTCTCTCCTGTCTCACAAAAAGAGGCTGAAGATCTCCTCCTCCAGTTGGACACCAGGAAAAGTGCTGGCCCTGACACCTTCAATCCATACTATCTAAAGACTGCCTACCATGTATTGGCCCCACCGATTATGCACCTATTTAACTTGTCCCTTTCACAAGGGACCCTCCCCAAACTGTGGAAGACCGCACATGTCATTCCACTGTTCAAATCCGGAGACCCCTGTGACCTAAACAATTACAGACCCATCTCCCTCCTCCCAGTACTATCAAAACTCCTGGAAAAAATTGTGAACCTTCAGCTAAAATCATTCTAAGATGACAACAACCTGCTAAACCCGATGCAATCTGGATTCAGAACCAAACATAGCACAATCACAGCCCTGGCCAAAGTGACAAATGATTGGCAATGCGAACTAGATAACAAAAAATCTGTCTGCACCGTCTTTCTAGACCTAAGTAAGGCCTTCGACACTGTCGACCACTGCCTCCTACTCTCTTCATTAAAAGATATTGGTTTAGACTCTATTTCCTTGCGTTGGTTCCACAGCTACCTATCAGATAGGCACCGGCAGGTCAAGGCTGAAGGTGAACTCTCCCACCCAAATCTATTAAAAAGAGGCGTCCCACAGGGATCCACCCTGGGGTCTCTCCTGTTTGCCATCTATATTAACAACATCGGCTCTGGCATCAGTAAAGCTAAAATTCATCTTTTTGCAGATGACACAGTAATCTACCTAAGCCACTCTACTCCTGAAACTGCCTGTAGTGACCTACAAGCCAACTTCAATGCACTTCAATCTCAGTTTCTCCATAAAAAACTGCTACTCAATGCCAGAAAGACTAAGGGGATGCTTCAATCTCCTTTCAACCACGTAGCCTACCCTGCTCTGCCACCCATCACCACCCTCCTAGGAGAAACCCTGGAACTCGTACCGGAATTCAAATACCCGGGGGTCTGGATTGACTCAAACTCTCCTTTGCTGACCATATGGAGAACCTGCTAAAAAAACTGAGGCAGAGACGAGGTCTATTTTTTAGGCTGAACCACCTACTAACCTCAGAGGCCAAGAGACAGCTAGTTCAGTCCACGTTCCTTTCCCTAATTGATTATGCTGACATTACATACAGCCAACGTGCTACTTCATACCTTGGTAAATTGGATATACTTTACCACAGAGCCCTGCGCTTCATCACTGGTCTCCCATACTCCACTCACCACTGCTCTCTATATGTGGCCATAGGCTGGACCTCCCTACATTACAGACAAAATAAAAATGCGGCTCTCTGGACATACAGAGCTATATCTGGTAAACTACCGCAGTACATCATTAACTGCCTGACTTTCAACCTGCATGGAACCTATGCCTTAAGAAGCTGCTCAATGATCTCCCTGAAAGTGCCCAAAGCTCTAACATGCTTTGGGAGAGCTGCTATAGGATTCGTTCTACCGTCTCTCTGGAGCGCCTTACAGAAATCACTGAAATTGAGAACTCCCGTCAGTCTTACGGTATTTAAGACCCTTTATTCTAATTACATCACAGGAGCCTGCAACTGCTTCCAACGATCCTAGCACTGGAACGTGCTTCAGACTCCACTGAATCCAAAGACTACCATTCCCTGCCGTGTGGTAGACCCCAGCCAAGTTACCTCTCAGATGCCTGCATCTGCTCCACCATGACCTCAGCCTCCTCCTTACTAACTCCCTACCTGCACAGCTAGGTCCCTGAGCCCCTTACTTATCACAGCGCTAAACCTCACCCTCCCCTACCATCATGTCAGTTTTCACCCTCAGCAGTGCATCCATTTGCTTCTGCTAATCACCATCATCAGGTCCTCCTCCCCCCCATACTGGCTGCTACATCCCCAGCAGTACATCCTTTTGCTCCTAATATTTACTATCATCAGATCCTCCCACTCCCCCATACTGGTTGCATTCTCCTTCCAACACATGTAGTGCATCCCCAATTCACCGGGGGCTCCAAAAGGACTGGGTATGCCACCTCAGATATTACATCCATCTCAGCTAGTCCCCATGTTGTTCTGTAACACCCTTATTGTACAGGAATATTAAACTAGGTGTATTGCTGTACCTGGGTAACCCTTTGTTGATTTGCCCTCTACTGTTTGTTATACCCTGTACCAAAATGTATTTTTTTCTTCTTCTTCCTGGTATAGATTGTGTACACTTGCTTGTACTGTATATATCTCCTGTGTATAAATGTATCAGTACGGACTCGTGTAATGCAGGTCCACCTTGCAAATGAGCTTGCTCAGTGGTGATCGCCTGGATAAATAAAGAATTTGATTGATTGATTGATTTTTAATCACTTGAAACTGCAAGTAAGCAGTGCTGTTAAACACAGGGCATATCAAACCTTATTAGGCACTCCTTATACTGAACACCACAAAATGTTAGTAGCTAACTTAAAAATGCTTTCTGTGCACAATTTAAGAACTGTATGTGGTGGCACATGGTGTGAAGAGGTGCCTTTTAATAGAAATAGTTATGTTACAAGTGCAGAACAAATGGTCATTCCATAGCATTTTATTTTCAGCTAAAACTGTGAAAAACCCTTTTGTTACTCCATAAAATAAGGTGGGTAGAAAACAAAAACTGGTATGTTTGCCACAATATTGTATACAAGTGTAAGTAGTGGTATAGAGAAGATGTTGGAGTACTTTTGTTTTAATTGGAATTTTTTGTTTGCATTGAAATTTTAGATTCCCCCAGAAGAATCCATAAGAGCATAGGAGAAACGTTGTGGTGATGATTTAATAAAAAAGATTTAACATACATTATATTAGTGTGGTGTCATTTCTTTGCCCAGAGCAGTCCAATCCCTTTCTTTGTGCATCACTGGAACTTCACAGGGTCCTGCTCTAGGACTCAGGACGCTCAATATATTGTTGTGATTACCAGCTAGGAACTGCATTTTTGAAATGTACAGAAAGGAGATCCGACAGTAGGAGAAAGGAGGTGTTACTGCCCCTGTGCAGTTCCCTGGTAAGGCCACACCTGGAATACTGCACACAGTTCTAGAGTCCATATCTCAAGGAGGACAGGGACTGCATAGCGACCATTCAAGTAAGGTTCCCAAAGATGATCAAGGGGCAGCAGGGGAGCTTGCAAGAGGAAAGCAGACCTTAACATATGAAGAAGCCAGCAGAAGAAGGCCATTTGGTCAATCCAGTCTGCTCATATTGTAGGGTCCACAGCTTGAGCTACTGTCTCTGCCCTCCCTCCCAACTCCTCCCATCCTCCCTACTCATGATCCTTACCTTCCCCCATGCCTATCCCAGCCTCTCTTAAAGCTGCCCACTGTCTTTGAGATGACCTCTTCTGGAAGCACATTCCAAGTGTCCACCACCCCCTCTGTGAAGAAGTGTTTCTTGACCTCCCTCCTAAACCTCCCACCCTCCAGCTTAAGACTGCCTCCTCATGTTATGGTTGCCACTCAGCTTAAAGAGACTCTCCTTATCCACCTTATTTATCCCTGTCAAGTACTTGAAGGTCCCACTCATGTCCCTTCTCTCTCTCTCCTGTCCACCAGGGAGTACATGTTCAGTGCCCTCAACCTCTCCTCGTATGTCTTACCCTGCTGACCCACTACCATCTTTGTAGCCCTCCTCTGGACCTTCTCCATGTACACATAGCAGGCCAGGACAGAAAGACAAGCTACGATGGAGATGTACAGCACAAATTCTTATGAGAAATAAACAGGGTAAAGTGTAAGCACGTGTTCATGGGGGACAATGGCAAAGTGACTAGAGAACACAGGTGGAGGCTAATGGGGGGATGCAAGAGGGACATGAAACAATTCTTTTTCATGTAACGGTGATGGGCAAATGAATAAATTGTCCAAATAGTTGGCTGAAGCTAAGACTGTGACATGATTTACATTTGGGTGGAACAGATATAGGGGAATACTGGGACCCAAAGGCAGAAAAGGGGAAGAGTTACCTAGGGAAGGGTGTGATAATCAGTCACTAGTGCTCTCAGATCTTTACATCCAGCCCAGTATCAGGTTGAGCATGGAGCTTGTTAGGAAAACGGGCAAACTAGATGGACATCAGGGTCTTTTTTTCTGCTGACAGTCTATGTTTCTATGAAGATGGCGGTATTAAGATAGTAGATGCCAAATTTCCAAATCTGAGGACTCCCAAGGTGGAGAAAGCCAGGTTGTACAGTTGCCACAAGCTTTGGCTTCAGCAGGGTATGCAGGCAAGATGGCCTGACTTACTGTATCTATATGGAAAAGAAAGAAATGTGTTGTGGGTGGCCTGCATGACTGTTATTTACCCTAATGCAACTCAAAGTAAACTGCAGAAGTTTTACATGTGCTGCACTACTGCCTCAAGCATTGTTTTGTTGCATCCCAAGATGCAGACACTGTAGCCCCACAAGAAAGCTAGGATCTCATTTCAGTGTGTGGGATTCCTCCCTTTGAGCACAACCCTTGGACACCAATGATCCTAGGGCATCACCCAAGGAATAATGGGGTTGCCCAATGGCCTGTGCTAGTGCTCTTGAAAGAGCAACTAGAGACGAGGGGTTCACTAGAAAAGGTGTCACAAAAGACTGCCTGAAGCATTACTATCTTGTAGCGCAGTCCCATCACATCACAGAAGGTAAGCAGGGTTGGGCCTGGTCAGTAATAGGGAGACCTCTAATGAACACCATGTGTTGTAAGAAGTGGTGTTGGTAACTCTGCAGATAAAAAGTAGACAACCTGTTGCCCCAGCCTGATGTTAGGATGATACTGCTGCTGAAGGTTACATCTTTTTGATGAGACATTAAATGGAGACTCATCTGCCTGTTCTGGTGGTTGTTCCGGTGGGTATTAAAGATCCCATGGCAGTTCTAGGAAAGAGTAGGGAAACTTCCCCACAGTCCTCCTCATATTTCCTCCCATTTACTAATCCACCAACAGATTAACTGGATTCAGTATTAATCAGTATCCCCCTTCCCCGATGCAAGGCTGAAAAAAGGAAGTATTTCATAGCCCCCCTTCCCTGGTCAATGAACATTAAATAAATAAATGAACAGAGGCTGTGTAGTCTAGTGGTTAGAGCTTCAGCTTGGGAACCAGGAGATCACAGGTTCAAACCCTGTGAGATCCAAATAGTCACTGTGTGACCTGGGCAAGTCACTTAACCTTGCAGTGCTCCAGTCTGCCTAGCTGAGGCAATGGGTAAAAAGCAGGATCCCACTGGAAATAAGATGCTGCATCTCAGCCGGGCTATCCTGGGTAAATAAATGGTAAAAAAATTAACAAAGAATGAAACAATATATATGCATATGTTTTGTCATTTATTTACCCAGAATAGCCTGACTGAGATGTAACATCTAATTTTTTATTCTTTGTTAACCAGGTAAAAAACAGCAGTCCAATAAGAGTGGGCCTCACTCACCCCTGGCATGGGTTCTTTTGGTACTTGGGAGCTGTGTGAGAGAAAGGCGAGATATTTTTGTCCACAAATGAACCAAAGCCCAGACGGAAATTGCTGGTGAGCTTTTTCATTTCTTCTGCCAGTTTAGTTCCCAGATTTCGGATGTTGTCCAAGTCATCTTTCATGGAAAGGGAGAGGTCCATCAGGTAGTACAGATCCACGGGGTAGTCCTCCACCTGCCGAACTTGCATCTTAAATGAGGTCTTCTCACCTGTATGGAGCAAAAGAAAAATCAAAGAGTTGCAATGAAAGGATGAACAAATACTTCATATTCCACACAGCATACAGCATGTCCTTAAAACTGCATTCCTGCTTACCTCTTACCCAAATAGGTTACTGAAACAACACCTGAAAGGAAACTTTGTGTAAAGCATTGGGACAAGGTTTCTGCAATATGTGAAAAGGCAGCAAAGTCGCATTTCAAATGAGCACAAATGTCTCTAACGCAATGCATCACAGGTAACATACATATACTATATGCAGTCACCATGATGGAATTATGGCTGGCTTGGCTTTGAGCAGGACTGTAAGGTACGGGGTATATGCAAGTAATTTATGCATTGCTTGTGAAGCCTAGTACACCTTACAGTTCAACTTAAAGCTATGCCATCCCTAATTCCTTAAAGGTGGTTGTATACATTACCAACGATGCATAGTTTTAAGGGATATGTGTAATATTGTGCTTCAAAGCACACAGTTGGCTGACAAATTGATATTAAGTACCTCTGTGATACATTTATTCTGGAGTTTTACCTTTTTCTGTAAAGTATTATCTTATATACAGTACTGTACATGTGTATAGTTGTCTAAATTCAGTCTAACACCATTCCACTTGAGGGAGTCAGGGAGCAGGAAGAGCCGCATATGAGGCCTGAGAGTGAGGCAGAAGCTGCTCAAGGGAGTCGGGGAGATAGAAGAGCCACATCTGAGGCTTGAGAGTGCATCAGGAGATGCTTGGGAGAGTCAAGGAGCAGAAGAGCCGCGTCCGTGGCCTGAGAGTGTGGCAGGAGCCGCTCAAAGGAGTCGGGGACCAGACCAGGAGAAGAGGAGGAGGGCTTTTCATCCCTCCTCCCCTGGCCTCGACCTCTACTAAATGGTTGAGGTGGGGGGAAGCAAGAGTCATGGAGCAGCAAGGAGCCAACGGCTGGAGAGCAGCAGAAGGCGCCGCCTTTTAGGGGACAGAGCTGAAAGCAACCTGGACTTTGGGGACTCTGACTGAATGCAGATGGTGAGTCAGTCTGGCACTATTGTGCCTATAGGGGGTGAGGGAGAGGGAGTGGCATCTTGGGCTATATTGTGGCATACAACACTATATTTGTATTTGTAGTGTAAGCTTGTATTTGTAGTGTAGGTTACCTTAGTGGGAAGGTATCTTAGGCAGGGACTAGAAGAGAGAAAGTAGTACTGCATTCTTATTTTTGTTACTGTCCTGTAGGTTTAGTTTTAAGGGGTAGGACTATTTAAAAATGTACAAATAGTACTGGTTAAGTTTATTGGTAGTACTGTATTCATTTTGCATTGCCCTTTCCTGCTAGTTAAGTCTGCTTAAATATGGGTAGAATAATAGTCTCTAATAGATGTGGGGCGGCAGTTTGCATGAACATTTTGTGGAAGCTGGTAGGGTGTCCAATCTGTCACAGGCTGAGAAGACTTGAGGAGGAGGAGGTGATGTGGCTTGGTAGGGGGTTGGAGAGGATGGTAGGAGGACTGCTGGGGCAAGTAGGCCACCCCAGAGGGAACACAAAGGCACCACATGGGAGGAGCATCGAGTTGAGAGAGGGGATGGGGAGGGGGTGCAGGAGTAAACTGAACAGGAGACCAGGCACTGTAGGGAAGGCTGTAGTCAGGAGGGAAGAGCCGACACACAGCAAGGCAGTGGGGGCAGTTAATAGGTTTGCAGTCCTGGCAACATTGGTGGAGGAGGAAGGGGGAAGGATCACCAGGAGGGAGTGGGAAGGGGAAGGAACAACGGACAGAAATAGGTCAGAGGAGGGAGCCAAGGGTAATGGGGGGGGAAGGGCACAGCTGGAACGACGGTCAAGGCAGGAGAGAAAGGCGAGAGGAGCAGGGTTGGGAAGAAGGATGGGATAGGCGGGGGCAGTCAGGAGGGTGGGATTGACGTGGAGGACAGGGGTGGCGAGGGAGGGGCAGATCAGGGGTGGGAGGGAGCATTGGGGAAGGGCAGAGAAACAAAAGTGGTGGACTCCAGAGATAGGTACCATGGTAGTAAGGTGGGGGCAGGAACGAGGAATGATGGGGGGGGGGTACTAGTGCTGGAGGATTCCATACTAAAAGGGATAAGATGGGGCAGTAAAGAGGAAAGGCACAGTTGTATATGGGTGGAGTTCATACCTGGGTTAACGGCAGGCGGGGCGGGGCAGTCAATTCTGAAGTGCACAAGGAGGAGTAGGAGGAAACTGCATCTTGTGGTGCACATGGGTACGAACAACCTGGCAGGGAGAGACAGTGAAAGTTGTGAGGGACAGGTTCAAGGAACTGGGTAGAGTGTGTGAAGAACTGGGGAAATCGGCTGCCTTCTCAGAGATGCTCCCAGTGCCATGCATGAGTATGGTGAGAAAAGGGAGGATTAGACAGTTCAACACATGGCTGGGGGAATGGTGTTGATCCAAGGGGTACAGGTTAGTGGAAGGCTGGGGACAGATCTGGGACAACAATGATCTATACACAGGAAATAGGTTGCACTTGAGTAGGGAAGGGAATATTAAAACAAGGGATAGAGGGGTACATAGCAGCAAAGGTGAGTTTAAACTAGGTGGGGGGTGGCAAGTGGGCAGCTGATAGGCAGGTAGCAGAGAGGGAGACCGATGAGCTTAGCCCCAAGATAACAGGGAGGAGTCAGGGTAGGGGCACGGGGGGGGAAGGGTAACCCAGGGTAAGGCAAGGAAAGATACGGTGTGGAGGGTGGTCACGTTCAATGCGTGGAGCCTAGGTAATAAGCTAGGTGAGCTGCAGGCTCTCTTGGCAGTGAGGAGGGAGAACATTGTGGCCATCACAGAAACATGAGCCACCCAGTACCAGGACTGGGATGAGATGATCCCAGGGTACAAAACATTCAGGAAGGATAGGGCTAAAGGGAGGGGGTGTGTGGCAATCTATGTATGTGAAGGAATAAGGTGCACAAGGGAGTAGGTGGAGGAAGGTAGAACAGAGGCCCTATGAATGCAATTTCAGGACATGAGAGGTAGGACACTGAGGTTGGGGATAGTATACAGACCTCCAGTGCAAGAGGAGGACCTGGACAGAGAGTTAGCTGAGCAAATCAGAAGGGTCAGTAGGAAGGGGAACACAGTGGTGGTGGGGGACTTCAACCTACCTGGGGTGGAGTGGAGCACTACAGCCACCATGAGTGTGAGGGAGTTGGTCATACTAGAGGCATTTCAGGATAGCTTCCTGGAGCATTTTGTACATGAGCCTACTAGACTGAAGAGGACTCTGGACCTGGTACTTTCAAATGGGGAGGCTGTAAGAAATCTGGGGGTGGAAGACCCTCTGGCTGGGAGTGACCACCACTCATTGTGGTTCATGCTCAATGGGTCCTATGGACTATGCCAATGCGCTGCGTAGCCAAGGCACATTGGCATAGCTAAGTCTGAATGCCGCGTATCATGGCCTCGTGGATCCCACATGGCATTCACTAGGGGAGGGCACAGGACAGGTTCGTGCTGATCCCCCGGCTGTCAGACAGCAGCACGCTGGGGGTGTGTCAGGGGCATGCCTGCACTGCACGCCATTCACACAGGTGCTGGGTGTGGGGGCACACCCTACACCTGGGAACCCCAGCCATACGGGTTATGCCATCAGCGTCCAAGATGTCAGGGTGCTACAGACCCCTGCGACACCCCCCCCACCCATGGAGGCCATGAGGAGGGCCAGGGAGGCCAACTAGGTATCCTGTGCCTAGTGTGGTTGGCGCACTGTGTCCCGGCAGCTGGCATCCATGCCCCGTGGGTGCAAAGGATCCACTGGCAGACCGGATACGAGCATCCCATTGAATGCATGCCTGGTCCACACAGCACTCCTCTGTGCACCTGCGCACCGGGGGGCAGGGCCGCATACAGGTGGCCAACATTAGTGAATGCCAGTACCAGCTCACCTGTCCGTGGGTGCGCAGTTCCACAGGTGGGGTACATGTATTTTGTGAATACCTATGCCCCATTGGTGCATAGAACCAAATATGAGTAGGGAAACGGGGAACAGAAACCAGGTTGATCAACTTTAAAGGGGCAGACTTTAGTAGGATGGTAGGAAATTCTGAGTAAGTATCTGGCAGGCATTTATCAAGATATGGATGCCAGTCAAAAGTGGCATATTAATAAAAGAGGCCTGGCAGAGGCCACTGTAACATGTACAAAGGCACAGAGTAAGAAGGGAAGGGCAAAGAAGCCCAGTTGGTTGACTCAGGAGGTTATGGAGGGGGTAAGGGCCAAGAGAAAGGAATTTCAGAAACTCAAGAAATCGGAGGGGGGGGGGGTTGATAAGGAAGAGTGTACGAAGAAGTCCAGGGAGGTTACCAGGCTAGTCAAAGCAGCCAAGGCCTCAAAGAGAGCTGAGACTGGAGCAGGGTATTAGTGAAGGAGAAAAGGAGAAAAGGACGTCTTCAGGTATATTAGAGATAGAAGGAAGAACAAAGACCAGATTGTGAGGATTAGGAAGGACGGAGGGTGGGTGGAGAAGGGGGGAGAACAGGCAAAGGCATTAAATGAATACTTCTGTTCTGTGTTCACGAAGGAGAAAGGGGGGCAGATACCCCAAGGGGGTGGGAGGGTAGTGGAGGGGAGGGGGTGACTGACGTAGGGATTGCAGAAGACAGGGTTCTGGAAGGATTGAGGGCATTATGGGTGGACAATGCACCGGTACCAGATGGCATTCACCTGGGGTACTCTCAGCTAGTGGAGATCCTGGCAGGGCTGCTGATGGACCTGTTCAATACCTCCCTGGACACAGAATGCATACCGCAAGACTGGAGTATGTCCCATGTGGTGCCCAGTCACAAAAGTGACCCCAGGGATGAGCCAGGCAACTATATGCCAGTGAGTCTCACATCAATTGTGGGGACGCTCATGGAGGCAATCCTAAAGAAGAGGCTGGTGACCTTCTTGGAGGACAATGGTCTCCAGAACAGTCATCAACATGGGTGTGTCACTGGCAGATCCTGCCAGACAAATCTAATTGAGTATTACAATTAGGTGACCAGGGAACTGGACAGGAGCCACACAATGGACGTCCTGTATTTGGACTTCAGCAAGGCCTTTGATTCCATGCTGCATGGGAGGCTGGAGGGGGGCTGGAATACACAGAGGTGGGAACAAAGATGGTCAATTGGATCGTCAACTGGATGAATGGAAGGCAGCGGGGGTGGGGGGAGACTCTCATCACCAAGGGAAGTGATGAGTGGGGTGCCACAGGGATCGGTACTGGGACCAGTGTTGTTTGGGATATTCACAGCTGATACCTCACACAAGTTTTGGAGTAAGATCAGTCTGTTCATAATGATACGAAGATGGTAGCTGTGGTAGATGACATCGAAGGCTGGAAGGAGACCTGAACAAACTACAGGACTGGTCAGTAACATGGCAGCTGGGGTTCAATGCCAAGAAGTGCAAGGTACTGCACTTCAGAGCTAGAAACCAGGGGAGGAGCTAACAACTGGGAGTGGTACAGCTGGAAAGTAATGAGGAGGAAAACGATCTGGGGATGATTATAACGGCCAGCATAAACAACTTGGCTCAGTGCAGGAACACGGCGGCAAAGGCCAATAGGATGCTAGAGTGTACAGCGAGGGGAATCTCCTCCAGGAATACGGATGTGATCCTTCCCTGTACAGGTCTTTGGTCAGGCCTCATCTGAAGTACTGTGTGCAGTACTGGTGCCCGTTCCTGAAGGAGGACATAAAGTTGTTGGAGGGGGTGCAACATAGAGCGACAAAGATGATCCAGGGATTTGAGGGAAAGGCTTATGAGAAGAGATTAGCCGAACTGAACATGTACTCCCTGGAGGAGAAGAGGGATAGAGGGGATATGACTGAAACCTTTAAATACCTCAAGGGGATAAATAAGTTTAAGACGGAAGGGATTTTCCAGCTTAGAAGGAGGGATACGAGAAGGCATCAGTTGAGGCTGGCGGGGAAGATTCAGGAGTGAAATCAAGAGACATTTTTCATGCAAATGGTGGTGAACAGCTGGAATACTCTGCCAAAGGGGGTGGTGTCCTGTGGGGCGGTGGGTGGCTTTAAGAGGAGTTGGGACAGGGCGAGGGGGAATGATAAAAGGGGGTGGGAGGGTGGGGCAGCTGAAAGATCAGGGGCTAGCTGCACAATCAAGCACACTCGATAGACTGTAAGGCCTGCTTCTGCTGGCGTTTTCGTATGTTTGTATGTAAGGTTTCCGGACATGTGCAAGGTGCATTTTAATACTGTACAGGGGAGCTTAGCTTAAAAAACATGTCATTATTGGTCCAGAACAATGAAAAATTTAATTTTGGGGGCTATCCGATCCCCCCCAATACCCCAAAATGTCTTAAATGACACCTCAGGAGGTAGGCAGAATAGTATAAATCCTAGTACCCAGTCAGCTCCCCCCATGCCCCATGACATGTCTGCTTATGTCAGTATCATATCAGTCATTGGAGCAAGGGGACATATATTTATTTATTTATTTTATTTAGCTTTTGATGAGGAAGGGGCACAGCAGATGCTTCGATGATGCCAGACAGGCTGAACAATCAGTTGTGTTGATAAATCTAAGGAATTTCAAACTGAGAGCTATACTTAAAACTCCTTCAGTCCAGTAAGAAAATGAAAGTCAGATCAACACATTCGCAAAAGTGATCCTCTGCGCACCAAAGGTTCAAACTCAGATGAGAAGCTTTAGCTCCATGTAGAATAACCTAGAGAATTGATGCATCCCACAGTCCCTGCTATTTGAACAGCAGGCAATCCATTCAAGAGGTGACCCAGACATCCAAATGCATACCTGGTGCCTGGCTCCAGTCTGCCCCAACATCTCTGGCTTCTCCACGCTCTGCTCCTTGTGTGGATCAGGGAGGTAAGAGACTGTGGATTATGCAGTACATAGCTCAATCAGGGGTTACATGTCTGGATAGGACCAAAGGAGCGTATCCGGACCGCCACGGTGGATTGTCATTAGACAACAAATCGGGTTGCAACAAATAGAGGATCAACTTAGGCCTTTCTGAAATTACTCAAGCAGCAAGTCCTACTTGATAAAACAGACTAATCTGGTGGCCTAAATGTGGCACACTTAAAGCTGCAGTATTTATTAGGTACCATATTTTTTTTCAGTAATAAAGTTCAGCTAGCAAAAATATCAAGATACACATTTTTAATTTTGTTTTCTTTCATTCCTGAACCAAAGTACGAGATACTGAAGTTTTAAAAAAATTCACTCCCCCATGCCACCATGCCCATTGTGAAAAAATATCTTGGCACAGTATTATGCCGTTTACCATCAGAAAAATGTGGCAGCACAATTCTAATACATCCACAGTATGAATCTAGCACGTGCATTCAACTGGTAACCTCAGCAGAACAGACTGAAAAATGGCGAGTGGCAGCCAATGCAAGTCATTAATTACAAATTAGTTGTAAAAGCTGTTTTAACAATATCTGAGAAAACTAAAAATATTCTGTGCATAAATCTTAGGATGTGATAAATACATTTTTGCTAAAAAAAAACAACAATATGATGTTTGTTTTTGTTGCTGACTAACAAATACTACTGCTTTAAGAGGAATGACTTACTCTGATAGCAGAAGTGCAAGCACACTGTGCCAGGCTTTTCAGATACTGCGTCTCTAAGAAATTCACAAGAGAAGCAGATTGGATCTTCTAGTTCACCTGAGCATGGACTGAGTCATGTGTTTAACAACTTACCAGGTCGCAGGCTAAGAGAAATCTTCTGAGGTATTATCTGAATAACGTCAGACAGAGTCGTGTTTGAACCCTTGCTACTCAAAGGAAGATTCTTCTCAATCTTTATGCTGCTTCTGGGGCTCTCGATAAATGACTTATTGCAGCCTTTTTTGATTAAATTCTCCTTGAAATCACACCTTGAAACGATGGATCTTAGGCTTCCAAATTCCTGGGGATAGGAGTTGAGAGATAGGTAAATCCATCATTCTACAGTATGTATTTGTTTATTTCATTTTTGTTGACACAGGAAATTCTTCTTGTTTTCAGCAAATTTCTTCAAATATATGTTGTATTTTTAACTTAGTTTATTTAGCCAGGTCTACATCTTTAGGAGGGTGTATTTTACACAGGAGCAGTCTTTCCTCATTTTGCTCCACGAACTGAGTTGGACTCTTAATTTCAACCCCGGAATTGAGCTCACCTGCCCTCCCCCTTCCCCATGTCCACCACTGGTCATGAGATAGTGGGATACAGATTGAAACCAACTAATTCTGAACCAGGTTAAGCTGTTGGTGGTTTTAGTGAATGAGGGAGATTTGGCCACACCACCAGGTAAGTTCTTTTCAAGAAGTGCCATTAGCTCTTTAATTTCAATCTGAACAAGGAAGACAATATTATTACTTTTTAACCATGAGGAGAAGGCCCTTTGCTGAGCTACCAACACTATTTCCTGCAACACCTGGTGTTCACTGGAGGACTTCAATTCTGCCTTTACTTCAGGAGGGCAGTACCAAATTTGCAATCAGAGACTGCTGTACATTTCAGCTTGCTACCTTCCATATGAATATACGAAACTGCCAGCAGAAACAGACCTCATGGTCTACCAAAGTCTGCTTGAGTGTGCATCTAGCACCCTTAGATTGCAGCTGCCCCAACCCCCTCCCCCATCTTCAGGACATCCTCAGCACTATTTCCCCAGTTCTCTGCACTATTCACCAAGACCCTCCCTCGTTCTCTGTCCCATGCCCTTTAAAAACTTCCCACCATCTTACATGATGTCAACCCCTCTAGTAGGGCGTTCCACTTCAACACCACTCTCTCTGCAAAGTAATGTCTCCTCATCACTCTCCTAAATCTTCCACCCTCTAATCTTAGCCCATGCCCCCTTATGTCCCTACCTTTCCTCAGCTTGAACAACCCATCAGCACCAGCTTTGTTTATCCCCTTCAAATACTTGTGTAAAACCCTTACAAATGGGGGTTCCTAAAAAGCCTCCTAGGAACTTGCCTAAGTGTTCCTCTGCCTGCTGGCGTTCAGCATTTAAGCCATTAGAATGGCACTGTGAGTGCTGGTAGAGCCTCCACATACTGTCTTTTTAAGAGCTGTCTGCTTGCAGACATAATTAATGCTTTTCCAGAGGGGCTGGTGTTTCCCTGCTCGAATCCCGCCTGAACTGCGGAGTAATCGCTCCATTTTGTGGTTGTTGAAGGTGCAAAGGGAGCCCATCTGAAAGATAAAACTGTTTGCCTGTAATCATTTAAAGCATTAGTAATATTGTAGTTTGTCTAACCTGCCTTTATTGCAGATGGGACTTTGTGTGTGTTGCCCCTCCATTTTGGACCTAAACTGCTGTGCTGGGCCAGTGGGATTAGGGGGAGCTATAAAATGGAGACTGCTTGGAACAACCAGAATTTGGACTCTCCCTGGAGCCGGCTTACAAGGGGAATGTATAGCTAGTAATTCTGGGAAGTGTAGTTTTGTACCTTGGCGCCTTTTTTGCACCAACTGAGAGAGCTTTGGAGTGATTGACAGCTGAATCCACCAACTGAACTGGGTGGCGCCCTAAGAGAATGCTCTGCCCTATGACTGGGAGGTCAGATCAGATGTGACCATGAGAAGAGAAGGAGCTTGGTGCTTCTGCAGTGTATAGTTTCGCGCAGGAAGCACGTGAGAGGCCCTGAAGTTGGTCTGTTGCCATTGCAAGCTTAAATTGGACTGAATCCGAGGTGGCTGAAAGTAAGGAAGGCTAAAAAGTGGAAACCAGGCTCTCCCCTGTAGAAGACTGGAGAAATTGTTGAATCGCGCTCGGTCTGTCAGGAACTGAAGCTGCTGTGTGTACTCCCGGGTATCTGCAGTAATTGCGATCGGGACCTAGGAGCAGCTGCCTGGTATAGTAATTTCCTTTACATATAAATGTGTTTAGTGCTTGTGGGGGATAGCTATTCCAATTCCCATTTCATTGTGCGTTGTAAGCTGGAAGCAGAACTAAATTTTTTTTTTTATATATAATTTAAAGTTTATTCATACATTTTCCACCATAAAAGGCAGCATACAGAGAAAACTGATAGAGATTCATTGATACATAGTGAAAGGATGCTGCCCCCCCAACCGCCCCTTACTGCAGTAACCCATCTCAATACCCGTGGATGCCGAGCCTCTAACCAAAAACCATATAGAAGCAAACCCTAGTATAGGTTTAGTTTGGAATCAAAGAGATTAGTGAGTGAAGGGGATCCCAAATTCTAGTATAAACTGCCAGGCTATTGTGCAGACTGGCTATTGCTTTTTCCGTGCGCAAGTTGGATAATACTTCTCTTACCCATTCCTGGAAAGAAGGGGAGGACCTGTCTTTCCAGTGATGGAGAATTATTTTCTTAGCCGACAGGGCAACCATGGAAATATGAAATTTGCGTACCCTAACTCTAATAGAGGATAGGTCCCCTAACACACATATCTCAGGGGTAAAATATTCTTGGAGGCCCAACAAGGGGGTCTAAAGAGGTTTGGATTGAAACCCATAAGGTGGAGATTCTTGGACAAGACCAAAGCATGTGAAAAAGTGTGCCCTCATCCTGTGAACATTTGTTGCACTTGTTTGAGTCTAGGTAACCTCACCTGTGAAGTTTGGCCGGGGAGTAATATAAGTTGTGCAATATGTGATATTGCATGAGTTGTAATCTATCTTGAGAAATAAATTTATGACATGACTTTCTGAGAGAGTGCCAATCCAGCTGAAGGTGAGGGAAAAAATTACTTCAAAATCTTGATGGCCCAAATGGACCCCCGAACTTTTTATGAAACAATACCTGATATAGTTTAGAAATTGCACCAGGAGAGCCGGAAAGTGGGGATACCTCGGGTATCAGAGAAGAGATATTCTGAGAAGGAGGAGTGCTACCCAGGGTAATTACAAGTAAGTGTTTCAATTGCAGAACTTTAAAATAGGAAGAAGGCGGGATGAGAAATTTCCTAACCATCTCTTCCACTGATAACCAATGCCCCCCACCATCAGTAAAAGCCAAGAGCTTCCCCTCTCCCAGTTGAGGCAACCAAAGATGGGAAATTTGACTCTTCTTAATAGTAAATGATGGAGAGTTCCAGATAGACTGGGCCAGGTCCAGATGGGGGGAATAATGCAAAAAGGAACATATCTGCGAGTAGACCTTTAAGGAGGTCCTTATCGTGCGACACTCTACGGCCACATTTACTTGGGATAACCTAAGAAAAAATAACACGAGAGGATCCAGATTTTTGTCATTGATTGCATTCAGTTCTATTTTGAGCCAGATAAATTGCATTTCTTCTGGGCCGGGAGATAGCCACCGAGAGCATTTTGTAAGAAGACTAGCCCAGTGATATATAGCCAGATGGGGGATTCGCAGCCCTCCCTCCAGTTTTGGGGCTGCCAGCTTATGATAAGCCAAATTGGGATACTTGTCGGCCCAGATGAACCTAGTGAAAACACCATGTACCTTTTTGAACCAGAGTAAAGGAATAAAGGCATTGAGAAGGGACAACAGGTAGAAAATCCTAGGAAATATATTCATCTTAATTATGTTAATCCGACCCCACAGAGAAATAGGGAGTTTAGACCACCTCTCAAGGTCATGCGTAATCCCCTGCAGTAGGGAATCTAAATTTTCCTTGAACCATGTTAAGGGGTTACGTGAAAGTCTGATACCCAGATATTTGAATGACCTGGGTGTCCAACATAGCCCAAAAGGGCTAATGTCAGTTTTGAAAACTTTGTGGTTTAATGGAAAAAATAGGGACTTACTGGCATTCAGTTTGTAGTTGGACAGAGCACTAAACTTTACAACTTCCCTTAGTAAGGCCAGGACGGAGGATACCGGGTGGGACAGATGTATTAACAGGTCATCTGCATATGCAGTGACTTTGACTTCGTGCCGCCCAATTCTCACCCCTTGTATGGAATCATTATTGAGAATATTTTGAATAAGAGGTTCCAGATATAAGTTAAATAATAGAGGGGAAAGGGGAACCCTGTCTAGTACCCGAGTGAAGAAAGAAAGAATGGGAAAAGGCCCCATTCATGGAAATTCTTGCCCAGGGATTTTTATAAAGGGCCGCAATCCAGGAAATAAACAGAGAGGGGAAATGGAAGGCCTCCAGAGTATGGAACAAAAAGTTCCAGTTCACATGGTCAAATGCCTTCTTGGCATCCAGGGAGACCAGGCCTGCAGGGAACTCCGCATCTCTGGTAGCTGAGAAGACATGCTACAAGGTGCGTAAATGATTGGCAGATGAGCGCCCTTTCATAAATCCAACCTGGTTTGTACCTATTAATCCAGGAAGAACCACTGCCAACCTATTAGCCAGAATTTTAGAGAGAATCTTAATATCCTGGTTTAAAAGCGAAACAGGTCTGTAACTTTGAACCAGTTCGAGATCTTTATCAGGCTTAGGAAGCAAGTCAATCAGGGCCTCATAGAGATACGGATCTGTCTCCGCCCCAGATAGGATTTGTTGAAATAAGCAACCAAGTATTGGTAAGAGAAGGTCTCGAAAGACCTTTTAAAATAAAGCAGAAAATCCATCTGGACCAGGGACCTTGTCGGCAGGCAGCTCACTAATAACCTTAGCAATTTCCTCCGGGGAAATAGGGACAACCAGAGCGTCACTACACTGGCCAGAGAGAGGGGGCAAAATGGAGTCCCTTAGATAACTCTCTATGTCTTCAGGACAGGGAAGGTGCTCCATGTCGCTATACAATTTAGAATACTAAGCAGCAAATTCTTGAGCTATCTCAGTGGGAGACACCTTAAGAGATCCATCTGTCACTGACCTGATGGGTGGGATAAATCTCATTGATTCCTGTTGTTTAATTCGCAATGCCAGTAAACGTCCCGCTTTCTTCCCCTGATCAGTGTAATTAGCCCTGGTCCTAATAATGGCTAGTTCTGCTTTCTCTTGAAGTAATCCCAAGTATTTATCCTTTAACTTCAAGAGTTTCTGAGTATCCTTATCTGGAGGATTAGCCGGAAAATTAACTTCCAGAAATCTGATTTGGGTTAATAAGGATTTTAGTTCATTCTCCCATGCTCTTTTCCGACCAACCGCCATGCTAATAAGTATCCCTCTCATGAAAGCTTTGAAGGCCTCCCACAAGATATCAGGTTTTGCACTATCTAAAGGGTTTAATGAAAAAAAGGATTCTATTTGTTCCCTTATAAGTTTGCAACATTTAACATCTTTAAGGAGCTGGTCATTGAGTTTCCATCTAGTTTCCCTATTAGATGAATTCAGCAGTACCAAATTGCACACTACTAGTGAGTGATCGGAGATTGGGCTGGGTTGAATCGAGGAGGTCTTCACCCCGGGCAGGAGGCGTTGAGAAATAAGTAAACAGTCAATGCGGGACTGCGAGCCATGTGCCATAGACCTAAAGGCAAACTCCCTAGAATCCAGGTGTAAAACACGCCAGACATCGCAGAGCCCACATTGATCTAATAAATCCCTAAATGCCTTCTGTCCAGGAGTAGCCCCACCCAGGCCACTGCCCAGTCTGTCTAAGTGAGAATCAAGCACTTGATTGAAATCTCCCCCTAAAATAATTTTAATGGGAAGCATTGGGAGAATGATAGATATAAGTCTCATAAAAAATCCAGGGTCATCCAGATTAGGTCCATAAACACAGCCCAATAATATTGGGACGGACCAAAGAGTACCATTAACCAGGATAAATCTACCTTTGGTATCATGAATCACTTGTGTGGAAACAAATGGAATACTCCTGTTAATCATGAGCATGACCCCGCAACTATTTGTGGTGCCTTGGGCACTATAAATTGATCCCACCTGTTGCCTCCTTAATTGCAAAGCTTCCGCTTCTCATAAATGGGTTTCTTGCAAAAAGGTTATCTGTGAACCGAACAAACTTAAATGTTTGAGAACCTGATATTGTTTGTGCTGCTTTCTGATCCTCTTAACATTCCAAGACACAAATGTTAGCTCATTAACCATCTGGGAAAAATGATTGAGCTAAAATAATTACTCTCAGCACACGAGATGTATATCCCTTACATGTATCCCAGGGTTACTGCAGTACGCCCACCCTCCTCTAACCCCCCAAAATAGAACCCCCATCCCTCTATACCCCCCACCCTCAAACCATGCCCAAAACCCCACCACCTCCCCCACCAAACTGTCACAAGCAACGTTCACACAGCACTGGTTCTAATCCTCTACTCCCGCCCCCGATAATGAACCCAGACAGCTAGCGCTGTTGCACACAAATCACAGTCTGTAGAAACCAAACACTGCGAGTTATACCCCAAATGAAAGAGAATGGTCCTGGGCCTTCACCTCAATCGAACCAGAGCATGGACATAAGAGAATTTGTTATAGATGGACCATAGGGAGACCACTTCACCACCTAGGTATTCGTGATAACCCGGATTGAGACAAGAAGCACAGGATGAGCCACCTGTAACCAGAACTGGACCAGAAACCCCTAAAGGGAAAGATACCCCAGCTCGTATTGAGAACAAGAATTGAGATGGGAAAAGCTGGGATCACTCCACTGGAAGGGAAGGCATAGTAAATGCCTCTACCCACAACGAGCCTATATCCAATGCACAGGTCCTCCCTGCAAAATTGAGAGTACTGCGCACCAATTAAATAGTAAAACACTGCTAAATCCTCCTCGAGTAGTGCTTCCTCGCGAGTCCCCAAAGGTTTGAACGCCCTCTAGTGGCCAATTCCCTGACCCAACTAAATGAAAAATCAGGAATGGAGAAAGCCCAGGACCATCCCAGCACCAATCCAAACAAGGAAAAACAAGAAACTAGCCCTCAGCCAATCAAACTATGCTCTTTCAGCCCCCAACAAAAGTAGCTGCCAAAACTTGGCACACAAATCCCCCCCTGAGAAGGCCCCAAACCCAAGTGTCCACTGCTTCAGACCATCATGGGCCCATTATGAGGCGAAAAGAAAAGTCAGGGCGGTCTGCAATGATCCCCCCAGTCCAAAGCAGTAGATGCAATTTCCCAAGTCTTCACATTTGGAATATTTCTCTAAGGGAAAAAATGAAAGTTCAAACTCTCGACTCCGTGTAGTACTCCATACTGTGCCACAACCATTCAAGAGTCCTTAAAGAGATCTGGCAACATGGATTTAAGGCTCCTCAACGCCTCTTCAGTGTCTTTGTAGCTTTTCCAGGATTCATTAGTTGAAATCTGTAGTCTGGCCGGATAACCCATCCTAAACTTTAAGCCTGCTGCAATTAGCTTAGAAACAATAGGGTGTAACGCTTTGCATTTCAAGCAAACCGAGACGAGTAGATCTTGTGAGATTCTCAACTTTATATGTTCCCAGTGAACCTCTTGCAAAGCTCACACTTTTTGCAGGAAATGCTGTCTCTCCAAATAATTCAAAAACCAGCACACAATAGGGCGGGGGGATCCTCGGGGATGGTTTAGGCCGTAAAGCCCTGTGGGCACGCTCTATAATGTAGTCGGGGCTGAATGGAGATGGGCCAGCCACCCGCTCAACCAGCTTCTGAACGAATGCCACAATATATTGGCCTTCCTCTCCCTCCGGTAAACCAAGGACCACTACGTTATTTCTTCGGCTCCGACCCTCTAGGTCCTTGAGCTCAGCTTCAAAACGAAACAATTTCTGGCGCATCAAAACAAAATCAGGGTCGAGACTACTAATTATTTTCTCAATAGAAGCAATTCGGGCTGTATTATCAAACACAGACAGCGAGAGTTCATCCAGCTTTCTAGATAGCGATTTCAAATCCATTGCCATATCCTTCATTTCTTCTCAAAAGGGTTTAAACTCCTCAATAAATCTGGAAAGCGTTAAAGGCTCCTGATCACCACTTTGGCTCGGAGGATCAGGCTCAGAACCACCCGAGGCCCTGGTTTTCTTAGGGGCCTTCTCAGGAGTTGCTTGAGGGGTATGTTTCTGTGGGGCTTTCTTCATGTAAGCCTCCATCCGTCCGAGATATAACCAAACAAGAGTGCCACAGCTATTACACAACGTTAAATCTCAAAAACAAGAGAAAATAGTGAGTTAGACTGCCAAAACGAGATAAAATAATAAACGGGAGGCAGAAGCTTCTTGAAGGAGCTGCTACTCAGCACTCTGCATCACGTGATCTCCTCAGCAGAACTAAATTTAATCGGACTAAATCCGTCTGCTAGTCAAAGCAGTTGGGCCCAGCCAGTAGAATCTCATCTCCATGCCTTGCCCTTCTGGCAATCCAGAACAACTATCTTCATCAGGTTCTCAGCTTGGGGTAGCGTGAGTACAAAATCAGGGCATTCCCCTGCGACCTGTTAACAATCACAAGTGTCTCATCTAATTTTCTTTGTTCATTTTTTCAAGGACTGAGTCATCTGGCTCCGGATTACAATTGGGTGTTGTGCATATATTTTTCTACAGGGCCCTATCCATCTGCACCTAACGGCCAACCCCGGGCAACAGACCTGGCTAGCCCCCCACCAACCTGGGTACCCAGAGTGTGACTTTCCAGACCCTGTATGTGTGCACAGTACTGTGATTTACTTTGGCTAATTAACCTGATTTCCCCCTCCCGTGTTACAGACCCCTTGAATAAACCAGATTTGATGTTGTTAAACCTTAAACTGTCTGCAGTGTCCATACCTTCAAGCCAAGCACTGTATTGGTTTGTGTATGCGTTTAACCTTATTTTTCAGGGGGGCCTCAGAGACGAACCTCCGAATCAGTCTCGAGGGTAAGTGGTACCTAATGATTGAACAGTGTGTACATGTGGGGCATTAGTACTGTAACTCCTGTGCATTGTGTGGGCCATTAGAGGGATTAGAAGGGGGTCTCAGTGTCCCACAGGGCTGTGACCAAACTAGGCCAACCATTACAAACCCTGACCTCTGGGTGGAGGCACCCGCCATAGAACCTAGGCCCCTCAACCTGTCCGTAGTCAAGCAGGCAGGGGTAGTAACCCTTAGGATAGCGCCACCTGGGGGTTACATCTTGGAGGCACCGCTGGGATTAGCGTCCTCTAGTGGCCACATGAAGGAATTACCCCATTATGTTTAATTTAAAGGAAAAAATGAAGGGGAGTACCACGCCCAAGTTAAAAACCGACCCCCTTAAGTTGATGGTGCACAAATTGATGGGGTGGTGTGAAGCTGAGGAGATGAACTCCCAAAAGGTTATTCTATTGCTGGATGTCCCCTTGGGGATTAAAAATGCTGACATTGTGTCCACTGTAAACATGTTAAGTGTGTGGGCAAAGTTGAAGTAAAGGGACAATTTGCTGACTTATTTGAACAAACACTGCAAGTGCTACTTTCATGCAGTTCCCCGACAAACCCTGAAAAGGTGCCCCTGTGATTTTGCCCGAAGGTGCCCAGAAAGGATGGAGGGTTATTCACGTATGTAGTGGTCTGGCCACCCCGGGTGGGTCCCCTAGTACCAATAGCTTTAAAGAAAAACTGCTTAAGTTGTTAGCCTCAGAAGGGAAAACTGCACAGGAACTGGTAAAGGTGTTACACCTCTCAGGTGACAACACGCCCCTGCACTCCCCAGGTTCATCGCCTGTGTCCCCCAAGAGCTCCACAGTAGCCACACCCCCTATGGTAATTCGTCCCATTCAACTGGATTCCTATCGGAGGCTGAGACTTTTCTCTGGTACTGTCCCAGTGCCTTTGGGGGAAGATGACTTGGAGACCTGGATGGACTATGCTACCCCTTTAGCATAAGAATGGCAGTGTTCAGAGGGGGAAAAGAGGAAGCACTTAATGTAAATCCTGAGAGGCCCTGTCCTGGAAGCCATTCAATTTCTATAAGCTACTAGTTCGGAGGCCATGGCTGCAGAATATCTTTCTGCCTTAGAGGCGGTATTTGGCAGCACAGAAACCAGGGATGACTTATTATGGAAATTCAAGTCAGCTAAACAGTGGAGAAATGAGAAACTGTCTGCTTTTGTCACCAGGATAGAAAGGGCTTTGCAGAAGGTCCACCGAAAAGGGGGAGTGCCAGCCAAAGAGTTAAACCAGGTCAGATTAGACCATATATTGAAGTCAGCAAGATTTTCGAGCATAACGATACTGAAACTCAAACTGCAAGACAGAAGGGCCAGCCCTCCAGAGTACTTTCATTTGATGAGAGAGATCCGTGAGACTGAAACTGACGAAGAGGGCTGGGAACCCTGTGCTGGGGCTGTGAACACTTGTCAGACCACCGAAAGGAGTGAGCTAGATGAGGCTCAACAGTTGAGAGGTTTAATTAAGGAACTGACTGAGGCATACAGAGAACCAGATCTGTATCAGGTTCCCCCTGAGCCCAAAAGTAGAGTGGGAGTGCATGTTGTTTCCCCCGAGACCCGGATTGAGGGTAACCTGACAGCAGAACTAAGAGACTTAAGAGAGATGGTGGGGGAGCTGCAAAGGGCTGCCCTCACCCCCAACAGAAGTGGAGATCCAGAAGCCCAATGGTATAAGCCCCCAGTTCAAGAAGAGCCCCGCAGGGCTCCAGAGGTGCATCAACAGAAAAGAGACCCCCTTCCCTCCAAGGACACTAGAGACATTAAGTTCTGCTACCGTTGTGGGGAGGATGGACATTTTCAGTCAGCTTGTTGCCTGCCAGAAAACTTGAGAAAAATTATCAACAGGTTAGTGGCCTGGCATCGCAGAACCTATGCCCGGTCACCAGGGGGAGCCACCTGGAAAAGTTTTGCCACCAGGGCAAATGCCCGATCGGCATCCTGATCAATGCCACCGGAATGGTCTGAAGTGGTGGGTCCTCATGGAGGCTACTGTAAAAGTGAATGGAGTGCCCACAAGAGCTGTGTTAGACAGTGGCTCCCAAATGACAATTATGTTCCAGGACTGGTATCAGAAGCATTTGTCCAATGTACCCCTGCAACCATTGGCAGGACTACATGTTTGGGGATTGAGTGAAAAGGCCTAACCCTACTCTGGCTATATCCGAATTTGATTGTCCTTTCCCACCTCTGTGGCTGGAGTGGCACAGCAAGTGGAGACCTTGGCCCTAGTGTGTCCCCCTTCCGGACTGTATGATGGGGTTCCATTACTAATTGGGACTAATGCACATATGTTTGGATGGCTGGCACAGTTTAGTTATGAAAAACAGGGGTCCCGGACTGGTAGAGCTCTAAGAATTCTGGCCTTGATCTGAAGGGCCTACGATGCCCAGAGGGATACTGACAGAGTGGAACCAGAGGAACCGGTTGGAGTTGTCTGGAAAAAGGATCCTGAGTCTCTGATCTTGGCGCCAAATGCCCAGTGTATCCTACAAGGAGAGGTTCGTATAAAAAAGGATGTCAAGAATAAAATATTAATGCTAGATGCACCAGGAGATGGAAAATTGCCCGAGGGACTGCTGGTCAAGCCAAGTATTCTGCCTGCTAGAGCCCATGCTTTTGCCAGAAGAGTAATGGTTCAAGTTCATAATGTGTCTGACAGGGAGATTCGAGTAAACAGAGGTTGCACCCTGGCTAATGTGCATTGTGCAGATACTGCAATGCTACCCAGTAACAAGAGTTCGGGAAAAAGTGATACAGTAACGTCTGACTTGTTTGATTTCGGTGACTCCCCATTGCCAGCTGCATGGAAAGTGAGGATCAGTGAGAAGCTTGCCCAGAGGGACCAGGTGTTTTCTTTGAAGGAGTGGGACGTAGGCTGCATACAAGGAGCTGAGCACCAAATCCGGCTGCATGATGATAGGCCATTTCGTGAGAGGTCTCGACGCCTGGCACCTGCTGACATAGATGATGTGAGACAACATCAGCAAGAGATGCTAGCTGCTGGGGTAATACAAGAATTCCAGAAGCCCATATGCTTCCCCCATTGTGGTAGTGAGGAAAAAGAATGGGACAGTAAGGATGTGCGTAGATTATCACACTTTAAACTGGCGGACTATCCTGGATCAGTATGCAATGCCACGCATTCAAGATGCTTTGGACTGCCTGAATGGCAGCAAGTGGTTTTCTGTGCTGGATCTTCGCAGCGGGTACTACCAGATCTGGATGGCCCCGGAAGACCATGAGAAGACGGCCTTTATCTGCCCACTGGGTTTCTATGAGTTCATGAGGATGCCTCAAGGGATTTCTGGGGCTCCAGCCACTTTTCAACGATTGATGGAGCGTGCAGTGGGGGACATGAATCTATTAGAGTGCCTGGTGTACCTGGATGATGTTATTGTGTTTGGCAGCTCGCTGGAGGAACATGAGGGTAGATTGTTCAAGGTGTTGGACCGACTGGAAGACTTTGGCCTGAAGCTGTCCATCGATAAATGTCAATTCTTCAAAATATCCATAAAGTATGTGGGACACATAGTTTCCACCGAAGGGATAGAGACAGACCCGAGTAAAGCTGAGGCCCTGACCACCTGGCCACAGCCCCACAATCTAAAAGAACTGCAAAGATTCCTGGGATTCTGTGGTTACTATCAGCGTTTCATCAAGGACTATTCAAGAGTGATCCGCCCATTACTTAATCTTACTCAGGGGTACCCTCCAACCCACAAAAAATACAAAACGTCAACTTCCCCTGAGAATGAGAGAGTGTATTTCCATCCAAATGAAGTATTTGGGGCCCGATGGACACCTGATTGTGAGACTGCTTTTCATGAGATTATATATCAACTTACCCATGCTCCTGTTCTGGCCTATGCAGATCCAACAAAACCTTATGTCTTGCACACTGATGCTAGCTTGCAAGGGTTGGGGGCTTTGTTGTACCAGGAACATGAGAATGGGCTGAGACCAGTGGCTTTTGCCAGCAGAAGCCGGACTCCTTCCGAAAAGAAAAGAAGAAATTAGAGTTCCTAGCTCTGAAGTGGGCCATTGTGGACCAATTCCACGAATATTTGTATGGGGCTAAGATGCTGGTAAAAACTGACAACAATCCCTTGACTTATGTTCAGACTTCGGCTAAGTTGGACGCCACTGGCCAGAGGTGGCTCTCTACATTATCCACATACAATTATGCTGTCGAATACAGAGCCGGACTGAACCACACAGATGCTGATGCTCTCTCCTGGAGACCTGTTCCTTGAAATGACTGGGTCAGACTGTCAGATCCTGATATTCGAGCACTCTGCCAGAAGTCTGACCGAGAGGAGCCAGCGGCCCTGGACACAGTGAACTGTTTGGTGGATTTTTTGGGGCCCTCTGAGAACTCCATACCTGCTGCTTATTGCCACTTCTCTGCCTTAGACATTGGTGCTTTGCCTCAACTCGACAATGACAGTCTTCAGCGGGTTCAATCCCGAGATCCTACGATTAAACCAACTTTAGACACCCTCTACGCAGGGGAAGATGTGTCTAAGTTACGGTCCACTGATTTGAGGACTGCACTGTTATACAAGGAAGGTCCTAAGTTGAAACTGATTAATGGACTGCTATACAGGGAAACAGTAGACAGAGGGGGACAAACAGATAAACGACAGCTAGTTTTGCCCACTGCCTTTCGAGACTTGGTGCTGAGATCCTACACAACCACATGGGGCACCTTGGTATAGACAGGACACTTGACTTGGTAAGATCCAGATTTTATTGGCCTAAAATGGGGACTGATGTTGAACAACACATTAGAACTTGTAGTCGCTGCTTACAGAGGAAAGCTTTGCCACAGAGGGCTGCCCCTCTTGTTAACATCACTACCAGCACCCCCATGGAACTGGTCTGTATTGACTTTCTGAGTTTGGAGCTAGATCAAAGAAATATCAGTAATGTGCTGGTGGTCACTGAGCATTTCACAAGATATGCCCAAGCTTTCCCCACCAAGGACCAGAAGGCATCCACTGTGGCCAAAGTGCTTGTAGAAAACTTTTTTTTCCACTATGGGGTTCCAGAAAGAATCCATTCTGATCAGGGAAGGGACTTTGAGAGTCATTTGATCAAAGAGATGCTTTCTCTGTTGGGGGTGCGAAAGTCCAGAACCACCCCTTACCACCCTCAGGGGAACCCACAGCCTGAACCTTTCAACTGCACTCTGTTAGATATGCTGGGCACCCTCCACCCCAAGGACAAGCCTAGATGGAGCCAACAAATCAGCACCTTGGTACATGCCTACAACTGCACCAAAAGTGATGCTACTGGGTTCTCCCCCTATCGCCTGATGTTTGGAAGAGAAGCCCGACTACCAGTAGATGTTTGTTTTGGAGTTTCTCCTGATGGGGTTCGAGCTGATAATCATTTACAGTATGTGCAAAAGTTAAAGGCCCAATTAAATCATGCATATCAACTGGCTCAAACCATGGCTGCCAAAAGAAATCTGGCCAGCAAGCAAAGGTATGACAAAAAAGTGAAAGCACTGGAACTCCAGGAGGGGGATCGGGTGTTGCTAATAAATCTGGGACTGCATTGCAAACATAAGATTGCTGATAGGTGGCACCATCTCCCCCACATTGTAGTAGACAAATCAGATGATCTGCCTGTGTACAAAGTAAGGCCTGAAAATAATTCAAAAGAAGTGAAAACCATGCATAGAACTCATTTGCTGCCCATTGGACAAATCTTGGTTGAGTCTGAGCCCCCAGAAAATGCTCCCTCTGGACCAGTGACTAGAGCTGCCATAAAGCGAAAGCAAAGAAAGTCTGCACCTACAGATGTTGAGTTAAAGTGTTCCCCACAAATAGCCCCAGTTGAACAGGACTCTCAGTCCATGTCAGAGGAAAGTGAGTGCGGCCTTGAATACTACCCTTCTTACGAACTGAGACAATTGTTTCGGGGCAATCCCCTAGTCAATTCTGGAGATGAAGCTGGGCCTTCTGGACTGTTTAAACCCCAGCTTTGTCCCTGGAGCCAATGCTCCTACAAAGTGAAGTGCCAAGTATTAAGTCAGATGACCTAGAACCACTGTGCATGGTGGAACTGTATGAACTGCCAGAGGAGGAAAATGCTGAACTGGAACAGACTGGTGATATACCAGAACAAGAAGAGTATTTTGAGTGGCTGGATGGTTCACTGCCAATGTCAAAATACTCTCCATGTGAGCTAAGTGTTGTGGACTCTGAGATTGCCACTTCTGGAGCTGAAAGTGCCCCAAGTTCTAGCCTCTCTACCCCAATGAAAGTTCCCCTGATGAGTGAAGACACCGCTGAAAGCGGGGATCAAAACACAGAGACTGTCACGGTTCCCCCTAAAAGGACTGGTCGAGCTGTGAAGCCTGTGGTACATTTAAGCTATGAATCCCTTGGCAGACCCATGGACCTGCCTCTTAATGTGGTCCATAAGAGAGTGTATGCAACCCCGAGCTCATTGCCCAAACTAAGCCTGGGAGCTAATTCCAGATTACTTGTCTTGTCCTCTGAGTATGGTGCTCCTGCCTCGTCCAGCCCCAAGGTAGCTGATAGGGAAGGGCCCCCTCTTTTCAAGTTTCATGTGCAGGAAGTGGTGACCTGATGTTGAAATGTTATTGTATACGTAATGTGGTAACCTTTAGCAAGCTGTGGAATACAGAATAACTGCATATGATCAATAGTTAATATATGATGTGATTTAAAGAATGCAAATCTAACTGTTAGTGATGTAAATGTATTTAGTAGTTGCTTTAAAATGTTATAAGGGTATCTACTTGATGCAGACACCAAGTTCTTTTCAGGCCAGGAAGGGTGTAACCCCCCCCTACAAAAGGGATTCCTAAAAAGCCTCCTAGGAGCTTGCCTAAGTGTTCCCCTGCCTGTAGGCATTCAGCGTTTAAGCTGTTAGACTGGCACTGTGAGTGCTGGTAGAGCCTCCACATATTGTCTCTTTAAGAGCTGTCTGCTTGCAGACATAATTAAGGCTTTTCCAAGGGGGCTGGTGCTTCCCTGCTCAAATCCCGCCTGAACTGCGGAGTAATCGCTCCATTTTGCGGTCGCTGAAGGAGCAAAGGGAGCCCATCTGAAAGATATAACTGTTTGCCTGTAATCATTTAAAGCATTAGTAATACTGTAGTTTGTCTAACCTGCCTTTATCGCAGATGGGACTTTGTGTGTGTTGCCCCTCCATTTTGGACCTAAACTGCTATGCTGGGCCAATGGGATTAGGGGAGCTATAAAACTGAGACTGCTTGGACCAACCAGAATTTGGACTCTCCCTGGAGCTGGCTTACAAGGGGAATGTATAGCTAGTAATTCTTGGAAGTGTAGTTTTGGACCTTGGTGCCTTTTTTTCACCAACTGAGAGAGCTTTGGAGTGATTGACAGCTGAATCCACCAACTGGACCAGGTGGCACCCGAAGGGAATGCTCTGCCCTGTGACTGAGAGGTCAGATCAGTTGTGACCATGAGAAGAGAAGGAGCTCCGTGCTTCTGCGGTGTATAGTTTCATGCGGGAAGCGCGTGAGAGGTCCTGAAGTCAGTCTGTTGCCATCACAAGCTTAAATTGGACTGAATCCGAGGTGACTAAAAGCAAGGAAGGCTGAAAAGTGGAAACCAGACTGGAGAAATTGCTGAATCGCGCTCGGTCTGTCAGGAACTGAAGCTGCTGTGTGTACTCCCGGGTATCTGCAGTAATTGCGATCGGGACCTAGGAGCAGCTGCCTGGTATAGTAATTTCCTTTACATATAAATGTGTTTAGTGCTTGCGGAGGCTAGCTATTCCAATTCCCTTTTCATCATGCGTTGTAAGCTGGAAGCAGAACTAAATTTAAATCGGACTAAATCCGTCTGCTAGTCAAAGCAGTTGGGCCCAGCCAGTAGAATCTCATCTCCATGCCTTGCCCTTCTGGCAATCCAGAATAACCATCTTCATCAGGTTCTCAGCTTGGGGTAGTGTGAGTACAAAATCAGGGCATTCCCCTGTGACCTGTTAACAATCACAAGTGTGTCATCTAATTTTCTTTGTTCATTTCTTCAAGGACTGAGCCATGCGGCTCCGGATTACAATTGAGTGTTGTGCATATATTTTTCTACAGGGCCCTATCCATCTGCCCCTCCTGGCCAACCCCGGGCAAAGGACCTGGCTAGCCTCCCCCCCCCCAAGCCTGGGTACCCAGAGTGCGACTTTCCAGACCCTGTATGTGTGCACAGTATTTTGATTTACTTTGGCTAATTAGCCTGATTTCCCCCTCCCGTGTTACAGTCCCCTTGAATAAACCAGATTTGATGTTGTTAAACTTTAAACTGTCTGCAGTGTCCGTGCCTTCATGCTAAGCACTGTATTGGTTTGTGTATGCTGTTTAACCTTATTTTCAGGGGCCTCAGAGGCGAACCTCGAATCAGTCTAGGGTAAGTGGTACCTGATGATTGAACAGTGTGTACATGGGGCATTGGTACTGTAACTCCTGTGCATTGTGGTCCATTAGAGGATTAGAAGGAGGTCTCAGTGTCCCAGAGGGCTGTGACCAAACTAGACCAACCATTACAAACCCTGACCTCTGGGTGGAGGCAACCACCATAGAACCTAGACCCCTCAACCTGTCCGTAGTCAAGCAGGCAGGGGTAGTAGCCCTTAGGATAGCACCACCTGGGGGTTACACTTGAATGTTTCAATCATATACCCCCATCCCTCCTCTCTGTCAGGGTGTACTTATTCAGCTCACATAGCCTGTCCTCATAGGCTTTGCCCTCCATCCCCCATAACATTTTTGCTGCCCTCTGCTGCACCCCCTTCGGCAGTTTAATGTCCTTCTTCAGATATGGATGCCAGTACTGCACACAGTATTCCAAGTGTGGCCTGACCAATGACCTGCAGAGGGGCAGGATCACTTCCCTATGCATGGATGAGAATCCCCTTGCAATACACCCCAGCAACTTGTTAGTCTTAGCTGCGGCTTTTCTGCATTGAGCAGAGTTGTTCATGCTCCCTGTTATCAACACCCCAAGGTCCTTCTTTTCCTCAGTGTCCCCCAGCCTCACCCCACCCAACCATTAGTCCCTATTCAGGTTATTTGCCCTGAAGTGCATAACCTTGCATTTCTTCATACTGAAGCCCAGCTGCCATCTGTCTGACCACTCCTCCAGTCTGGTTAGGTCCCCTTGTAGTTGTTTCTCCCCATCCACTTCATCAACTACCGCCCCCATTTTAGTATCATCTGCAACAGACTAATCCTGCTCCCAATTCTGTGTGAAATGTCTGAAATGAACAGCCCAAACAGCACCAGACCCAGCACAGAGCCCTGAAGTACTCCACTCATAACTGGCCTAGATGCTGAGAGTTCCCCCTCCACCACCACAACCTGTTGCTGCCTCCCCCTCAGCCAGTTCCCTATCCAGTTTGTCAGATTCTCTCCCACCCTACGGAAGTCAGTTCCCCCAGCCCCCGCGAGGCACTGAATCAAAGGCCTT